>JACCID010000046.1:0-1200000 GCA_018906775.1 Sycophila sp. Sp_5
GATACCTGATAGAAAAGATCCTTTAATCCAAAGCCAGTGTCTTTAATATAAAGCCGTGCGCATTTAATATAGTCCAAAGGCGTAAGTATTAGATGTAAAGAAACGGTGCATTAACTATTAAGCCATCCACAGGATTTTGTCAGTAAAGATGATCGCGCATTAACTATTAAGAAATATTTCTTCAATGCTAATGCATACTTCTTTATTTCAAATACCATGACAAAATTATTTTTTAAAGCGAAGACTTTGGGTTAAAGAATCTTTTCTATCAGTGTAGAAGGGGACACCACAGTCTGTGCAACTTAGATATTCACTAAATTTTTTTACAGGTTTGTAGTACCATAATATTAAAGGATCTCCATTATCTCTGTATTATTATTATTGCGGACATTTGTGAGTACAAATATTTAAGGAATACTTTTTAAAGTGTAAGGACTACTTCGTTTTTTTGTCAGTATTAAAATTTCTCGATTCTAATCGGGTACTGTTAATAGTCTAAGGTGATTAAAGGGTATAATTTTTTCTTAAACAAATTGAAGAATTGAATATCCCAGTAAATATTTAATATCTTCTTATATAAAAGACTAATTGAATTTGATAGATAAATTTAATAATTTGACTAGTTGACTTTTTTTTTTTTAAATTTTTTAACTTACCTTGAGTGCCATGGCGGTTTGCGAGGTTGAATCGTTGTGCTGCGACTGATGCCATAGCATTCGGAACTTACAGTTTATATACTGGAAGACAGAATGGCCCATCTTCCGATACGATGTGATTCACAAAAATATTTCGTAATCGCCCCACTCGCTGCGTTTACGATTTTTATTGAGATGAAATTCATGAAAGCAATTAAAAAAAGTTCCGCTCGTAACTACAGACTAATTTACATTATAATTTAGCTTGCTTCAATTTAGAATTTCATTGAACAAACTTTTATATATTTATTTTTTAAAAGAATTACAATTAATTAGTTTGTTTTGCTTTATTTACTCCTACGCAAACGGAGGTATGAATTCTTTAATTACAATTTTTTTTCTCAAATAGTATCATCTATAAACGATGAAACCTTTTTATGCACGCGCAAGCATACATAAAAGAGAAAACGTTATCATAAATGTCAAGACCCTCCATTAGCTTTAAATCATTTATCGGTTAAAACGATCTATTTGACGATTGTAGGCTGAAATTTGCAGTAAACTTTGTCGTTGCTAAAGCACTTCTATTTAATGAAAAAAGTTTAAAAAATCACGCAATCAAAGTAACGTGACATAATCGTTCATTTCTGGATGGCCCTTACAGTCTAAAACAGCGTTACGTCGCTCGTTCGTTTTGACTTTGAGAAATCGAGAAATTTTCTATTTTCTTTCGTAATATTTCAGATCTGCATAGTCGCTTATTATTTAAAATTTGCACCAGTGGTCACTTAATAATTAATTCTGTTCTAGACTGTTAAATTCGCTTCCAATTGCTGGTACTTAATGTTCTCTGATGCTTTGTCGATGCACCGATAATAAGATAAATAGTAGTAATAATATAATAATAGTATAATAAGCACGCACGATTAAAATGAATTTAAAAAAAAGTATTTGTTTATTCTACACTCTGTGTTTTTGTCTTTCATACAAAATATCTATTAAAAAAACATTTTTATTTATCTTTACTCAATATTAACATTTAGTTTTCTGAGTCAACTAAAATAAGAAACAATTTTCATGTAGCTAATTAATTAATGAACAAATATTACGTTTCTAGATTATTAATCAGTAATAATCAGTAAGTAAAAAATCCATGGAGGTTTATGGTAGTTAGTATTTCTCATGATGTATTCGATCGAGCTGTAGATGTTACTTTGTTTTTCAAATTGTTTATTGTGACGTTGTTTATAAAGCCAATCCGCATATTCACGCGCGCCTTATCTAGTAATCTTTCTTAAAAAAGTGGATGACCGGATGTTGTGTGAAGCCTCGAAAACGGGAAACTTGATTGGTTCCTTCGTATATCGCGGAATGGCGCTGAAATTCAAAATTCTAATCTCAAAAATGAGCCCGGAATAAACAGTAAAGAAAAGAACTTGAGCGCACTCAATTTGTATCTTAAAAAGTAATAGTTTTTGTTTTGAAGTATTTAAGGAAATTCATGAATGAAACTGGTCGAAAAAATTTAGGAACGCATTTTCTTTGACGCCAAAGTTCAATTCTTAAAGATTTGAGTTTTCCATTAAACAATTTAATGAATAATTAAGTATTGTATTAAACCTTTTTAACTGTAGTTTTTATTAATTAAATTTGTTGAAAAATTAAATATCGCTATGATATTATTTTAACTAAAAAATCAGAATGTGCTATTTAAAAAGAGCTGGTTAGAAAAAAACAGCGTAAAGAGAACATTGAGCGCGCTGGATTTTGCTTGTAATAAAAACAAAAAAAACAATCTTCATGTAGTTAATTAATTAATAAGCAAATGTTATGGCTCTGTATATCACAAATAGTTTAGTTATAAACATAAACAAGTGTTTAAAATTGATTAGATTTTTATCATTCAATTAAATAAGATTAATTCATAAACTTACGTTTAAAGGGAAATTCTGGTAAAAATGAAAAGGGGTGAGTTAAGAGTAGTATAAAACGGTATTTATTAAAAATGAACACATCTCAAGACAACAAGACACCTAGGAGAGCTTAGCTTAAAAGTACAATGTACAAATGTTTGCTGATTTCCTACACTAATTTACGCATTCACTAGAAAGCGTTTTTCAACGCTCAGTGCTGGTAAGCGTAGGAGATGGCAGACTGATGAAGGCCGTGGTGGACGGAAATAGGGGCAGCGGCGTGGATGGAGTGAATAGCAGGGGCGGCATGGATGGCGTGAATGGCAGGGGCGGCGTGGATGGCGTGAACGGCGGGGGCGGCGTGGATGGCGACGGGGGTGGTGTCCGGCCCTCCTTGTGGACGACGGCGTTGAAATCCGTGGTGGGCGTCGGCGCTGTACTTGACGATGCGCTTGCTGCCGTCGGGCTCGACGAGGGAGTACTCGCCCTTGACTACGTCACCGTCGCGGACCTCGTGCTGGCTCTTGATGTCGCCGGTGTGCAGGTCGTGGACGCCGTACGAGTAGCTGTAACTGGGGGTGGGCGTAGGTGTCGTGGCCGTCGTCGTAGTGGCCGGCGTGGAGGGTCAGGGGAGCGGCGTGGAGGGCCAGGGGAGCGACGGCAAGGTGCGAATGCGACTGGTGGTAAGCCAGAGGCAGGATGCCGGCGTTGGCGAAGGCGACGAAGGCCGAGAGGATGATGAACTGCGGCAAAAAGGAATTAATTGTTAGTATATAATGTGTTCTCAGTTTACATACTCTCTAAATCTAAATAAGTGAAATTGTACTTATTTTGCGTGCATTTGCACGTATCGGTCGTGTGCATAGTTGTGTACGTACCCGCGTAAAAATAATTCAGACTAAAATAAGACGATAAAAAGATTCATCTCTATTACGTCCGAATTTAAGATTTTTTAACATTCAAAAAGATCTCTATAATATATTCAATTTTTTTAATTTTCTATACATAAGATCTTATGAAAATCCTTTTAATCTTAATAATAACATCTTATATTTATTTTTTTTTAAATTTATATGTATTAAACTAATATTAATATTGTATTAAAACGATGATCTCGAAAAGATCTTAAATTGATTTTTAGGTGCTTGTTAATCGAGAATCTTTTGAATCTTAAAAAATCTTAAATTCGGACATAATAGAGATGAATCTTTTTATCGGCTTATTTTAATCTGAATTATTTTTATGTGGGTACTCTCTAAAACTGGAAATGTGAAATTCACATGGAAAATGTGAATAGTGACATATTTTATGTGAAAAATCGTTTACATACTTAACACGTGAATGGCTTTTCACTGACTTAATGTCATTATTCACATTTTCAGATTTAGAGCGTAGAATAAGTGGATATTTACATTTTAAATAAGATGAATGAGTACATGCATACTTTATATAAGTGATTTTCTTTTATTATTAAATAAGTGCTATCTGTTACAATAAATAGAATAATATGGTTTACGATACAAAAATAAAAAAAAAATTTTTCACTGATGAAAACTATATGTTCACTTACACAAAATGTGAATTTTCACCTGTTTACTAGTGAAAAATTGCATTACTTTTTCGATAAGTGAAATTTCACTTATTTAAATTGAAGAAATTCAATTAATGTTAGTATATCATTACACGCCAAGTCAGCTGGAGAAGAATAGAGTGGCAATTAACTTTATTGGAGTGAAATTTTCACTCCAATTTCTAGTGAACTCCCTGATATGCTACTGTACGTTAGAGTGAAATTTACTCTACTTCAGAATGATTTTAAATTACTCTATTCATGTAGAGTCAAATTTAATTCTACGAGTGTCTCACTATAAACTAATTTTATTTTATATTCCAGTTTTCACTATTAAAAAAGTTTTTTTTTTTCGATATAGTAAATCATATTATTCTACACATTACTTATTTAATAAGTGCATATTATTTACTTATTGAAATGCACTTATTTAAAATGTGGATGTACACTTATTTCAGTTGTGTATTCATTTAATTATTGAAAATGTAAATATTAATCTATGCATTTGCACAATATAAGTAAATACACGTAGAATAAATGAAATTTCATTTATTTAGATTTAGAGAGTAATTTGTAAATAAACTATTATGACTATAGTTAAGTAATACTAGTCGTTTGAAAAGTAATCCTAAATTATTATTAGTTCAAATGTAATTATTGGGGCAAACATTTAAGAAATAAAATTGTAGCTAAATATTTAATCTAATAATAGTTAACAAAATGGTAGTCTTATGCAATCACATGTCACTTTTTTTTTAAAATATTAAACTAAAATTGTAATAACAAAGGTTACGAATAAATATTGAAGTAATGAATAAGGCAATGATTTTTACACACAGTAATTTTATAATAAATTGAAGAAAAAACTCTTTTTAAATAATCTTTAAATTTCCAGTAAACAAATTAAAGATGCCATTAAATTTACGCGACCATTCAGTTTTTAATTAAAGTAAAACTCACTTTGAATGCCATTTCTATGCGTTTGTCCGGAGTGAGACTGATGCTGGTACGAGCGAAAATAAGTCCTTATATACTGACGATTGATCGATATTAGTGCATGTAGCCGAACATTATTTCACAAGTACATAGCCCATACGCTGCTATGTGTAGCCAAAAAACGCGTATACGCCCAAGAAAAAAGGAGAAGGAAGGAAAGTAGAGTATCTGGCCAACTATAAAACGCTACTTGCAACATTCTTTAACCTTTTCAAGGTTGCCTAAAATAAAAAAGTCATCTTTCACAATGAGAAACGTATACTTTTCAGCACATGTTTTTTTTCTCGTATCGGTTGACATAATTTTAATAATTATGGTAAATTGTTATATTCGAGATACATTTCCGACAACTGAAGAGTTGCCTTATACAATAATGACAATTGTATATGATTTATAACTACGTACAATACGTAAAATATGATACTGCGTACAAAAATTAAAAAACACAGTTTTATATTAATTTTAGAAAAAGGTGCAATTAAAAAAAAAAACAGTTTTATTTCAAAATTGTCTTCCACATCGTCACCCGTTCATCAAAGATTAGAATTAACTGAAAAATTTTTAGCTGTTAATTTTAGAATAAGCGATTTTATTAATTCTATTTAGTCGCAAAATATTATAATGCAAATGCAAAATATGATTTTGCAAAAGGAAGATAAATTTGATAAAAAATATGAGTAAAGACAAAGTTTTGGGTCTAATTACTCAACCGAAAATTTTTTCGGCGAGAGCAGGTGAAGGTTTACGATCTTGATTTAGTTCTTACATGTCGGATATTATAAAATGAAGGTTGAATTTGATTATCGATCTATATGTCAATAACGGTAGATAGTTGCAATAACGGATATAGATAGTAGATTTATTGATTTCCTTTTTGAAGCAGTACTGTTAAAAATTACTTTTATTTTGTAATAAATAAAAAATTTTAATATATTATCAATATTTAGTAATTGGAAATAAACTACAAGGCGAGAAGTTTATACTCACGCTATTTTCTTGTATACTAAAATAATCATTTTTTAAATCAATCATTGAATTTGTTAAGACTTCTTAAAGAATGGACGAGTTTTTCATTGTCAATGTTTTCTATTGAGACGTCATCATTGGTGGAACTTTAGTTACTAACAAAAACGATTTTGCAATTTATTTTTTTTCAAAAGTTGTAAGTAAATGTGCTTAGATTTTCCTTTCTGCTGAATAAAGTTTGTAAAGTACGGCAAAAAAAGTGTTGTAGTACCATCCCGGATGTTTTTTTTTGACTCATTATCACAGTGAGTTGTAGATTCGAGATGAATTCATGCCTTATTATCAAAAAATTTATACAATTAAAAAACAAATTTATGTTGTAGGATTCATTATACGATTATATTTGTTGAGTGTTTAGTGGATTTTTCTAAGCAAGTGCATTTAAATCATTAAGGAAATAATATAAGAATAATCATAACTCAATTGATGGTGATGGTCCTGCACCTATAAATTTTTTAAAAAATAAGGAGTACAAAATAATGAGGGTAATGGAAAAGCTCGTAAAAACATTTGGTTTTTATCAATAGCTATTTCGTTAACATTTCATGCATATAACGAATATAAAAAAGTAACTTTTCTACACGCCATGCGCGAAGGTATTGGATGGAAATGTACTATTTCATATGAATCTTCTTTCCTTAAATTTATAATAAAATCTTTCAAAGTAATGAGCAGGACAAATCATTGCAATTCTTTTTCAGCATTTAAAGTGTAACTAGACGACACTATTGTATGAAAAAATAGGCTTAATAGTAATGGTCTAAAATTCATAAAAAACCATGTAAATACTTTATATCTAATGGCTAAATGCTTTCTCTAAGGCACTGCCAATTCATATAACAGCATCATTCCTGAAAACTCAAAACTCGCAACAAAAAAAAAATAGAGACGCATATTTTATCATAAAATATATTTTTTATTGAATGCACGCAGTAGGAGTTGATCACAATGGTCCGTCAACATATTATATACAAAGTGTAAAAAAAGTGTATAATAGACATAATTAAAAAAATCTGCATTAACAAACTAATCACAACTGTACAATCGAACTAACGACCTGACGATTTTCAACACTTAATTAAATTTAATGATGGTAAGCGTAGGTGAGGGCCTCGTGGGGGTGAGCGTAGTGGGCGGCGTGAATGGGCTCAGCGTGGTAGGCGATGGGCTGGCTGTGCTGGACGGCGTAGGTGGGCTCGCTGTGGTGGACGGCGATGGGCGCGGCGTGGATGGCGTGGTGGGCAGGCTCCTTCTCGACGACGGCGTTGAATCCGTGGTGATCGTCGGCGGTGTACTTGACGGTGCGCTTGGTGCCGTCGGGGTCGACGAGGGAGTACTCGCCCTTGACTACGTCACCGTCGCGGACCTCGTGCTGGCTCTTGGAGTCGCCGGTGTGCAGATCGTGGACGCCGTACGAGTAGCTGTACTGGGGGTGGGCGTAGGTGTCGTGACCATCGTCGTGGTGGGCGGCGTGCAGGGCCAGAGGAGCAGCCACCAGCTGGGGTTGGTGGTGGTAGGCCGCGGGATAGATGCCGGCGTTGGCCACAGCGGCGAGGAGGGCCGAGAAGACGATGAACTGGAAGGAGAGAACATTTTTTTTTTAGAATTGAAAGTTCAGAATAAAGATTTACTTCACTGGTACTTGTTAAATATTTCTTTGAATCGGATAAACGTTTCTTTAAGTGTAGTTTCGAGAACATAATTACACGGAGAGAAAAGTTCTTGTAAAAATGTTACTATACTTTATGAATCTGAAAATCTGAAATTCGCTTGTTGTAATTCTAGTAAACAGTGTAGTGTAATTTTTACTTCAAATTACTAAATTGGTTTCTCAGATTTTTTTAGAATTTAAAGTTCAGAATAAAGATTTAAGATTCTTTAAGTGTAGTTTCGAGAACATAATTACACAAAGAGAAATGTTCTTGTAAAAAAGTTACTATACTCTGTAAATTTGAAAATGTGAAATTCACTTGTTGTAATTTTAGTAAACAGTATAGTATAATTTTACTTCCAATTATTAAATTGGTTTCTCAGTGTAGCTGAAGAAAATACAACAAAGTGTTACAGTTTTTCTTAAAATGCCGAGGTGTTTAAAGTCTGCAAAAAATCCAAAATTATAGCAATTATTTTTCATACTTTAAATACGAACAAGATATAGTATGCACTTTATAGATTTTTAATTGTAATATAAGACTTAGTAAAGTGCATTTCATGCTTAATTAACAATCCTTAGATCACTTTCTATTATTTTTCAAGATTTTGAAAGATTTTTAATTAATGCACTTTTGGAGAGGATGTACACATCGGCAAATCACATTTAGAAGGTAATATAAGATATTTTTGAAAAGTCGAATTAAAGGAAGAAAAAAATAGGTTAAAAAAATAGAAGTTTTATGGACTTACTTTGAAAGCCATGTCGATTTGTGTGTCTAGAATGAGACTGATGCTGCTACGAAGTTGGTCCGGTCTTTATATAGTAGCGATTGGTCGAACCTAGTGCATGCTCCCAAAATTATTTCACAAGTCGTAATACACGTCCATTGGCCAGTTCGGCTGCGAGTGCGAGTGAATCGAAAGAAAAAGGTGGAAGGTTCAATTCACGATTAGTTATTAATAGATGGGACCTACTCAAGGCTGGACCTTATGTTTTTATTCCATTGTTCTTCTATAAATGGGGCTTTTCATTAAGCAGCTGCCTCGATCATTGGCTCATCACTTTCATTTATTACCAATCATACACAAGAGATAAATCGACGTTACTCGCGACCAGTTCAATCCTTGCCTTTTTTTATTCTTCTTCGGCTCAATAGATATTTTTTATCAGATTTTATTTAATTTTAGCCTTACCGTTGAATTATTTTTTTTTAAATTCAATTTATTTAAGCGCCTTATTTTTTTAAGCTGATTTAGGAAAGTTATTAGTGAAAGCATTTTGAACGTCCAGGCTTTCACGCATACATTTGCACTTTAAACAGTTGTGATTTATGTTGTATATTAAATAATTTAATAAATCTCTCGTGAATAAAGATTTTTTCACGCGAGAATCACATTTATTAAGTTAACTAATCAAAATGTGAGTCAAGACTCTGTCGTAGAAAAAAAATGTAACATCTTGTAACGGAAGCAGATGTAAAGCGATTTATGTTATACCATTTGAAATATTGACAGCTTGTGCGGTACTTATTATTCGTTGCGTAACAGAGAAAATACGCTCGTTGTCGGGATAAAAAAGGCTTATAATCGTGATCAAAGGTTTCGTGTGCATTCCTATGATTTCAAAGTGAAGGTCAAAACTGGCTTTTTTATGATTACGTCTTCGGAGAATAGAGAGTACAACTTCAAATTCGAGTTATGTTAACGCTTTGTTTAAGTGAGAGCGATCGGCATAACTATTGTGAAAATTAGCTAGAAAATATCTGCCATTTTATAAATTCATTTTAAAATTAAGTAGATAATGTTGAACTGAATTTGTTTACTAAGACTGAGAATCCATTTTTGTGAGTGTAAAATACTATAAAATTTTGAAATTTTATAAAATCCGATAAATTAGTTATCAGGTTTTATGCGGTTTTATCAGGTCATTTTATGTAGTTTTATAAGACCCTTTTAACAGGGCAGGGACTTATGGGGTTTTCTTTGTCTGCAGCACGGATTTCGAAGTATAAAAAGTTTTTGAGGAACTCGAATCACACATTACTTGAAAGTTTTTATTTAGGAATTATTATTATGTTTTTTTTAAACAAATAAAATGCTGTTTCAAATTTTAGTAAAAAGTGTTAACAAAAGTCAATGTGAATGTGCATTCAACTGTTTTTTTTACATTCCCGAAAGTTCTTTCAGAGACTCACGTATTGCATATTGTAATTTTTGTTATCATATTTTGTTTTTGAATCTACACGCAGGGAAATTCTGTATTAAACTTAGCGATGTTTCTAGTAAATTTTACTAGCTGTTGTACTTTCGTCACAGGCTACCCAAGTCGACATTTTTACAATAATCCAAATCAATTGTACAGATATCACAATAATATTAAAACTTCCACTATTCGTTCCCTACAAAAAAATTGCAACGGTATATAGTAAAATTTGCGGTCTGCGAAAAATTGGAAGGTGCCCTATGCATTTTTACTAGGTGCTATTGTAATTTTTATCAGGGGTGCAGTAATTTTTGTCAGTCTACACTGGTAGCTACGCCCAGGATAATATTCGGAAGAAAATAAAAAACTTAAACAACTTATTAAATGAAGGTAGTAATTTATTTTTCATGAGAGCTTGACAATGTCGGAACGAGACTGAGCGAGAAAAGATACCTTCCATTGCCAAGCTCTTTTTTCTTCCTCTTTTTTTAAATAAATAAACATTTGAAAAACCATTCGCACCTTACTTCTCGCATTTCGTCCACCCATTGCTAAACGGACTCGGCGGAAAGCTTCAATTCTTCCCTACCGCGCCTCTCCAATTATTGGTTATAAATCGAGGAAGAGGAAATGCAGCCCGGACGATCCTTATCGATCGCGATGCACGCTCCGGAACACGTACATCTTTAACGTGCTGGGCATAGGTGGAAAGTGAATCCACTCCGTTGACATTATGATCATTTTATTTTTGGAAAAGTTCCTCCCTAAAATAATAAAAATAAATGTCGGAAACACCAATATATTGGCTTTCCGGTACTCTGGCGGCTAATGATAAGCGTAGTGTTCAGCCTGGACATAGGCAGCGGGCGCCGCGTGATAGGCCACAGGCGGCGCCTGATAAGCGACGGACTTAACGGCGTAAGCGAGCGGTTCCTTGTGGACGACTGCGTTGAATCCGTTGACGGGGTCGGCGGTGTAGTCGACGGTGCGTTTGGTGCCGTCGGGGTCGACCAGCGAGTAGCTGCCCTTGACGACGTCGCCGTCGCGGACCTCGTGCTGGCTCTTGACGTCGCCGGTGATGGAGTCGTGCACGTCGTAGCCGTAGCTGTACTGAGGGTGGGGGTCGTGCTCGGCGTCGACGAGTTTGGTGTGCACCGCCAGGTGCGTCGGTTGGTACGCCAACGGCAGGAGGCCGGCGTTAGCTACTGTGGCTACCAGCGCTGAGAGTATGATGAACTGCAAATGCATTTTAATTTAATTTTCGAAAATAAATTAAGTGAATGATATCAGGTGGAGCCTTTAAGATGATGGATTAAGCAGTGTGGCGTGTAGAATTTTATTTATAACACTAGTAAAATCCAGCGCTCAATGTTCTCTCTGCGCTGCTTCTTTTCTATAATCAGTTCTTCTAAATACTACATTCTTATTTTTTAGTTAAAATAATATCGTACAGATATTTAATTTTTCAACAAATTTAGTTAATAAAAACTACAGTTAAAGATGTTTAATACAATATTTATTTCATTAAATTGTTAAATGGAAAATTTAAATCTTTAAGAATTGAACTTTGGTGTCGAAAGAAAATGCGTTCCTAAACTTTTCGACCAATTACATTCATGAATGACTTATGTTTCAAAACAAAACCTTATTACTTTATTAAGATACGAACAAAATTGAGCGTGCTCAAGTTCCTTTCTTTACTGTTTATTCCGTGTTCATTTTTGAGGTTAGAAATTTTGAATTTCAGCGCCATTCCGGAATAAACGTACGAACCAATCAAGTTCACGTTTTAAAGGCTTCACAACATCCGGTCATCACTTTTTTAAGAGCAAAAAAAAATGAGACTATGCGGTTGATCATAACTACTTAGCATGTTAAACTGGTTTTCGGTAGGATTTTATGTATGCTCATCTGGGTCAGCAAGTGTCGCTTCTGGTTTAAGAAAACGAAAATTATTATCAGGACGAATTGCAATTGTGGTAGATTATTGTTCTAATAAATTTCTATGATTTTTTAGATCGATTTATAAATTTCATAAATTTCATTTATAATTTTTCACTAATTAGTGATTAGTTCTGTGTGTCTTTAAATTATCTATTTATTAGGACAATTTAAAATTAGGAAATTTATAATTAAATAATTAAAGACTCCGATTAAAGGTTCCGATCTCGATTTTCCTAGGTAGCAAATAAAATACCTGCAGTGGATAGGATGACCCGATGCATTGTCATGTAAGAAAATAATAAACTTGTGCAAAATAATTTTACGTGAATAATAATTCTTTTAACTACACCTGCTTGTATAAATATCCTTTGCATGTATATTTTTGTATCCTATTTATATACAGGAATCTTTAATCTTGTAAGTAGGGAAATATGGTTCCTATTGAGTCTTCAAAAGTGAAATTTCGTTTCATTGTTCATTACGCTATGTAACAAAAAACATGCATTTTTAAATAATAAAACTATTGTAAAAAGACGTTGGATTTATGCATTCTACGGAAAATTTTTATTGCATATTGTAATTTTTGTTATCACATTTTGTTTTTGAATCTACATTTAAAATATATACTATTGAATTTATTTTGAGAAAAGACAGCCAATCTATGGGCAGTGTAACGCGAAAATATCTGCCGTTTTATAAATTCATTTTAAAATTAAGTAGATCATGTTTAAGTGGATTTATCTACTAAAACTAAGAATCAATTTTTATGAGTGTAACGCGAAAATTTCCGATACCCACCTTGAATGCCATGTCGGAAGAAACTGATGCCTTTGCCGATGGCTCTAACAGCTTATATACAAGCGAGCCGCGATGCAAGCTCCCGAAATTTTCGCATTTCGCAAGTGGCAAGCGCGAAATCGTGAGGCTGATGCCATCTGCAGAGGAAGGAGGAAGGCCCGAGATGTTCGCGAGGCGCGGCTAATGTCCAACCGGTCTCCCGCGGTCTGGTAGCCAATTGGGCGCCCGCGCGATCTGCTCTCTTTTTCTGATGGCGAAAATTGCGAATCACTGCCAGACGAGCCCGTGGCACTGATATTCGCAAGAAAAATATTTTCAAGGTTTCCATTCGTTTTTTTTTGCTGCGAGTGTGGGTGCTTATGTGCGTGGTGTTTTTATCTTGTCTAATTGGAGGGGTATAGAGATGGCAAATAATTTTTTTTAAACTGAATGAAAAGTTGAATAATGTACACTGATGGAAAAGATCCTTTGACCCAAAGTCAGTGTCTTTAATATAAAGCCGTGCACATTCAATGTAGTACAAAGGCATAGTTATATATGTATATATAGATGTAAGAAACGATGCATTCTCTATTAAGCCATTCACGGGATGTTCGTCATTAAAGATGATCGCGTATTAATTTTTAAAAAATATTTCTTTAATGATATTCCATATTTCTTTATTTCAAATACCATGAAAAAATTATTTTTCAAAGGCGCGAAGACTTTAGGTCAAAGGATCTTTTCTATCAGGGTAATGAGGAATTGGAACACTTCGGGTTGTTCAATAAAACGTACTGAACGAGTCTTATTTGTTAGAAAATATGTACCGAATGTAAGTAATTAATCATTGTTCAAATTAAGGATTTGATTACGCCAAGCATAAAATTTACTTAATAAATGCAATACTTTATTTTACTTATTTAAGTATTTTAAAAATCATTTGTTTATTAATAAATATATTTTCGCCGTTAAAAATTTTAATTGTTACATAAAAATTTCTAGTATTATGTAAGAATGAAGTTGTTAAATCATTTAGATTAAAAAAAAGCTCTTGAAGAGGTTCTAGAGTAAAAAAGTTTTATATTTACGTAAAAACAACTGTAAAGTTACATTTCGCTCTATTGCGAGTTATAAGTAATGGCCTATTATGTACGCGAGGCTCGAAGCAATGAAACATTCCAGTTCGCATAAGAACGGATTTCGGCCTTGTGCTGCCATATCATTGATGTAAGAGCATTATGAATGAAATTTTTGGCATTTCGACACCCATTGTAAACATTCTTTCGTTCCTCTTATTTTTTATGCGCCGAAATTACGTTATGCGCTCTATTACACTTGTACTCACTTAGAAAGCGAGAGATAAATAAATTTTAATTAAACACTTTTTATATATTCAGAGTAATAAAGGACTTTGGCTTGTAAGTCTGTAGGACACTTAAGGGGAGCTTGTACCTATAAAATTTTTCAAAATAAAAAATTTATTTCTTTTTATTGCATAAGTTGTTTTGAATTTATAAAAAAAATTAAAAAACAAGAGGAAAAAAAAATGAAATAAATGCCGTGTAATATTTCAATTGCACATAAATGTATCTACGCCGTCTGGCTGACTAGTCCGGGAAATAACTACTTGCAAAATGTCTAGTTCGCGCTAGTAGTAAATGCAACATTCGATCAGACTCTACTATACAAATAAAGTTGTTTGCATCAATTTAAAGGCTAAACCGGTTCTGAACATCGCAAGGTAATTGATGGTATTTAAAAAAAGCCTTGCCAATGCAGTTGATTAATTAAGTAATTAAAATTGAGGCTGAACTCATAAAATTGCTACACTACATTCAATATTTATTTATAATCTCACTAAAAAGTACCTTGAAGTCAATATCATTGATTAAAATGAACAAACAACGAAAGAGTATTTTGAGCAATAAAATATAGAACTAGTCAACTAATATTAGATTAATAAAACCTTTCAAGAAAATATCAGTTTTCTCCATTTTCAAGGCTAATGAGCATTTCAGTTTCCAGTAAATATTAATCCAATTAATAAAGGCGATGCTTACGAAAAGGAACCCATGGAGTCGAGGCGTATAATTTTTTTTTCGACATTCACTGTTCGGATGGTGGGTACCTAATTCAAGCATATATAAATGACCTGCAGGCGGCGGCTTAGCTCCAGCCGACTTTCTGCCGCGATGCAAGGCGCACGGAAAATTGTTCAAGACCGATTTGTAATATCTATCAGATTTTTTCCCCACTATTCGAATGTTTCATTTTCTATACGTAATCGTCAATGTTCTATTTTTCGTTTAGTATTTTAGTGTAAAATAAATAACGGAAAGAAAGCTGTTGAAATATCGAGGAAAACATTTGGTAAAGATTATGTCACAATAAAAATTTGAAAAAATTGCTTCACAAAAGTTACTAATCGTTTTGTACTGATAAACTAGTGGTATAGTAACGAGTTTACGAGTATTTAATTCTTTGGGTGTCAGAGATCACGATAAATCTTAATCTCCAAAGTCCTGCGTAGAAATTATAGTGTTCCTAAGTCTGATATTAATTTTCTGGCAACGTTTGTAATTACTTAAATTGAATAAAAAAACGAAAGTAAAAAAAAAGATTGAATTTCATTCGAAGGCGTGTACATAGGTCGAGGATGCATCGATTAGTCATCGATCCTATACGATCGGTATGAGTGAAGGTCGCGGACGCATTATGCTTTCGTAAGTCGCGCACCTTCGTTTCAGAGATTGCACAAATCGTAAATAAAAGAATAGTTTTCTTTTTAAATCTAATCAGCTGTAGTGAAATTTTCGCTCTAATGTTATAGCAAAATTAACGTCCTTAATGAAATGAAAAAGAATAACTTTTTTATTCTTACGCAGAGCAAAAGGTAATGACTTGACATGTAATATGCAACTCTAGCTTAGAGTGAATTTTACTCTACTTTAAAGTGCATTTAAACCACTCTATTCATGTAAAATCCAATTTGACTCCCATAGAGTCAAATTTTAGTTTCACTATAAACTAAGAGTGAAATTTCACCCAAACGTTTTAACGTGCGCTGCTTTATCCTTAGGTTTTCTTACTTTCACTCCAATTCGTTTGCTTTGATTGGCTGATTTGACAGTCGATAATAAACTTGGGTATCATCTTGAATTCTTTTTATATTTTTCAAATGCATTTTAATGCATTCTAGGTGGAAAAATAAATGATAGAATTTGTTTAAAAGGTGGATTTTCGAAATTAAAATTATTTTTAGTTCAATTAATTAATTGAAATTGAATTTAAAGTTTCATATCTCACAGACTTTGAATTTAAACTGCAGCTTGTAATTCAACGCTTTATGCGTATTTATCAAAGTATATGTATATGAAGAATAATTTTGTTGATTCTTAGAATGTATGAATTGCTTTTCAGGCTCATTAAGAACCATGACTTTTTCTTAAAATTTCCGCCTGAAACTCAAGTCTTAAAGCTCATTCCCGGAAACTAATTATCGCTTGTATTGCAAGAGAAAGCGTCAGCGTGAAAGAAGTAAACGAGGAGAGGGGAATAATCTTTTAATAAAGACTGTTTCAAGATGTTTTAAGTAGCCTTGACTGATTAATACGACAATGCATTAATGTATCCGACTCGAAAAAGAGTTGGATTTCGTAACTTCTTTTTTGTGAAACACACGTATTTTTGAGAAAGTACAACAAAATCTTTCTCTTATTACTGAATTTTTCGAATTAAAACTCAATTAACAACTTTAAGGAAAGCCAAGTATGTAATTGCCCTCTTAGGTAATTAAACTTTTTTTCTTCTTTTATATATCACAGTAAGAAGAAAACCTTCTCCTAATTCGTGATTTTTCCTCAATATTCTACACGGATCCAAAAGTCGCTTAATTCTACATTCAAATTTCATAATTTTAAAAAGAAAAATATAACCATGCAAATTTTACTGCAAGGACAAACTTGGACAATAAAAATAATTCCAATATGTTTTAACATACTTAATTTAAACTGTACTATATTTATAATAAAATTTGTTAACAACTATATATGTTCTTTTACTTTTCGAGTGTACGCTTGCTTTAGTGTAACGACTACACGGAGAGAAAGGTCTAGTAAAAATTACTATACTATATTTTGTAACTAATTTTACCACAAGTCTAGCACACTTTACTATACATTCTAGCAATTTTTTTAAATTGTCGAGTCCGTTCTGCATTACAAGATAGTATAGTAATTTTTATTATACTCTCTAAATCTAAACGTGTGAAATTCACATAGAAAATGTGAATAGTGACATTTTTTATGTGAAAAATCGTTCGCATATTTAGCATGTGATCTACTTTTCACTTATTAAATGTCACTATTCACATTTTCAGATTTAGAGAGTATTTTTTACACTAATTTTTAACGCAACTTTTTTCTTATAATAATATCATTTTAATTTTAATAATTTTAGTGCTTATAATAATATAACGCAGGCGATTGTCGCGTTTCACTCTGCATAAATCGAAAGTGCTTAATTGTTTCGACGAGTCATCGCGGCACTATGCGTCAACAAAGTATCCAAATGGAGCCAAAGAAAATAAAAGTAGTCGTCCGTCAATGAAAAAGTCAACGGTTTAGCGGCCGACCTACAAGCCGCAACTGGCCGACTGCCAATGAGGCCTCGCAGATTTTATATCAGCCGACGTCTGGAGCAGGAGTTCCCCACGCGAGCGAATCTTCTCTCTGCTCCATTGGGCAAGTCGAACAGCGGCATTGCCGTTTCAAGTCGCGCGGCAGCGCGCCTCCGCATACCAAGCGGCGAGCGCGTGCCGAATTATTGCACAGGAGGGATTTTCCACACTGGCCGGTCGATCCTTCTTCCTTCGTTCTCGCTTTGTCGACCCGCAACTTTTCATCGGCAAAGTGGACACGTGGAAAAAATGAGCCGGAAGCGGGCACAGCGTTTCCGTCTCTTCGCTTCGGCGGCACTTTTGATCTTTTCTCTTTTGAAGCTGCGACGAAAGTTTCTTTTTTCTCGTGCTTATTTTACGATTTTTTTCTTCGTAGTTATTTAAGTATGATTATAATTAAATTATATAGTGGAAGCTATACGATCAACGACTATTACTGTGGAATATGTAATTTTTAAGGCGAAATGTTATGCGGTGTACACTGAAAAAAAATAATGCAGGGTAAAATTTATAATAAATTTTGTGATATGGGGGCAGACTTGGCAAGTCAAGAAAATTACTATAAATTTTTGAAAAATTACAACTTTTATACTTAATTTTGCTAGAATTGCGAGAAACAATTGTTTCGTACAAAAATTATAATTTTTCAAAAATCTATAGTAACTTTTTTAGCATGCCAAGTTTGCCCCATATTAGAAAATTTATTGTAAACTTTACCATACTATTTTTTTTCATGGTAAGTATTGTACAAAAAATTCCAAGAAATTTAAATAAATCAATAAAATTTACTGTAAAAAATGACCGTCAAATAACAAACAATTACTAGTACTTAATGTTTCAATAGTCTTCTTTCTAAAAAGAAAGAATGGATAGCAAGGGAATACGTAAAGTTAAAAAATATTTCATTGAAGAAAATGATTATATGGTGCTGATATAATTTTATTAAGTGGATTATTTGAGTCCGCAGACTAAAAAAAAAAAATCATCGAGGTTGTACTTCATAATATCACGTCATTATACTGTAAAAGTCAATTAGCAAAAACCACCGTATCATCGAAGCGTCATAAGGAAGTTTTGTAGATATCGCCTTAAGGCAAGATCGGCTTACGTCGCTTGTATTAATTACACGAAGGCGTGCGTTTAAAAGATCCAGGGAACAAAGGACGAAGGCAAGGTCGTCGCTCGGAAGTTCAAGAACTCATACTTTTTTCACATCCACTTTATGGCAAGGAGAAATGATCCGAGTCATGAAAAATCGCTTCTCTCGATTTTACTCGATCGATTGATTAATTGACATCGATCAGTTCATAATTGACAATGAAAGAAAATAATACAGTTTAAAACAAACACTTTAAATACTTTATTTTATGCATTCCCAACGCATGAAATTTTTCACTTCGATAAATTCTTCAATAACGCAAAGAAATATTTTCTTAATCGTTTACTTAGCACAGTTTATTAAAATTTGCTACATGTGTGTACGTAAAAATTTGCAATACTATAATTCAATAAATTTTACTATGTTAATATAGTTTAAGTTTTTTATGTAAGTGTATACACTGATAGAAAAATTTGTTAATTTCAAGCAATCATTTATTTCAATAGTACTTATTAAATATTTTATTTAGTTAAAAAATTATTTTCTGGAAACTACTAAATTTATTAAGAAACAAATAAGTTCATTTAGTTTTAATGAAATCATTACATGATTCAAAGATCTATTTAATAAGCATTATTCAAGGAAATCTTTTTCTTAAGATTAACAAATTTTTTTCAGTGTATAATTAATTTACGCATTTTGTACTAAGAACTTTTCAGTCTGTTGAATTATTGTTAATATAAATAAATAAATGTAGTACTACAATTTATTACGATAAACCACCTTCAATATTTTTTTAATTACTTATTCAGCAGAGTATATTAAAATTTTACTAGATGCATGTTCGTAAAAATTTACAATTTTGTTTAATACTATTCAATAAATTTTTACTATTATAAATAATATAAGTTCTTTTTACGTAACTTTATACAATTTACTTTCAGCCCGTTGAATTATTATTAAATAAATAAATAAATCACTGCAATTTATTATGATAAACCACCTTATCGCAATTTCCTTTCAATAACTATTACATTGGACGATTAAAAAAAAAAATTCCAAGTCCATTGTAATTACCGGCGTATATAAATATGAAAGTGGCTTTAGTCGCTCACGTATGGCTGCAGCTCGTTCGGTCGCATTAGAAATGCGCCGCTTTCGCCTCGCGCAATCGCCGGCATCGAAAATTGCGCGCACACCCGCACTGTAACTCGCCGGCGACTTGACCTTGGGCGCGACCTTCGCCTAACTACCCTTGCGGAGGCCTGGCGACGTCGCGACGGCTGCCCGCGCGTCGCGCAACGCACGCACTACGTGGAGGAGGAGGCAAACCTCGTCCCAGGCGTTGTGACATCCCGGCGCGATAAATACGCCGGGCCGACTCCTCGGTGTCATCAGTGTCCTCCTCGCAGTTCGAGCAGCAACCGGCAAAGCCTCCCAAAACCAACCAAGCACTTCGAAATGGCCTGCAAGGTACGATTTTCATCGACATCTTAGAGATATAGTTTTCAGCGAAAATTTTATTCTCGATTATTGGAAAAAATTGTAAGCTCGCGTTCTAATTAATCTGTGGTCGAGCGTCTACTAGTGTTGATTATTAGGAATTAAATGTGACATACCTTCGGATCACCGATTTAGATGGAATTTTGGATACTGCTTTCTAGTATCAGAATAATGTAATACATACAGCGAGTGAAAGAAAAGTTTTTAGTTTTTCACAACAGCAATATTTGCTAGACTAGAAGCAGTAGAAATTGCTTTCCAGAATCAGTAAAATTAAGATTTTTTATGGTATAGATCTTACTTTATAGAATATTAAAATTGAGATTTCTTAAAGTAGATCTTACTTTATAAAAAAAGATTTGGTAAATAAACTCTACAAAGGTACAGAGTAGACTTCATAAATAATTGTATAAACTTGTATTTTGATCGCATATTATTTTATTTAGAGGAAATAATACGGGTTACTAAAATTGCAATCTATTAATAATTCTACTAATCTACCGATAATCTATTTTTATCATCTTCTGCATATGATCATGCTTTAATAATTTTAGTTTTATCCGTTGAACAAAAGCTCACGGGATGAAAATAAAAGTGGTTTGTTTCATTATTTGCTTCTAGAAATAATTTCCCTTAAACTATTTGTAGTATCTGCTTCATAATTAATTAAATTAAATCTACTTCTGAGTGAACTTTTATTACTACTATGCAAACCATCAAATCACCTACTGCTTACGTATTTCAATGTATTTTTTCTAATTTCTCGATCCTTAACTTATCGCCTAGTTTCGTTTTATTTAACTCCGATACATTTCTCTGCAATCCCTCAATTCCCTACTCCTGATTTTTTCTTTTAATTGCTGTATTTCCTCCCTCCTGCTTAATAATAACTCCCTAACTTGTTTGTCCATACTTTCTATTCTATCGCCTATTCCTCTTAATCCAGCATCCGCTCCCCCCTTCCACCCGCATCCAATCTTACTCACACTCACCACCTCTTCATCCTCGAGCTCTTCCTCGTCATCCGCCTTATTTCAATTTATTCCTTAGTCTCCAAAATAAGCATAAATATTTTTTCACAGACTTTAGCTCTCCTCTGCCTCGTCGCTGGCATCAGCGTCATTCAAGCAGGAGTCGTCCCGGTGGCCGCACCAGCCCCAGTCCTCGCCAAAATCGAGACCCTAGACGCACCAGCCCAGTACAGCTTCGCTTACGATGTCCAGGACGCCCTGACGGGCGACAGCAAGGCCCAATACGAGACCCGCAAACGGCGACATCGTCCAGGGCAGCTACTCCCTCATCGAAGCCGACGGCACCCGGCGCATCGTCGACTACACCGCCGACCCCATCAACGGCTTCAACGCCGTCGTTAACCGCGAACCTGCCGTCGCCGCCGTCGCCGTCAAGGCCGCTGCTCCCCGTCGTAGCCGCTGCTCCAGCTCCCGTAGTCGCCGCTGCTCCAGCTCCAGTGTTCGCCAGGACCGTCGCCGCCGCCGCTCCCGTAGTCGCCGCTGCTCCAGCTCCAGTGTTCGCCAGGACCGTCGCTGCCGCTCCAGCTCCGCTATTCGCCAGGACCGTCGCCGCTCCAGCTCCCGTGGTCGCCGCCGCAGCTCCGGTCTTCGCCAGGAACGTGGCTGCCCCCGCCGTGTTCGCCGCTCCCGGACAGCTGGTCGCCAAGAGCTTCGCGGCGCCGGCGGTGTACCAGCCCTACACCATCCCCAGGGCGGTCGCCACCAGGCTCGGCGTGCCCCTCACTTACGCCGTCTAGGCGGTCCACCGGGGTCTATTGATTGCAGAGAGCCGTTTTGATGTTTTTTTTTCTTATTTTTCGTCGAATTGTTTGGTTTCTATTGTGTTATGCATTTTTTGTACACCATTGTAAATATTTCATAAGCTTTCGTTGTTTCTTAATAAAGTTGATGTTTTAATGATGATCCTGGCATTTGTTTATTTCTGACGTACTCTCGAATCCACGGTAAACATTGTCTTCTTAAAATTGATATCATTTTAATAATATTTGAAGGAGATTCGTTTACTTGGTTGATTGTCTTATGATTCTGATTTTTTTCTCGTCACTTTTCTCACTTACTTTCTCATTTTTTACTTTTTAAAATATAATATTATTACGAAAATATTTCTTGCGTTAAAAATGCGTAAGAAGTAAAAAAAGATGATGAGATATGTATTACAAATTTGGATTTGGATAAAAACATTTTTTACTTTTTAAAGTATAATATTGTTATAAAAATATTTCTTGCATTAAAGAAGCGTAAGAAGGAAAAAAAATAGGATCAGATATAAGTATCATAGACTTGGATTTGGATAAACACATCTTCTATACAAATGTTATTAATTATCATGAAGTATACATGCGAAATTTACAAAGTGAATCTGTAAACTTTTGTAAATACCTTAATTTACAGCAAATGATATTCGATTCTATTCGATTCTATTCGATTCGATGCTATTCGATGCTATTTGCTATTCATGCTATTCGATTCTATTCGATTCTATTCGATTCTATTCGATTCTATTCGATTCTATTCGATTCTATTCGATTCTATTCGATTCTATTCGATTCTATTCGATTCTGTTCGATTCTATTTCATTCTATTACATTCTAGCAATGAAAAAAAAAATTCAATAGAAATACAATTTATTATTGCACCTCCGTTTCTACGTAAAAGTATCGAATACTTAAAACACCTCTAGCTGGTCCTGCTTTCACTTCATCCTTCTGAACGATCCTACGCTATCAATGAAAAATAAAAATATAAAAAAAGTCACTAAAAATACAATTTCTTATTGCACCTCCATATAGAAGCATCGAATGCTAGCTAATCCAGCTTTCACTTCATCCTTCTGAACGATCCGAATTCTGAAGGACCATTGACGAGTCACGTATTATTTGAAAGAAAAAAAAACATAAATTATTGCACGGAGCGAAGCTATAACGAGCTCTTACGTGCGGGGCAAAGTCAAGCACGCAGAAAAAAACAGAACACGTCCGCGAGCCCCGTCGGTTTGAGAGTTAAAAAAATATGTCCTCTTGCTTAAAAAAATCGCGCTGGTTCTCAATTCCTATCGCGCAGAGCGGCCTGACGTAACGAGATTGCGCGTAAGCGTACGCGTGACCCCGCCGCGGGTCGGCCGGTAAGTATCATTTTTGGTGCTGATTTGCACGAAGGGAAAATTGATTGGCCGATGTGCACGCGATAACACGATGTACTGCGACGTGATCGGAATTGGGATGAAAAATTATTAATTAATTTTGCTCTTGTTTCGCGTCGAGTGAGTGCGACGTGCAAGTAGAGAAGATGTGATGAATAAAACGAACAAAAATTTTAACGGATCCAACTAAAATTTTGTCGAATTCTCCTTAAAAATATTCGACGATTCTATTGACAGTGAATTATAATTATAAATAAATATGAATATTATTGACGATAATGAATTATGTGAGGGGTAGTACTGTCAAACTGTATATTTATTTGAAAATGAAATTATACTTATTTTATTTCTTTTACAAACTTTATTAAATAACTTTGATTCATTTCATTTTCTTTTATAGACTTTATAGACTTTGTAAACTGTATTAAAAAGTTTTATTTATTTTTTAAAATAAATACTAGTTTGACAATATTGCACACATCATTGTTTACCAAATTATTTTACTGATTAAACTAATATCTTTAGTTCGGTTAACAAAAGTTTTTGTTAAAATAAAAATCTAGTTAAATATTTCGTAATAATTGATTTAAAACTTTCGTTGATTGAACTAAATTAATTTTTTAGCTAATAATTAAGAGGGACATTACATTAATATTTTAATAAAAAACATTTTGCAATCCGAAAAGTATCAGATTATATTGTACCTGTAAAAAATCTATAAGAAATATGCTTGGAGCACTTTTTAAATTGAGTTGTTAAATGAAAATCGCGAATAAAAATTGAAGTACAAATACCTGACAACATAATCAGTGTACATTACATGAAAACACTAAAAAAATAAATAAAAGCTACTCAATTATTGAAGTTTTGAAATACTGCGTGACTGCGTATATAGTCTGTATTTAAGTGCACAAGTATCTGAAGGAATACTAAAGGTAAACAGTGAACTGCATTGATACAACAATTTAAGTTTAAATAAAGAAAATGAAGACACAAAAAAAAGATAAATAAATAATCACAAGCCTAATTAGGTAAATAATGGACTGCATTGATACAACAAGTTAAGTTTAAATGAAGAAAATGAAGACACAAAAAAAAGAATAAATAAATAATCACAAGCCTAATTAGGTAAAAATTGGACTGCATCAATACAACAATTTTAATTTAAATGAAGAAAATGAAAACACAAAAAAAAAGGATAAATAAATAATCACAAACACAATTAGGTAAAAATTGGACTACATTAATACAACCATTTTAATTTAAATGAAGAAAATGAAAACACAAAAAAAAAGGATAAATAAATAATCACAAACACAATTAGGTTTCGAACAGGCTTGGCGTTTTTATTATGGCATTTGTACAAAGATGATCGACATCGATTCTTTAATATCACAATTTCAACCGAAAATGAAGAGCGCCACTCTGAATCAACAGCTCGGCGAAAAAATTCAGCAGACAGGGTAAGTTGCGGATGACATTTGGACAAATTTTCTTCAGACGACGGTGGTGGTGTACGCGAACCCCCCGACCGGGGCGCTGTAGGCGATCGGCGCGGTGTAGGCGGCCGTGTAGCTGGGGTAAGTGAGGGCGAAGGCAGCGGGGCTGGAGACGAACTGCTGGACGACGCTGCTGGTCGCAGCGGGCGCGGCGACGGCCCTCACCGGCACTTGGGCAGCCACGGCTCTCTGCTGCTGCCGAAGGGGCGCGGCCTTGACCGAGGCGCGCAGCCTCTCGGGGCGCTCCTCTTCGCGCTGCTCGCCCTGCTGGCTGAGGGGTCCCGAGCGAGCGTCCAGGACCTCGACGTCGGAGTCGGGGCCAGAGCTGGGGATCTGCGGGGGCGCGGGACCGACAGCGGCCGGGGCGACGCCGACGGGTCTGACCGGAGCGACCGGGGCGGCGATTACCGCGGGACCGGCCACGGCGGTCAGCGGCTCCCTGCGGACGACGGCGTTGAAGCCGTTGACGGGGTCGGCGGTGTAGTCGACGATGCGCCGGGAGCCGTCGGCTTCGATGAGGGAGTAGCTGCCCTGGACGATGTCGCCGTTGCGGCTCTCGTATTGGGCCTTGCTGTCGCCCGTCAGCGCGTCCTGGACGTCGTACGAAAAGCTGTACTGGGGCACCGCGTCGAACTCCTCGGTCTTGACGGCCACGGGAACGGCCGCGGCCACCGGCTGCGCTACCTGCACCACCGCGCCCTTTACGACGGCCACCGCTGCGAAGAGGATAACGAACTGAAATGGAAAAAGAATTTTTTTTACCGCCGACTCACCTATACGATAGATCAGCTGGAGTGAAATGGAGTGAAAATTAACTCTATTGGAGTCAAACTTTCACTCTAGTTTTATAGCAAAATTAAATGCATTGTTGGAGTGATTTTTTGAGTCTTAAGTGAAGGGAAGGGAAGGGAAGGGATTTAGCTTTTAATGTGCTGGTCTACCTTGGAGTCAATTTTATTCTACTTTAGAGAGAGTTTAATTCACGCTATTTGTGTAGAGTCAAATTTGACGCTGTTGAAGTCAAATTTTCACTTTAGTTTTATAGCGAAATTAAATGCATTGTTGGAGTGATTTTTTGAGTCTTAAGTAAATGGATGGGAAAGGAAGGGATTTAGCTTGTAATGTGCTGGTCTACCTTGGAGTCAATTTTATTCTACTTTAGAGAGAATTTAATTCACTCTATTTATGTAGAATCAAATTTGACGCTATTGGAGTCAAATATTCACTCTACAAGTAATTTCACTATAAATTAAGAGTGAAATTTGACTCCAAACGTTTTAGCGTTTACATAAAAACTTATTTATAACACTCCAAGCTCAAAATGGCAACTTTAATAGTCAATTTCGGCTCTCGTGCTATAAAATATCGTATTAAGTCGTGAAATATTTTTCAGCTGAGCGAAGCGAATAGTTAATCGTAAGTAAATAATTATCGTCCGCACCAGTGTCATAATATACTATTCTTTTCCTCAATACGGTCAATAAAGTACGTTATTATTCTCTTAGGAGAGAAAACAGTATTTCTTTCTTGCACAGCTGCTTTTTTTTTAATTCAGTGATGGAAAAAATTTGTCATTATTTCCTCCCTTATAACATAATGTACTATTATGTACCAACTTATTTTTTATTCGCGGTATAAGTTATACTTCCAGTCTCTAAGAAATATCAATCTTTGAAATAATACAAACTGAAATTTATATTTAATTTAAGGCTAAGATGAAGTTTGTCTTCTGAACACTTGCAGCACAAATGAAACACACTAAAAATACTATTTTTATTTCTATCAGTCTTTAAGAACGAGTAGAAGAGCCTTATGCAAAGACAACCATCGATCGTAAGCAAAGAAAAAAAATAAATAAAAAACGCTAGCAAAGCTCGCCTACCTTGCAAGCCATGTTTCTTAGTGAGAGGAGCACAGTAGAACTGATGACTCGGGGTAAGATCGTGGCTTCTTTTATACTCGGGATGCGTCGAGGCTGCGACATGCGACAAACCCACACACGCGCACAGCCTCGTCCGTGCCTAGGCGCGAGTCCTCTTGCAGCTCGGCACAACGAAAAGAAAATAAAAAAAACACACCGCGCCCCCACCCACGCCTCGCTCCCTGCTTTCGGCGGGCCTCTCCTCATAACTATGTATTGTGCACTCGAGGCAATTGCGCGGGCGGCCCTGGCGGGCCGTTTTCGTGCGACCCGCGCGACCCGCCTAATACGCGACACGAAAACCGATCGCTAAGCTCGGGTGCATCGCCGGTCGAAGGATAATCCTTGGGCGCTTTCGCAATGGACCGAGCACCGGTGAATCCTGACGAGGTGCCACCCGCAAGGTCGATTCGAGTCTTTGGCAAACGTTTTTTTTTTCGCAGCGAGCTGCTCGTCAGAAGTCGGCTGGATTCTTCGGGTAAGCCGCTTGGTATGTAATGTCGACCTATACAGTCATTGTTATTTTTTTTTTTGGCATTGTTTCTGTACAATTTTTTGCTTTTTATTGTATGCTAATTCGGTATCGAATTTATTAGGAGAATTGCAAAGACTTGTGTTGATTGAATTTTCATATACAACACATCAAAATAGTGCTCTCTTAAAAGTTCTCAGAGAAAATTTCACTATTTTTAATAAGCCAACGATTTTTCATTTCGGAAATAGTAAAGATTTCGCTTTTTAAACGGTGGAGTGGAGGTTCGCTTTATAATCAGTGAATAATCACTATTTAAGGAAGGGAAATTTTCACTATTTCAGGAGAGAAGAATCATTGACTTATTTAAATAGTGAAATTTTCATTGAGAACTTTTAAGAGAGTATGTGACGCAGCGGGTGCGTAAAATAGGCGATTATCGCACGAGTTATATTTGTCGCCCAAGCGAAGCGAGTGCGTAAAATTCGTACGCTTGATTTGTTTTACGCGCGCAAAAAGAGATGCGTGCGATAATACGATATTTTACGCACGTCGTTAGAAAAAATGAATTATATATATATAATATCGCAAAATTTACCAGAAAAATATGATTGTTGTACTCAATTATTTGCACTAAAATTGAACCAGTTTTTTTTTCTATATTAAAACGTTTTTCAAAATATTTTTACACTATTTTCCTGTTTAAGGCAAGGATGTTTTCAAGGATGAAATGTCTGAAAAATAGTTTCATGAAAAAAGAAAGCTAAAATGTTTTCAGCGCGGGGGTCGTTTAATGTATTCATTTCCATTTTTCTTTCGTTTCGAAGAAGTGCGGACGAACCTAAAACGCTTTTAAAAAGAAAACACATTTCTTCGTTTTTGTTTTATTACTGCAACGCAGTGAAAACGAGGCGATCGATTTTAATAAAACATTAGGCGGTTATGGGTTGAAAAGAAAATTATCATATGTACTATGCGAGTTCGCTCTCCAATGAGTTCTCTGGATTGAAAAAAGGAACTTTCGTTTTTTTGCAAGAAATTGACTCTCCTAGTAAACGGCGATTGATCAATTTACTCGTGACGAGACTCATTTTGAGTCAATAGTCATTTTACTTGGGTAATCAGTGAATCTATCAAGGCGTTGCTTTAACATTTCGCACGTGTACTGCGTGCTTCTCTTCAACCGCAAACACTAAAATATTCAGGCGTTGTTAAATATTTATTGCGAAAATACTTAATAAATATTGTATTAATAAATACTGCTTACAGACATAGTCTACCTTTAATGTAAAAAATATAAAACTCCTCTACATGTCCATATTTCCTAGTTATTAATAAACTGGAGTCTCATCGAACACATAATTCACTGTCTGTAACATTTGAAGTTCACCGATAGACTAAATAAGCTCAACTTGAATGTTATTGTTTAAAAGTATGTTAGTTCTTGCTTATGAACAGAAGGATTTTATTTTGAATATGCAGAAAAATGTTTAGAAACAAATTATTAATTATACTAATTACTAATTTATTAATTAATTTTGTTATTAATTTTAACATAATTAGTAGTATTAAGCATAATTAATACTATTAAACAATATTCTCTAAATTGAGATTTATTTGTCCGCCGGTGAGCTTGAAATGTTACAGACAGTGAATTATATGTTCGATGAAACTCCAATTAATAATTAGGAAACATTAGCATGAGAAGAGGTCTTATATTTTTTAAATTAAAGGTAAACGTGTTTGCAACCAGTAGAAGAAATGTTAATTATTCGAGGATATGTAGAATCTTTAAAAAAATTGCTTTTAATTTTGCAATTTAAAGATGTCGTACCCTCTTAAACAACAATAAACTCTTTATTAAACACAATCGCTGCGACAAATAATTCTTTTTCTTGAAACTATATGTAACGATTCCCTGGAATTTCAGAGACAAAAAAAAAAACAAAAAAAAAAATATCACACATTGAGATACAATACCCAGGAACTACCTGAAATAAATTGCATCGTTGCTCGACTCTCGTGAGACGCAATCGAACCAGCCATTATTTAATTCCCCAAGACATGCGGAGCGACGGCTAATTAAATAACGAACAAAGGCAGCCAGGCGTATCGCCGAAAAATCTGAATCGCTCGGGATCGAGCAAATCGGCAATCGAGCGGCCGTCGCGAGAGAGTGAAAGTCAAGTGCGGTGCGCGGCTTTGAATGCGCACCGGCCGACGAAGTCAATGTCATCGCGACCTGCTGCCTTATACTCCAGACGAGCCCCGGCGGTTGCACAAGTCGCGCCGCTCGCGCGGAATATGAGTGCGGTTCGCGAAAATGCTCGGCACGATTTTCCCCGGTGTACCGATTTAGCGTGCTGTAACTTTTGGCTCGAGCAGCCAATGTTGCGTCGAAGATCTGACCTTTCGTGGTAATGACTTTAGATATTACTGCTTAAATTTGTTGTTCGATATTCGCGTGCGCCATGTAAGATTCCATATATTTTTATAAAATCTTATCGGACTGAAGTTAAATCATAATTTAATGATATTCAATGCTTGCGTAAGCTTTCACCTGTTTATATCAATTACGCTTGTTCAATTAGTTTATGAACATATGTCCTGATAGAAAGATTTGGAAAAATTTCGAAAATCGTTGAAAAACTCTGGTATAAAAATGAGAATTGTTTCGAAATAAATAAATTTCAGAAAGACTTTTTTTTAAAGACTTCAAAGATATATAAGCTAAAAAAAGATTCAGTAAAGCTTGGAAAATTATTGAAACCTCTGGTATAAAAATGAGAATAGTTTTGGGATAAATAACATTCAGAAAGACTTTTTAAAGACTCGGAAAGTATATGAACTATGCTTATTCTATTAGTTTACGCATTGCCATAGATCCTAACAAACAGATTCGTAAATGCTTAGAAAATTGTTGAAAAGCTGTGGTATAAAAATGAGAATTGTTTCGAAATAAATAACATTCAGAAAGACTTTTTTCAAAGACTTCAAAGATATATAAGCTAAAAAAGATTCAGTAAAGCTTGGAAAATTATTGAACCCTCTGGTATAAAAATGAGAATAGTTTTGGAATAAATAACTTCCAGAAAGATTTTTTTAAAGACACAGAAAGCATATCAGCTACACTTATTCTATTAGTTTATGGATGACCATAGATCCTACCAAAAAGATTCGTAAAAGCTTGGAGAATTATTGAAAAGCTCTGGTGTTAAAACGAGAATAGTTTTGTAATAAATACCATGTAAATCTGAAAATGTGAATAGTAACATTTAATAAGTGAAAAGCCGTTCACATGCTAAATATGTGAACGATTTTTCACGTAAAATATGTCACTATTCACATTTTTACAGTGAATTTCACATTTTCAAGTTTAGAGAGTAAGACTTTTTTTATTAAAGACTCAGAAAGCTTGCCGCACTTTTCCTAAAATGACCGAATCTTTTTCGACCTCTTGTCTATCAGAATAGAGGACTTAATCGTCTCAGGTAGCAAAGGGATACAAACAACGAGTAAAACGAATAAAAAATATTTTTTTGTAAAAAAATTTAATAATTGATTATGCATAGTATAGTGGATTACATGCGTCGTCGTGGCAACTGAGCCGCGCGTCGCCGCAGCCACAGCGAACCGTCAATTCCACGCTTCTTTCCATCACAATAAGCTACAGATACACAAGAATATATTACATGATATCGCATAACTGCATTTGACTAGGGAACTAGGCGGCTGTAAATGTTCTCATTATTTTCCGGCGGCGGGTCAGTGGAAGGCAAAAGGATGGGCTTTGACGGCCGCTACCGGGGCTACCGGTGCGATGGCCTTGACCACCGCTGGTTCCCTGTGGACGACGGCGTTGAATCCGTTGACGGGGTCGGCGGTGTACTCGACGACGCGGCGGGTGCCGTCGGCCTCGATGAGCGAGTAGCTTCCGCTTACGACGTCACCGTTGCGGGTCTCGTACTGAGCCTTGCTGTCGCCGGTGAGCGCGTCCTGCACGTCGTAAGCGTAGCTGTACTGTGGGTGGGGGTCGTAGTCGTCGACCTTGGCGACGACGGGCACCGCCGGAGCTACGGGAACGCCGGGGGCCGACAGTGCGAATGGAGAAGCCACGGCCACTGGAGCTGGTAGCAGTCCCGCTCTGGCTACGGCGAGGACTGTGGCGAGAACGAAGCTGACCTGTGGAAAAAAATTGAGAGATTTTTTTGTTAGTGCCAGATCGATGGTTTTTCAATGAACTCCATTTAAATCCGATAAATTTGCGAAATTGAGCGTATGCTGAAATAGAAAATTATTTCAGAAATTAACGGCATCGTTACTCTACTCTCAGTGAAATGTTTTGGAAAAATTAATATCCAGTCTGGGTACGGGAGCGCAGACTGCATTTAGTAAAAAATTACTATTCGCTATTACAAATTGTACGAGAGTTATAGTAATATTTACTAGAATTGTAGAAATATTTACTAGAATCGTAGAAATATTTACTAGAATTGTAGAAATATTTACTAGAATTGTAGAAATATATACTAGAATTGTAGAAATATTCACTAGAATTGTAGAAATATTCACTAGAATTGTAGAAATATTTACTAGAATAGTAGAAATATTTTATAGAATTTCTGGTAGATAGTAATTTTTACCAGAATTATAGTAACTATTCCAAAAAGTTTTTCTCAGTTTATAGTTCTTTCGTTATGATGATTTTCTCTAATTTTTGTCAGTTATCAGTGAAGGTAATGAAGTGTTTTGTACAGGTACTTTCTTTACCGATTGCATCGCGGGTGACTATTTTTATCGGTCAGATTTTTGTGAAGATATTATTTGTTCAATAAAAAAAAATTATAGTGATGCAAAACATTTATCGATTTCTCAAGCACCGAATAATTTTATAAAAATTCTCATCAATCGCATCTGTTAATCGAACATTTAAAATGAACACTGTACTCCACACATGGAGAAAAAAATTTTAATAAATATTACTAAAACTTTACAAACAAAAATGTTTACGAGAAAATAAGTATCGCAAAATTTACTAAAAGTTCAGCAAAATTATTCCTTTAACTCTAGTAAATTTATTATACAATCTAGTAAAAATTTTTATTTGTCGAGTCTGTCCCTACGTTACAAAACACTCTAGTAGTTTTTACTAGAACTTTTATCTCCGTGTACTAAGATCAACAAACGGAAAAGAAAAAAAGTGTCTCCTGCAGTGCACTTTATTTTTTTTTCTCTTATCACTAACAGTCCTTATCCGACGTTTATTCGAAACTTAAATCACAACCGCACTATTTTCACTAAATCGAGAAGGTAAGACGATTTTTTAAAGATAATCTTGTGATCACCTTGGCTGCCATTTCGGTGTTGTTTGATTGGACTGGACGAACGAAGCGCTGGAGGGCTCAGAGGTGAGACTGATGTCCTGATGATACCGCGCCAGGGTATTTATAGGAATGCGAGGAGGCTCGGGTCCGACTTGCGCATCACCCCATTAGTTCTGGTGCGTGTACGTGACCAGGTCACGAAAAAGCCCGTCGGAGCAGTAAAAGTTTCGTCCGGTCGTAGTGTCTCCGACAATTTCTATCGTGTCCAGTGAGTCAGACCACCATTCATCTAAACTTCGGCCCATTCCTTTTTTACAAACACTTTTTTTTAAGCTATTTAAAATATTTTAAGCTATTTAAAATTACTATTGCGATTAGGAGAACAATTCCTAATCGCAATAGTAATTTTTATTAAGTCTCTTCTCTCGGAAGAAATTTTTACTTCCCTTTTCTACACAGAAAGAAAAAACTTAATAAAAATTACCATTGTGATTAGGAAAGGAGTGACAGTCTTCCCCGTGGAAATTATCTTATAAAATACTATAAAAATTATGCAAGTTTTATAAAATCCGATAAATTATTTATCATTTTTATGCGGCTTTTGCACCACTTTATGGAGTTTTATAAGATCCTTTCAATGGGGTTGACAAGCGAGAAATTTTATTATGGAAAATAACAGTTATTGGTACTCAAAATAACAATTCTAAGTATTAAAAAAGCAATTTTTTAAATTTAAGGTACTAAAAATTACTATTTTTTAAAAAACAAAAAAATTCTCTTTTGACAAGACTGTTACTCTTTTTCTAACCACAATCGCAATTTTGGTAAAGTTTTATCTCTCAGTATAGAAAAAGTCGAATTGTTTAAAGCATTATTATCAAAGGCGTTCAATCCGTAAGCCCGTGGCAACTATCTTATAAAATACTATAAAAATGTACAAATTTTATAAAATTGGATAAATCCATTTCAATAGGGAACCCTTATCAACGCGTATTTATGAAGAAACTGTAAAGCAGAGCTCGATTGAGTTATTACACTTTTTGCAGACAGCACGTCCGAGACAGTCGGTCAATTGTTTTCCCGGTGACGAATTGCTTTCACCGTTGCGCAAGAGTCTGGGCTCCTCTCGCGTAAGTGTAGCGCTTCCGTCGCGCGCGTGCCTCGGAAAACCCCCGCGGAATACAAAAGCGATGCGCCAGGACGACCCACTTGTACCGGCCCGCCCAGTTTTTCACGCGTCGACGATACGAAAGTGAACTGCCGATTAACGATATCGATGTGGCGCAATGACTTTAGGATCGCTCTAATCCGTCTAAGGTAACAAGTTTGTCCTTTTTTTTTTTTTTTGGTACGTTGCATCAGAGATTTGACTCTCGAGTTGACAGTTGCTTTAGCTCGTCGTGTTTTTCCTGTTTTAAGGAGTTTCTCGATGTAATTTTTGAGAATTTTCATTACTCGTTCACTGCTGCTTTTTTGGAATTATTGAGCAATGCATGCTTACTTTATACAACGGATTAAACGGATTATTATGCAAGATAAATTATGTAGGGTACATAAAATCCTGAAAACAATGCTTTTTTTGCACTTTCACCCATTCAGTCATAATTACAAGAAAATGTGTTAATAACACAACACTACAAGGTTTTGTCCTATGCATCTTATAATTAAATATCAATCAGTAGATTAAAATACAAGCATTACTAAACTGGAAACTTTGAACTTGTATTTAATTATTGCAGCAAAACAATGCTCAAGGCGTTATGTGCAGACTTACGAAACACACACAAATAGATTCTTAGTATTGGAGAATACATCTGCTTCAATATAATTCTCAATAAGTTTTCTAGAAGAATAGAATTTAGATTTAGATAGATCTAGAAGAATTTTATCATAAATTGGTAACTAGGCTAGGATAAAGGTTGTCAAGGATCTCAAGTTATCGGGGAGTACTTCCTGGCACATAACATGTGCGGGAGTAGGAAAGTTATGTGCGAGGGTAGGAATGTTATGTGCGAGGGTAGGAATATTATGGGCAGGGGTAGGAATGTTATTTGCGAGGGTAGGAATGTTATGTGTGAGGGTAGGAATGTTATGTGCGATGGTAGGAAGATTATGTGCAAGGGTAGAAATGTTATGTGCGAGGGTAGGAAAGTTATGTGCGAGCAAGTTGTGCACGGGGAAGTTATTCGTAAATGAATTCTTTTACAATTTATTAATAGCAAGTTAATCGTAAAAGATGGTCCGCTTATCCACTGCATAAATGTTTTTAACTCTTTAATAAATAGATTTTCCATTGCTACTTAGTGGATTCTTCAACCAATTAGATTAAATTTTTGTGAGGGTAATTTAATTTTCAAATATTTAAAATAAAAAACGTGAACAAATTGAAAACTTTCAATTTGTATTTTGTTAGTTCAGCAAAACGATGCTCAAGACATCATATGCAGACCTACGAAATAGCCATATCTCAAAGTCAACATGAACACGCAGATTCAATTGTGAAGCTTGAAAAAAAAAATTCGAATTCTCATGCAAATACAAGCAGAAGCATTATTATTCATGCAATTCGTTTCTAAATTTATTTTTGGATCGCATACACAGTCAAGATCGCCCGGCGGATGCACGCGAGCGCAACGAACACATACAAAAGTTAAAACGCCTCGTTAAAGCGACGCGCTGGATACGATCGCTTATTAAAGCGTCAAAAATAACGTCGCCCGGGCCGAGACTTCGGCCGCGTTTAAATGACAATAAAGAAAAAGGCACGTGGCCGTACGACTGTTTTAATATTCATGAGAGCAGGCGGCACTTTCACGTCCTGTCTACGATTGCGCGAGGACGAAAGTACTCGATCTCGTTGAAAGCGTTTCCTTTTTACTTGCATTAAGTTAAATAATTAAAGTATTTAAATGGTTGATTTATTAAAATTATTTTGATACTTCTAATGATTGGCTACTTGTAGTTTATCTCTTTATTTTAAAAGAAATATTATCAGAAGTTTTTAGTTTAGAGTCTGTAGGTCGATTTTTAATTATACGTTGATAGTAAAACATATTTATAGCATTAAAAAAAATTAACTCCTCAGAAGCTTCGTAAAATACAGCCTTAAGAACATTATTTTTTTTAGAATTATTGATGAGGAAGCTACAATGAAAAAAGTTAATGAATGTTAATATGCCACACTTTATATCTATCGAATGTATTTTAAATACTTTGGTAGAATATTTTTTAAATAAATGTGATTGATAAAAATAAAGTCATTTTATAATCCTGCACATATTATTGACCTTTCCTATTTTCTCTTATAAATTCCCCACGTTCTCTAATAGGATACTTTAAAAAGCTTTAAAAAGAAATATTCGATGTCTAAAAAATGTCAATATCTAGTAAGCTTCAGTTATATTAACGTAAATCAGTTAATTATTTAAAATCAATCTCCAAGATTAATTAACCGTACTCTCTAAAGTTGAATTAGTGGAAATTCCACTAATCTATTTTTACTAATTGAAATAGTAAAAAAGTGTTCTACTATTTAATTAATAAAAAACACTTTTAAATTAGTGGAAAGTAATCATGAAATCAAATAAAATTATTTTGTGATTTTCACTAATTGAAATAGTGAATTCCTCAATTAAAAAAAATAATAATTTCACTAATTTATTAGTAGTTTTCACTATTTTTATAGTGCATATATTTACCATTCAATTAGTACATTTTATTCACTATTTCAAATAGTAGATTTCCACTAATTCATAGTCGAGCAATTTTCACTTTTCAAATTAGTGCATAGTCACTATAAATTAGTGGTTTTTCACTAATTCTACTTTAGAGAGTATGCTGAAGTAGAAAATTATTTCAGAAATGAACATCACCGTTACTCTACGGTGTCTAATGATATTCAAGCGAATGGAACGAAAACGGTCCTTCGGCGATGATTCAGCCGCGTGCAAATGAAGATGTGCGTGTTGTAGCGTATATAGTAACCTTGACCGTGAACTCAAGCGAGGAGATGGCTCATCGCCGGCGCCGCAGGCCAGACTTGCATCCTCATCTGCCGCTTCTTCTTTACGTCTTCTTCTTATGCGTTGCGTAAGAGGGGACATTCACCCGACGTGCCTTCCCTGGATGACGCGGAAGTTTCGATATTTATTACCCTACTAAATCTGAAAATGTGAAATTCATCAATTTTATCTAGGATCTATTCGTTCGTTCATATTCAAGATAAAACGTTCATTGTTTGGTATTAATTGAATGGAAGAATAAATTATAAATAAACAATTTTTTTTCCTCGAATTTTAATCATAAAAAAGTTGCTTACATAAGAACCAATTCTATGAACAGTGAATATTCGAATGATTTTGTAATTCAAATGAAAAATGCAAATGCACAATAAACAGAGGATAAATCTTAGAACTGTTGACGTTACCTGTCAATTTAATAAAATTTATTCAATTTTACAAAAACTCTTCCTCAAGTTCTCACGCACGAGAATAATCATGCATTTCTCTTATACACTTCCACACACTCAAGGCATTTCAAACGAACCGCCAATAAATGTAGAAGAAAAAAATGTTTTAAATGTGTATAAAAAACAAACAAAAAAAAATACGTCAGTTACACAAGTGCACGGAGCGTTCCCGAGTCGGTAAAAGAAATGGCAGCGGCCGACAAAGAGCCTCTTTTTCCAATAAAGCAACAAATGCATTATTGCATCCTGGGGAATGTCAATTGGGGGACAAGGTTTCTCCCCGTCGCTTTCGGGATTAAAAAAAAGGAAAGAGCCGGGCGTCGGTATACACGTAAAAGCGGCGCGCGTGCGCATTTCGCAATCGGTATCCTGAGCCCTTGGTTTTAAAGGCGACCATAATTCAACAGGCGCGCGCACGCGACTCGCGAATTGTCCCCTCGGGCCTCAGGCGTATTGTACGCCTCCGCTCAGTGCTGCCGGCACTCCGACCTTCTCCTTCATTTTGGTCCCGCGCGACGCTTAATCATTCGGCCGGTGTCTGTCGAATTTTATTTTTCTAAGGTAATGTTTTTTTAAACGACTCGTTAATAATGTGCAGGGTAAAACTATTGGGGTCAAATTTCACTCTCAGTTTATAGTGAAACACTGGAAGAATTAAATTTGACTCTAGTGGAGTCTATTCGAGTCAATAAATTCAATCTACATGCATAAAGAGATTTAAATTCATTCTAAAGTAGAGTAAAAGTCACTCTAATTAAAAGTAATTTCGCTCTAATTAAAACTAAAGAAAAAATCGCTCTTAATTCACTCCATCAAGGGAGTTAACTTCGCTATCAAATTAAGGTGAAAATTTTACTTCAAAAGTTAAAGTTCACTCTACTTCACTCCAGCTGATTTAGCGTGTGTTTATATGGGAATTTATGCGCCCTGCTAGAAATTTAAAACATTTAATGGCAATTTAATAAAAGGAGAAATAGAAATGGAAAAGAGAAAATTATAGACACTTTTGAAATTTATTAACACTCGCAATGGAAAGTGAAAACGCAGTAAATTGTTCACTATGCGCTTATTAAATATTTTTAAATAAATGTTATTTCATAATTTGTGTGTTCTATACCTTTAATCAAATGATTTTAAGATTTTTCAGGGGTAAGTAGTAACAGACGAGTTAGATCAGACCGTTTCTACTTGTATTTCTAAAAGAAAAGCACTTAGATTATATCTTTTATTGTTTTCGCATAAAATAGTACTTTTTGATAGCTACTGATCTATTCCACTACACTACTATTGTGCAAATTGCCTATTTGACTGTATTCGATAAACATTATGAATGAGTAAATTTAAAGACTATTGCACTTGCACGTTTAAATGATTTACGATACTTAATGTATAAATTGTTAATATATTTAAAAAAATTATCATTTATTTATTTATTGAACCGATGAAAAAAAGTAGAATTTCAACAAAGGAAAAATCCTTTGGCAATAGGTTCCAATTGAATATCTATTATTTATATTCCTTTTAAAAACTATAGAACTTAAATACTAAGAAATATTTAGGCTAACATTAGATAACTTGGTAACGGTGAAGTGCTACATATAAATTATTATTTTGAAATTTAACCATTTATATATTTAACATATTTTGATACGTTTGCAGATTCTCACTATTTAAATAAAATTACAAATGTTTCTAGAAACGTGAAAAGAAGAAAATATTTTTCTTGCTTTTTTTATTATGTTTCAAGTATATTTTGTTAAATAAAATTATTATAAACTTCTTAAATGCTAATCCGCAAGAAAAATGTTGAAATCCCATTGCAATTTTTTGCTGACAAGACTTTTTCCCCTATCCAACGTATTTTGTAACGAACCCACATGTAACCTGGTTAATAATAAGTAAATGAATTTGACTGAGCACTCCATTGTCAGACGGTGATTTAAAGAATCTGAAAGGCTTGTTTGAAATTCCTTTATGCAGCAATCGATCTTCTGTCGATTTGCAGCGACGTCAATTTTCGCGGACAAGCAGAAGAAAACTAATCGCTCCAATCGGCTGCGCAGTATATTGCTGGACGCTATTAACCCGGGATCGGCCGAAAACACGGAAGCTGCTTGTCTCTTGCGGCTATTCCTTTTTTTTTCACTTTTTAATCCACCTACCAGTGAAATCGCTTGGTCTAGCAAACAGATTTAAAAATTATGAAACTTGCGTTAATGCAGTCTGCACAGTTAGGTCCTCGCATTAAAATACTTTTAAAATAAATATAAGATAGATTTTAAGATAAATTTTAAACAATTTAAATTAAAAAATAATAGACGCAATATTTCTTGGTTTAATTCAAGATTTATTTACAGAGGAAATCGCACAATTAAATTACTTCATACTACGTCATGGGAATGACTCATTCATACAGTACAAATTTTAATCAGCGATATTTCTGTTAATAAACGTTCAATTAAATAAAAAAATAATGTACGTATCGATTATAATACTCTATCTAACGGTACTAATAATAATTTTCGTGCAAAGATCCAATTAGCCCTTGAGGATTGACGAAAATCAAGAGTAATTTTTTACTACTATTATTTACATCACCACCACATTGACAATAAACTCTTACATTTACAATAGAGTATAAAAAAACTTGTATTTGATTATTGCAGCAAAACAATGCTCAAGGCGTTATGTGCAGACTTACGAAACACACAAAAATAGATTCTTAGTATTAGTAGATCAATTTACTTCAACATAATTATTCTATATAATTCTCAATAAGCTTACTAGAAGAATAGAATCAGCTGATTTTTATCATAAATACGATAATTTGCTACGATAAAGGTTGTCGGGGAGCTCAAGTTATCGAAGAGCACTTCCTCGCACATGTTATGTGCGAGGGTAGGAATGTTAGGTCCCAGATGGAAAAAATTTATAGATATTTTATGAAAATCTTATATGATCATCTTTATAAAATTTGTATAATAAAATGGTTCTATCAATAGTTTATACAAATTTTATAAACGATATAAACATTTTGAAATTATACAAAAACTGGATGTACCTTTTACAAATTATACATTAATTTGAAATGGACACAAAAGTAAGAAATGGCTTGTTTTTAGTGGTAGATCAAACACTTTTTTCAACAGCATTCGCACATTTATTAAAACGAAAAGATATTGGATAAATAGTAGCTTCTAATCGCTATTAAAAAATAGCCATTTTTATAACCCAAAAAATTGTTATTTTTGTAATATAATCTAAAAGTAGCTTCTTTCTACGGAACTGCGAGCTTGACTCCAAACTCACATAGCGGATAATTATTATGACCAACATTTATATAAAAACATTTAATATATGTGCGAGGGTAGGAATGTTATGTGTTGTTATGTGACGGAAATCAAGAGTAATTTTTTTACTACTATTATTTACATCATCATCACATTGACAATAAACTCTTACATTTACAATAGACTATAAAAAACACTGAAAAATAAAGGGTAAGAAGCGCGCACAATAAAAAGATCGTTAAGATAGAGGAAAGATTGCCCACTCAGTGGAGAGAAACTGAGCGTAATGAAACGAGCTTGGTGATACGGGGACATTAGGGCATGACAATCGCTGGGGATCGCGAGTCCTAAATCTAAACAACGCACTGCGCGCGGCGTAGTTTTCTGGCCAATCGGTTGCGTCGCCGAAAGGATTACGAGCGCGGCGAGCGCCGTATATCTTAGAGGCTCGCGCTATTCTGCGACGGCGGTAGCCTGCAGTTATCGCGCGGATAAAAATACAATGATCGATGCCAGGGGGCGTGCACCGGTGGATAAGTGGCCTCCTACCTATATAACCCCGAGCCTTGGCACTTGGCTAGGATCAGAGAGACGTCGCTTGCTTTTTCGACACATCGTGCCCGCTCTCCAGACGCGACTCCACTCTTATCATGGATTTATCGGTAAAGCGAGCAATTCTTTAAGCTGATAAGTTGTAGTACTGAGATTTAGTTAAGGGGGCCCGAAAGTCAATTAAAAATTCAGATTTCGCGCGTAAGGGGGTCCGAAAGTCGATTAACAATTCAAATTTCGCGCCATAAGGGGGTCCGAAAGTCGAGTAACCCCTATAGAGTGGTAGTGGATCATATGTGTACAAATTGAAATAACTTTAGTATTTCACCATAAAACATCACCAGACTCAGTATATAATGTTTTTGGTCGTTAGTTTTGGCCTACGGGGGTCCTAAAGTGTTGAAAATAGGGTTCGAAGTTGAGGTAATTTTTTAGACTTCTCGAAAAATTGTTTCCTTCTTCTTGATTTCGATTTTTTGATGGTTTCTTAAATTCAAGAGTTCCTTATTGCCGCAGAAAAGGATGATGGGTTTGAAAATAGGGGTTGAAAGTCAGGGGTGATCGGAGGTGAATTTTTATTTTTATTTAGGTAAAAAACTGTCTATTTGTAATTTTATATACAAAATCCGTACAATTGTTTTCAGTTGTAAACAATTGTATGTACATTGTATAGAATAATTTTTTATACAGACTACATACAGTGACTGTATACAATATGTACATAAATTGTATAAAATATTTTCGAACGACGAGCGCTCGAGGTCGCACCGATACATCTATACACATTGATTTTGGCCTTTTTCCCTGTATATAATTTTTGAAATAAAAAAAAAAATAAATAAATATATCATTTTTGCTTTATTTACATTTATACATGTTTTATTTGGTCTCGTTTATTCCTGAAAATAACCAATTTTTTCCAGAAATTCTTTTTCTCTTAGCGGTATTAGTAGCCAGCAACGAGGGTCTCCTAGTGAAGGATCACCCGGTGGCACCATTCTTACCCTCGCTGCCAGGCGAAGTCCTGGCGTCGGCGAAGGTGCAGGACGACGCGCACCCCCAGTACAGTTACGTGTACGACGTGCACGACGCGCACACAGGCGACTCCAAGAGCCAACACGAGTCCCGCGACGGCGACGTGGTGCGCGGCGGTTACTCCTTCATCGAGTCCGACGGCTCCAGGCGCGTCGTCGACTACGTGGCCGACCCGGTGCACTGGCTTCAACGCCTTGGTCCGCAAGGAACCTGGAGCCGCGCCCCCCACCGGGCCCCTTGGATCCGCCGTTCTCCCCGCCCGCGTGCCCGTTGCTCCACTTGCACCTGTGACCGTACCCCTGCCCGCCCATCTGCCCATTGCCCACCCAAGGCCCTTCGCAGGTGATGTCTATGTCTTTCTATTTCTTTTTTTTTTGTTTTGATGAATTTATAAAGAACTTTTTGAGTGGTTCTTCGAGTAGGCTCAATTCAAAGGGAAAATGTTAGTCGTTCAAGAGCGAGTGAAATAAAAACATTTTTTTCGCAAGGCTGTGGCCGAAGTTGCACAAGTCACGGCGGTAATGAGGATCGCACCACTTAAGACTTCATTTTCACCTGGTGCCTTACGTTTTTCTCGAGGCTTATTATTAATTTACGGAATCGTGTAATTTGCGAAATTAAATAATTTCGAACATGCATAAACCGCCGTAATCATCGATTTCTTCCTTAAAAAGAAAGCCCATAATTTAAGACCTATTTTTCCGAAGAATTGTTATCGTAAATATTCCTTTTAACTTTATCCATCTTCTAACTAAGCGAATACCAAACTTCCAGATCATGGGTATTTTTACTATATGTATAAAACAAAATTCACTAATTCAATATGTTAATATTCACATATTTATAAGTTAAATTATTTTCACATACTAAATATATGAAAATTACACATTTTCAGATTTAGAGAGTATTCAGTCGAAAACTGTTAACCGACACCCTCTTTATAATGCAGCATTTATAATTTAATAATTCAATTTAATAATTTAATCAAATAATTGAATCTGTTCTTTAAAATTTGAAAATTCTCATTCCTAAAATATTTGTTTATTTTCAGCGGTTCCAGCCGTGGCGTCGCCGGCCAGCACCTACGTTGCCTTGGCTCGTCGGCCACCACTAAAAGTTCCTCTGGCCTACCAACCCTTCCGTCTGAATTACGGCGTAGTTTCCGCTCCCGCGCCTGTGGTTGCTCCAGCGGCTGTCGTCCCCCCCGTACAACCAGCAATCCTGCCTCAAAAATACCTGCCCATTGGACGCTATGGTTACGCTTTAACTAACGCGCCTTTCGGCTACGTTTATCACCACTAAAATTTCGGAGACCTAAGCAGCTGCGATTTTGAGAATGACTATGCGATTTATATTGTATCTTGTTGATGAGAATACAAATTAACGCAAAAAAAACAGTACAAATTAAAAAGTGAACCGAATGCATATTTCCTCGCTTCAGAGCTCACGTAAAAGGGATTTTAATATTAATATAAAGGAATCTTTTGTACCTACAGTATTATTGTAATTTGTGTATTAAGTAGAAATTAGAAAATGGGGAAGTAAATGCTTACATGACTTATATTTTTGTGTATTATTTACCTTTAATTAAACAAATGATTTGAAGCTTTTGGAAAGATAAGTAGTAACAGACGAGTCGGATCAGACAGTTTCTACTTGCCTTTATAAAAAAACTTAGATAAAAGCTTTATTGTTTTTACATAAAATAACACTTTTTGATAGCTACTGATTTACACTCACTACTATTATGCAAATTAATAAATATTATATGTAACTACTTAAAAAAATTATTCATTCCCTTATTAAACTTTCGTTTTATATTTCAAATGAAGAAATACTATAAGAAATATTAATAATTCTAATTTATGTTGCAATTTCATCATCACAACCATGAACATTTACATTTTCGAGAATACAATGCTTGGTTTATTGATGTAAAAAAAATTTTTACATTTAAATTCTGGTAAAAATAATTACTCAGCCAAATGCAATACAAAATTTGCGGAGCAATCGCAATTGCATCAGTGTTGAAATCATCTGAAATGAATCAAGAACAAAAACTGATTAACTTCTTTTCACGAGTTTAACAGATTGCATGAAATGAAACAAATAAATTAAATCAATAAATCACAATGAAAAGATAAAGCGAAGGTAAAAGTAACGACGGCCAAAATTAAAGTTCGAAAAAAAAAATTATGTGCATTAAAAAAAATGATGCTCTCTCATTCATTGATTGGATCGTGGGGCCTCGCCACGGTATCTGTGCAGCATCTATGTGAGCAAAAGGTGCAGCTGCAAAATGTGAAGGCTGCAGCCTTTACGTAAGCGGCGTGTCGCATTCGACGCAGGTGCTTTCGCGGAAACGCAACGCATTAAAAATGTGCGTGCCTCAAAAGCACAGATTTACTGCGGGCTCTTAACAGAGTCGCGATAAAAGCGGGAATCTTAAATAAATTTGGTTACACGGGCGCAGGCGACCTTTAAAAAATGCCGCACCTTGAACGATATAAAGGAAACCTTTTTTATTTATTTTTTTTAACCCAGAACCGTTCTGCCCTGACCTTCGATAAAATTCTGCTTGCTGCAAAAGTTAAAATTGCTTGGGAAAGTATGCAGTATCTACTTTTCTGGAAAGCAGATTCTACTTTCTACTGCTTTTTCTGAAAATAAATCATAACGTGAGATTTTTTTTTAAATTAAACAACGATAGTTCGAAAAATTAATTGTATTTTATAATAAAGTAATACAAAAATATATAAACATTTATAAATTATAATTATAATATATTTAATTTAAGATTTATTTAGAGTTGATTTATATATCTTTCATTTATCGTTTCAAAAGTAAAGTTGTTCTGCTGCGCATTGCGCGTGTGGGTTTCTTGTATGTGCGATGTTAACTCGAAACTTTTTTTCAAAGTAGATTCTACATTTTAAGAAAAATGAGTCAAATAAATTCTTACTTTAAGAATTGTTAATTAATTTTACTCATTTTGCAAAGCAGTTTTTACTTCCTCCTACTCTCTAAAGTTGATTTAGTGAAACACCACTAATTCATAGTGACTATGCACTAATTTGAAATGTGAAAATTGCTCCACTATTAGTTAGTGGAAATCTACTATTTGAAATAGTGAATAAAATGTACTAATTGAAATAGTAAATATATGCACTATTAAAAAATAGTGAAAACTACTAATAAATTAGTGAAATTAATTTTTTTTTAATTGGGGAATTCACTATTTCAATTAGTGAAAATCACAAAATAAATATTTTTTTATTTTATGTTTATGTTCCACTAATTTAAAAGTGTTTTTTACTAATTCAATGGTAGAACACTTTTTTACTATTTCAATTAATAAAATTGTACTAATTGATTAGTGGAAAATCTGATCACTAAAAAAATTAGTGGAATTTCCACTAATTCAACTTTAGAGAGTAGTCTAGTAGATCTTACTGTTACGAAAAAGTAAGAACTACTTGTTTGTTTTTTTTTGTAAAAAAAAGTAAGAACTACTTGTTTTTTTTTTATAATAACATATTCAAAAATATCGAGGAGTTAGCTTCTTGTACAACTGATAACCTGGAGGTACGTCTATCATCGCCGGCAGTGATACGTAACCAGGTGGCAGATCCTCCATTGGCTTCGCGAATTTCTTCATAACTCCCAACGAAAGAGGCTCCAGCGACGGTTGCGGTGCACTTTTGAATGTTTGCGGCAATCGCAGGTGGAAATTTGGTCTTCTTTCTTGAGAAACTGCCGAGGGAGCTTCGAAGTGAGGCTCGTCATCGGAAATGAGATACGGTAAAACTATTGGAGCGTGCTCGTGGAAATTCTTGTGGGCGATTGTGTAATCCTGCGTTGATTGATAGACGTGTGAAAATGCCGCATCGCCCAGTCCAATCGATGTAGAGCAGATGAGTGCGGCTGTGAGGAAAATGTTTACCTGCGCAGAAAATATTTTAATTACTTGCACCATTAAATAATTTTTGCTAACGATTTATTTCTTCATAGGGTAAAAAATTTAATTTTACACGTACTAGGTCACTGTGTTAATTTGTAGTAATTTAAAAAGGCAAGTCTTCTAGTATTAAGTTTTATTTTTTAAGTAATTTTAGTTTATATCGAGCCAGGCCAGCGTACAGGAATACTTTCCTCTGCTGGATTACTTTTGCAATTTGATTTTGCATCCAATTATAATCTTGTAATTGTATATTGTATAAACTGGTTAAATAAATCAATAAATTAATTAATAAATAAATAAATAAAAACTAGTAATTATCTCAAAAGTTTTAGATAACCACGTACAAAGTAAAATTCATTTAAGAAAAATTTAAATATTTCGTAGAAAACATTAAAAAACTTAACTATTTCATTTAAGAAAAAAATGTGTCCTTTCAAAACTTATATTACAGGAGATGAATTGAGATTTTAACATCTGTTTTATAAGTATTATTATAAATCGACATAGCTTGGATCTTTACGAAATAAATAATACATATAAAAAACAATTTTTTTTTGTAGAACCATATGTTTATCGAATTACACACAAAATATGAGTAGACTACCATTTTTTATAATCTTCTGTTAATCTTTAAATTTCAATATGTAGAAGGAATGCGGAACTATTTTTTTTTTTTGGCTGTTCTCGTATATCACAAAAAAGCTGCCGAAAAAACACTGAATTTAAATTTAAAATTGAATTGATTGACCTATACGATTTATTTTAAAAGGATTATACATTAATATTGAACTACTTTTTGCCGTCCAACGCGATCACTAACACAAAGTCGATGAAATAAATTTTTGTGAACTGCAAGAAGTATACCACGACGTTTCCATATGGCTCATCCTTTGGGCAAGCAACTCCTCGCGAAATACTCAAAGTGAAAGTAGCGAATCAAAGCTACAAACTACAATCGATGCAACATCGGGCCTTGCCAAAGTCGTACGTGTCAAAGGCGAGTTTGCAAAAAAAAAGAAAAGTAAACTAAAACAGTCCAAAAGAAATTACGCAGTCCAACTCACCGGCGACATGCTGCTCGACTCTCTCTAATCCGTGAACTGACCATCCAACTCCGTGGATCGACTCTCACCTACGTCCCGTCGTGGCATCGCACCGAATAATCATCATCCGCGGTCCGGGCGGCCCCACGTCACGTGACGTAGTTCGCTCCTTGCGCCACGCGTCTGCCTCTAAACCGCGGCGTGTGTTTATTTTTCTTTTTTCGCAATCGGCGCGCTCGATCGCTATCTCGTATGGAGTGTTTCGTCGACGGGCAGCCGCTCGATCGTGGCCCACCAATTATCCTCCGGACGCATTGTTCGCTCGATACTCGTCGGACGAGTGAAAGGTTCCTTTTTATCGTCTGGTTGTCTGAGCGCTCAAGGCCGACGGCGTGAGGTCGTGCGCCCTTCATTGGCCAGATACTTAAACTCTCGGTCGAATTAACCAGATGGTATCAAATGTTACCCGATATTTCATATTGCTAGATATCCCGCGCTTCCGGTCGCAAACTGTTGACGTTCGAATGCGATGCGTGACAGAAATCGTTGTGTATATATAATATACACTTCTTTTAGATATCTATTTTCGGCTTGTGCACAAAATTACGTGTATAATAATATGAGTTAATTGTAAATTTAAAGCGGATTGTGCTAAATAAATTACATAAAATTATTTGTGTTAAACTAAATTGTGTATAATCGGTATGTGTATGAATCGTACCCTGCCGACTTAAGTATATGGAGATTTCTTTTTGTCTATCTGTGCTTTCCTTTTTTATCGGATTGACATATTTTGCTATTGCTCAAATTTGAGAACGATGTATGAAGAGAAAACATTTGCATAGTGGAATAATAAAAGTACAATCGGTATTTCTGATGAATGAACGTTAACATTTATTAAAATAAACAACATATGTTACAACGTAATTGTTACAAAATCAAACGTGTCAGTCAAGGTCCCGACGTTTGCCGGGACTGACAGTAGTGGTGGAGAATCCGTGTAGAATAACTTATGAGAGCATGACTAAAGGATCGGTCGACGTTACTCGTCACCCTGATTCAGGGTGTCGAGAAGCCGAGGCGCCTGGTGACGACGGCCCATTTACCAAGTGCGGACGACGGGGGCAGCGGCGTAGGTGGCGACTGCGGGGGCGGCAGCGTAGTGGGCTACGGGAGCGGCGGCGGCGTAGGTGGCGACTGCGGGGGCGGCGGCGTAGTGGGCAGCGGCGTAGGTCTTAGCTACGACGGGGGCGGCGGCGTAGGTGGCTACAGCGGGGGCAGCGGCGTAGTGGGCGACTGGGGCGGCGGCGTAGGTCTTAGCTACGACGGGGGCGGAGTAGGCTACAGCTGGAGCAGCGGCGTAGTGGGCGACTGGAGCAGCAGCGTAGGTCTTGGCGTAGACGGGGGCGGCAGCGGCGTAGGTGGCTACAGCGGGGGCGGCGGCGTAGGTCTTGGCGTAGACGGGGGCGGCAGCGGCGTAGGTGGCTACAGCGGGGGCGGCGGCGTAGTGGGCGACTGGAGCAGCGGCGTAGGTCTTAGCTACGACGGGGGCGGAGTAGGCTACAGCGGGGGCGGCGGCGTAGTGGGCGACTGGAGCGGCAGCGTAGGTCTTGGCGTAGACGGGGGCGGCGGCGGCGTAGGTGGCGATGGGGGCAGCAGCGACGGTCTTGACGGCAACGGCGGCGGGTTCCTTGTGGACGACGGCGTTGAAGCCGTTGACGGGGTCGGCGGTGTAGTCGACGGTGCGCTTGGTGCCGTCGGACTCGAGGAGGGAGTAGCTGCCCTGGACGACGTCGCCGTCGCGGGTCTCCTGCTGGCTCTTGACGTCACCGGTGATGGAGTCGTGGACGTCGTAGCCGTAGCTGTACTGTGGGTGAGGGTCGTGCTCGGCGTCGACCGTCTTGGTGATGATGGTCTTGGCAATGGGGGTGGCGGCGTAGGCCAATGGAGCGGCCGCGTACGCAGCTGGAGCGCTCAAGATGGCTCCGGCGTTGGCGCAAGCCACGAGGGCGGCGATAAGAACAAACTGAAAAATAAAAGTATATAAACTATTAAATATTGACTCTCCACGAATTTGTCATACATTAACGGCGAGTTAATGTAAAACTTTAATTATTCAACTAGTTTAGGCGTAATTTATTTATTCGGCAATTCTTGCGATAAAAGCGATTAGAAACGATACTTACTTTGAATGCCATGTCTAAGCTTTTAGTTTGATGGGTTCTCAGTGGGAACTGATGTCGAATCGTTGGTCCACTGGTGCTTATATACTAGATCAACTCTCAAGGAAGTACCTGCTTTAAGCGTGAATATTTCCAATATTTGTGCGCCACGCCCTCGCGATCTGGTTCTCCCCCGCCCGGCCTAAGCCGCGGTTCCCTCCTTCGGTCGTTCGGGTCTCGTCAACTGTCGTCCGAAGATCGAAAGTCGCGGAGCGCAGAGCGACAGCCCATTAACGCCGGCTGCTCCCATTATACGCGTATGTAAAAATCCTGGCGCTCGTGTCTCTCTCTCTCTTCTCTCTTTTACGCTGGCGCGAGCAAAGATCGGGTCGGCGAGATTATTATTCGGGCCCCTGCGCGGATCCAGGGCCGCGATCCGTCGCGATAGGTCCGTTGCGAAATCGGCGCCGCTCGCGTAACGCGCGACCTTTACAGGTTCGAGGGCTAATGGCACGATCGATTGACGTAATTCGAGCTCTTTGACGAATTTTTGCGAGGGTCGAGTGTCTGGCTTGACATTGAATGTGAGTGGCGGCTGTAGGTCGCCCGTAAGTTCACAGCGAAATCGGTTTAATTAGCGAGTCTAAGCGGCGTCTAGCAGGTCGATTGCAATCGGGCGTGAAATTTAGTTTTTAATAAACCATTGAATGTCAATTTTTTTATTGATTTAAATTACCTTTTTTATTCATTAGAGAAATTTTTCTCTTTTTCATAAAATTGTGTAATCATTGTATAAAAATTAATTCGATGTATACTATAGAATTTACAGTTTGTAAATTTTTTTATTAGATATTTTATTTTATTTTATGTTCTTCCTTTATTTATATTACAAATAAACGGACGGAAAAAACTACGTGACAGATTATTTCATTGCAGCATTTTTCGCAACTGCATGTGCAATTGAGTGAATTATTATTTAGCAATATCAGCTTAATGAGCGATGACAGAATTGTGCTTGTTACTCTTTTTTTTAAAGGAAACGTATATTTATATAATTTTCGGTAGCATTAAGAGTTATTGCATCCGAAATTATTATTTTACTTGTGTTAAACCTTCACAAAAGGAAAGGTATGCGCGGCATTCATTGATTTCACAATACCAATGTGAGTAATTAATTTTATATTTAAATTGAAAATGTAATACTGTCGTAGAACGTACGCTCAAATCAGAAAATTGATCTAGTCTAATTTTAATTACGCAAAATGTAGAGTCGTCAATTCTTTTCAATGGCATTGCACAAAGTCAAAATATCGGGAAATACGATATCTCATTAGCGAGTCAAATCAATGTATAGCTCTAATAAAGTATGCTTACGTTTACAAAAAAGAATTGTAAAAAATCGTACGGTTACATTTATATAAATTTAAAGCACCGCATTTTTCAGGCAAATTAATTTTTTCAAAGTCGGGCAAAAATTCAATACGAAAAAAAAATAATAGACCTACAAGCTACGAAGGCTTAAAATCACAAAAGCGTTTCTGGTTTTAGATATTTTAATCAGATCGAACGCGACGATTTAATCAATCAATTTCTCCTTTCCAAAATTTCACGGGGCGCCGCCCGCTTCGACGTCAGTAAAATCGAAATGAAATACTTTTATGTTTATCTTTAGATTTTTGCGATATAAAAATTGAAGAACCCTATCTTACTATATTGATCTTATTGCAGAGAAAAAAACATACTCTAGATTAATTTAAACTTTGCATAATTAAAACAAGTTTTTGATATCAAGAATTTTGCACGTCCTTAATTAAAATATTTGAACAAAATTACTCGATTGTTAATTCACAACTTTTACATTTTAATTTGCAAACATTTATAGAAACCCTGCAATCGTTCGCAAACGTTCTGTTCACGCAGGAGACCAAGAATTCTGCGAAAAACCTTAAAGTGACCGTTGCGGTTTATGATGAACGCCCATGAAAGTTGGACGAATTTACGCAATATTCGGCGGATCACTGAAGGAAAAGTAGATCAGGTATAGAGTGCAGAAATTCGCTTTCGACAGTCGGCACCACTTTGGGGATTATTAGAGGACGGTCCAGTCTGCGGGATGTCCGTAAGAGAGTAGGGGAACTGAGGGACTACCACGAGAGTCGCGCTGATCGCGGATTTTGGGCGTATATAAGCCGGGCGACGCCCGAGTTTCAGCATCATTCGATCCAACTTTCCTCGTACCGTCGGTTCGAACCAAACGATCTCGTATCTCCTCACAATGGCCTTCAAGGTGAGCATCTATTAGAGTCGCGATTGCTCAGGTCGACGTTTATTAGAAATTTTGCAATTTTAGTCAGAGATCAGCTAACCAACTTAATGGATCTTAAGAGTCTATGCTAACGACTTAGTTCAAAAACTATATTAACCATAAAAAAAGCTTTATTTATTAATTTATCGAATTTCTTTCATTTGCAGTTCGTCCTTCTCGCTGCCCTCGTGGCCTACGCCAACGCCGGACTCATCGGCACAGCCGGTCTGGCCTACTCAGCGGGTCCAGCCCTCCACGCTGCTCCGGTAGCGTACGCTGCCGCCGCCCCCGTCGTAACGAAGACCATCTCCGCCGCCCCAGTGCTCACCAAGACTGTCGACGCCGAGTACGACCCTCACCCACAGTACAGCTACGGCTACGACGTCAACGACCACCTCACTGGTGACAGCAAGACCCAGCACGAAGAGCGCGACGGTGACGTCGTCCGCGGAAGCTACTCCCTCGTCGAGTCCGACGGCACCCGCCGCATCGTCGACTACACCGCCGACCCCGTCAACGGCTTCAACGCCGTCGTCCACAAGGAACCCGCCGCTGTTGCCGTCAAGGCCGTCGCTGCCGCCCCCATCGTCAAGACCGTCGCTGCTGCCCCAGTTGCCCACTACGCCGCTGCCCCAGCTGTAGCCTACTCCGCCCCCATCGTAGCTAAGACCTACGCTGCTGCCCCAGTTGCCCACTACGCCGCTGCCCCCGTTGCCCACTACGCCGCTGGCCCCGTTATCACCAAGAGCTACGCTGCCCCCGCTGTAGCCACCTACGCCGCTGCCCCCGTTGTAGCCAAGACCTACGCTGCCGCCCCCGTTGCTCACTACGTACGCCGCTGCCCCCGTCGCTCACTACGCCGCATGCCCCCGTTGCCCACTACGCCGCTGCCCCCGTTGTTGCCAAGAGCTACGGATACTACTAAATTTCGCAATTTAGTTAGATAGCAAATTTTCCCCCACCAATAATCTCTGCTTCATTTTGAATCTAAATGACTTCTGCAGAAATTTTTAATTGAACTTCAATGACGAACTGTTAATAGGCCATTGTACATTTGTAGATTTTATACATTTTTTTGTAAGACTGTAAATATGTCTAATAAAACAATTGCATTATTATAAAAATCAATCGAATACTTATTTATTCCTTATTGAAACTAAATATTTTTAGAATATGCATCCTAAGCAAAGAAACCATTTATTTTAAAAAATATATCATTTTCTGTCTTTAAAATTGATGCGAAATGAGCTAATTGACCAGCACAGAATAACAAAGAATTGTTGAACTAGAAAACTTCAGAATTATTGATGTTATTCGTACAGAATCGAGCAAATCGAAGGAATATATCATTTACAAATTTTCCCCACATATATAATCTCTGCTTCATTTTGAATCTAAATGATATCTGCAGAAATTTTGAATTGAACTTTAATAACGAACTGTTAATAGGCCTTATTTGTAGATTTTATACAATTTTTTGTAAGACTGTATAAATATGTCTAATAAAACATTTGCATTATTATAAAAATCAAACGAATACTTATTTATTCCTTATTGAAGTTAAATTTTTCTATTTAACTTCTTATTATATTTTTCTTTTTCTTTACATTTTATTTATTTCACAAGATTTCGTTTGTACAGATTTACGCAACCTTGAATAATTGAACATTTCACATATAATTATGCATCTGAAGCTTAAATATACATTTTGTTTAGCGCATCGTGGTAAATAAATACTTTTTTTTTTTAAAAATAGAGGGGTAAGTGGGATGGCCAACGTTAAGTTATATTTCATTTCCCTTGAAAAATAATTTCGATAACTCTCATTAAAAACTTATAATAACTTTAATAATATAATTATTATTATTAATTTATTAGCGAAGTGCTACTTTATTAGTTGAAAAAGTGACTAACGAGTATTTTTTTCAACAATTGACGTTAATGACGTTAAATTCGGAAATTTAATGCATCTAATTGGTTCTGAAATTGCAGTACTTTATGCATTTATTTTTTCAAGACATTAGTCTTAAAGTTCAATTTTCAATGACTGATTTATTTCGCAATTTCCAACATTTTAATCCATTATCTTTCTAATTATTTTGCATACACATTATTTATAGGCTTGCAATGCAATGTGAGTGAATTAAAAGTAAGAAAAAATAATTAGTCTTGCTTGATTTTGTAAGAATAACTGCAGCAAGTGCAGTTACAAGATAAAAAGGTAAATTTTTTTTCATACATTTTTACTATTTCTTGTTATTCAAGTAGCTTATTGTGAAAAAATTTGAAGATAGAAGACGATGTATTTTTTTAAATTAAGCGATTCATTTATTTTTTATGGTGTATATTCTGAAGATATTTAAACTTAGCAAGGAATAACTGAGTAGTCATGTGATTTTTATTATAATGCAAATGTTTTATTAGACATATTTACAGCCCTGGTAGAAATGTTAGCTTCTGAGTTAGCTTGCTTAATAACAGTAAGCTAAAATCGGTAACTAAAAATAAGCTTCGCATTAACGGATTTTGAGCTACTAATAAGCTTACGGTACGACTAGACTATCAAGTAATATAAATAACAACCTTTGCTTTATAATATGTCTAAAATTGAATTATGCAAGAAAATATTATTTACTAATTGGAAGTTTATTTCATTCCTTAAAAATAAATATAAAATTATTTATGTTGCCTAATATGAGAATTGTTGTGAGAGGTTGTGTTTATGAGGTTAGGTACTAATGTACTATACAGTCGAATGTATATGTATAGGTGTAGAGCATGGTAGTATTAGTAAAAGCGTCTGGTCAGCCTGCACGTATCTCCAAGACTTCAATCTAATGCATTTTTAGGTTAAGGTTTGCACCGTTTAAAATAAAAAAATATACATTAACTTATTATGAAATTGCACTTTATAAAAATCTACATTATTTATTTGTAATAATAATTATTTTATGCATATTCTCATAATAAATAGTAATAATAACCTCAAATAATATCTTAACATCAATCTGAAGCTTATGCGGAGCTACCGTACGCTTAAAAACGGTAGCGCCAGTAGCTGCGCGTAAGCTATTTTTGTTAGCTTACGTAAGCTAATTCTGCAACAATTAGCTAATTATTAGCTAAAAATTAGTGAAATTTTCTACCAGGGAGTTTTACAAGAAAAAAATGTATAAAATCTACGAATGTACAATCACCTATTAACAATTCGTCATTCAAGTTCAATTGAAAATTCTGCAGATATCATTTAGATTCAAAATGAAGCAGAGATTATATATGTGGGGAAAATTTGTAAATGATATATTTCTTCGATTTGCTCGATTCTGTACGAATAACATCAATAATTCTGAAGTTTTCTAGTTCAACAATTCTTTGTTATTCTGTGCTGGTCAATTAGCTCATTTCGCATCAATTTTAAAGACAGAAAATGATATATTTTTTAAAATAAATGGTTTCTTTGCTTAGGATGCATATTCTAAAAACATTTAGCTTCAATAAGGAATAAATAAGTATTCGATTGATTTTTATAATAATGCAATTGTTTTATTAGACATATTTACAGTCTTAAAAAAAATGTATAAAATCTACAAATGTACAATGGCCTATTAACAGTTCGTCATTCAAGTTCAATTGAAAATTCTGCACAAGTCATTTAGATTAAAAATGAAGCAGAGATTATTGGTGGGGGAAAATTTGCTATCTAACTAAATTGCGAAATTTAGTAGTATCCGTAGCTCTTGGCAACAACGGGGGCAGCGGCGTAGTGAGCGACGGGGGCGGCAGCGTAGGTCTTGGCTACAACGGGGGCAGCGGCGTAGGTGGCTACAGCGGGGGCAGCGTAGCTTTTGGTGACAACGGGACCAGCGGCGTAGGTGGCAACTGGGGCGGCAGCGTAGGTCTTGGCTACAACGGGGGCAGCGGCGTAGGTGGCTACAGCTGGGGCAGCGTAGCTTTTGGTGACAACGGGACCAGCGGCGTAGGTGGCAACTGGGGCTGCAGCGTAGGTCTTGGCTACAACGGGGGCAGCGGCGTATTGGGCAACGGGAGCAGCGGCATAGTGGGCAACGGGGGCGGAGTAGGCTACAGCTGGGGCAGCGGAGTAGTGGGCAACTGGGGCCGCGGCGACGGTCTTGACGACGGGGGCGGCAGCGACGGCCTTGACGGCAACGGCGGCGGGTTCCTTGTGGACGACGGCGTTGAAGCCGTTGACGGGGTCGGCGGTGTAGTCGACGATGCGGCGGGTGCCGTCGGACTCGACGAGGGAGTAGCTTCCGCGGACGACGTCACCGTCGCGCTCTTCGTGCTGGGTCTTGCTGTCACCAGTGAGGTGGTCGTTGACGTCGTAGCCGTAGCTGTACTGTGGGTGAGGGTCGTACTCGGCGTCGACAGTCTTGGTGAGCACTGGGGCGGCGGAGATGGTCTTCGTTACGACGGGGGCGGCGGCAGCGTAAGCTACCGGAGCAGCGTGGAGGGCTGGACCCGCTGAGTATGCCAGACCGGCCGAGCTGATGAGTCCGGCGTTGGCGTAGGCCACGAGGGCAGCGAGAAGGACAAACTGCAATTGGAAGAAATTTGATAAATTAATGAATGAAGCTTTTTACTATTAAAATTAGTACTGAACTAGATTGCGACGCCAAGAATATCTGAGATCCATTAAGTGATTTTTCATATCTCCATAAAAAAATCGGAGACTTTCTAATAATAAGCATGGAGCTGGTCGCATACGATTCTAGTTGATGCTTACCTTGAAGGCCATTGTGAGGAGATACGAGATCGTCTGAGTCAAGCCGACTGTACAAGAAAGGCTGGATCGAGTGATGCTGAAACTCGGGCGTCGCCCGGCTTTTATACTCCGAAATCCGCGAAGGCGGCTCAGGTGGTAGCCCGGCACTTCCCCTACTCTTGGATGATTATTCCACAGGCAGCCGTCCTAATAACCCTGCTTGTTGTACCCACTGTCGCAAGCAAATTTTGTTCCCAATTTAGATGATCTACTTTTTCGTGATCTATATCCCTGGATGTATATCTTGGCTCCAATTTAAAATGTGAACGTAATCATTTCTTACGTTAACTGTTAACGTAATTATGTATAAAGTCAAAGCAAATATTTTTCGAATAAAATATTTATTAATAAATAGTTTTGCGCTCAGCATCTTTTAATGAACATTTAAAAATTCCAAATTCACAATAAAAGTTTTTCTTTTATTATAAAGCTGTAATACACGTAATGAAGCAAAAAAAATCGTCAAGTGAAAAATACTGCATTGATTATCAACCTTAAAAAATGTTTTATTATCTTCTGCTTTAATAATTTTGTAATTTTAATTTTTAGTTGAATTTATATCCTTTACTTAAAAAAGGGAATGTAAATATAAAAAATAATACTAATTCAGATTTCCAGTAAAGTGTATACTTTATAATCTTAACAATTTACAAATAAAAATTCTGAAGAAACGATTTGATAAAAATTCTTTTCAGAGAATTTGTGAAAACTACACTTTTATTTAATTTATTTTCACTTTAATTATCTGCCTTTGTATAATCTTAATTAATATTTATAACATCAAAAGAGCAAGCAGCAAAAAAAATAGAAAGTGGACCGGGGACTTGAAGCAGTTATTTTTTAGAATGGCCACGTAAGAATGATATATTATAAATATAAAAAAGCTTTAAAGAAAATAGAAGTTTAATATAAAAAAATAAATTTAATTTAATATTATACAGTTATTGTAATACTCGACTGCATTGAGAAGCACAATTACACTGTATATAGACTCTAAAAGAATGAAATGACAAACCAAATTATGAATGGAAATGATTTGCTTTCTACTTTACCGACTTTTCATTCATTAATTCAACTAGTCATGAATGGAAAAGGAAGATGGGTAATTAAATTCGTCAGAAAATACGTACTACATAAGAACTTCTTATTATCACAGAACAAATAATAAAGATATTTAACTGATAAGAAATAAATATCCACGTTGATTATTGTAAATAAAAAAAATTGTTAAAAATTATATACAAATTATTGTTGAAAAGTAAAATTACATGCTATTAAGGCGATGTAAAAAATGAAATCTTTTACCTGACCAAAGCAAAAATGTTTTCGCCCGGGATCGAACCGGGGACCTTCCGCGTGTTAGGCGGATGTGATAACCACTACACCACGAAAACCACATATATAGATAAATTGAATTCGAAAACAGATCCTTCTATTTTATTCTAGTTCACATCCACCAATGTTTATTTATGATTATTAATAAATAACAATACATAAATTAAAACTCAAGTTTTTCTTCTTTTAAATACTTTGAAAAAAAAAAAAATAATCTACAATCTCTGATGTAGGTATTACCCAATTAAGAAAAATTATAAAATAATCGTTACACCGATATTTTAAGTACCAGCTGTGATACGTTAAAAAAATTTATTGCGTAATACACAAAAATTAAAACAATCGACACAGCGATTTAAGCAAGTAATTTTTCATTCATTTTTTTTTTAATTCAATTTTAAAGTACTTTTATACAAACAGTATTAATTAAAGCTGTAATAACTCTCATACTTTTAATACTTGTTTACATTGAGTCACTTTAATCCGAATTAATAAGCATTCTGCGAGAAAGAAAGTTATGGATAATTTTATTAAGGACACAATGCGACCACAGGCTCCCGAAAGCCGTTCTTCTTACTCGTGGGACAATTAAGTGGTGAATGGCGCGATAGGGCGAAATGCAAAATTGGAATGGCCCTGGTGCACCGAAATGCGAGTATATAAGCAGGGCTTCGCTTGCAGTTTACCATCATTCGATCGCCTTCGCTTCGCAGCCGGCTCAATTCGCACACTCCCGCAATGGCCTTTAAGGTAAGAACATGCACCTTGCAGTTCGCTTGACCTACCTCCAGAATGTCTCTTCAAAAAATTCCATAGAGAACTACTAAAAAAAAACATTCAGATTTTTTTTATTTTTACAAATAATTTTTATGAAAAAAAAAAACAACTAGTCGATTTAAGCGATTGTAAATTTCACGATTATCGGATAAGTAACAAACATTTGGAGAAATGCTAAGATCAGTACAATTCTTATTTAACATATGCATAAAAATGCATTTAAGTTCATTTTTCTTAAAAGTGCATAAAAATGCATTTAAATGCATTTTTTTCTCAAGTGTATAATTTTTACTTTTCAAAATTTTAGTACAATGGAATAATAGTAAATCTTGATAATTCTTTTAACCGGCCGAGCGTGAGTGAGTGAAGTATACGTTAAATTAGTTAGAGTGGAGTAGAGTGAAAATTAATACTATTCGAGTGAAATGTTAATTTTAAATTTATAGTGAAATTAACTCCCCTGTTTTATTTTTTGTTTTTATTTTATAGTGAATTTGACTCTACTTTAGAATGAATTTGAATCACTCTATTTCACGTAAACTCAAATTTTACTCCAACAGAGTTCTATATAGAGTGAAATTTAACTCAACGATTGTTTCACTATTAACTAAGAGTGAAATTGAATTCTACGAGTGTTTCACTATAAACTAAAAGTGAAATTCATCTCCAACTGTTTTAGCGGCCTCGTGGCTAGTAATTAATTAACTCAAACACTTATTAGTTTATCCACTAATTATAAATCTTTCTCTTTACAGTTCGTCCTCTTCGCCGCCCTCGTGGCCTACGTGAACGCCGGAAACCTCGGTCTGGCCTACTCAGCGGGTCCAGCGTTGGCCTACTCCGGACACGCGGCCTACGAGCACGCACCCCTCGGCTACGCTGCCGCTCCGATAACCAAGACAATCGCGACCGCCGCTTACGCCGCCCCCGCCGTCGTCACCAAGACCATCGCCGCCGCCCCAGTACTCACCAAGACCGTCGACGCCGACTTCGACCCCAACCCCCAGTACTCGTACTCCTACGACGTGCACGACCAGATCACCGGCGACGCTAAGACTCAGCAGGAGACTCGCGACGGCGACGTCGTCCGCGGCAGCTACTCCCTCCTGGAGGCCGACGGCACTCGCCGCATCGTCGAGTACACCGCCGACGCGCACAGCGGCTTCAACGCCATCGTCCGCAAGGAAGCTGCCGGCGTCGCCGTCAAGGCCGTCGCCGCCGCCCCCATCCTCGCCAAGACCTACGCCGGCGCGGGACATCTTGACGCTCACCACTACTATTAGATATTCTCTTTTCGCCGAGGGAGTTGTAATGTGATAAATTATTGATAGCTTCTTGTTATTTCATCAAGACTGTTTTATTGTAAATTATAATCCGACTGCGCTTTCCTGAGACTCGGTCGGCGCTCTCTGCCGCTTGGGTCGAATGTATATTTTTTCCTTAGATTATGTTGATGTAAGATTGTGCATAAGTGACAAATAAAATATTTCGATACGAGTATAATTTTTAAATAATAGTTTTTTTTTTATTGTTTACCCTATAAAACGGCTTTGTTGGCTTGCACACTCGGGTGCTGGCATTTTTGGAAAAATTTCGAATTTCTGTTCCAAGTGGAAAAATTTCATAAATAATTTATACAATTTTCATATGGTAGACTTTATAAAATTGTTATAATGAAATGGTTCTATAAATATTTTATATAAATTTTATAAATGATATGAATACTTATTTACTAAATAAAAACTTGTTAAATCCTTTATAAGTTATTATAAAATTTATCTTTACATCTTATCTTTATAAAGTACTTATAAAGTGAACAAAAATTTATTAACCTCCACACATTCGAACATATTCGAGGACCATTGGGGGATGATTATATGGAAGTATCCCACCAAAGTAGGCATATCAACGAAAAATATCCCGGCCGCCAGCAGCTTAATTATATATTCAAACTTTACAAAATCTTTATGAACATTTTTAAATAAAATTTTTAAACTAAAATAAATAGCTAATTCTGCTGTTTTATGATTGCTCTAATGTATGTTTTTTTTTCATGTAAATTACTAGGGGTATACGTAAATAATTTTTCACTTTTATCAATTTTCCTGCAATATTTTGAACAGGACAAATTGAAATCTTAGGAGCCAAATTATCGTAAACAAGTTGACGCGTAACAAACATTAATAGAATCTTTATATATAATAACAGTTTATAAAGATTCTATGAAGTTTTTGTATAGTATATAAGTGGTCATATCATTTATAAAATTTAAATATAAATTTTGTAGAACCATTTCATTATAAAAATGTTATAAAATCCATTGTATAAATTATTTATAAATTATCTATAAAATGTTTCCACCTGGGGTGTGCTAAAAGTTATGTTTTAAATGAATATTGTTGATTTATGATTGGCATTTCTATAATAAGCCGCTGGCAATAGATCGAAAAATTGGTTCTCAAAATCATATTTTATTTTCTCTTGAGAGTTTATAAAGAAAACGCTTCGGATTTTGCGTAGCAGTGCTTTAATTATAAATCTCTCACTTATTTGATTAGTGCAAAACTCGTAAAGTATAGAATAGAAAATGAATATCCACTTGGATATTCATTTTTTATTCTACTTTCTATTCATTCTTTATTCTATTTTCTATTCATTATTTATTCTAATAAGTATTCGTATATAGAGAGCAAAGAACCAACTCAAATCAAGTGGAGATGATAATGTATTATATCTTTAATAAAAAAATTAAACAGAAAATCTTTATTTCCATTTCTGCTATTTTTTAAAACATTAGTATAAAATAAAGATAATAATTAAGTGAAACAAAAGTTTATGTCAGATTTGGACAATATATTCGTTGCATAAAGAAATATCTAGTTTTCGTAACCAATAATTATAAGAAGATTTGATGTATTCGAAAATTTAAATAACTATATTCTTTTAATTAATAGCGATACATTATTAATTTTTAATCGGCAAACCTGCAGAAGATCAATTTACCTTTCAATATTAGTTATATCGAATGCATGAGTCATTTTTAACATTCCTAATTGTCGAGATGACAGTGCGAATTTTTTCGAAAGGCCGTTTGATGCTTAAAATACCTTGAGAGTAAAAGTACAAGTAATGTATCTAATATAAACCCTCTAATGATAAACTATGTGGACCACACGTATGTAATTTTAACAAGATATTCAATTTCATTACTTCAATTATTATTGTAAACAAGAATGCAATAATTCAATAAAAATAAAAAAATTTAATCGATATTCAATTTGGAGCATACCTTAACTTTAATTAACTTACAAAACATTTCAATCAGGTAATAATATTGAAATATATAGAAACTCTAATTACTGTAAATACTCTATTGTCATTATAAACAAATCATGACGCTTTTTCGCCTAGAAGCATTGCTGTATAATAAATCGATTTGGATCATACTAGCCCAGATAAAAATCTCAATTTTCGAGTTTGCCAATCTGCCTGCTGATCGAAGAACCGACAGGAACGGGGTACACGTTAAGTTCGAAAGTGATCTACTATTTATATAATTCTTGACCTATAACAGTTTCTTTCGCCCGAGGGATTATTTCGGGGGAGAATGGCTCGGAATCGTTCCCCCGCCGTTATGCACAGCTTCGCCAAAATTCGACTATATAAGCTGCGGTTCCTCCAGAGTTTGACATCATTCGCTCGCCTTCGCAGCTCAAGTCGTCCCAAATACTCTAAAAAATCTCGCACAATGGCCTTTAAGGTAAACCATCCAGTATACTCAATTTAACGACACTGTCTAAATCTGAAAATGTTAAATTCACTTGGAAAATGTGAATAGTAACAAATTTTATGTGAAAACTCGTTCACATATTTAGTATTCTTTTCACGTATTAAATCTGTGAACGATTTTTCACATAAAATTGATTACTATTCACATTTTCAAAGTGAATTTCACATATTCAGATCTAACTCTCTTAAAAGTTCTCAGTGAAAATGTCACTATTTTGAATAACTGAACGGTTTTTCACTTTTGCAATAGTGAAAATGGAGGTTCAGTTTATAAATTTTACTAGAGTTCTAGTAATATATATCTACAATTCTAGTACATAGTGCTAGAAATTTTGAATATTACTAGAATTTTAGTAAATTTTACATAATTCAGAACAGTATATTTTTCAATAAATGCAGTCTGTGGATCCTTTAAAATATTTAGATTTGTCTTTCCGATCACCGTTAAACTAATTCAACAAATTCTAAATTTACAGTTGGTCCTTCTTGCCGCCCTCGTGGCTTGTGCCCAGGCTGGAGCCATTCTGGGCTACTCTGCCCCCCAAGCCGCTCCCGTGGCCTATGCTGCTGCTCCAGCAGTCCACACCGCTCCCGTAGACTACTCCGCCGGCCCAGCAGTCCACGCTGCTCCCCTGCCGTACACCACCTACGCTCAGGCCCCAGTCTACAAGACCGTCGCCCCTGCCCCGGTAGCCTACGCACACGCCCCGGTAGTCAAGACCGTCGCCGCCGCCCCAGTGCTCACCAAGACCGTCGACGAGGAGTACGACCCCAACCCCCAGTACAGCTACGGCTACGACGTCAACGACCACCTCACCGGTGACAGCAAGACCCAGCACGAGGAGCGCGACGGTGACGTCGTCCGTGGAAGCTACTCCCTCGTCGAGTCCGACGGCACTCGCCGCATCGTCGAGTACACCGCCGACCCCCACAACGGATTCAACGCCGTCGTCCACAAGGAGCCCGCCGCCGCCCCCGTGGTCAAGACCGTCGCTGCTGCCCCGGTCGCTCACTACGCCGCGGCTCCCGTAGCGCACTACCCCGAACACTACTAAATTCTCATTCTGTACCTTCTAAAGTTGAATTAGTGAAACATTATACTGAAATTGGTAGAAGATGCTCCACTAATGTCTAAATCGTGAAGCTCTTTCCACTAATTTTCCGCGAAATTTCACTAATTCTGGTGGTTTTTCACTAATACAACTTTAGGTAGTAGATTAATTTTGATTAGCCGGATTTTTATATTAAGATGCAGAAAACTATCCTCCGCGATTGCTGCGACTCCACATTAGCTTTATTACGTGCACACGGAGATGCTCTTCGTGTTGCGCGTTTACTTGAGGTCTTCAATGTATATTGTGTATCTGGTTCCAACTGCGATTAAGACTGTAAATAATTAGAATAAATCATCGCAGTTATGAGAAATTTTAAATCCAATCTGTTTCATTGGACCATCCGATAAAACCTTTACTTTCCAATCGGTGACGTAGCTTTAAGCGTAAAAAAAAGAGAAGAAAATAATTCGAAGTATTTGCTTTTCATGCAAAAGTTCGTATAACGTAATAATTATTCATTAAAACGTTTAACGATCCAATAAATAAACAATAAATTCGTTGAAAAAATAATTCAGCTAAAGAATTGTTTTTTTTTCTTTAAAGTACGCGCTTACAGTTCGTTTCATCTGTCGATAAGCTGTTAAGTAATTTTCGGTATTAAGATAACACGAAAGGAGGTTAATAATTTAAATTTCATTCCAAGAATTAACATTGCATGTTTTTACTCGTAACCTTCTCTGTGCCCATCCCGCAAAAGGTCACGTACATAATGTAAACCGCATAAAAATACATTCAACTATACAATCTGTTTATATAATAAATATTTTTCGTCAAAATTACGCATGCGCCGTTGGAGTTCTCGTGCGCACTTATTAGTTGCGTTAATGTTTTCATTGTCGGCAAATCCAGCGGTACAAAAAATCTCGCTTTTCGACACGTTTTGTCGCAATTGGGTCTCGCGCGTGAATCGCTCGAGTCGGGCGTCTATCATACTAAAGTAGAAAAACAAAAATGCAAACGAATCAATCAAATATACGAGCTCCGCGTATCACGCTTGTTTTACTTTCTTTAAGGCGCGCAAGGAAAGGAAGAATCATAGAAAGTGAGAGTGAGAAGAATCGAGGTGGGGCACTGGCGAAAAAAAGGACGCACGAAAACTGGTCGTCCTTGATACCAATCGTGGACGTAATGAGGTATTACGGCTTTTGCTATAGAACCGGGCGTGCCCCTTTCCCGCGACAGAGGAACAGGCTAAACGATCGACCGTGATAATTTTTTTATTGAGAGATGTATTTTATGTGTGAGGAAATTTGAGTGCAATTTTAATTACTTAACTTGGTTTATTTTTACCGTTGAATGGACTAATGTTCTATTTTTATAAACGTCAAATGTGCTGGTTAATCAGCTGGAGTAAAATTTTACGCTCTAATATTAAAGTAAATTTAAAACAAATTGATAAAAAAAGGTACTTGGAATCTAATGTTCACTCTACTCTCTGAATTTGGATTAGTGAAAAACCACTAATTCGTAGTGACTATGCACTAATTTGAAAAGTAAAATTGCTCCACTATGAATTAGTGGAAATCTACTATTTGAAATAGTGAATAAAATGTACTAATTGAAATAGTAAATATGTGCACTATTAAAAATAGTAAAAACTACTAATAAACTAGTGAAATCAAATTTTTTTAATTGGGGAATTAACTATTTCAATTAGTGGAAATCACAAAATAATTTTAATATAAAAATTTCAAAAAAAAATAACATTCGTACATCGTTCATAAAATAGTAATGAACGCCTACACAGAAAGAAAGATTATAATATATGTATAATACAAACAAATATTGGTGAATCCTAAGATTTTTTTTCTAAGAAAGGAGTGAGCTTATATATATACTAGGGGGGTATTTTTGAGCTGATTTCTATAAAATAATTTTTCACCTTTTGTTTACCTGTATACGATACAAAACTTCATCTACCCATTTCCTTTAGCGATATAATTGATTTGATTTTCATTATTATCGTTTTCTGCTATGTTAATGATTTATTCAACATTCATTCAACATTAGTAGTGAAAAAAAAATTGTTAGCTTTAATGAAATGACTTACTTCAATAGTACATGTTAAATAATACGTACTAAATAATACGTATTAAATAATAATACGTATTAATAGTAAGTAGGCGCAAAACCAAGCTTGCTAGCTTCCTCCGATACACTTTATTTACATTGCCGCATTCCTTACATTCTTTACATTCCGATTCGCTATATGTACTTGAAGGCGCTTTTATTTGTGAGAAGGAAACTTGCTTATTTACGGTAGACTAATATTTATTTTAAATCATTTCTTGCCCCTTTTTCTTTATAAATAATTAAATATATTTAAAAGCCAAAATTTAAATTCCAAATGGTTTTCCGAATTTTTTTATTTTTTTTTAATGACATAAATTTAAAATTTTATCCTCTCCCCTCCTCAGTGATATTCCTCAACCCCTACTCAGTAACCTCCTCATTATTCATTCACAATTTATTTATTATTTATTATTTATTATTTATTATTTATTATTTATTATTTATTATTTATTATTTATTATTTATTATTTATTATTTATTATTATTATTATTTATTATTATTATTATTATTTATTATTTATTTATAAAAAAAAAGGGGCAAGAAATGATTTAAAATAAAATATTAGTCTATCGTAAATAAGCAAGTTTCCTTTCCACAAATAAAAGCGCCTTCAAGTACATATAGCGAATCAAAATGTGAAGAATGTAAGGAATGCGGCAATGTAAACAAAGTGTATCGACGAAGGCAGCAAGCTTGATTTGCGCCTTTTCGGCGTCTATAAATAGCAAGCGCAGTGCGTGCAGGAGCTCACTTTTTCCTGTAAGCTCTAAGAGCAAAGGTTGGAAAATAAAATAAGTAGTGAAAAAAGTTCGCAACATTAGTGGTGAAAAAAAATTTGTTAGCTTTAATGAAATGACTTACTTCAATAGTACATGTTAAATAATACGTACTAAATAATACGTATTAAATAATAATACGTATTAATAGTAAGTAGGCGCAAAACCAAGCTTGCTGCCTTCGCCGATACACTTTGTTTACATTGCCGCATTCCTTACGTTCTTCACATTCCGATTCGCTATATGTACTTGAAGGTGCTTTTATTTGTGGAAAGGAAACTTGCTTATTTACGGTAGACTAATATTTTATTTTAAATCATTTCTTGCTCCTTTTTCTTTATAAATAAATAAATAAATAAATAATAAATAAAAAATAAATAATTAATTAATAAATAAATAAATTGTGAATGAACAACAAACAAGCGAAGCCAGGCTTTTCACCCTCTTAAGACCCACAAGGGGGAAAAGCCTAGCATATAAAAGGGCGGGCCCTCACTGAGGAAAATTTTAGTCTGGTCCTCGCTCTGCTGGCAGTAGTTACTACGCTTCCTTAGTGCTACTGAAATCAGTGAGTGTTTATGTTGCTGAACCCTGCAGCCGTGCCGTCTTCCCGTCTTCAAGGAGTCACCCTAGGGCCTGACCTTCCCACTGTACTTTCGCTGCGGCTACATCGTGTGGCGTCGCTCCTGCTGGTGTTCTTGCGGAACTTGACAGACGTATAGAGTAAGTTGTATTTTATATAATTTTCCTTTGTTGTTTAGCAATGATAAGAAACTAACTAAACTTCAAAATTTTCTCTTGTCATTTTGGTAAAAAACTGTCATTTCCTATATTTCAAAGCCAAAATTTAAATTCCATATCGTTTTATTTACATTTAAAATTTTGTAACAGTATACCTATTTTTTATAATTCCCATTAACTCTCAGTAACTCGATTCCCAGATGGAACCGTTAGTAACATATGTCGAAAATATCTTGCTGCAAGAACTTCTTTTGCTCCAAATATTTCATTATAATCAGATAAATCAATTAAACATTTTTCTACAGCATTTGAAATTTCTTTATAATTTTTATTATTATGTTATTTAAACCTTTTATTTATTTTTCCCCTCTTTGTTTATACACCTTTGCTTTAGCGATACAATTAAATCTGTTTACTTTTTGAGTCATTTTTCAATTTTCACTTTTTTCCCCATTAATCTACTGTTTTACTTTACCGATATAATTGAATTTATTAATTTTTGAGTCGATTTCTATAAAATAATTTTCCACCTTTTCTTTACCTGTATATGATACAAAACTTCATTTACCCATTTCCTTTAGCGATATAATTGATTTTATTTTCATTATTATCGTTTTTTGCTATGTTAATGATTCAATATACCGTAGACTGTATCGCTATACAATTACGAAATTTAATTTAAATTTTTTATCCATATTTATTGGAGATAAAATTACAATTTTATAAAAATTGAGGAGGGGCTGAGGAGGGGCTGAGGAGGGGTTCAATAATGAGGATGTTACTGAGGAGGGGGGAGGAGGGGGGAGGATAGTTAAAGAGGAGCAGGAATATTTTTTAAATATATAAAAACCCATCATTAAAATGATAAATATTCATAAATATAATTTATGAACGAATTTGTTACAATACTTAAATTACCATTATCTATATACACTGAGAAAAATGCTTTAGCAAAAATTACTATTTTCCCAATGAAAGGGGAGACCTACTCAACCTTTTGTTTAGTTTTAAGAAAAATTAAAATAAATATTTTAAATTTTGTTATTTCGTTTAAAAATATTACAAACCCTTCGTCAAATTTTACTAATAAGCTTAGTAAATAATAATTATAAATAATTATAAAATTTCCATAATGCTTTTTGAAATGTTACTAAAAATGTTAGTATAATATACACACATTTTTATAGTCCATTTCATTAACAACCAATTTTTTTTCAGTGTTGAAAATATAAGTTTCATTTAACGTATTCAGTTTGACGTGCACAAAATTGTCATTATTCGATATTGGTATTTTCCCCCATCTTGGTTTAAACGAACTTCTCATATACCGATGTGAAAATTTCAATGATTTAAGTTCTGTGTTCTATATAAAACAAAAATATTTTAATGTTACACCTGTTGCAAAAGTGTTTTATTATATATTATGTGAATTTGCAGAGGTCAATTGGTAATGCTAGTCGGTTTGCGAGTGTAACCTCTTTATTAATTTTTTTTTTTTTTTTGACGTACAATAAATTTTACATAGGTGCGCTGGTCAGACAAAAACATTCTTGCGTTAAGTCACTTGTAGTTACAAGTTTACAGCTAAAATAATGTAAATTTATTATAAGTTTATAATTTACTTCAAATTTTGTCTTAAGAACCCTTTAGTCGGTTGAAATGTTCTTGAATCAATAAACATGTAAATATAAAACACCTGCACTGTTTATTACAATTACAGTAGCCTCAATTAATGCTATGCCAATTAAAAACAGTAATTTAGTGACTAACCCATAAATAGTGCGGAGTCAAGCATATAACCGTTTGCAGCGGATATATTCAAGCTTAATACAATTGTTCAATTACGCACAAATATTTATCCCGTGTAACTAGATTAAAGCTCTCCTATAATATTATACGATATAATAAGAATGTATATCTTGCAATGTAATCATATCGTTAATTTTTTGAAAAAATCATTTTACTGATTTTTTTTAAATTATAACATTTTAAATTAATTTTACACGTAAATCCTTCTACCAGAAAAATACAGAAAGCTAAGATGCAGCCAACTGATACAAAATTGAATGCAAACCGAAGTTCTTCAAAACTAATAATTCGATGAACATGATTTTCCTTCGGCCATTTCAACTTTAATGCTTGAGGAACAATACCAAAATGATCATAAATTCCAGATTCAGCAATGTAACTCATTAACAAATTAAACTTTGAATAAAACGGCAAATCAGTAGAAAGTAAAAAAGCGGCTGGGCGGATGAGTAGTGTTTCTTCAGCAAAATGGGCAGATGAAGAGTTCAGTAATCTAAATGATGCATATTCGATAATACAAGCCTTTCTATGGCCTTGTTGTATTTCGTTGATACAGTCCGTTTCGACACCTTCCTTAAATATTTGTAAAACATTTTCGTCTGTAAAGAACTCGCGGTGAAGCGCATACCCAATAAGGTCGAGTTTCGACTCTAGCAACTGATCTAAAGAGTCGATTTGTTGCGCTTCATCAGCAACTGTTCTATGTGCTGTCAGCGAAGATTGAAGCAATAAATTAATAACGGAAATAGCAAAAATTATAGTAAGAAGGACAATATGGCCGCACAATTGTGCTGCTTTATTCGTCCTTGGGTAAAAAATAAAACCGTGTGCAACAAGGATGCGGACAAATTCGAGTAAGGTTCTACCAGTGGAATAATTGAATGCGCATTTCATGATAATAACGGTGGTGATGAAAAGTATAAAAATTCCAGACCAATCGTTACTAATGTAGGCCATCATAAATTGACCGTAAGTTATCTTTGGCGTGACAAAACTTACAGATTTAAATTCACGCGGATATGACTGCAGCTTCCAGTAGTCACGGAGAACATACGAAGTTGTTGCAACGTTTAAACTACCATTACTTATATCTTTTAGCATGCCAAACGGACGTCCATCCCTTACAAGTCCGTAATCATTGTAATTCTTAAAAGTGTACGTTCCATTTAGCTGATCCACTATGACGCGTATTAGCTTGTAATTATTCGACGTTGTTATTTTCCTCCCAGTTAGTTCAAATGTAACTGGGATGTCGTATGTACCAATGTGAAAATTGAAATGATTTAAGTTTTGTGTTCTATCTAAATCCAAATTGTTCCATGTTACATCTGTTGCCAAAGTGTTATATTAGATATATGTAAATTATTAATTTTTTTATATCAATTATTATAAAAAATTTACCATTTAAATTAAAGGAATCATCAATTGTATGTTCCAGCATTGTCCAGAAATTTTCAGCGGAGTGGTTAAACCAACTAATTTGCCAAAAATCATTGCCTGCTCGATGATACGGATTAAATGTATACATACGAACTTTATTCTCTCTGTTAACGCAAAAATAAATAGCTGACAAAATATTGAATTTCCAAATGATATTTAAAAACAATCGAGCAAATGTACATCCATTTTCGTAATCGTTGCTGGTTATAAAAAAATGCGCCTCGTGATTCCACCAAATGGATTCCCTAAAATCAGTCAGCAGAGTTGCTAAAACAGTTCTGGAAGAAACCATTATAGCGACATTAGATGTAGGAGAAACTTTAGTTCCAGCGACAGTTTCGTTTATTTCAGTAAATGGTGAAAAACGTTTGTAAGATTTAAAAGTATTGTTTTCTATAGCCATTAAAAACAACGGAGTGGATTCAGACTGTACTGTTGCCAAAAATTCTGTATCTTCATGTGTCCAATCGCCAATTACTATAAAACTTCCATATATTTTATCGAGGCTCTTTCTAATAATTTTTTCCTAGAAACATTTATTTATTTCAGTATTCATCAGGAATAGAAAATTTTGGTAAAAAATATTTTATATAAAAATGTTTACCATCGTTTCGTGATGTCTATGTTTTGCTTCTAAATGGCTTACATTCGATTGTATTGACGATTTAATGTTCCGTAATAACAGCAATAAAACCGCACAGAAAAAATAAAAATGTGATTTTAAATTCATTTTTTTCTATTAATATTTATGATTTAAACTGTTTATTTTCCGAATCTAGTGCTTTACAGCAAATTCAACTCGTGCGACTCTTGACTTATACGTAAATATTTCTTTCTAAAAAAGGCATAAACACTGCTGGGAATTTATTTATTGATTTTTGACAATAAAAGAACGTCGAGCACATTATTATGTTTTAAAATAGATAATTGTATACTTACAAAAATCATTAACTTTTAACAATTGCATATCTAAGGTTACGAGTCCGCTTTTAAAATCAATAAACAGTGACACTAAGATTTGACAATCAAAAGTTTTAGATTTTTGGGAAATAAAACAATGTAAATACATACAAAGACAAAATCGAATATCTATTTTAAAAACATCAAAAATATTCCAAACGAATTTATTACAGATAGTTTATGGTTTCAATAAAACATAATATATGCTGTGCTTCGCTAAGAATCATGAATTGATTGTTGCAGATTTTCTTTTCGTTAGGAACTACATTTACCATTTAAATTCAAGGATTCATCAATTGTATGTTTTAGCATTATCTAGTAATTTTCAGTAGTATGGTTAAATCAACTAATGTGCCAAAAATACTACATACACGATGATAAGGATTAAATGTATACATAAAAACTTTCTCGTCTTTGTTAACACAAAAATAAATAGCTGACAAAATATTGATTTTCCAAAAATGAATTAAAAAAAATGATAATATTCAAGCTTAATACAATCGTTCAATTACGCACAAATATTTATCCCGTGTAACTCGACTAAAGCCCACCGAACGTTAATTTGTACGCTGCAACAACACGTATATCCTCTATCAATCAAAAGCGCCTTTATACTCTGTCAATTCGAGATCAATAGATCATTACACTTGTCTGTGATATCTCATAGTGATTGTCGCGAAAAAAATAGAAAAAGCAAAATAATCGTGGGAAGTAAAATCGCAATCGGAAAAATAGACCTCGCACGTGGCGCCTGATGGAGGGACCTTTGTTATCCTGGCGGTCCTCGTGGCAGACTATACACGTTCGATTATCCGATTGCTAGGGCCACCCTTTATAATTAAAAATTCTGAGGTTTTAGATTTGTAAGAAATAAAACAATTTAAAGACAGCCAAAGACAAAATCGAATATCTATTTTAAAAACATCAACAATATTCCAAACGAATTTATGACAGATAATTTATGGTGTCAATAAAACATAATATATGCTGGGCTCCGCCAAAAAACATGAATTGATTCTTGCAGATTTTCTTTTCGATAGGAACAAATTGCATAGCACGTAAAAAGCGAGCTTGTTATGTATACACACAGTGATACTGAGTTGCGGTAGACAGTAAAAGTTAAAACTTCAATCAACTTTATCATAAATATTATTCTATATTATTGTTATTAAAGTAAATAAACGGAGATAAAAGTTCTAGAAAAAATTAGTATATGCTTAGGCAGAATATTAACAATATAAAAATAAAAGTAATATAGTAATTTAAAAATAATTTTCCACCGGTCGTACATATCATGCAAAATGCTTTATACTTTGCATCCTTGCATCGTGTAGCAAACGAGAGCGAAGCGATCGCCATGTGGTGAACCTAGGATAATACTAGTATTATCTTTTTTTAGCAGGGATTTCGTGAAACATCAGCATTTACAAAGACTTATATTGTAGCTCCAATAGAAGCATAACATGAAGAATTGCATCATATTTTACTGATTAAACTATCTTTTTAAAATATCTTTCTTATTTCAGTTTAATTAAAAATTGAAGGTGAAAAAAAATAGTATTTGTACTTTCTGTAGAATCTTGGGGGGTATTATTAACAATGATTTACACATACATAGTTAAATATATACAACTGTACATTTTGGTTCTCGCACGCAATGGTAAATTCAACATTTGTCTTATCTAAGTTACAATGTGCAGAATGCTTTAAATTATAGTAATTAAACATAATAAGCGGTAATTATTTTATTAGCTTATGTTCAATTCAGCTTTCAGGCGCACACGCACACAGTGTACAATATTGTAAGCTGTAATAAGAAGTTTTCTTACAATGAAATCGTAACGTCAATTTTTTGAAAAAATCATTTTACTGATTTTTATAAAATTGTAACGTTTTAAATTAATTTTACAAGTGAATACTTCTATCAGAAAAATGCAGAAAGCTAAGATGCAGCCAAACGATACAAAATTAAATGCAAACCGAAGCTCTTCGAGACTAATATCTAGATGAACATGATTTTCCTTCGACAACTTCAACTTTAATGCTTGAGGAACAATACCTAAATGATCATAAATTCCAGATTCAGCCATGTAACTCATTAACAAATTAAACTTTGAAGAAAGCGGCCAATCAGTAGAAAGTATAAAAGCGGCTGGGCGGATGAGCAGCTCTTCTTTAGCAAAATGGGTAGATGGACAGTTCATCAATTTAAATGATGTATAGTCAATAATACATGCTTTTCTCTGGCCTTGTTGTATTTTATAGATACAATCCGTTTCAACACCAGCCTTAAATATTTTTAAATATTTTTCGTCCGGTAAGAACTCTGTGTGGAGCTCATACCCAATAAGGTCAAGATTCGACTCCAGCAACTGATTCAAAAAGTCGATTTGATGCGCTTCATCAGCAACTGTTCTATGTGCTGTCAGTGTCGTTTGAAGAAATAAATTGATTAAGGAAATAACTAAAATTATGATGAGAAGGACAATATTGCTGCACAATCGTGCTGCTTTATTCCTTCCTGGGTAAAACATAAAACCGTGTGCAACAAGGATGCGGACAAATTCAAGTAAGGTTCTACCAGTGGAATAATTGAAAGTGCACTTCATGATAACAATTATGGCGATAGAAATAATAAGAATGTTGGACCATTCGTTATTAATGTAGGTCATTAAGGTTTGACTGCCAGACTTCTTTGGCGTAACAAAACTTACAAATTTAAATTCATGCGGATATGCCTGCAGCTTCCAGTAGTCACGGAGAGCATACGTAGTTGTTGCAACATTTAAACTTCCAGTAGTTATTTCTTTTATCACGCCAAACGGCTGTCCGTCTCTTACGAGTCCGTAATCACTATAATTCTTGAAAGTGTATGTTCCATTTAACTTATCCAGTACGACGCTTATTAGCTTGTAATTATTCGACGTTGTCATTTTCCTCCCAGTTGGTTCAAATATAACTGAGACGTCGGATGTACCAATGTGAAAATTGAAATGATTTAAGTTTTGTGTTCTATCTAAATCCAAATTGTTCCATGTTACATCTGTTGCCAAAGTGTTATATTAGATATATGTAAATTATTAATTTTTTTATATCAATTATTATAAAAATTTACCATTTAAATTCAAGGAATCATCAATTGTATGTTCCAGCATTGTCCAGAAATTTTCAGCGGAGTGGTTAAACCAATTAATTTGCCAAAAATCATTGCCTGCTCGATGATACGGATTAAATGTATACATACGAACTTTCTTCTTTCTGTTAACGCAAAAATAAATAGCTGACAAAATATTGAATTTCCAAATGATATTTAAAAACAATCGAGCAAATGTACATCCATTTTCGTAATCGTTACTGGTTATAAAAAAATGGGCCTCATGGTTCCACCAAATGGATTCCCTAAAATCAGTCAGCAGAGTTGCCAGAACAGTTCTGGAAGAAACCATTACAGCGACATTAGATGTAGGAGAAACTTTAGTTCCAGCGACAGTTTCGTTTATTTTAGTAAATGATGAAAAACGTTTGTAGGATTTAAAAGTATCGTTTCCTATATCCATTAAAAACAACGGAGTGGATTCTGACTGTACCGTTGCCAAAAATTCTGTATCTTCATGTGTCCAATCGCCAATTACTATAAAACTTCCATATATTTTATCGAGGCTCTTTCTAATAATTTTTTCCTAGAACCATTTATTTATTTCAGTATTCATCAGGAATAGAAAATTTTGGTAAAAAATATTTTATGTAAAAATGTTTACCATCGTTTCGTGATGTCTATGTTTTGCTTCTAAATGGCTTACATTCGATTGTATTGACGATTTAATGTTCCGTAATAACAGCAATAAAACCGCACAGAAAAAATAAAAATGTGATTTTAAATTCATTTTTTTCTATTAATATTTATGATTTAAACTGTTTATTTTCCAAATCTAGTGCTTTACAGCAAATTCAACTCGTGCGACTCTTGACTTATACGTAAATATTTCTTTCTAAAAAAGGCACAAACACTGCTGGGAATTTATTTATTGATTTTTGACGATAAAAAAACGTCGAGCACATTATTATGTTTTAAAATAGATAATTGTATACTTACAAAAATCATTAACTTTTAACAATTGCATATCTAAGGTTACGAGTCCGCTTTTAAAATCAATAAACAGTGGACACTAAGATTTGACAATCAAAAGTTTTAGATTTTTGGGAAATAAAACAATGTAAATACATACAAAGACAAAATCGAATATCTATTTTAAAAACATCAAAAATATTCCAAACGAATTTATTACAGATAGTTTATGGTTTCAATAAAACATAATATATGCTGTGCTTCGCTAAGAATCATGAATTGATTGTTGCAGATTTTCTTTTCGTTAGGAACTACTTTTAATATTTAAATTCAAGGTTCATCAATTCTATGTTTCAGCATTGTCCAGTAATTTTTATCAGTGTAGTTAAATCAACTAATGTGCCAAAAATACTATGTACACGATGATAAGGATTAAATGTATACTAAAAAACTTTCTCGTCTTTGTTAATACTAAAATAAATAGCTGACAAAATATTGAATTTCCAAAAATGTTATAAACAATCTAGCAAATGTATATCCATTTTCGTAATCGTTACTTGTTATAAAAAAATGCGCCTCATGATTCCACTAAATGGATTTTCTAAATTCATTATAGCATTATTAAATTTGGCATAAACTTAAATTGCCGCGACAGTTTGGTTTATTTTAGTGAACGATGAAAAACGTTTGTAAAATCGATATTTTTAAAAGGTATAATTTACGTATACCAAGGTTATAAGTTCACCGGCGTAATAAAAGCAATTGCTGGCTCATATATGAAAGTCTAAAGTTCAATTGGTAATGCTAGTCGGTTTGCGAGTGTAACCTCTTTATTAATTTTTTCTTTTGGACGTACAATAAATTTTACATAGGTGCGTTGGTCAGATAAAAACATTCTTGCGTTAATTCACTTGTAGTTACAAGTTTACTGCTAAAATATTGTAAATTTATTATAAGTTTATATATTACTTCAAATTTTGTCTTAAGAACAATTTAGTCGGTTCAAATGTTCTTAAATCAATAAACATGTAAATATAAAAATCCGGCACTGTTTATTACAATAATACAGTAGCTTCAATTAATGCTATGACAATCAAAAACCGTAAATTAGTGACTATTCCATAAATAGTGCGGAGTCAAACATATAACCATTTGCACAAAATAGGCACAAATATTTATCCCGTGTAACTCGATTAAAGCCTTCCTATAATATTATAAGATATAATAAGAAAATATATCTTGCAATGTAATCATAACGTCAATTTTTTGAAAAAATCATTTTACTAATTTTTTTAAAAAATTAATGTTTTAATGTTAATTTTACATTTTTTAAAAAATTAATTTTACACGTAAATTCTTCTATCAGAAAAATTATAGAAAGCTAAGATGCAGCCAACTGATACAAAATGAAATGCAAACCGAAGCTCTTCAAAACTGCAGTGATATTCGAGCTTAATACAAACATTCAATTACCCACAAATATTTATCCCGTGTAACGCGATTAAAGCCCTCCGAACGTAATTTGTACGCTGCAACAACACGTATATCCTCTATCAATCAAAAGCACCTTTATACTCCGTCAATTCGAGATCAATAGATCATTACATTTGTCTATTATATGTCATAGTGATTGTCGCAAAAAAAAATAGAAAAAGCGAAATAATCGTGGGATGTAAAATGGAAATCGGCGAAATAGGCCTCGCATGTGGCGCCTGATGGAGAAACCTTTGTTATCCTGGCGGACCACGTAACTTTTTAAATTAATTTTACGCGTATATACTTCTATCAAAAAAATGCAGAAAGCTAAGATGCAGCCAACTGATACAAAATTAAATGCAAACCGAAGCTCTTCAAGACTAAGAATTAGATGAACATGATTTTCCTTCGGCAACTTCAACTTTAATGCTTGAGGAACAATACCAAAATGATCATAAATTCCAGCTTCAGCCATGTAACTCATTAACAAATTAAACTTTGAAGAAAGCGGCCAATCAATAGAAAGTATAAAAGCGGCTGGGCGGATGAGAAGCACTTCTTTAGCAAAATGGGTAGATGGACAGTTCATCAATTTAAATGATGCATAGTCGATAATACATGCTTTTCTCTGGCCTTGTTGTATTTCATAGATACAGTCCGTTTCGACACCTGGCTTAAATATTTTTAAAATGTTTTCGTCTGGTAAAAACTCTCGGTGGAGCGCATACCCAAAAAGGTCGAGTTTCGACTCTAGCAACTGATCTAAAGAGTCGATTTGATGCGCTTCATCAGCAACGGTTCTATGTGCTGTCAGTGTCGTTTGAAGAAATAAATTGATTAAGGAAATAACTAAAATTATGATGAGAAGGACAATATTGTCGCACAATCGTGCTGCTTTATTCGTCCTTGGGTAAAACATGAAACCGTGTGCAACAAGGATGCGGACAAATTCCAGTAAGGTTCTACCAGTGGAATAATTGAATGCGCATTTCATGATAATAATTATGGCGATAGAAATAATAAGAATGTTGAACCATTCGTTATTAATGTAGGTCATTAAGGTTTGACTGCCGGATTTCTTTGGCGTGACAAAACTTACAGATTTAAATTCACGCGGATATGCCTGCAGCTTCCAGAAGTCGCGGAGAACATACCCCGTTGTTGCAATATTTAAAATACCAGTAGTTATTTCCTTTATCAAGCCAAACTGCTGTCCGTCTCTTACAAGTCCGTAATCACTGTAATTCTTGAAAGTGTAAGTTCCATTTAGCTTATCCATTATGACGTGCATGAGCTTGTAATTATTCGACGATGTTATTTTCCTCCCAGTTGGTTCAAATGTAACTGGGATGTCGCATGCACCGATGTGAATATTGAAATGATTTAAGTTCTGTGTTCTATCCAAATACAAATTGTTGAATGTTACATCTGTTGCCAAAGTGTTGCATTAGACATATATTAATTTATTTATGTTTTATATCAATTATTATAAAATATTTACCCTTTAAATTCAAGGATTCATCAATTGTATGTTCTAGCATTGTCCAGTAATTTTCAGCGGAGTGGTTAAACCAACTAATTTGCCAAAAATCATTGCCTGCTCGATGATACGGATTAAATGTATACAAACGAACTTTCTTCTCTCTGTTAACGCAAAAATAAATAGCTGACAAAATATTAAATTTCCAAATAATGTTTAAAAACAATCGAGCAAATGTGCATCCATTTTCGTAATCATTACTGGTTATAAAAAAATGCGCCTCATGATTCCACCAAATGGATTCTCTAAAATCAGTCAGCAGAGTTGCCAAAACAGTTCTGGGAGAAACCATTATGGCGACATTAGAGGTGGTATAAACTTTAGTTGCAGCGACAGTTTGGTTTATTTTAGTAAATGATGAAAAACGTTTGTAGGTTTGAAAAGTATTGTTTTCTATATTCATTAAAAACAACGGATTAGAATGTGACTGTATTGTTGTCAAAAATTCGGTATCTTCATGTGTCCAATCGCTAATTAGTACAAAACTTCCATATATTTTATCGAGGCTCTTTCTAATAATTTTTTCCTAGAACCATTTATTTATTTCAGTATTCATCAGGAATAGAAAATTTTGGTAAAAAATATTTTATGTAAAAATGTTTACCATCGTTTCGTGATGTCTATGTTTTGCTTCTAAATGGCTTACATTCGATTGTATTGACGATTTAATGTTCCGTAATAACAGCAATAAAACCGCACAGAAAAAATAAAAATGTAATTGTAAATTCATTTTTGTCTGTGAATGTTTAGCCTTCCTTAATTTGATTCAAACTGCTTATATTTCTAATCTTGTCCTTTAAAACATGTTCAACTCGTGTGACTCGTGGTTCTTATGTAAATATTTCTTTTATAATGCGTAGCTAAGACGTGGGTATTGATTTATTGATTTATTGACGACAGAAGAACTTGCAGCATATTATTATATCTTAAAACATTCTTACAATTTCACCGTCATCTTTAAAGACCAGCAAATAAAGGGCGACAAAATTTCATAGAAAAATTAATAGTAATATAAAAATTTCTTTAAAAAAGCGTAACTAACGCTGTTAGACTTTGGGTTATTTATGTATTGATGACAGAAAAACTTGTATTTATTATTTATTATATACTTAAAAGATTCCTAAACTTACTTATTATTAATTTATTGTAATAATATTCAAGGTGAAAACTAAAGGCAAGATATTGATTTTCTTTGAAGAAAGAAAAACGGTTAATTTATAACGTTGAATTTTTTAATTTACCAGACCATAAAATGTACTACAACGTAAGCATAATTAACAACATACAGTAAATAACCGAAGTGATAATTCACTTGTAGTTACAATTTTACAGCTATAATAGTGTAAATTTATTATAAGTTCATAATTTACTTCAAATTTCGACTTAAGGGCCCTTTAGTCGGTTGAATTGTTCTTAAATCAATAAACAAGTAAATATAAAACTCCTGTACTGTTTATTACAGTTACAGTAGTCTCAATTAATGTTACGGCAATAAAAACCGTAATTTAGTGACTATTCCATAAATAGTGCGGAGTCAAGCATATAACCATTTGCAGCAATATTCGAGCTTAATACAATCGTTCAATTACGCACAAATATTTATCTCGTGTAACATGATTAAAGCCCTCCGAACGTTAATTTGTACGCTGCAACAACACGTATATCCTCTATCAATCAAAAGCACCTTTATATTCTGTCAATTCGAGATCAATAGATCATTACACTTGTCTATTATATCTCATAGTGATTGTCATGAAAAAAAGAATAGAAAAAGCGAAATAATCGTGGGATGTAAAATGAAAATTGGCGAAATAGGCCTCGCATGTGGCGCCTGATGGAGGGACCTTTGTTATCCTGGCGGTCCACGTGGCAGACTATACACGTGCTATTATCTGATTGCTAGGGTCATCTTTTTTAATTAAAAATTCCGAGGTTTTAGATCTGTGAGAGATAAAACAAAGTAAATACAGACAAAGACAAAATCGATTATCTATTTTAAAAACCGCAAAAGTGATCCGAACGAATTTATTACGGATAATTTATCGTTCCAATAAAATGTAAAATATGCTGGTCTCTGCGAAAACCATGAATTGATTATTACAGATTTGCTTTCTGTTAGGAACTACTTGCATAGTTCGTAAGAAGAGTGTTATGTATATACAGTGATACTGACTTATGTTAGACAGTGAAAGCTAATAGTTAAAAAAAAAAATTCAATCAACTTTATATAAAAATATTAATAGACAATTTATAAGTTCACAAATACACTTGCTGATTTCTTAGGAAGACTGAATTTTCTTTGATTCTTCATTAGCTTTGTAGCGCGTTAAACCAATACTACACACTATTACGAGTGTATCAATTATACATAAGTTGCATTTTTCACTAAATTTTAAACTTGTTTTTGTTATCTGATGTAACTGTATAACACCAAGCTGTAGGCGGTCGAAAAGTGCCGATCGGCATTACCCAAAGGACAAGCTTTTATATCAGATCCATTGGAAAGCTTTTCTATGCAGATATTTTTAAAGTATTACTTATACATGGTCAGTAATGACGGCCGTATGCAGTTTAATGTTTTCTAAACGTTTTGTTCGCCGATACACAAAAGCGGTATCGATTTATAAATTCGGCCAATTTTATTTTCATACGCTCTTACAGCTAAATTATGTTGGCAACATTATCTATTTCTAATTCCATCCGTAACATAGTATGTTTATTATTCCAGATTTTAATGCAACTACTATTTTGCTTTATTCTCTTAAAAGTTCTCAGGGAAATTTCATATTATAAAAAGTGAAAATGGAATTTTAATTTATACTCAATGAATAATCACTATTTAAAAAGGCAAATTTTCACTATTTTAGATGTGACAAAATGTTTACTAATTCAAATAGTGAAATATGCACTGAGAACTTTTAAGAGAATAAGAACTAAACATCCAGTTATTGTAAAATGTGTGACAAAGAGCGTGAATGTTGTACCCACATACACATAAAAATATCTTCCCATATTATACAGTTATAAAAAACCTTTCGGAAGAAGATCCCCTCTCGCCCCTTTTTCTGCCGTCGCACTCCCACATCCTACCCTCATGAATATTTGCTCCCTCCTTCATTTTACGGTAAATATCCTCCCCCTCATTTTACGCTTCCTCCCCCCCCCCCCCCTCATTTTACGGTAAAAATCCTTCTAGAAGTAGTAGTTTTTAGATTCTTGATATGAGGATCCCCCCTGTTCGCTGCCTCCCCCCCCCCCCAACGCTACCACAGTCCCACTTGAAATATACAACCTTATATACACCCTCATCTCCCTCTTATTCAAATGAAAATAAAAAAAACCGTTGAAGCAAAGAGGGAAAACAATTTTTGCATCATGTAAGATAATTACGAATTATATTCTGGAAATTGACTCACAAAGTATATAGAATGTTTATAATATATTAATCATAACGTCAATTTTTTTTAAAAATCATTTTACAGAGTTTTAAAGTATAGCGCTTCGTTTCACAAATACAGTACCGCTCAAAATTTAGGAACGCTAATGTAATTTTTTAGTTTCACAGAAAGTAGAATATCTCAGGAAATATTGATCGGAGAAAAATTTTCGACATCAATATTTTCTGAGATATTCTACTTTCTGTGAAACTAAAAAATTACATTATCGTTCCTTAATTTTTGAGCGGTACTGTATTAAAATTGTTACTGCGTTTAATTAAAAATTCAAGGTGAAAAAAAATAGTGTTTGTACTTTGTGTAGAATCTCGGGAGGTATTACTAACAATGATTTACACATACATAGTTAAATATATACAACTGTACATTTTAGTTCTCGAACGCAATGGTAAATTCAACATTTGTCTTATTTAAGTTACAATGTGCAGAATGCTTTGAAATTATAGTAATTAAACATAATAAGCGGTAATTATTTTATTAGCTTATGTTCAATTCAGCTTTAGACGCACACGCACACAGTGTACAATACTGTAAGCTGTAATAAGAAGTTTTCTTACAATGAAATCGTAACGGCAATTTTTTGAAAAAGTCATTTTACTGATTTTTATAAAATTGTAACGTTTTAAATTAATTTTACAAGTAAATACTTCTATCAGAAACATACAGAAAGCTAAAGTGCAGCCAACTAACAACAAATTAAAAGCAAACCGAAGCTCTTGAAGACTAATAGTTAGATCAACATGATTTTCTTTCGACCACTTCCACTTTAATGCTTGAGCAACAATACTGAACCGATCATAAATTCCAGATTCAGCAGTGTAACTCATTAACAAATTAAACTTTGACGAAAGTGGCCAGTCAATAGAAAACAACAAACCGGCTGGGCGGGTGGCTAGCAATTCTTTAGCAAAATGAGTAGACGAATGGTTCATCAATTTAAATACGTGATAGTCGACCATACAAGCCTTTCTATAGCCATGTTGTATTTTGTAGATACAGTTAACTTCGGCACCTACCTTAAATTTTTTTAAAATTTTTTCTGGTAAGAACTCTATGTGGTTCTCATGTCCAATAAGATCGAGATTCGACTCTAGCAAATCATTGAAAAAGTCGATTTGCTGCGTTTCATCAGCGATTGTTTTATGTGCTGTCAGCGTGGTTTGTAGCAGTAAATTAATTATGGAAATAGCAAAAATTATGGTGAGAAGGATTACATTGCCGCACAATCGTGTGGCTTTAAACCTCTTTGGGTAAAATGTGAAACCTTGTGCGACGAGGATGCGGACAAACACGAGTAGGGTTCTACTAGTGGAATAGTTGAATGCGAATTTCATGATAGTAATTGTGGCGATAAAAATTATAAGAATCCTGGACCATTCGATATTAATGTAGGTCAATAAGGTTTGACTGTCGGAATTCTTTGGCGTGGCAAAACCTATAGATTTAAATTCGTACGGATATGCCTGCAGTTTCCAGTAGTCACGGAGAAAAAAGAAAGTTGTTACAAGGCTTAAACTACCAGTACTTAAATCTTTCATAAGGCCTACTTGATCTCGGTCTCTTACGGCTCCGAAATCAGTGTAATTCTTGAAAGTGTAAGATGCATTTAACTTATCCAGTATGACGTGGGCAATCTTGTAATTATTCGACGTTGCTATTTTCCTCCCAGTTAGTCCAAATGGAACTAAGATGTCGCATGTACCGATGTGAAAATTTAAATGATTTAAGTTCTGTGTTCTATCCAAATACAAATTGTCAAGTGTTACATCTGTTGTTAAAGTATTGTATTAGATACATATTAAATTATTTTTTCTGGTTGTTTTAATAGTATAAACTATTTATTATAAAATAATTACCATTTAAATTCAAGGAATCATCAATTGTATGTACGAGCATTGTCCAGTAATTTTCAGCAGAGTGGTTAAGCCAACTAATTTGCCAAAAATCGCTGCCTGCTCGATGATAAGGATTAAATGTATACATAAAAACTTTCTTATCTTTGTTAACACAAACATAAATAGCTGACAAAATATTGAATTTCCAAATGATATTTAAAAACAATCGAGCAAATGTGCATCCATTTTCGTAATCGTTGCTGGTTATAAAAAAATGCGCCTCATGATTCCACCAAATGGATTCTCTAAAATCAGTCAGCAGAGTTGCCAAAACAGTTCTGGAAGAAACCATTATAGCGACATTAGATGTGGGGTAAACTTTAGTTGCAACGACGGTTTTGTTCATTTTAGTAAACGATGAAAAGCGTTTGTAAGTATGAAAATTATTATTTTCTATATCCATTAAAAAAAGGGGTTGGAATGAGACTGTATTTTTTTCAAAAATCCGGTATCTTCATGTGTCCAATCTCCAATTAGTACAAAACTTCCAAATATTTTATTAAGGCCCTCTTTTATAATTTTTTCCTAAAACCATTTATTTATTTCAGTAATCTTCAGGAATAGAAAATATTTGTTAAAAATATTTATTATAAAAAATGTTTACCATCGTTTCGTGATGTCTATGCTGTGCTTCTAAATGACTGTCATTAATTTGTATTAATGATTTAACGTTCCGTAATAAAGGTAATAAAAATAAACGAAAAAAATAAAAATTTGATTTTAAATTCATTTTTTTCTATAAATGAATGTATAGCTTTTCTTAATTGGTTTCAAACTGCTCAGGTTTCAAATCCAGTGCTTCAAAACATATTCAACTTGTGCGACTGTTGACGCGTACGTTATCATTTCTTTAAAAAGGCGTAGCTGACGCTGCTAGTGATTGATTTATTGATTTCCGGACAATGGAAGAACGTATAGCATATTATCTCGTTTTAATATAGATAATTATAGACTTAAAAAATTCTTAAATTTACATATTTATAATCCATTGTAATAATATACGAGGCGAAAACTAAATACAAAGTATTGATTTCATTTGATGAAACTGAAGAAAATTGGTTAATTCTTGGTTGAATTTTTTAATTTACCAGGCCATAAAATATACTTCAATGGAAGCAAATTTAACAAAATCGATAATGTAGTTATGTATGTAATCAATGATTAAACTCATGGTACTAAAAAACGAAAATTAGATAAATGAAAATTTTAGTTAGTGACGTTAGCATAAGTAATAATAAAAATTTAAGAATTTCAGGCATGTATAGATCTCATGATGTAAGTACGACTGAATTTATACTATCGACTAAAAGATACCTACAAGATAATTTAAATATTAAAAACCATTTTGTCATCGAAGACTTTAACATAAACATATTGTATAAATAGTCAAAACCATTCAAAAATAGCATAGTTTAAGAATTTTTAAATAATTTTCTGACTTATGAATACGCACCTCTTTTCCTAGGTATTACTAGACTTGCTATAAACAGCCAAGAAGGTAATAGTATTGACAATTTTTATACACAAACATACAGAATATCTACAAAAGTTTTTAAATATACAAATCCGAACAATGACAATTATTTATTACTAGTGGAATTTGATATAATAGAATCAATACAAACAAATCAGGTAAGGCGATACATTATAATAAACTTAAAAATATTATAGCTAGTAAAATGGAATGGAATTCTATTCTGTCACTAGAAATTAATAGAAATAATACACAGGCACTTAAGAAGAGTTAAAAAATAATGTAAGGAAGGGTGTAAATACGCTAAATAACTAATCAATAATTACGAGATTGCAGTACCTTATTATTATGTTTTTTGGAACGCTGAATCCGAATCCGAAGGTAATTTGACCCTGTCACGTCACGATCAACGGCAAACTTGACAGAAACGTTTTCAGCAGATAACACTACCATACCTATACATTTTTTTGGGTCGCTGTCACCACGGGAAGATGCCCTGAATGCAAGCACATGTGAGACAATAAAATACGACATTGAATTTACAATAGATCAGATAGGGACCCAAAGTATGAAGTAAACAAATGGCGCAGAAAAATGATAAACGTATGTAAAAATATTGATCGTCAATGTTATGATGGTAGCCTTTCCAGTTAAGATGATACATTTACTCTAGATAGCGTCGGCAACTCTTGCAAAAATGTGTAAAAACGATGCAGTGAAAATAAAAATAAAAAGTCTTAAAATAGTTTACCAACGATACGGTCAGTACCTTAATCTCAAAGAGACTTAAACTTTTGCAATAAGATACTAGTGATTAAATGCAAAAACAAAGAAAGAATAAATTATTTTGTTACATCTTCTGTTGCACTACCAAAACCAGCAAAAACGAGCATAGATGACAAGTCTCTGTGTTATATAGTCACCGTTCCACATGGATGTAAATAAATTTTTAAAATACTTCTTTTCGTGGGACGTAGAAGTAAATAGAAAATGGTAGACAGATAAAAATAAGAGAAAATTGAAAAGTAAGTTTTACAAGTAAATTGCGGATGTGATATGATGTCATCGACCCTCGGGTACTGCTGTCACTATATGATCGAACATTGAAATGAATTTTTTTAAATAAAAGAAACGTGTGAGCAATAGGAATGACAACCTTTAAAAACCATTTGTTATTGTCACTTTTCTGTAAAGAAAAGAAAATTCTTATTGAAAAAAAATATATTTCAATTTTATTACACGGTATACCGAACTAAGAAATATTTTTGCGGAAGTTTTGATGTAAATAAAAGCTCATTTTTTTGTAGTTGTACTTTGTAGCGGGGAATCTGCCAATGGTCAGCCTTTCCAAAGATTCTATTAGTGGCTCTTAGGACGACGAAATTGAAGAATAGTTTTTTTGCCGATTAAACTAACTTTGTAAAATATTTTTCTTATTTCAGTTTAATTAAAAATGGAAGGTAAAAATAAATAATAATCATCCTTTCTATAGACTCACGGGGTGTATTACTACCATTGATATACACAAACATGGTTAAATATATATAACTTAAAACTTAGTTATCGTCTGCAATGGAAACTTCTCCATTTGTCTGATTTAAGTTACAATGTACAAAATGCTTTGAAATTTAAATATTTAAACATAATAAACGGAAATTATTTTATTAGTTTATGTTCAATTTAGCTTTTTCACGCACACGCACACAGTGTACAATATTGCAAGCTGTAGTAAGAAGTTTTCTTACAATGAAAACGATTTTTTAAAAATTATAACGCTTTATTTTACACATAAATATTTCAATCAGAAAAATACAAAAAGCTAAAGTGCAGCTAACTAATACCAAATAAAAGCAAACCCAAGCTCTTCAAGACTAATAATTAGATCAACATGATTTTCCTTCGCCCACTTCAACTTTAATGCTTGACGAATAATACCAAAACGATCATAAATTCCAGATTTAGCAATGTAACTCATTAACATATTCAACTTTGATGAAAGAGGCCAGTCAATAGAAAATGTGAAACCTGCTGCACGAGTGGTTAGTACATCTTCAGCAAAATGGATAAATGAATGATTCATCATTTGAAATATGTGATAGCTGATAATACAATCCTTTCTATGGCCTTTCGTAGCATTTTGTAGAAACAGTTAACTTCGGAACCTATCTTAAGTTTTTTTTAACATTTTTTCGTATAACAAGATCTCTACGTGTTGCTCATTTCCAATAAATTTGAGTGCACTTCATCAGCGACTGTTTTATGTGCTGTCAGCGTCGATTGAAGAAATAAATTGATTAAAGAAAAAGCAAGAATTCCATATATTTTACGGAGGATCTTTATAATAATTTTTTGATAGAACCATTTCTTTAAAAGGGCATAGCTAACGCTGTTTGTGATTGACTTATTGATTTATGGACAGTATAAGAACGTATAGCATATTATCACGTTTTAATATAGATAATATAGATAATTCATAAACGTATTTATTATCCATTACAATATTATACGAGGTGATAAGTAAATGCAATGTATTGATTTTATTTAATGAAACTAAATAAAATTAGTTAATTCACAACGTTGAATTTTTTAATTTATTAGGTCATAAAATATATTACAGTGAAAGCAAAATTAACAAAGTAGATGGTGTAGTTATGTATATAAAAAAATCACCGGTCCATAGAAAAAGAAGTGGTCTGATTTCTAGATGGCAGTACCTCATGACAACCCACATTTTCACTCGCGAAAAAAATACTTATGTATTCACGAAAAATCAATAGACAAATCTTGCACCGGATCGATCTACCATATTTATATATATATATATATATATATTTTAAGAGGTTGAATTCTTTTAAGTATTATATTCATAGCAAATTAGACGGAAGTGTTGACTGTCATCTCTTCACCATCAGAATAGCGGATAGCGTAGCTTGATTACGTTGCTCGGTTCGATGTAATTAAAGTGCATATTAAATGGTACTATTAGTCGGATTGCGAGTGTAACCTCTTTAATATTTTTTTTGTACGTACAATAATTATACATAGGTGCGTTGGTCAGATAAAAACATTCTTGTGTTAATTTACTTGCAGTTATAAGTTTATAGTTAAAATAGTTTAAATTTATTTTAAGTTTATAATTTACTTTAAAATTTGTACTTAAGGACCCTTTAGTCCGTTGAATTGCTCTTATATCAATTAATATGTAAATATAAATCTTCTACACTATTTATTATAATTACAGTAGTCTCAATTAATGCTATGCCAATTAAGAATTGTATTTTGGTGTACGTCAATAATTCCCTAAATAGTGTGGAGTCAAACAAATAACCAATTGCAACGATATTCAATATTTTATTACTTTATGTTCAATTCAGATTTCACGCGCTCACGCACATAGTTTAGAATATTATAAACTGTAATAAGAACAGATTTCTTGCAATGAAATCGTAACGTCAATTTTTTGAAAAAATCATTTTACTGATTTTTTTGAAATTAGAACGCTTTATTTTACACATAAATATTTCAATCAGAAAGATACAAAAAGCTAAAGTGCAGCTAACTAATACCAAATAAAAGCAAACCAAAACTCTGCTAGACTAATAATTAGATTGACATGATTAACCTTCGACCACAACCTCGATAATGCTTGAGCAATAATACTTAAATGATTATAAATTCCAATTTCAGCAATGTAACTCATTAACTAATTGAACTTTGAAGAAAGAGGCCAGTCAATAGAAAACAACAAACCGGCTGGGCGGGTCACTAGCAATTCTTCAGCAAAATGCATAGACGAACTTTGCATCAATCTAAATACGTGGTAGTCGATAATACAAGCCGTTCTATCGCCTTATTGCATTTCATAGATGCAGTTAATTTCGGAACCATACTTAAATTTTTTTAACATTTTTTCGTCTGTTAAGAACTCTATGTGGTTCTCATACCCAGTAAGGTCGAGGTTCGACTCTAGCAAGGCATTAAAAGAATCCATTTACTGCAGTTCATCAGCGACTGTTTTGTGTGCCGTCAGCATCGTTTGAAGAAATAAATTAATTATGGAAACAGCAAAAATTATAATGAGAAGGACTATATTGCCGCACAATCGTGTTGCTTTATTCCTTTTTGGGTAAAACATATAACCATGGGCCACGAGGATGCGGACAAACTCGAGTAGGGTTCTACAAATAGAATAATTGAATGCAAATTTCATGATAATAATTGTGGCGGTAGAAATTATAAGAATGTTGCACTAGTCTCTATTAATATAGGTCATTAACGATTGACCGTCGAATTTCTTTGGCGTCGCAAAACCTATAATTCTAAATTCGTGCGGATAGGACTGCAGCTTCCAGTAGTCACGGAGAAAATAAAAAGTTGTTACCAGGCTTAAACTACCAGTACTTAAATCCTTCATAAGCCCTATTTGATCTCTATCTCTTACTGCTTCGAAATCGCTGTAATTCTTGAAAGTATAAGTTCCATTTAGCTTATCCAGTATGACGAGGACAATCTTGTCATTATTGGACGTTGATATTTCCCTCCCAGTTGGTTCAATTGGAATTGGGATGCCGCATGTACCGATGTGAACATTTGAATGATATAAATTCTGTGTTCTATCCAAGTACAAATCGTTCCATGATACATCTGCTGCAAAAGTGTTTTATTAGATATATACCGGACTATTTATTTTTGTATATCAATACTATTACCATTTAAATTCAAAGATTCATCAATTGTATGTTCCAGCATTGTCCAATAATTTTCAGCGGAGTGGTTAAACCAACAAATTTGACAAAAATCACTGTCTGCTCGATGATAATGATTAAATGTATACATAAGAACTTTCTTATCTTTGTTAACACAAACATAAATAGCTGACAAAATGTTGAATTTCCAAATAATGTTTAAAAACGATCGAGCAAATGTGCATCCGTTTTCGTAATTGTTACTGATTATAAAAAATACGCCTCATGATTACACCAAATAGATTTCCTAAATTCAGTCAGAAGAGTTGCCAAAATAATTCTGGAAGAAAACATTATAGCGACATTAGATGTAGGATAATCTTTAGTTGCAATAACAGTTTCGTTTATTTTAGTAAACGGTGAAAAACGTTTGTAAGTTTTTAAAGTATTAAATTTAAAGTATTGAGTTTTTAAAGTATTTAAAGTATTTTTTTTATATCCATTAAAAACAACGGTTTGGAATCTGACTGTATTTTTGTCAAAAATTCCGTATCTTCATGTGTCCTATCTCCAATTGCTACAAAACTTCCAAATATTATATTAAGGCCAGTTTTAATTGTTTTTTCCTAAAACCATTTATTTATTTCGGCATTCATCACAAATAAAAATTGTTTGTAAAATATATTTATCATAAAAATGTTTCCATCGTATCTGTATTGATGATTTAGCGTTCCGTAATAACGGTAATAAAATTACACACAAAAAAATAAAAGTCCGATTTTAAATTCATTTTTTGTCCATAAATGTTTAGCTCTTAATTCGAATTGATGTTTCTAGTCTCTTGCTTTAAAACATACTCAACTCGTGCGACTGTGGACTCGTTCGTAAATATTTCTTCAAGGCGTAGATAACGCTGTTAGTGATCGATTTATTGACTTACTGATGATAGAGGTATTAATGTAGATAATTATATACTTAAATAATTCATAAACTTTTTTATAAACTATTGTAAAAATTTCCGAAGCGAAAACTACATTGGCGCTCAATTGGTTATTATATTGTACTGACCTAAAAAATAATTTTGCCAAGTTTACATGCGAAGAAAAGATCATTTTTTGTAGTTGTATATTTTAGAAGGGATTATGCGAGAGTTCAGCGTTTACAAAGATTCTTTTTGAGGCTCTGAGGAAATCTTAATATCAAAAAATAGTTCCGCATTTTACTGATTAAACTAACTTTTTCGAATTATTTTTTATTTCAGTTTAATTAAAAATACAAGGTGGAATATTCGTATTTAATATAAACTCACGGCGTGTATTGCTACCAATGATGTACTAATGATGCATACAATGGAAAATTCTCCACTTGTCTTATTTAAGTTAGAATGTAGAGAATGCTTTGAAATTATAGTAATTATACAAATAAGCGGTAATTATTTTATTAGATTGTGTTCAAAACGGCTTCCACGCGCACACGCACACAGTTTATAACATTATTAGATGTAATATGAAAAGTTTTCTTGCAATATAATCAGAATGTCAATTTCTTGAAAAAATCATTTTACTGATTTTTTTAAAATTATAACAATTTAAATTAATTTTATACGTAAAAACTTCTATCAGGAAAATACAGAAAGCTAAGGTGCAGCCGACTGATACAAAATTAAATGCGAACCGAAGCTCTGCAAGACTAATAATTTGATCAACGTGATTTTCCTTAAGCCACTTCAACTTTAATGCTTGACGAATAACATCAAAATGATCATAAATTCCAGATTCAGCAATGTAGCTCATTAACAAATTAAACTTTGAAGAAAGTGGCCAGTCAATAGACAATATGAAACCGGCTGGACGGATGGTTAGCACTTCTTTAGCCAAGTGGATAGATGAACTTTGCATCAATTTAAATACGTGATAGTCGATAACACAAGCCTTTCTACAGCCATGTTGTATTTCGTAGATACAGTTACGTTCGACACCTATCTTATATTTTTTTAAATATTTTTCGCCTGGTAAGAACTCTATGTGGTGCTCATAACCAGTAAGGTCGAGGTTCGACTCTAGCAACGCATTAAAAGAGTCGATTTGCTGCACTTCATCAGCGACTGTTTTATGCGCTGTCAGCGTCGTTTGTAGTAATAAATTGATTATGGAAAAACCAAAAATAATAGTGAGAAGGACAATATTGCCACACGATCGTGTTGCTTTAATCCTCGTTGCATAAAACGTGAAACCTTGAGCGAGGATGATGCGGACAAACTCGAATACGGTTCTACTAGTGGAATAACTGAATGTGCACTTCATAATAATCATTGTGATGATGGAAAATAAAAAAATGCCAGACCAATCGTTATTAATGTAGGTCATCAAGGATTGACCGAAGGATTGCTTTGGCGTGACAAAACCTATAGACAAAAATTCGTGGGGATATGCCTGCAGCTTCCAGTAGTCACGGAGAATAAATGGAGTTGTTGCAACATTTAAAGTACCATTAGTTATATCTTTTATCAAACCGAAAGGACGTCCGTCCTTTATGACTCCAAAACCGCTGTAATTCTTAAAAGTGTAAGTTCCATTTAGCTTATCCACTATGACGCGTATTAGGTTGTAACTATTCGTCGCTGTTATTTCTCTCCCAGTAGGTTCAAATGTAACTGTGGTGTCACATGTACCGATGTGAAAATTTAAATGATTTATGTTCTGTGTTCTATCCAAATACAAATTGTTCAATGTTACACCTGTTGCAAAAGTGTTTTATTATATATTTTTCTAATTTGTTTATATCAACAGTATAAACTATTTATTATAAAATTTATTATAAAATACTAACCATTTAAATACGAGGATTCATCAATTGAATGTGCTAGCAGTGTCCAGTAATTTGCAGTAGAGTGATTAAGCCAACTAATTTGCCAAAAATCATTACCTATTCGGTGATAAGGATTGAATGTATACATAAGAACTTTCTTTTCTCTGTTAACACAAAAATAAATAGCTGACAAAATATTGAATTTCCAAATAATGTGTAGAAACGATCGAGCAAATGTGCATCCATTTTCGTAATCGTTACTGGTTATAAAAAAATGCGCCTCATGATTCCACCAAATAGATTCCCTAAAATCAGCCAGGAGAGTTGCCAAAACTGTTCTAGAAGAAACCTTTATAGCGACATTAGATGCGGGAAAAACTTTAGTTGCAGCGACAGTTTGGTTTATTTTAGTAAACGATGAAAAACGTTTGTAGGTTTTATAAGTATTGTTTTCTATATCCATTAGAAACAACGGGTTGGAATGTGACTGTATTTTTGTCAAAAATTCCGTATCTTCATGTGTCCAATCGCCAATTACTACAAAACTTCCATATATTTTATCGAGGATCTTTCTAATAATTTTTTCCTAGAACCATTTATTTATTTCAGTATTCTTCAAGAATAGAACTTTTTTTTGTAAAAAATACTTATCTTAAAAATATTTACCATTACTTCGTGATGTGCATGCTTTGCTTCCAAATGGCTTACATTAATTGGTAATAATGATTTAGCGCTCCGTAATAAGAGTAATAAAATTACACAGGAAAAATAAAAATGTAATTGTAAATTCATTTTTTTTCTGTAAATGTTTAGCCTCTCTTAATTTGATTCAAACTGCTTATGTTTCTAATCTTGTGCTTTAAAACATGTTCAACTTGTGCGACTCTCGGTTCTTATGTAAATTTTTCTTTTAAAATGCGTAGCTAAAACTTGTATTGATTTATTGATTTATTGCCGACAGAAGAACGTGCAGCATATTATTAAGTTTAAAAACATTTTTAAAATTTCACAGGCATCTTTAAAAACCAGCAAATAAACGGTGACAAAATTTCGAAGAAAACTTGTATTGTCCCGTTTTAAAATAGATAATTATATACTCAAAAAATTCATAAACTTACTTATTTTTCATTCATTGTAAAAATATTCAAGATGAAAACTAAAGTCAAAATATTGATTTTTTTTTTAAGAAACAAAAAAAAATCTTTTAATTTATAATGTTGAATTTTTAATATAGCAGGCCATAAAATATACTACAATGTAAGCAAAATTAACAAAGTAGATGGTGTAGTTATGTATATAAAAAATCACCGGTATACAGAAAAAGAAGTGGTCTGTTCTCTAGGTAGCCGTACCTTGTGACGACCCGCACTTTCATTCGCCAATCAAAAAGCAATTATGTATAAAGGAAAAAATCATCCATTATGACACGTATTAGCTTGTAATTATTCGACGTTCTTATTTTCCTCCCAGTTGGTTCAAATGTAACTGAGATGTCGTATGTACCGAAGTGAAAATTAAAATGATTTAGGTTCTGTGTTTTATCCAAATACAAATTGTAAACTGTTACACCTGTTGCAAAAGTGCTTTATTATATATTTATTGAATTTGTTTATATTAAGAGTATAAACTATTTAATTATAAGATATTTAAATTCAAGGATTCATCAATTGAACGTTCTAGCAGTGTCCAGTAATGTTCAGGAGAATGGTTAAACCAACTAATTTGCTAAAAATCATTACCTATTTGCTGATAAGGATTAAACTTAACTCTCGCATACAGTCAGCGTTAATGAAATTTTCTAGTTCATGGTTGAAGCGTTTGCTTACCAAACGATTGCCAATGTTTTCTCGATGATTGGACCGCGCACGTAATCGTTACTGGTTATAAAAAAATGTGCCTCATGGTACCACCAAATGGATTCCCTACAATCATTATAGCGTCATTTAATGTGGCAAAAACTTTAGTTGCAGCGACAATTTCGTTTATTTTAGTTAAGAATTAGAAACGTTTGAAAATCGATATTTTTAAAAGGTATAATTTACGTATACCAAGGTTAGTTCAGTGCACGTGCGTAATAAAAGCAGTTGCTGGTTCATGTATGTAAGTTCATATATGTAAAGGTCAAATGGTTCTATTAGTCGGATTGCGAGTGTAACGTCTTTATTAATTTTTTTCGAAACGTACATTAAATGTTACATGGGTGCGTTGGACAAATAAAACATTCTTGTATTCCTTTACTTGTAGTTATAAGTTTGTAGCTAAAATAGTTTAAATTTACTTTAAGTTTATAATTTACTTCAAATTTTGTACTTAAAGACCCTTTAGTCGGTTAAATTGCTCTTATATCAATTAATATATAAATATAAATCTTCTGCACTGTTTATTATAGTCAGTAGTCAGTAGTGTGCGTCGACTATTCCCTAAATAGTGTGGAGTCAAGCAAATAACCAATTGCAACGATATTCAATATTTTATTACTTTATGTTCAATTCAGATTTCACGCGCTCACGCACACAGTTTATTATATTATAAGCTGTAATAAGAACAGATTTCTTGCAATGAAATCGTAACGTCAATTTTTTGAAAAATCATTTTACTGATTTTTTTGAAATTAGAACGCGTTATTTTACACATAAATACTTCAATCAGAAAAACTCCAAAAGCTAAAGTGTAGCCAATAAATACCAAATTAAAAGCAAACCAAATCTCTTCTAGACTAATAATTACATTGACATGATTAACCTTAGACCACGACCTCGATAATGCTTGAGAGATAATACTTAAATGATTATAAATTCCAAATTCAGCAATGTAACTCATTAACAAATTGAACTTTGAAGAAAGAGGCCAATCAATAGAAAACAACAAACCGGCTGGGCGGGTCGCTAGCAATTCTTCAGCAAAATGCATAGACGAACTTTGCATCAATCTAAATACGTGGTAGTCGATAATACAAGCCATTCTATCGCCTTGTTGCATTTCATAGATGCAGTTAATTTCGGAACCATACTTAAATTTTTTTAAAATTTTTTTGTCTGGTAAGAACTCTATATGGTTCTCATACCCAGTAAGGTCGAGGTTCGACTCTAGCAAGGCATTAAAAGAGTCCATTTGCTGCACTTCATCAGCGACTGTTTTGTGTGCCGTCAGCGTCGTTTGAAGAAATAAATTAATTATGGAAATAGCAAAAATTATGGTGAGAAGGACTATATTGCCGCACAATCGTGTTGCTTTAATTCTTTTTGGGTAAAATATATAACCATGGGCCACGAGGATGCGGACAAACTCGAGTAGGGTTCTACAAATAGAATAATTGAATGCAAATTTCATGATAAGAATTGTAGCGGTAGAAATTATAAGAATGTTGCACCAGTCTTTATTAATATAGGTCATTAACGATTGACCGTCGAGTTTCTTTGGTGTCGCAAAACCTATAATTCTAAATTCGTGCGGATAGGACTGCAGCTTCCAGTAGTCACGGAGAAAATAAAAAGTTGTTACCAGGCTTAAACTACCAGTACTTAAATCCTTCATAAGCCCTGCTTGATCTCCGTCTCTTACTGCTCCGAAATCGCTGTAATTCTTGAAAGTATAAGTTCCATTTAGCTTATCCAGTATGACGTGGACAATCTTGTCATTATTGGACGATGATATTTCCCTCCCAGTTGGTTCAATTGGAATTGGGATGTCGCATGTACCGATGTGAACATTTAAATGATTTAAATTCAGTGTTCTATCCAAGTACAAATTGTTCCATGTTACATCTGCTGCAAAAGTGTTTTATTAGATATATACCGGACTATTTATTTTTGTATATCAATACTATTACCATTTAAATTCAAAGATTCATCAATTGTATGTTCCAGCATTGTCCAATAATTTTCAGCGGAGTGGTTAAACCAACAAATTTGCCAAAAATCATTACCTATTCGGTGATAAGGATTGAATGTATACATAAAAACTTTCTTCTCTCTGTTAACACAAAAATAAATAGCTGACAAAATATTGAATTTCCAAATAATGTTTAGAAACGATCGAGCAAATCTGCATCCATTTTCGTAATCGTTACTAGTTATAAAAAAATATGCCTCATGATTCCACCAAATGGATTCCCTAAAATCAGTCAGGAGAGTTGCCAAAACATTTCCGGAAGAAACCTTTATAGCGACATTAGATGCGGGATAAACTTTAGTTGCAACAACAGTTTGGTTTATTTTAGTAAACGATGAAAAACGTTTGTAAGTTTTAAAAGTATTGTTTTCTATATCCATTAGAAACAACGGGTTGGAAGCTGACTGTATTTTTGTAAAAAATTCGGTATTTTCATGTGTCCAATCTCCAATTATTGCAAAACTTCCAAAAAATTTATCGAGGCCGTCTTTAATTATTTGTTCCTAAAATCATTTATTTACTTGAGTAATCTTCACAAATAAAAGTTTTGGTGAAAAAATATTTATGATAAAAATGTTTACCATGGTTTCGTGAAGTCTATGCTTTGTTTCTAAATGGCTTACATTAACTAGTATTAATGATTTAATGTTTCGTAATAACATTAATAAAATCCCACATATAAAATAAACATGTGCTTTTAAATTCATTTTTTTCCATAAATATTTAGCCCTTAATTTGATTCTAACTGCTTATGCTTCTAGTCTCGTGCTTTAAAACATATTCAATTCGTGCGACTGTGAACTCGTAAATATTTCTTAAAAAAGGCGTAGCTAACGTTGTTAGTGATCGATTTATTGACATACTAATGATAGAAGAACTTGTAATATTATCACTTCTTATTATAGATAGTTATATACGTAAAAAATTCATAAACTTTTTTATAATCCATTGCAGTAATTTCCGAGGCAGGATTACATTGTCGCTCACACCAAGTTGCCTACCGTAATCGGTCAAGGGAAAATATAAACAAGTTTACTGCCCTGTAGGAAGGCGTGTAAAAAATTTTTTTAAAAATGGGTTTAAAAGGTTTTTTAGTCTTCTTTCAAATGTCGTGTGGTTTTTTACGCTATGATTAACCGTTAAAAAGTTATACTAATTTTTCTGATAAAAATAATTTTTTTCAATACGCTATATATCTCAGATATATAACACCGTATTAGAAAATGTTAAAGAAAAAAATGTTCGTATTTAAGTAAAGAATATATATGAGAAAGGCGAAATTGAAGAATAGTTTCGTATGTTACTGATTATAACAACTTTTTCAAATATTTTTCTCATTTTATTTTAATTAAAAATGGAAGGTGAAAGAAAACAATAATCGTGCTTTATATAGACTCTGGGTGTATTACTACCAATGATATACGCAAACATGGTATAATATATAATTGTAGAATTTAGTTGTCGCATACAATGCAAACTTCTCCATTTGTCTGAATTAAGTTGCAATGTACAGAATGCTTTCAAATTATCGCAATTAGACATATTAAGCGGTAATTATTTTATTAGCTTATGTTCAATTCAGCTTTCACGCGCAAACACACAGTTTATAATATTATAAGATGTAACATGAACAGATTTCTTGCAATGAAAACGTAACATTAATTTTTTGAAAAAATCATCTTACTGATTGTTTTAAAATTAGAACGCATCATTTCACACGTAAATACTTCTGTCAGAAAAATACCGAAAGCTAAGGTGCAGCCAACTAATACCAAATTAAAAGCAAACCCAAGCTCTTCAAGACTAATAATTAGATTGCCATGATTATCATTCGGCCACTTCAACTTTAATGCTTGAGCAACAATACCAAAATGATCATAAATTCCAGATTCAGCAATGTAACTCATTAACAAATTGAACTTTGAAGAAAGAGGCCAGTCAATAGAAAATGTGAAACCGGCTGCACGGGTGGTTAGCTCATCTTCAGCCCAATGAATAAATGTATGATTTACCATTTTAAATATGTGATAGCTAATAATACAAGCCTTTCTATGACCTTGTTGCATTTCATAGAAACAGTTAATTTCGGAACCTATTTTAAATTTCTTTAAAATTTTTTCGTCTGGTAAGAACTCTACATGGTGCTCATACCCAGTAAGTTCGAGATTCGACTCTAGCAACGCATTAAAAGAGTCGATTTGCTGCGCTTCATCAGCGACTGTTTTGTGTGCCGTCAGCGTCGTTTGAAGAAATAAATTAATTATGGAAGAAGCAAAAATTATGGTGAGAAGGACAATATTGCCATACAATCGTGTTGCTTTAATCCTCGTTGGGTAATTCGTGAAATTTTGTGCGACCAGGATGCGAACAAACTCGAGTACGGTTTTACTAGTGGAATAACCGAATGTGCACTTCATGATAATAATTGCGGTGATGGAAAATATAAAAATGCCAGACCACTCGTTATTAATGTAGATCATCAAGGATTGACTGTAGGATTTCTTTGGCGTGACAAAACTCACAGATATAAATTCATACGGATATGCCTGCAGCTTCCAGTAGTCGCGGAGAATATACGTAGTTGTTGCAACATGTAAACTACCATTAGTTATATCTTTCATCAAGCCAAATGGGCGCCCGTCTCTTACGACACCAAAACCGCCGTAATTCTTAAAAGTGTAAGTTCCATTTAGTTTATCCACTATGACGCGTATTAGCTTGTAATTGTTCGACGTTGTCATTTTTCTCCCACTTGGTTCATATGTAACTGTGGTATCACATGTACCGATGTGAAAATTGAAATGATTTAAGTTCTGTGTTCTATCCAAATACAGATTGTTCAATGTTACACCTGTTGCAAAAGTGTTTTATTATATATTTATTGAATTTGTTGATATCAATAGTGTTAAATCTTTTATTATAAAATATTTACCATTTATATTTAAAGTTTCATCAAATGTATGTTCCAGCATTGTCCAGTAACTTTCAGCAGAGTGGTTAACCCAACTAGTTTGCCAAAAATCATTACCTTTTCGGTGATAAGGATTGAATGTATACATAAGAACTTTCTTCTCTCTGTTAACACAAAAATAAATAGCTGTCAAAATATTGAATTTCCAAATAATGTTTAGAAACGATCGAGCAAATCTGCATCCATCTTCGTAATCGTTACTAGTTATAAAAAAATGCGCCTCATGATTCCACCAAATGGATTCCCTAAAATCAGTCAGAAGAGTTGCCAAAACAGTTCTAGAAGAAACCGATATAGCGACATTGGATGCGGGATAAACTTTTGTTGCAGCGACAGTTTTGTTTATTTTAGTAAATGATGTAAAACGTTTGTAAGATTTAAAAGTATTGTTTTCTATATCCATTAAAAACAACGGAGTGAATTCTGACTGTATATTTTTAAAAAATACGGTATTTTCATGTGTCCGATTTCCAATTGCTACAAAACTTCCGAATATTTTATTAAGGCCAGTTTTAATTGTTTTTTCCTAGAACCATTTATTTATTTCAACCATCATCACAAATAAAAATTGTTTGTAAAATATATTTATCATAAAAATTTTTACCATCGTGTCGTGAAGTCTATGCTTTGCTCCTAAATGGCTTATATTAATCTGTATTAATGATTTAGCGTTCCGTAATAACATTAATAAAATCACACAGAAAAAATAGAAGTATGATTTCAAATTCATTTTTTTCTAGAAATGCTTAGTCTGTTTTGTTTCGATTCGAACTGCTTGTGTTTCTAGTCTGGTGCTTTAAAACATATTCAACTAGTTCGACTGTGCACTCGTACGTAAATATTTTTTTAAGAAGACGTAGCTAACGCTGCTAATGATCGATTTATTGATTTACGGACAATAGAAGAACTTGTAACATTATTGCATTTTAAGATAGATAAGTATAAACTTAAACAATTCATAAACTTGTTTATAATCCATTGTAATAGTATACGAGGTGAAAACTATATGGAAAGTATTGATTTTATTTAATGATATTAAAGAAATTTGGTTAATTCACAACGTTGAATTTTTTAACTTACCAGGCCATACAACATAATACAATGGAAGCAAAATTAACAAAGTAGGTGGTGTAGTTATGTATATAATCAATGACATAACTCATGGTACTAAAAAAATAAAATTAAATAAACTAACACATTAGTGATTGACATCATCATAAGAAATAACGAAAATTTAATATCCCCTGGAATATATAGAACTCCTTTAAAAACCATTTCTTATTGTCACTTTTCCGTAAAGAAAAAATTTTAAACGAAGAAAAATATATTTTAATTTTATTATAGGGTACCGAACTAAGAAATATTTTTGCGGAAGTTGTGATGCATTCAAAAGCTAATTTTTTTAGCGAGGTATCTGACAAAGGTCAGCGTTTACGAAGATTCTTTTTGTAGCTCTGAGAAAAGCTAAATTGAAGGATAGTTTTGTATTTATCTGATTAAACAAACTTTTTAAAATACTTTTCTTGTTACAATTTAATTAAAAATGGAAGGTGAAAAAACAACAATCGTGCTTTCTGTAGACTTCCAAGGTGTACTAATACCAATGATATACACAAACATGGTTAATAGATATAACTGTAAATTTTATCTGCCGCTTATAATAGAAACTTTTTTATTTGTCTTATTTAGGTTACAATGTACAGAATGCTTTGAAATTATAGTAATTAAACATAAATAGCGGTAATTAGTTTATTAGCTTATGTACAATTCAGCTTTCACACGCACAGGCACAGAGTTTATAATATTATATTAGCTGCAATAGGAAAAGTTTTCTTGCAATGAAAACGTAACATCTATTTTTTTAAAAAAACTGTACTGATATTTTTAAAATTATAATACTTGACTTTACACATAAATACTTCTATCAGAAAAATACCGAATGCTAAAGCGCAGTCAACTGATACAAAATTAAAAGCAAACCGAAGCTCTCCAAGACTAATAATTAGATGAACATGATTTTCCTTCGACAACTTCAACTTTAATGCTTGAGGAACAATACCAAAATGATCATAAATTCCAGATTCGGCTATGTAACTCATTAACAAATTGAACTTTGAAAAAAGCGGCCAATCAACAGAAAGTAAAAAACCAGCTGGGCGGATGAGAAGCACTTCTTTAGCAAAATGGGTAGATGGACAGTTCATCAATTTAAATGATGCATAGTCTATAATACATGCATTTCTCTAGCCTTGTTGTACTTCATAGATACAGTCCGTTTCGATACCAGCCTTAAATATTTTTAAAAATTTTTGGTCCGGTAAGAACTCTGTGTGGAGCTCATACCCAATAAGGTCAAGATTCGACTCCAGCAACTGATTCAAAGAGTCGATTTGTTCTACTTTATCGGCAATCGTTCTATGCGCTGTCAGCGTCGTTTGAAGAAATAAATTGATTAAGGAAATAACTAAAATTATGATGAGAAGAACAATATTGCCACACAATCGTGCTGCTTTATTTCTCCTTGGGTAAAATATAAAACCGTGTGGGATTTCTTTGGCGTAACGAAACTTACAGATTTAAATTCACGCGGTTATGCCTGCAGCTTCCAGAAGTCACGGAGAACATACCCCGTCGTTACAACATTTAAGCTACCATTAGTTATTTCTTTTATCATGCCAAACGGCTCTGCGTCTTTTACGAGTCCGTAATCACTATAATTCTTGAAAGTGTAAGTTCCATTTAACTTATCCAGTATGACGCTTATTAGCTGGTAATTATTCGAAGTTGTCATTTTCCTCCCAGTTGGTTCAAATGTAACTGAGATGTCGTATGTACCGAAGTGAAAATTAAAATGATTTTGGTTCTGTGTTTTATCCAAATACAAATTGTAAAATGTTACACCTGTTGCAAAAGTGCTTTATTATATATTTAATGAATTTGTTTATATTATTGGTATAAACTATTTAATTATAAGATATTTATCATTTAAATTCAAGGATTCATCAATTGAACGTTCTAGCAGTGTCCAGTAATTTTCAGCAGAGTGGTTAACCCAACTAATTTGCTAAAAATCATTACCTATTTGATGATAAGGATTAAACTTGACTTTCGCGTACAATCAGCGTTAATGAAATTTTCTAGTTCATGGTTGAAGCGTTTGCTTACCAAACGATTGCCAATGTTTTCTCGATGATTGGACCGCGCACATAATCGTTACTGGTTATCAAAAAATGTGCCTCATGGTACCACCAAATGGATTCCCTACTATCATTATAGCGTCATTAAATGTGGCAAAAACTTTAGTTGTAGCGACAATTTCGTTTATTTAGTAAAGAATTAGAAACGTTTGAAAATTGATATTTTTAAAAGGTATAATTTACGTATACCAAGGTTAGTTCAGTGCACATGCGTAATAAAAGGTATTGCTGGCTCATATATGTAAGTTTAAAGGTTAAAACTATTAATCGGATTGCGAGTGTAACGTCTTTATTAATTTTTTTCGAAACGTACATTAAATGTTACATGGGTGCGTTGGACAAATAAAACATTCTTGTATTCCTTTACTTGTAGTTATAAGTTTGTAGCTAAAATAGTTTAAATTTACTTTAAGTTTATAATTTACTTCAAATTTTGTACTTAAAGACCCTTTAGTCGGTTAAATTGCTCTTATATCAATCAATATGTAAATATAAATCTTCTGCACTGTTTATTATAGTCAGTAGTCAGTAGTGTGCGTCGACTATTCCCTAAATAGTGTGGAGTCAAGCAAATAACCAATTGCAACAATATTCAATATTTTATTACTTTATGTTCAATTCAGATTTCACGCGCTCACGCACACAGTTTATAATATTATAAACTGTAATAAGAAAAGATTTCTTGCAATGAAATCGTAACGTCAATTTTTTGAAAAAATCATTTTACTGATTTTTTTGAAATTAGAACGCGTTATTTTACACATAAATACTTCAATCAGAAAAACCCCAAAAGCTAAAGTGTAGCCAATAAATACCAAATTAAAAGCAAACCAAATCTCTTCTAGACTAATAATTACATTGACATGATTAACCTTAGACCACGACCTCGATAATGCTTGAGAGATAATACTTAAATGATTATAAATTCCAAATTCAGCAATGTAACTCATTAACAAATTGAACTTTGAAGAAAGAGGCCAGTCAATAGAAAACAACAAACCGGCTGGGCGGATCGCTAGCAATTCTTCAGCAAAATGCATAGACAAACTTTGCATCAATCTAAATACGTGGTAGTCGATAATACAAGCCATTCTATCGCCTTGTTGCATTTCATAGATGCAGTTAATTTCGGAACCATACTTAAATTTTTTTAAAATTTTTTTGTCTGGTAAGAACTCTATGTGGTTCTCATACCCAGTAAGGTCGAGGTTCGACTCTAGCAACGCATTAAAAGAGTCGATTTGCTGCACTTCATCAGCGACTGTTTTATGAGCTGTCAGCGTTGATTGAAGAAATAAATTAATCATGGAAGTAGAAAAAATTATGCTGAGAAGGACTATATTGCCGCACAATCGTGTTGCTTTAATCCTTTTTGGATAAACCATAAAACCATGGGCCACGAGGATGCGGACAAACTCGAGTAGGGTTCTACAAATAGAATAATTGAATGCAAATTTCATGATAATAATTGTGACGGTAGAAATTATAAGAATGTTGCACCAGTCTTTATTAATATAGGTCATTAACGATTGACCGTCGAGTTTCTTTGGCGTCGCAAAACCTATAATTCTAAATTCGTGCTGATAGGACTGCAGCTTCCAGTAGTCACGGAGAAAATAAAAAGTTGTTACCAGGCTTAAACTACCAGTACTTAAATCCTTCATAAGCCCTACTTGATCTCCGTCTCTTACTGCTCCGAAATCGCTGTAATTCTTGAAAGTATAAGTTCCATTTAGCTTATCCAGTATGACGTGGACAATCTTGTCATTATTGGACGATGATATTTCCCTCCCAGTTGGTTCAATTGGAATTGGGATGTCGCATGTACCGATGTGAACATTTAAATGATTTAAATTCTGTGTTCTATCCAAGTACAAATTGTTCCATGTTACATCTGCTGCAAAGTGTTTTATTAGTTATATACCGGACTATTTATTTTTGTATATCAATACTATTACCATTTAAATTCAAAGATTCATCAATTGTATGTTCCAGCATTGTCCAATAATTTTCAGCGGAGTGGTTAAACCAACAAATTTGCCAAAAATCATTACCTATTCGGTGATAAGGATTGAATGTATACATAAGAACTTTCTTCTCTCTGTTAACACAAAAAAAATAGCTGACAAAATATTGAATTTCCAAATAATGTTTAGAAACGATCGAGCAAATGTGCATCCATTTTCGTAATCGTTACTAGTTATAAAAAAATGCGCCTCATGATTCCACCAAATGGATTCCCTAAAATCAGTCAGGAGAGTTGCCAAAACATTTCCGGAAGAAATCCTTTATAGCGACATTAGATGCGGGATAAACTTTAGTTGCAGCGACAGTTCGGTTTATTTTAGTAAACGATGAAAAACGTTTGTAGGTTTTATAAGTATTATTTTCTATATCCATTAAAAACATCGGGTTGGAATCTGACTGTATTTTTTTAAAAATACGGTATCTTCATGTGTCCAATTTCCAATTGCTACAAAACTTCCAAATATTTTATTAAGACCAGTTTTAATCGTTTTTTCCTAGAACCATTTATTTATTTCAGCAATCATCACAAATAAAAATTGTTTGTAAAATATATTTATCATAAAAATATTTACCATTACTTCATGATGTGCATGCTTTGCTTCCAAATGGCTTACATTAATTTGTAATAATGATTTAGCGCTCCGTAATAAGAGTAATAAAATTACACAGGAAAAATAAAAATGTAATTGTAAATTCATTTTTTCCTATAAATGTTTAGCCTCTCTTAATTTGATTCAAACTGCTTATGTTTCTATTCTTGTGCTTTAAAACACGTCCAACTTGTGCGACTCTCGGTTCTTATGTACATTTTTTTTCAAAATGCGTAACTAAAATTTGTGTATTGATTATTGATTTATTGCCGACAGAAGAACGTGCAGCATATTATCGCGTTTTAAAACATTTTTAAATTTCACAGGCATTTTTAAAAACCAGCAAATAAACGGTGACAAAATTTCGAAGAAAAATTAATAGTAATATAAAAATTACTTTAAAAGAGTGTAGCTGACCCTGCGAAAGGTGTAATTTGCTATAGACAAAAATTCGTGGGGATATGCCTGCAGCTTCCAGTAGTCACGGAGAATAAATGGAGTTGTTTCAACATTTAAACTACTATTAGTTATATCTTTTATCAAACCGAATAAACGTCCGTCCTTTATGACTCTAAAACCGCTGTAATTCTTAAGAGTGTAAATTCCATTTAGCTTATCCACTATGACGTGTATTAGGTTGTAACTATTCGTCGCTGTTATTTCTCTCCCAGTAGGTTCAACTGTAACTGTAGTGTCACATGTACTTTGTTAACACAAAAATAAATAGCTGACAAAATATTGAATTTCCAAATAATGTTTAGAAACGATCGAGCAAATGTGCATCCATTTTCGTTACTAGTTATAAAAAAATGCGCCTCATGGTTCCACCAAATGGATTCACTAAAATCAGTCAGAAGAGTTGCCAAAACATTTCCGGAAGAAACCTTTATAGCGACATTAGATGCGGGATAAACTTTAGTTGCAGCGACAGTTTGGTTTATTTTAGTAAACGATGTAAAACGTTTGTAGGTTTTATAAGTATTATTTTCTATATCCATTATAAACAACGGATTGGAATCTGACTGTATTTTTTTCAAAAATACGGTATCTTCATGTGTCCGATTTCCAATTGCTACAAAACTTCCAAATATTATATTGAGGCCATTTTTTATTATTTTTCCCTAAAACCATTTATTTATTACAGCAATCATCATGAATAAAAATTGTTTGTCAAATATATTTATCATAAAAATATTTACCATTATTTCGTGATGTGTATGATTTGCTTCCAAATAGCTTACATTCATTTGCAATAATGATTTAGCGTTCCGGAATAACAGTGATAAAATTACACAGTAAAAATAGAAGTGTGATTTTAAATTCATTCTTTTCCATAAATGTTTAGCCTCTCTTAATTTAATTCAAACTGCTTATGTTTCTAGTCTTGTGCTTTAAAACATATCCAACTCGTGCGACTCTTGGTTCTTATGTAAATATTTTTTTCAAATTGCGTAGCTAACACTTGGGGATTAATTTATTAATTTATTGATGAGAGAGAAACGTGCAGCATATTATCACGTTTCAAACGGTGACAACATTTCGTAGAAAAATTAATAGTAATATAAAAATTTCTTTAAAAAAGCGTAGCTATCACTGTTAGACTTTGGGTTATTCGTTTATTGATGATAGAAAAACTTGTATTTATTATATTATTTATTATTTATTATATACTTAAAAAATTCCTAAACTTAGTTATTATTAATTCATTGTAATAATATTTAAGATAAAATGTAAACGCAAAGTATTGATTTTTTTTAAAGAAATAAAAAAAATCTATTAATTTATAACGTTGAATTTTTTAATTTACCAGGCCATAAAATATACTACAATGTAAGCAAAATTAACAAAGTAGATGGTGTAGTTATGTATATAAAAAATCACCGGTTAACACAAAATGAAGTGGCCTGGTCTCTAGATGGGAGTACCTTGTGTCGACCCGCACTATCACTCGCGAAAGAAAAATAAACTATGTATATACAAATTTTGCACTTGTTTTCCTGTATTTATTTAAATACAGTATCGAGTAATATTAAAACAAGATATTCCCCTTATTTTGAACATGGTTACTTATATATCTAGACAGCTGCCTTTAACAGTATCGCTTTCAAAATGTATTCCCTACAATCCATTCTTTTAGCTTATAGATTTTTATCATTTAATTTCAACGATTCATCAATTGAATGTTCTAGCAGTGTCCAGTAATGTTCAGGAGAGTGGTTATACCAACTAATTTGCCAAAAATCATTACCTATTCGGTGATAAGGATTAAACTTGACTCTCGCGTACAGTCGACGTTAATGAAATTTTCTAGTTCACGGTCGAATCGTTTGCTTACCAAACAATTGTCAATATTCTTCGATGATTGGGCCGGGCACTTTAATTACAATGATCAATCTTTCACAAAAAAGAATGAATGAAGGTCGTATACTTCTCATCTTATGGTATAAAACGTTTATTTGTTATTCCCTCCAGAAGTGATTAATTGATCAGGCGATTATCTTTATGTTCTCGAGAGGAAAAAATCAATTACCGCCTGAGTATTGAAAGCATTCGGATACTCCGGCATAATGTGAAGCATTAATTATGATCTTGTAAAATTAAAACAGCGCGGTTAAACTGAAACTTTTAAAGCATCGCAGCTGCAAATGACGCTCGAGCATTAACTGTCAAAATTTTTTTTACTTCTTGTTTTATAAGTCAAAAATTGCGGGCTATACAATCTGTCGAAATCTTTAAAAAATCTTAAAGGAACTCCAAATCTGTGGGGAGGGCGGGGAGTTAAACTTTTCTTACTAAAAACGGGGATTTTCGTGGTACTCTCTTTGCGCAATTGGGATTATATCGCGCGGTTACCGTGGAAGAAATTTTTTTATTTTGACAGTGCAGACTACGCCTCGATTTCACGTGTCGTAATTCGATTCGCAGAACAGAACCTTATACCCTTCGCAAAGAAGTTGTTCGGCTAAAAACGACCTTGTCTGCGGTAAAGGGATAAAAGAGACTGGGATTGCGGTACAAATATAGTTTGAAAAAAATCTCGTTCGATTTTAAGCTTTTTTCTAAACAAAGCATAATTTACAGCTCATTGAGATTAATGTAAAAATTTTTTAGCGGATATACTTAAGTTTCATCGATAAATTCTCACGACGCATTACCATTTTTCTTATGTTTCTGCTTGATACTCACGCTAAATTATGCACTTTCTCGTTAGTTGAAAGATAGATTTGCCCGAATGAGCTTGAATTATTGCCTTGGTTTCTCTGATTGTTTCGTAAACGCCGCTGTTATGTGCAGCAGTCCCATAAAAACCAATATCTTCATTTCAAGTAGGTGCTAGACTTTTTTCTCCACTTTTTAAGCTATTGTAAAAACAAATAAAATTCAACCACTCCAAGAATATTGATCAATTGCTTCATTTTCATTCTTCTAAAAATAAAAAAAAAATAATTCACTCTTAACACAACATTAGTTTCTTATTTCAAGTGAAAATTCTAGAAACGTTTAATTTACTGTCACTGGCACGTTAACAAAGCTTTTAATAGGCAAACTTATTAAGTAAAAATATTAGAAAATTAAAAACTATTAACAATATTTCCTAATTTAAGTTATATCCCCATCCCATCGTAAGATTGTTCCATCATCCCTCGACCTTCGGTTCTCAAGAAAAGATGAACGAAGCCTCCGTCAAAGCGGATCGATTTCACACCTCCGCCGTCGTTCCCACAGGGTCCAGCTAATTCCGGCGGAATCGCTGTATAGACCTTATATTATATAACGACGTAACGAGAGGGATTTTTCGGGCGTCGCGGCGAGGATCGGGCCGTTACAGCAACGTGCGACCCAGTTTCGCGGCCACGAGGAGCGAGCCGCGCATACACGCGCCCGGTGAAAGTGTACCTGCGCGCGATTACGCATTTGCCGCGCGTGCCCGTCGCCGTATATTTTATTCGCCATCGGCCGGCCGTTTGCACAATGCACGAGCGGCGACGTCTTGAGATTCGGAAGCTCCTTTGTTTCGACCCTCCTCCTTTTCAGTGGCTTCGATCACTTTTCTGCTTGAATTTTGAGATGTCAATTGTACTGAGAGAAACGCTTTGGAAAAACTAAAAAATTCATCTTCGAATAAGTAGATTGATGATAAATTCTAGATTGATTTGTTGAGTATTTTTTGCCATTTAATATCGTAAGAACTAAAAAGAATTGAATAAATGAAAAAGTCTCTAATAAGCAGAACATTACTAGCAGTTAACATATTTATGATAAAACTCAGCGGATTTTATTATTCTAGTAAACTTACTGAGAATTATATTAAAGCGGACGTATTCTCCAATTTATTAAATTCAATTTAAAATTAAGTAGAAAATGTTTAAGTGGATTGGTCTATTAAGACTAAGAATCGATTTTTGTGAGTGTAGAAATTTACGAGAATTTCTAGCACATGCTACTAGAATTCTAGTAAATTTTATAATATAGAGTATAGTAATTTTATAATATAGAATGATAACTTTTTCACTAAATGCAGTCTGCCGCTCCGCATTTCTGTCCGTGTATAAATTGTGCAAGGGGGAAGAAATATTGTAAAAATTTTCAATAACGATTTTTCGTAGAAAAGCAAACACTGACAGGCATATTATTAATTTTTTTTCCCATGCACTTTAGCCAAATTTCGGGTTCGGAGGTGAACGCCGCGAAGTTAAACAACGCTGGAGGTGATTATAGGATAAGGGAACGCTTGAATATGGAGTTACACTTAAATGACTGGTTTATAATTATAAAGTTACTGATATCTGATGGATATGAATTATAAATAAGCACCATTACATTTTGTCGAAAGTCGTTCTGTCATTGATTGAAGTCTTTAAATAATTCAATGTGTATTAAATAAGTTAGAAATAACTAAAGACTCCTCACACTGGGTAACTATTACTTTTTGTTTTTAAACGTGGAGTTTCCATAGTTTCTGTTGCGTTTTGTAGCTACTTCAATAATGTCGTGCATACATGGAGAGAAATGTTATAGTAAAAATTAGTATATTCCGTAGAAAAAATGGGACATACTCGACCTATGACGATTTTTAATATAAAACATACTAAAAATTCCTATGTACATTTATTTATTTATTTATTTAAAGAAATTAAACGGACTATAACGTCCTTACAATCCAAAAAAATATATTATACACAAGATAAAGGATATAACATAACAGAACAATCGTTACTTATCCAAATACATTATTCAAATTGTTTAGAGATATTTTTTAAGGCATTTTTGAATGGTCCGATAGAGTCACAAGATGTCAGTGTAAATAAATTGTCACAAGACATAGCAAAGATTGCTATTTTTATAGTAGAAATTGTTATGTACATGAGAATTTTTAGTATTTTTTATATAGTAACAATTTTCATAAGTTGAGTATATCCCACTATTCCTACGGAACACAGTAATTTTTACTATAATATTTTTCCCTGCGTACATTTTTTTCTCAATATTCTTATTTCCTGAAATGCGTATATTACAATAAATATTTAATAAAAAATAATATAGACTAGCATGCAGAATAAAACTGTTCCTTTTTATTAAGCAGTACTACTAACAGAAAATAAAAATAAAAAGGCCAAAATCTATGTTTAAACCATAATATGTGCTTTAAAAATAAGAAAAAAACCGAAAGAAGAATACTTATAAAGCGCGCTATTAAAAATATAACGGTTAGTAGAGAAACTCCTTTCACAATTTACCTCCAGCAGAAGCACGGCGCAAGTGGTAACAGCCGTGTCCGGTAAGACGAGATCGATTGAATAACTGCAGATAATGCAGATCTCTTCAAAAATCGTTTTCCTTCTTACCGATTGTCACCTTTTTTTTATTACTAATATAATATTTATTACAAATACATAAACAATTATAATACGCTCTGCAATTGTATTGCAGTATGTAACTCTACAGTGCGCCATCCTTCATCGTAAAACCCAACCATTCTACCGGTTTACGACTTCAACAAAACGAATTCGTAGTTCATTTCCCTCGTAGGATGTACAACAATGAGCGCTTCACGCATCGTTGCACAATGAGATCTTCAAAAAAAAAAAAAACGCCTCTAAATTTAAACGAAAGCGTATACGTTTTTCACGCTCCCATCGAGACACCAAACGACTTTTCCCTATAATTTTTTTAAGTCCGCTTTTACAGCCTCCGCATACACGCACTTCCTACAAAAAACAATTTCTTCGCGAGAAACAAAACAAACGCCACTCTCACATCGGCCATAAGTAAGTAGCCGAGTACCTCCCCCCTGTGGTACTTAGATGGGCGTCACGCCACGTCTCCGACGCCTTGCCAGGCGGAAAGTTCGCAAAAAAAAAAGAAGGCGCGATTGTCTTCCCCCGCCTTGGGTGCAATATCCCGCGAGTCTCCGAAGTGTTTTACTCTTCGTGCCGCTCGATGTGCGCCTGCCGCGTAAAACGCGCCGTCGAGTAAGAGCCGCGCGATTAACATTCGACCCAGATGCTTTTTTCACGGAATCGCACGCAAGCGCGTTTTAATTGACGGCTTCTCTTTCTTTTTTTTTTAACTTTTCTTCCACGTGTTTCATCTAGCCGATGAGCGGACTGCATGAAATTTCCATGAAACCGCAGCGAGACTCGAGAAGATTGGAGTCGCGCGGGATGAATTTTCAGAGAAACGAGGAGCTCGTGAAAAGAATAACGCGAGGAGAAATTTTTACGGGTAGACGTTTAATGAGTCTTCCCGTGCAGTCGTTCGTGTCTCTCGATCTGGACTGCACGCGAATTCTTGTGATTTACGTTTAAGTTCGCCTGGAAAGGGGAAATCGATGAAGCGCGCGCTGGATTTTCTTCGGCAGCGGTGAACATGAAAGAAGACGATGGAGAATATAAAAATAATCCCGAAATATATATACATATATATATAAATTTTATTGATCTTATATACTTGAGGTAATGTGTTTTGAATGGGTCTATGAAATTGGTTGCACAATTTATTGCGAAGAAAATTTTAGTATTTTAAAGAAAATCGTATACGTGAAAAGATAATTAAAAAGTGATTGAAATGACCTTACTTTTACGATTGTAGCAGTATTATTTTTCTTATGTGCACTTACCTGAAATAAATTCTTTACAAACATTTTTATTTTAAATTTTCAAGCTGTATCGAATTTTTTAAATGTTCTGAAAGAATTTATTGCAGGTATAAGCAAACACCTGTAGAAAATTATAAATTAATTATCTGTACACTCACAAAAATGGATTCTTAGTCTTAGTAGCCTTAGTAGACAGAATTTATTAAATTGAAGAATATCTCTGGTTCAGTATAAGTTTCAATAAATTTACTAGAAGGATAGAATCCTCTGAATTTTATCATAAATATATTAATTGTTAATATTTTTCTGCTTGTTAGAGACTTTTTCATTTATTTAATTCTTTTTACTTTTTTATGATATTAAATGGAAACTAATAGTTAATGAATTAATTTAAATTTTATCATGCAGTTCATTTATACGAAGATAAAATTATTTACGTTTTAGCAAATTAATCATAAATGATGGTCTGCTTATCCACGGCATAAGTAAGTTTGACTCTATAATATGTACACGGAGAAAAAAGTTCTTGTAAAAATTACTATACTGTTGTGTAATGCAAGGACAGATTCAACAAATAAAAATTTTTACTAAAAAGTATAATAAAATTGATCATAAGTTCAGCAAAACTTATTATAAATCTAGCAAATTTTACTATACTTTCTAGTAAAATTTTTCATTTTTCGAGTCTGCCCCTAATAATTTTTACTCGAAATTTTCTCTCTGTCTAAATTTTTTAGTGCTATTTAGAAGATACTGCTATACTAGTTAGATTAAAATTTTGTGAGTGTAGCTGTAGAGCTTTTTTTATTCAGCATTTAATTAGATCATTTTTTCTATCGTTTAACACTTACAGTAGATGATGAATAAATTTAATAATTCTAAACGCGGACGTACATTGGGAGCGATTAGATTTTTAATTGTACCAGAAATCATGCAAACGATCAACTTTATCGAAGTGTGAATATAGAGAAAGTTGTTAAATATGCTCTAGTTAATAGCTAATATATTTGTTAAAATAACTTAAACGGTATTGCTTGGCGAGCGAACGTACCCGGTTCTCCTGTAAAGAGCAGTCTTACCGGCGTAGGAACGTATCTACTTAACACGCGCCTAGGCGCCTGACCAATTTTCACGCTTCAATGCGCTTGTCAAATATTTTAATTGTTTAACTCCCGCACTCCCTCTTTTTCCATTCAATTTTGGGTAATAATTCATTTTCGCAGCGTTACATTAAGAGTATGCCCAAACAAATGAGATTTACATATCACGCGATATACCGATACTTTGCAGGTCATAAAAATTATAACACCTACAGAAATTCGTACCGGGGAATTGCGAAATTATTCAGCACACCCCGCGATAGTCCACCAGCATTTTACCGGCATCAAAACAAACGTTTGCATACCGCACACTTAAAAAAAAAAAAAACTTGTTAACAACTCTCACTATTTCTCGTCGTACAAAAAAAAAATTAGTTATACGTACACTCAGTGAAGAAATACCAGTTTTTAAGAAAATTGTATAACTTTGAAACAAAAAGTATTTTCAATGTGCGCTGGTAAAAGTAATAACTTTTTTTTCTTTGCAAATATAAATTATATAAACTGTATGCAAGGCGTCAGCTGTAAACAAATGTTATTAATCTAATAACGATCGATAAAACGAACAGTTTCGACCGAATTGCGGTTCGCCAAATATTTTTAAAAATTAAATACTGTTTAGTGTTTATAGAAACTGTTGCTACTATTACGTGATTAATACAGCACACGGTCACATTAATCATGTCATAACAACACAGTCAACGTCTCGTAACGTTTACCGCGCATTTTTTCGCCCGTGCACTTTACTACTCCCGTTCTTTCTACAGTCAGCTGCAACAGTCCAATTAAAAAAAAAAATTCACTGCTCGAAATGTTCAAACAAAAATTCTACAATTATACTTTATTGAATCGATCAGTGAGTTAAAGCCATCCCACGGCCTTGAAGATCCTTGAGTGCGCCTTGGGCAGGCAGGCCGGACACGCGGGGTCGATCGGCGCTCGCGTTCGCGGTCCATTTAACCGGCGGGGCTCACTTTCTCTCTCGCACGGCGGAGAAAGTGTTTTTATTCGGGCGCCGACCAGGTGCGTCGACCGCACCCGCGTCCGCGCGACGTTTTTCGACGGTGCGCTCCGCGGCTTTTTTTCGCTGGGAAAATTTTCTTCGCCGCGTCTATATAACGTGAAACCTGATTTTTTTTCTCTCTCCGGCGTCCGAAGGAGCCGAAAGGAAAGGGAGCGGCGTCGCGCCGATAGGTTACACGGGATAGTTTCTGCGGAACGCGCGCGGGATTGTCTTGTTACCGCTTTGCCAGTAAAAAACGGCGCTCGCTTTCGAATTGGCCATTTTTTTCCAACTACTTTCTATTACGAAATTAATGTTCATTTTAAAATGTAGATCCGAACGTATTCTCCGTCGGCGCGGAATGTACGCGTGGAAATTGGCAATTGGACGGCCGCGTTCGCTTAATAATTTAAGCGCAATTATATTTCGCGGCACTCGCGGGATTTATATTATACAGCGAGCAAAATGGAGGAAAGTTACTGGTTATTTAATTGTTGCACGTGAGCCGAGCGACGGATTCGGTAAATATTACCGCGATCGATTTAATGGGGCTCCATGCAGATGAAAGTTCATTGACACGTTTCGAGTTTCTCCTCCTGCCTGCAGCGGTTACTCGGCTGTTTTGAATTTTTAGTGGTCTTTGGGATCATTATCAAACGCGGTTTTATCCGAGGGAAATAAATTAGCATAATATTAAAGTCTCATAATAATTGTACTATGATTATAATTAGAATTATCTAAGTGGGACATGTTATACTTAATTAAATTTACTTGGATTATACGATACTTTTGATTAAATTTAATAGTCCTTGAAACTTCTGATACTTGATTTATAAAAGGATTTATAAAAGGGTAAATTTATAAAAGGATCCGTGAAAAATTAAACTTCTTTTATTTACTTTCTGCAATTGACAACTATACACTCGAGAGAAATGTTTTGATTGTCTGGTAAAAATTACTATCATCCAGTCTGGGAGTGGAGCCACAAACTGTATTTAGTTAAAAAAAATTAACTACAAATTGTAATAAATACGTGTACTATTCTACTAAATATTACTAGAATTTTAGTAAAATTTATAATACAAAATGGTAATTTTATCACTAATAGCAGTGTGTGGCTCCGCTCCCAGATTGGATAGTAATTTTTGATGGAATAATAATAATTTTTGCAAAATATTTTTCAATGTTCACGAACAAATATAAGTTATCTTTTAAAATGCAATTTTAAAAAATAAATTATTTAAAATTCTTTATTCGTTTCATTTGCTTAGTATTTTATTTTTAATACAATATGCTTTTGACATTTGAATTTATAATGTTCATGTAACTAAGACCAATTTTGCAGTGTTATGATAAGGAATTTCTTCTCTCTACGTGTGCATAAGAAATGAAGCTATTTCTTTTGCTTGGTGCTTACACAAGTTTTCTATCAGATGAAAATTATGCAAAAATACAAAAGAAAAATAGCAGGAAATTTGTCTGAACGCTTATTCATGCATCGATGACGAGATCAATCAGATGGTTTTTATTATTCTTCTTTTAATAGTCTATCTGCGCTTTTAAAAACTATACATAAACAGTTTTTGCCAGTTAATTTGCAGTCAATTGGTCACGCTAAATTTTCTGAATTGGGTTTCCTTACTTTTTGTGTTAATTGTTCTTAAAAGGCTATAAATTTGCATGTAAATTTTAGAACTTTATTAGCGGCACTCATTAACACTGTAAAGAAAAATTCGACCATTCCTCGCGCACACAAAATAACTGTTCACAAAAAAAAAAAAAATATCCTCCGCACAATAATGCATTTTTGCAAATACCACGTCATTAGACGCAGCAAAATGAGTAGTTCAATACAATGGACAGTGTAGGAACGAGCGAGGCACGTCCGCTGCGATGAAAGTCGTTAAGTGTTCGAAAAAAAAAACTTCTCGACAATGCAAACACTTTCGAGACACGCCAAATTTCACCGCACCGATATGCAACTTCGCGCCGCTGGAAAGGAGCAATAAGAATGGTATCCTTCGGTTTGGAAACGTCGAAATGGCTCACTTGGTTCGATCGTGCGATCGCGTGGCGCGCTTCGGGCGATGGAATAAAACGAAATTGAGATACCGAAGGGATCGCTTCAAATGACTTCGTTTTATTGGACCTCGACCGATTTTTGGGAAAGTGGTTGCTCAATCTCTCTTGTGTGCGATTGTTTTGACCTGTGGAGTTCTTTTTTTCTGATTAAAATCGAGAGCGGCCATTTATTTTTTTGTGACTCACGCCAAAATGAGCGTTTTATTACGTATCCCGTGCAACGTAATAAAGATTTTATTTTGCGATCTAGCGAAATCTAGATTGATGTCTCCGATTCACAGATCGACACTAAAATAATTGTTGGAAGTATGCGCAATCCTTAATGTTTTGAAAAAAATTACCGACGGTTAAACTTATTACTGACTACTATAACTAAGGTGTATCAATGAGAATTTCTTGAAATTTTCTAAATTTAATATTATAAAAAAAAATTTAATTCATTAGGATATGATACGCTTTTATGGGATCTAAGGTTCCCACGTTTCTGTTTTATTGCATTAAATCCTAAAACAGCGATAATTTGATTACTACAGGAAATTCCTATGTCTAACTTTAAAAAATTTTATCTAAAAAAAAAAATTTACTTCTCAGTTGCTGCAACGCAAAATTAAAACACAAGAAAAACGCCGCTCTCTTATGCAATATTCACTAAAAATTAGTGTTTTATGGACAGCTACTCCTATCCGTAAATTTTCTTATAACTTATTCCTGCATCTCTCACCTAAATTTCCAACCGAACTGCTGAACCAAATACAAAACAAATTCCTCCAAGACTCTAAATTAATTTCCATCAAGAAATTTTCCTATCCCTGCTCCTATATCCTTGCAACACTTGTATTTTACCCAATTACTGGTAACTTAAAATAACTTCCCTGTGATTCACTAGTTGTACCTTCTAACTTGACTGTGATACTCTCGTGTGATATACTCACCATTCTCTCTAGTCATTTAAAGTTATCTACCAAGTATTTTATTTATTTATATTAATTTTTTTTTATTTAATCGAATACTCTTTCTATCCTCTTTTATATTTTCTTTTGTTATACATTGTATTTATTCTGAACAATGTGTACACGCTTCGTGTAAATTAATTTTGGCACTGTTTAAATAAACGATTTATCTATCTATTTGTACATTTTCTCGTTAATTATTCCTGCATCTCTTACCTAAATACCCAACCGAATCCCTGAACCAAGTACAAAATAAATTCCTCCAAAATTCGAAATTAATTTCCACCAAGAGATTACCCTACATTCATATTGCACATAATGCAATTATAGTCATCTACCAACGATTTCATTTATTTAAATTCATTTTTTTATTTAATCATATTCTTTTAATCCTTTTTTATATTTTCTTTTGCTATACATTGTATTTATTTTGAACAATGTGTACACACCTCGTGTAAATTAATTTTGCCGCTGTTTAAATAAACGATTTATTAATCTATCCGTAGATTTTCTCCTGAATTATTCCTGCATCTCTTACCTAAATACTCAACCGAATCCCTAAACCAAATACAAAATAAATTCCTCCAAGATTCTAATTATTGCACCAAGAGATTCCCCTACATTCATAATGCACAACGGCGATTGATAACAAACAGCGTCGGGGAAGAAAAAAGAATAAATTTGCCGCTTCCACGCGCTCCGAGCAAACGCCCGGCGCGAGAAGTCGTTAAATACACGCGCACACATCGCCGAGGAAAAGAGCGAGAAAGCGAGAGGAGTTTCCAATCAGCGGGTGCGTGCGAATGCAAGCTCATTGTTTCCGCTCGGCGCCCTCGGACCAGACGCGAAAGTCGCGCTGGCGGGCGGACTCCGCGCGTTTACCGATCGTTTCTCGCGCGATTGAGCGATTCCCGGTCGGAGCATGTCGTCGGATTCCTGCGCCGAAGGTCTCGCCGCATGGGCGAAGGTGCGATCGATCGAACCTCGCCTTTTCCTCCATTCGTTTCGCGTCCGCTTCCGTACGTTTCCGCTGATTTTAACTGCCCGCCTCGCAGAGAGAAACTGTCAGTAAAATTTACTGGAATAATAAATAAACTTTGCTGAAAGAGTTAACATAGTCATATAAAATTATTGAAAAGTAAAATTATTGAATGAGTACACTGAAACAAAATTTGTTAATTTTAAGAAAACGATTTGAATAGTATTAAGTATATCTTTGAATCAAGTAGTGATTTCATTAAGACTAAATGAATTTATTTGTTTCTAAATTAATTTAGTAGTTTCAAGAAAATAATTTTTTGTAAGTACTAGGATTGCTTAAAATTATCAAATTTTGCTCTCAGTGTATAAGTAAACGTAGTCATATTATAATTACTGAAAAAGTATAAGTAAATGTAGTTGTGTGAAGTTATTGAATGAGTATTAATAAACGTATAGTAATATAACATTACTGAGAAAGTATAAGTAAACGTAGTTGTATAAAATTACTCATGCAGCATGTAAATCATATACCGAATTTTTTTTAAACAATATTTACTTATCTTGATTAAGCAAACAGATATAAAACGCCAATTAAATGTTGCTTAAAAATAATTTAAATAAATTTTATTTAAGTAAAAAATTGCAGTGTTTTTTTTTACTGTAAGCCTTATTAAGTAAATTTTACTAATAATTTTTCTCCGCGCTGATGCTTTAAAAGTAAAATGCTCTACTTTAAAGATCCATCGAAATTTTAAAATGTTTACGGAGAGAAAAGTTCTCTTAAAGAACATTATGCCGTTTGTTTAATGCTGGGACAAAGTCAATAAATAAAAAATTTAGCTATGCTTTCTAAAAAATTTATTATTACTTTTAAATTGCATAAAACTCGTTAATAAATACTGCATTCTGAGCGTCGCAACTTTTTTCAGAAATATTATATTCAAAAGTTATACACAGAAAGGTGTGTAAAATTTGTACACGTTTTCTACACAAAATGTTGCGAGTGAGTTTGACTTGCGTTCAGAAATGTTAATTAAATTTAATAATGTATAATAAATAATGGCGCTAATAAAAAAAGATTGAATGTTTATTAATCGAAGAAAGAGAAAAGTTGTGAATTTATGAATTATAATTTATGGAGTGAATAATAATAATGAAAAAAAATGTGTTAATGACCCTTAAGCATGTTAATTGGCATTTTCATAGAAACTTAATTGATTAAAACAAAGAAGTTTAATGGGGTTCATGTGCAAGCTATCGAGAAAACTCTCCTTGATTTATGCATCTGGAAAAAAAAATTTAACGAACTCCATTATAATAATAGCTTGTCGGTATCAGGCTAGAATATTTTAATAATCTTGACATATAAGATTTGCTTTTAAATTAAGACGGTAAATGCTTACATAACAAATTATTCAAAAATATGCATAAAATAATTTACTACTGTTTTAAACTCCATGGTAGGGTAATTGTCAACACTTTTTTTTCTAGTTAATAGCCTATTTCCGAAATCACTAATGTTCAGCATAGGAAAAAACTGTAGTTCAAAGGATATAGCACGTGTTAAATAAAAAAACTGCGTCATAAATTAAAATGTTTTTTCTTTTTATTTTAACATTAAAATTAACTCTCTCGCCGATTGAGCTCGATAGTGGATAAAAGAAAGTGATACAAGTTTAATTCAAAGCTTCAAGTCTGCCTTTACGCCTTTATTACCTTGAAGATCGTTAATGGTTATTGGTTTAAAATTTTCCGGGTGCAGTTGCCCCGCTACATAGTTACTTTAAATTCCTCACATAGATTATGTCATAGAACTCGATAGAGTTGTAAATTTTTATCGCAATCGCTATCTTTCGAAATACTTCCGGAAATCAACCACCTTTCCTACATTTTATTGTTATAAGTTAATCTACGGTTGATTAAAAAATTATTAGTTGTTTCTTAAATAACTTAGAATAGGTATTAAATGAAAAAAGTCATATAGATAAATAATTAAATGAATACACCCTTTAACAATATTTGATGTTTTTAACTGATTTATAAAAATTTTATAAAATGTTTATAAGTTCAATTACCCCTTATAAAAAAATAAAAATCCGTTAAACATTTTTTTCACGTGAGATAAATTATATTTCTTAAAATTTTCCCATACTGTAAAAACAGCATTAAAATCTTGCTGTTGAACAAGTCAAGTTCACGTGAATACGAAGCCAACTTCCAACTTTGCTCAGAGCGTTTACGTAAAAATTTTATAAAAAATTGTACAGAACATCCGGCGACTACTCCAAACGAATTGCATAAATGACCTCGCGAACCTGCGAAAGAAAAAAAACGAGAAGCAAAATATCGAAATAAAACAGTTGTGTCCACGAACAGACCCCCAAAGTTATAAAAAATCTCTCGCCTTCGCAATAAAAAAAAATACTCTTTGCAAAAAAAAACTCTTCGATAACAATAAGCGTAGTGATTGTCCTAGTATCCTTAAAATCACCCGAGCCGAGGGCACCGCAGGCATCCAGGGTCGTTTTCACCGGCGCTCGAAGAAAGGCTTTCTCGCGCGTTATCCCTCCGATGATGCAAGACCAGGTCGCCGCGCTCGCGAGCGCGACCGACTTTTGGGCCCGGTTCGGTGCTTTTTTTTTGTCCCATTTTTTTTTTTATAAATCCCGCCTCGAGCGCGCCGCGCTTGTGCAACGGACGACGATTTTGCTCGGAGCGCCGCTTTTCGCTTGGACTGCCGTGTGCCCGCTGGATTCGCAGAGATAACGATATATTTTCTTTCGGTGACTTTTTGTTTGTCTGCGGGAGATTTATATTTATATACTTTTGATTTAGTCATTCTTGCGCCGCCGAGGAAACCCCGCGAACTTTTCTATATATAATGGCGCGAAGTATCCGCCTGTGATAATGGAATATTCGATTCTCGCGATAACTTTTATACTGGCGGTGTTACTTTTTATTGGAGCTGTATGTAGAGCGCGAATGTGCGAGGAAAGTAATCGTTTTAGACTTGCACCATGCGGGGAATCGCGTATTCGAAAGTGAAGGTTGCGTGCAGCTCGATGAAGATTACCGAGAAATTCATTAACGTGGAGAATTTAATCTCGAATTATTGTTGTATATGGACCACTATATTAATCCTCACGTGTTATTAGCATGCAGCCGTGAAAATGTTAAAATATGATTTTTCTCGAAATGGTTATTACAAAGGTGTGAAATATAATTAAAGATATATTAAGGGTCTGAAAGTCTGAAAGTCAATTAAAAATTTAAATTTCGCGCCATAATAAATCAGACGAAAAAACGATTAATTTGCTTTTAAAAAAAACTATAAATGAAGTATCGAAAAATCGCGAGATACTTGCCCTCGGTTAGGTAACGATTTATTATGTTGCAAAGTTTCAAGTTCAGATAACAGTTTCTTGATGAGAAAAGCTTGTAAATTGTAAAAAAATGATATTACTCAAGTTTTTTTCATCCAAGTACTGTTATATGAATTTGGAACTTTATAAAATTATAAATCGTCCACTGTGGTGCAAGATACTCGCTATCTATTTATTTATTTATTTACTTTTATCTTACATTTTGAGATTAAATTTTAATTTTGTATTTACTGGTCATTTTGACAAAAGCACAATAAATTTTGATGTATCTTTAATATATAAAAATGTAAAATGTTTTGTATTAATTTTTGCATAAATACAAATAACTTTCTATCTATTTATCTATCAAATAAATAATAATAAATTATCGTACAAAAATATCAATCTTTAGAATGCAGTTAACTAATTTAAAAAAGATACTTTAAAGAAATTGCAGGTGCTATCATCTGTTAAATGAAGGAACAGGTGTTTCGTCTACTGAACATTGAATTTCACGTACAATTCATCAGTTCTCTCTACGACAGGCTGACACTTACTTTTGTTTCTCCCATTACCGTAAAATTTAATTAAAATAATTTAGTATTTTCAGTGTACGGCGCATTGACAGAACCGCACGATAAAATTCACCCGTGAAAAAAGTTACTAAAAGAAATGAAAATCGACAGCTGACGCACGCGCTCCAAATTTTGAAAGAATCTTTAGTCCGATGGAAATTATATTTTGCGATAAACGAAAGCTACAATCTACTTAATTCTTCAAATTACCGTGCTTATAATAAAGTCTCTTTATTTTCTAATGTCTAATATTTCGCCAGCCTAAACGGACGCTGTTATCATGCAAACACTTTATTAAAATGATAGACATTTTATTGGAAAGTACTTGTCCGCTCGATGTACTCCTCATTAAAATTTAATTCTTCGTATAGAGCGGCGCGTGCACTTGCAGCGCGCGGGTCCGCGCTCGGCCGCGCCGTCAGGTGAAAGTAGTGGGCAGTCGCATTTGAGAAAAATCCAAAATAGAGATCAGCCAGACGCGGAGCGCGTGCGTACGTGCAGCGCGACTCCCCGCGCAAAATCGCGCCGATCGAATCCGACCTTTTGCCGTGGGAATTCCGTTATCCAACTGTGCGCCTCGCGGAAATCGCAACGACTAATATTTATTGCGGAAATATGGAAATGCGGCGGCTCTTTGTTCGCCGTGCGACGCGAGGTGGATGGTGGAAAGAAAAAAATTGCCTCGAACGCGCGATTAAAAGACTCGGCGAAACGCTAATGGCGCGCTCGTTCCGTATCGCTCCAATTAAAGGCGAGAGTGACAAATAAAAAAAAAATAAGCGCGCGGATTAGTCGCTTATGTCGAAGAGAGAAAGCTTTTTTTTTGAGAAACGCGCTTACAAAACAATGATACGAGTTACCGAACGAAGGAAGCAAGGATAAATTTGAAATGCATATTTTCCCTCTCACTACCAAAATTAACCGAGAAAAAAAAATGTTCGAATAAAAGATACTCGTCTCTTTTATCTCCGACATGCAGATGTACGCAGTAGGCCCGCGAGATCCTGGCATTTGCATTCGCGGAGAAAGCCCGCGGCGATAAAAGCGGCGAACTTCGAGTAAATAATACACGCGGGTACTTCTCGTTGGCAACGTGCAGTCGAGTACCTACAGTATATTTTTATCTTATACTCTATGTATACTTATTAGCCATTCTTAATACTGTTAAGGTACTTAAAAAAACTCTGTGATATTCTTGACGGGACTGCGATGTAATTATTTGCCATTATATTCTGTATTATATATTGTAAAAATCGATTTTGCCTCACTAAGCGAATAAAAGGCTTGTCTACTATTTATTCCAGTAAAAATTACTATCCAGTCTGGGAGCGGAACCACAAACTGCATTTAGCGGCAAATTCTACCATTCTATATTCCTAGAATTGTAGAAATATTTTCTAGAAATATTTACTAGAAATATATTCTAGAAATATTACTATATTCTAGAAATTTTTAGTAGAAATATATTCTAGAAATATTTACTAGAACTGTAGAAATTTTTACTAGAATTGTAGAAATATTTAGAAGAAACTCTCTAAATTTGAAAATGTAAAATTCACTGTAAAAATGTGAATAGTGACATATTTTATGTAAAAAATCGTTCACATATTTACTATTCACATTTTCGCAGTGAATTTCAAATTTTCATAATTACACGGAATATTTATTAGAAAATTTTTACTAAAATTCTAGTAAACCTTATAACAAAGACTAATCATGTTCCTACTAAATGCAGTCTAAATTTCACTAAATAAATGGTAATTCTTCACTAAATGATTGGCTCCACTCCCAAGCTGGAAAGCAATATTCCCAAAGCATTTCCCTCGGTGTATCTATCTATCCTCGGCAGATTGAAAATTGTTCCTTTTGACTTTTCACCGCGCCAATGCCATCCGATGGGAAGGTCCTCGAGAGCGTACTTTCGCCGAGGGTCGGTGAAGCTTGACACGAGGGCGAGCAGCCAGAAAGGGAGGAAGGACAGAATTAGACGAGCCAAGAGAGGCGGTCGGTCGAGCGAAGAAGGAATTTAAGGAACCGCGAAGAAAGGATCGGATGGACGCGCACGCCGCCGCGGCCGTTCCGTCTCTCTTTCTCTTTCTCTCTCTTGGGTCTTGGTGCCCCCCCGAAGCCGCGCAGCCAAGCTATATAAGAGACCGGCGCTCGGCGGCACGCCGAGATAAACCCCGCGCGCGCGTCCGTCCGCCCGTTAACGCCAGTGTGTCCTTGTGCCCCCTCAAGCTCTGCCAGGACAGCGACCCGAAAGTACGTTACTGCTTAGCTGCTGACCGACAGGTAGGACGAGATTTATTATTACGTATACTGACTGTACTTTGGACGAATTAAAATTGCTGATTAATGGCTGTAAGTGTATGAGAGATTTGAGATTTTGTACTATCCCACGATAGTCCGTTGATAATTGGCATGAGAAACTTTCTATTTAAATGTATGTATTTTTTTTTCTTACACATTTAAAGCCTTGTAATCAGCTGCGACTGTGAATCGTGTAAAAACAATTTTAATTCAATTTTTAGTCTGTGTACAAGGATTCGTTTGATGATAACTCATAGTTATCGATGTTCACAGCGAAAGTAACAAACTAAAAGTATAAGATATTAATGCAAAATGAATTGAATATTTTATGGTTATTGTATTAAAAATAATTTAAACCATTTTTCAATTATTTAAAATTGAAAATTTTTACTCTGGATCTCTGTTAGTTACAAGAGAGTCCTGCAAATTTTTAAGTCGATTAAAAAAAAAACTTATTGCAATCAGATCATTACAATTTTTAACAATTTTATTTGTACAAACTAGAATGTAATAGAAAAGAAAAATTTGCTATACTGTCAGAGGCCTCATCATTTTCATATTACCCTGAAAGCATTGAATTTTATTTTATTCAATTCAAAAAGGAGTAAACTCTACCTCTAAAGCAATGAAGTGACATTGAGAAATAAAGAACAGTAGTTTCACATTTGAGTCTAAATAATTATTTATAAATTTTGTATTAAAAAAATATTTACGTCATTAACGTACTCCTTATAGCTTACCGTATTGTTTTTGTTAATTTACTTAATAAAATTTAAATTAAAATTGTTTTCTATTTAAAGTTTGATTACAATTTTATATGTATTCGTAATGAGTACTTTAACATCAAGTAACGGTCATTTTACTAACATAAATAAGAGCTACAAGATTACTGATCATAAAAACCGATCTTTAATCAATATAACAACATTCCAAAGTTAATAGCATTACCGTTAAGCTAAATTCATTAGGTATCACTTCGTCTACAAAATAAAATTTGCAGGCGCACGAGAGAGAGAGAACTAAATTAAACGTATTTCTCAACGTTCAAGTATGTTATTATACTGTTATAACAGTACAATAAAATTATCCTGAACTGCGGTACAGAAACAAACAAACATTTTTGCGGAAAACCGTAACGATTGAACAGATAATAACGATCCGGTATTCATGTTGAAATGAACTAGATATAGACCGGCTTGTTTCTTGACCGTAGCACCTTCGTTTAAAATGCTAGGTAAATATATTTTCAAAGCTATTCCAGTTTCCCGATAAAAATTTTAATATTTTTCTTCAAGTACCTGCATACCTACTCCCCGTAAATAGGTACAGACAAGAAAAAAACTTTTTCTTTTTAGTAAACTACACGGACAGAAATTTTATAGTAAAAATTACTACGTTCCATAGGAACAGTGGGATATACTCGACTTATGCAATTTCTACTATGTGCATAGCAGTTTTTACTATGTTTTATAATAAAAGTTGTAATAAGACGAGTATTGCCCACTGTTTCTACACTGAGAGAAATTTTTTGAAAAACGTACCATAGACTGCCTTTAGTGAAGAAATTACTATTCTGTATTATAAATTTTACTAGAGTTCTAGTAATATTTACTAGAATTTTACTAGAATCTAGTAAGATTTACTAGAATCGTAGCAATATTTAATAGTAAAATTTATAATACAGAATGGTAATTTTTTCACTAAATGCATTCACTTCCAGGCTGGATAGTAATTTTTCCAAAACATTTCTCTCAGTGTATGGAACATAGTTACTTTTACTAGAACTTTTTTCTCCGTATAGGAAAATGGGCTCGTCGCGCGCGTATAGACTCTATTTAGCCTTCACTATTAAATTACACCGCATCGACGAAAAAAAAAAGTTCTTTAATTTAAGGAAATATCCAATCAAATTAAAATTCTTATCCAGTCGCAGCGCGAGCGCAGAGTTAATATAAGATAATAAAAGTTCTCGCAGCCATGTAGACTGGAATTCATGCCTAATTACTCGGTTACCTTATCTATCCTTACGTAATCTCCGCAATAAAATTTATATGCTCCATATTTAACGCCGCCTGCGTATATTTTTTCGCCCCTAACTGAAAAGCAGTCGTTCGATATAGATTAGCCGCTCGGCACCTCCGAAGGCAACCCGGTAGAACGGGTAATTTACGTTTAAAATCCCAAGGCGCCTCTGAGGTCCTGTGGCCTGTAACGAGCATCGTCGCGGCGGCCGATCCAGATTTCCCTTTTTAAAAGGAGCGCCACGCCGAGCAAACGGGTTCGGGCTCTCCCATAGGCACCGCTACGGGCGGCGATCTATCGCGTACATACCCGCCGGACAACTATCTCCCCTTTCGCGCGCTTGCGTAATTCGCCCGCCGCTCCTTATATTCCCCGCGTGACCGACCATCGCAATTTTTTTCTCAAACCTCAATTTCATTCCATTATTTAATTTAATTATTTTTTTTACGAGATACATCCACCTAAGCTGGCCTACCCTGTTCGGGCGGCGAGCACTTTTACTTGGAAGCTTGAAATATTCGCGTTCCGGTTTCGCGAAATGCGGTGACCCGTGCGATATTCGAAAGAAAATTAAAACTAGGTATGTTTTGGCGACTGGATGAATTTTTTTTTTTGGCGAGCGGTTATGTAAGCTGCGCTTTTGAAAAGTGGAGCAACGAGATTTTATAAATTTCAAAGCTGGTATATTATGAACCGGGAAAAAGTTTGCGAATTCCTTATTGCTCCAGTTTATTTCCAGACGGAAATTTTCGCGAAACATGTTTCATATATACAGGTTAACGAATTTAAAAATGCTTGAAATTTAATAGCTATTACATCAAGTGTTACTCTATCTCTTTGCTCTCCCGCTTTAGGATTACTTTCTCGGATTACTAGAAAGTTTACATACGTTAAATTTTCAGACGGTAATTGTTTTACGGATGCCGTTTTTTTTTTTTTTTCGTTTTTCGAGTCGCTTATCGGGAAACCAAATCTTACACAGTCGCACACCGTGTCATTTCCTCAAAACAGTTACGTGAATCCAAGGCTTTCTAGGCTCAAAGTTCCCCGATACTTAATCTTAATTCGACAATCAACGAGCTCCATTAGTAATAATTAAATTTCTTATCTGACGAGAAATGCCGAGTCTAATTTTTTCCGCTCCGAATTCGTTGATTGATTCCATCTGGAAAAATAATAAATCGGCGCATTAAAAAGTGGAAAAGAGCCGATAAAGGTCGACGCAACAATTTTCCTTATAAAATCCGGTCAACGACTTTTATAAATCGACGAGCCCACAACATCGGTGTTTAACGATCGGCCTTTATCGCAATTTATCGATCGGACTTTAAATAGGAAAAGGAGGGACAGACGGAAACGAAGGCGCATTGAGTTTCCGCTGGCCGGGCGTTTTCTCCCGATAGTTTGAAAAATTGCGACGCACGATTTTATTGACCTCGTGTTTATTCGCCGGTATCGTGAGTTTCGTACGGTTTTCACCGATATCTGCACAATCTTCAATTGATCATAGGCGTAGACTTCGATCGAGGGTCGTCGAATTTTGTCGCGAACTCGAGGAAGTCGTTGATAGCTGAACTGTAAGGTACAATGCGGTGCAGGACCTTTACAAGGATATAAATTCTTTTACTACCTATTTTAGACGGAACAAAATTACGATGATCAAATAAAAAAAAACTACGATTTCTCTAGAAATCTTCAAGCTTATACCTTGATATTTTATAGTTTCTGTAAAATATTTTATTTTTTTTTACCAATTACGGATAGAAACAATTAATAGAAAAAATAAAATCGCAATAAGTGCAGCAATTATCTATTAGTTCATTGTGCAACTGCAAAACAAGGAGAAGATGGTTTATTCCTCTCTCCCTATTCAGTCTTTAATAATTGTTGAATGTGAATAAAAATTGTACATAATTTCCCTATAAATAACTTTATATAAATTTAATAAACAATTTATTAATATTACACTAAATAATGAGCTTCTTGTAAGCATTTAGCGATGCATATAATAATTTCATTCCAGGCTTTAAAAAAAGTGTTAATATTATGCACTAACAGTTTATTGCCTAAATAGTTATTATAAGGCATTAATTTCCCCATTTAATTCATAAACTTAATAGTCAGCGTATAAAAATCTCCATACTCCTGCCGTTTTAACAATCGGGGCTACTCGAGAAAACTGGTCACGAAGTGCAGCCGCGATCTAAAAATCGTAAATCCGAATGCCTACTGTCTTGCCGGACCCGTCCATTATCTACTTTTACTAGCGGTGCGCTTTTCTCCAAACAGCCGTGCTCGAATCATAAAAGTAAAGTAAAACTCGCGCTAAAGCAGCGGAAAATATATTTCCTTTTATATCCAATTAACGATTCGAGTGACGTTTCGCCGAGCCATGAAAGTAGTTTAAATTACCCCGGCGGCCGAATATAGTTATTAAAAGAAACGCACCCGCGCACGCAGGCTTTAAACTCGGTTTCCGCAAAGTTTATGGGCCGAGGCGCCCCGACGCAACAATGCATTCGGTTTTACCTTTACGTAAACAATTTCCAGCGAGAGAGCTTTATTTATTTATTTTTCCTACTTTTTTTTTTTTTAACGGCAAAAAGGGGAGTCCGAGTCACCACATCCGAGGGAGCAATTACACGCCGGTAAACGGCATCCTTATTTTTTTTTTTTTTACTGCGGGGCTCCAGGAAGCGAAGATCGACTCCGGCAAAAAGGACGCGCGCCAGCGAGAGCAGAGAGCATAAGGAGCGACTCTACACGCGTTCATTCATGCAAAATTCGATTTTTCTGTGCGCTGCACGCGGAGCCCGATCACTTTCACTCGCGCTCCGCCCCGCTTCCTAATGATCCGCGCGCTCGGATCGCCGATCCCGGCACGTTTCCACCTTTTGCTCGAGCGCTTTACATGCCCCTTTTTTTCTCTGCCTCGAGCCGCGCGCGAATTCCTGACGGCATTCCGGCCTTTCCATTGCCGCACGTACTTTCCGGATTTTTCTCTCATTGCTTTTCGCGAAATGCGATTACTGTCAAATCCGTAATATATTTACCATTGTTGTCCGCGTCACTTTTATCGTTGCTATGTTACATTCAATCCGAGTTGAAACAAATGCTTCCTTTTTTTTTTGCAACATCGCTCTGAGAGATTGAACTTTAAAGACAATACCGTTTTCACCGCTCGGTCAAAGTTGTTGGATTTTTTTTTTATATAAAATTACGAACGATTATATCAGAGCAATGCCCCAGCTGTTCGATTACGAGGCAGAAGCAATTAAATTTAACGTTAATAAGGAGAGTGTTAACATCGTTGGGCGGCGGGCGCTGCGAAGAATTACTTAACGGATTAAAATGTGCGGGAAAAAGGCGTTGCCTCCAGGCGTGGATTAATTTGCATAAAGTGTTCTTGCGCCGACCTTAGTTTCGATCTTGTATATACAATGACTTCCGGTTTGCTTGTACGGTGCCCGAAAAAATTTACAATTGCTTCGCTTCTTTCAACGTCGGCGTTGGAATATGACTTCGATGATTGGGCAAATAATATAATGCACTTCCTTTCAATTTGCAAATTGATAAAATTTTTGTAGTGTTGTTCAATGTCTGATTTACAATCAACTAATCAAACCCGTGACTATGAGAAATTAAACAATTGTCAATTTATTTAACAAGCTGAAAAAAATGAATACCCACTATATACTGTTTACATTAAAATCTCGACAACGCAGTAAAATTGCATTAAATAATTAATAAAATTATAAAATATGCACCTTCAGAAAAACTTGAATACTCATATTGCATGATCAAAATAATACAACAAAACGAATATGTTCTATAAATAAATGCAGGAGAAAAATTACATTTTTTTTTAAGAAAACTTTGGATAATTTTAAGCAGTCTCTGAATAATTTTCTAAATTTTGTGTAAAAAATTAAAAGTTAACAAGTATGTAGCTTCGAAAGATACTTTAAAAACTGGAAGAAAAACGGTAGAAAGCTTTTTCCACGAAAAAAATACAGCATGAATCGACTTTGCGAATTTAATTTCTCGACTTTTTTTTTACGACTTTTCACACGGAAGAGATTCAAAAGTCGAGTATCATACTTCTGCATAAAATTACCGCCGATTATGAGGCACTCGATTGTTAGCCAAGCGTAATACTCACTGGGAATACATGCAACGATACAATTACAATCGCAATGATCACACCGTTAAACTTTTTTTCCACTCCCTTGGCCACGGCATTACGAGGAAAATTATCAACGCCATTGTCAGCGGGCGACGTAATTTACGTAATTCGCCACATAACTGCAACTTTTTAAGCCCCACACGACAGAGCCCGGCCATTAAATCATTTTTCCTCACTTGGAGGCTCGTAAAGAAAAGCTCCGCCCGCCTTCATTTTTTTTACTGCCCCGATTTTCTGACGTAATATAAACGATCTAAAAAAATTAACATTCGCCCCGGGAGCAGGGCGTGAAATATGAGTCTCCGATCGCGAACTGCTCGCAATGCCTCGGAGTCCGGTCGATCCGATAACTAAATTAGCAGGCGAGCCAAGACGTAATACTTCGAGGAATTCCGTAAGAAGTATTTAAATGAGCGCCGGGCGATTCCCTAAAAGGGATACCCGCCTCGGCTAACAAGTCGAGCGCAGGTGGCCCGATACGCAGTCCAGGTCCTTACGCGGTGCGCGCGCACCACCAGGAAGACGCCGAGGCGTTCGCCACTGACGCAATCGTTTTATTAACGAGCGACGATCTTTCAATCCTCCCGACGTATCGCGAACCCCGGGAGTTAAGCACCGACGTGGCCGCGTAACGACGTGCTTTTTAGTGCCTTTTTTTTATAGCCAGCCAAAACGTGCACAGCGGGCTGCGTTTTAAAGGCAACAAAGTTCGTTAATTAATGGATTTTCGAGGAGGAACCCATTGCGCAATCGGCGCCAGCTTGATTTCCGCGTAGAAGGAGAGAAATTTTTAGGGGCTTAATAACGCAGCATCCCGCAACGCGTTTTTCCCCTGTACCTCATTTTATCAGCATTAACGATGTCGTTAGTAAGTCATTACCAATTGCTAACGATTTACTTTGATGCAATGCAAAAACTAAAAAGTTCACTTAGAATTCTCAAATGTTTATAAGGATCGGTATGCTTTCTCGTATTTGCTCGCATGATATACTCCCAGCTTAAATATAGAAACATAAAAACAAGCTCGTAAAAACAATGCAATTATTCGCTCGCCATCGAAACTGAAATTAAAAGACTAATTAAGACGAGAGTTAACTTTCGATCGGCAAGTTTTACTCGAATGATGAAGAACAACCAATCCTCGGCTTATAAATGAGCACGTCAGCGGCAGCTAAAATAAATGCGCCTTTATTGAGGAATAAAAGCCAATTTACACCGGCCCATCGTCCGCGAAATCATTCGATTAAAAGTTTCTTCTCTTACGGATCGGCCGCTCGCGCGATTTCATTACTCGCGTTATATACTTTACGAGGCGACTTTCAAAAAGTTTCAGCGAGCCCGTAAGCCGCGAAGCTCGGAAAACGCGGCGAATTGCCGCGCACGGCTCGTTAAGCCGTGACCGGGCGTTTCTCGCGAGCGCGAATTTCGAAACGGCGCATGCTTGAAAATTTCTTCTCCCGCGGTCCGAGCGCGCTCGATCGGCTGCGGAGCGCTGAACTGCATGTACAGGCACCTCTGTCCGGCTCGGCCATCTGTTACTACTTGCGTGACGGTCGAAAGTCCAATTTTTTTTTTTTTTAATTGACGGGCATAATGAGCCGAGGCTGCTTCGAAGAATAAGCCAAACAATTATTTCGGACGGTAACAATGACTCGTTGCATTGAAACGCGCGTGTCATTATTTGCGAATTTTTTTACGCAGCCGACGTTTATTTTCATAATTGCGCGGCACTAAAAAAAATTTGAATTAAATTACGAAATTTATTTCGTAATTTTTTTCTTTTGTTAGAATTTTGCAGCTGCGTTTAAGTGACGATTGAGCGGCTTTAACAGCGTAAAGGACAGAAAGAGTACAAATTCTTGAGATAATGTATTGACCATCGTTCAATAGATTCAGCAGTATTGACCAAGATACTTCGGTACCTTCACTGTAAAAAAACTGCATGAATTTTAATGCAAATAAGCAAATATTATCGACGTCCATAAACCTTACCGAACTTATATTAATTTTAATGTAAATTAAGTTAAATTTAATGTAAATTAAATTAAATTTAATGTGAATTAAATAAAATTTTATGTAAATTCGATAAAGTTCATGTACGTCGATAAAATTTGCTACTAGTATTTGCATTAAATTTAATTCTTTTTTTTAACAGTGTACTGCTTGCTGTAAAGTTTAATATTTTTTATAGTAAATTTCACTGTTGAGTATAGTACTTTTATTGAACTCTTTCATTTTTTAAATATTTTTTCTCAGTGTATACAGTACATCATTCTTATTGTTATCTAAGAAACTAATGCTAATCAAGAGAGTTAAAATTAAAATCTGAGACAAAAAACTTCACCGCTAAAGGATTGGAAGGTTTTGTCACTGATAAGCAACATCTTGTACAGTATACGAGAAAGTAACAATTAATATCTTTCAAATTTTTTTAAGAGGTATACTTAACAAAAATTCCAATCCCATTCAATAATAATAATAATAATAATATTTATTGTATAAATTACAATATAGGAAATAGGAAATTTAATCCTGAACAAAAGCTCCCCCACTTCCATCGGCCGCATCCCGCCAGTTACTCTTTCCGAAAGAAAGTCGAAAAAGCCAAAGAAACGCAATTTCTCAGTCGGCGATCGAAAAATCAAGCGTTAAATTGGCCGCCGGCTCTCTTGCGCTCGGCGCACGTGTCGCTTTCGCTCTGCGCAAGGCGCAACGGCCGCGTGAACTTGCTCGTTGAACCGCGTCGCACGGATAAAGACTCGCCGGTCCGTGAAGCGTTCATCCAGTCTGATCTCCTTTTCTCCGCTCCGCGTTAAAAACCATTTCCTCTGCCGCAAAGTGGCCAATTTCCCCTGAAAAATGGTAAAACTTAATGTTTCGCGCGAACTTTTATCGCGCAAAAATCTTTTGATGTGCATTTTGAAGCTAAAGTGATTTCCTACAAGCTAAATCCATGGGAGTCAAATTTCACTCTTGGTTTAATAGTGAAACCGCTCATCGAGTTAAATTTGACTCTACGTGAATAGAGTGATTTAAACATTCATTCAAATACATAATACATTTTACATTACAGTTTAATTCCTTACATTTCAAGAGTAAACACTCGCTCTATTTTACTCCATCAAGGGAGTTCATTTCAATATATGAAATTAGAGCGAAAATTTCACTTCAATAGAGTAGTTTTCACTATACTTCACTACAGCTGATTTAGCGTGTACAATAATCCACTTCCGTTCGGCAGTTATCAGCACTATTTTCCTGAATTTGAGCGGCAGCATCCGAATTTTTCTGCGTCTGTTTTACAATAAAATGATATTTATGAGTTTTTTAATCAAATTTATGGTAAGAACTAAATAAATTCAGTAAAATAATGCTGATAACTACCGAAAGGAAATGGATTGTTATACAAGATAATAACCACTTTAGCTTCAAAATGCACCCCAAAAGATTTCCGTGCGATAAAAATTTAATTTTTACTACTTTTCAGGGGAAATTTTTTCCAAAATATTTCACTCAATTTAGGTACCTCGCGTGACTGGCGGCTTCGCCCGAGCAATGAGTCACGCCGGCGCGCGTCTTCTGCTTTTTTTTTTTCGCGCGAAAACGCACTCGCGCGTCTGGAAAGCTACGCTGGCAAAAAAGAAAAATGATAAGCCGCGGATTTCACCGGCGGTGTATAGCGACGTTAGAAAGCGCCGCGGTCATTATCTCATTATTGGAATATCAAGCGAGAGTGAGCCGATCGCGCGCGGGAATTAATCTCTCGGCGGGAATTGGCCGCGTGGAAAGTGAAATGCGTGTATATGGAGCGGAAACGCACGGGGGATCGGCGCCCATAACAATTTATATAATAAGCCGCGTGTTTGCATATAACTATCGGTTTATCCGATAACGCCGCGGTAACGATTTATTTTGGATCAGCCTCCCCCCCGTAATGTGCGATTTGTCGGAAGTTGATTGAGGTGCAGGTGCATGTGCCATGTATACACCTCATTAAATCATAATTTTTTACTGCGGGCACTAACACTTGCTTCCGCCTTCCACTTTGAGCTTTCTTTTTGTACTTAATTTTATAGAAGCTGCTGTAGGAGGATAATTGGAGCAATATCTCCAATTATATTTTTCATATACAAGTTTAAAAAAAAACTGTAAAAAATTTTGTATAATATTTATAAAGTAAATTTTATAAATTGAATTATCTTATCAATTTTATAAAGATTTATAAATTAAATTTTATTCGACATCTACACCAAAATTATCACTATAAATTTATACAATTATAGCTAGTCGTCATTAAATTATTTATCCAGTTAATTCTTGCTTAAGTAAAGATTACGGAAACAATTTCACGCAACTTTTTTCTGCGCGCCGTTAAAACTTATCGCTGTGATTCGCCGAAAAAAAAAATGCGAACACTTAAAAATGCAAGTGGCAAAGTCGTAAAAAAAAGTAGCGCGTGATGTGCAGATGTCGAATTGGAAAAAGTCGCTTGAAAGTGAACCTTTCTCTCCCGACGCGCTTGTCCCTAAGTTCTGGGTCAAGAGCGCGCGGGACACTTTCGGTTTAGAAACTCCTCGCGGCGCGCCATTCTTCGCATCCCGCGAGGACTATTTAAAATTTCGCTACTTAAGAGAAAACTGAAAAAATTGAAGACGTGCAACTTAGCATCTGTCGTTTCGCAGGCGAAGAAATTTTCTGTACGATGTATCGGCTGTGCCTGGTGCTCTGGGCAGCCGCGCTGACCGGCGCCCAATACTCCGACAGCTCGTTGGAGCCGCGCTCCGTGGGCTACCCGAGCAAGTCGAGCCTTGGACCACTCTACAACGGCTTCAGCGGTTCCAGCGCTGGCTACCGCGATAACAGCTACGAGGATAACGCCGTGACGCCCACGCCCTCGTCCGCCTACCGCAGTTCCAACGGGGGCCAGGTCAGTACGAGTGAAATAAAGTATGCGGAGAGAAATGTAAAAATTACTGTGTTCAATAGGAACAGATAATAAAAGTATACTCGATTTCTGATGATTTTTACTATGTACTCTCTAAAGTTGAATTAGTGAAAATTCCACTAATCTTTTTAGTGATCAGATTTTCCACTAGTCAATTAGTAAAGAGAGATTCATTGACCACAAGGCTGTAAACTGTTTTTTATTTATTTTTTATTTTCGCATTTCATAAATACAATACTTCCTTTTTTGACATATACTCTGCTCGTACTTTGCATTCTTATTACTTTCTTGAATTTTATTCTTCCCACATTTTCCGTGCCCATTTTATCCATGACTTTTAGATTCAAAAAACTTAGTAGAATGCGAAGGTAAAAAGTTACTACCAGGGTCAGAAATAAGTAAGACTTATTGAATAATAATTAAAAGTTAAAAGAATAATAAATAATTAAATAGTGTTAATTTATTAAAAAACATTTGCAGGCTTACCGTAAACCGAATGATGGTCGCGATTACCAGGCTCCTATAAGGGTGTCCCAACAGCGTCAACCTGCACGTGGTGGTGGACCTCAGCAGTTCTCCAAGAATGGACCGGTATAAAAAAAATAATAAATAAATAAATAATTTATTGTTTTAAATTTTTTTAAAAAATATTACGTACCTTAATTGTATAAATGTTCGTTTAAAGGATCAAATATCATTTATAATCATCAAATGCAAATTGAATTTACCAATATATTGGATGTTTTTCATTGTCTCTATCAGTCCGTTTTTAAATTCTCAAAATTGTTTTTAAATGTATAAATTAGATCGATTAAATTAGTTTAATCGAAACACGAAATGCGTGAAACACGTAAAATTGCAGCTGGAGGAGGATCTTCTAGAGGAAGAGAAGGAAGAGCCTGATCGTCTCAGTCTCCTGTTGCCCCAGAGCAAATTCGACTGCGTTGGAAAACAAACTGGCTACTATGCCGATGAAGAGCTCAACTGTGAGGTATTCCACTACTGCCACGAGAATGCCAAGCACTCTGGATTTGCCCCGAAGGTTTCACTTTCCATCAGGTAATTAATGTCGAAGAATTTATTTACAAATTAAAACAAAATCATTCGAGCCCAAATGATGGATTAACTGCCTTTTTACTACAAAACAGCAACTTAAATTAAATCGTTCATGAATGAAATTTTATATTAAGCGGACTCAGGTGTGACGTGTGACTATTTTTAATTTTTCTCCATCTGTACTTCGAATTTATGAACCAATAGTAGAAAATAATGATAAAGTAAAAATGCAAGTGCAATTGCAACTACAGTGCATTTAAGAGCTAAAAGAATGCACTTTTTTCCCAAGTCATAATAAATAAATGTTTAAATTTCATAATATTTATTAAGAATAAATTTTGAAAATTCTTTTAACCAATCGAGCGTGAAAAAGAGAGGTACATAGCTAGTATATTTTATTCCATTGTGTAAAGCTAAAGATTGCTGAACTGGTCAGCTCTAAATATTTGTTACGCCAATTATTGCTGCACTGAGAGAAATATTATGGAAAAATTACTTTTATTTAAGTGAAATTTTCCATCCAGTCTGGAAGTGGAACCACAGACTGCACACTCACAAATATAGATTCTTAGTCTTAGTAGACCAATCCACTTAGACATTAAACATTAAACAATTACATTAAACGACAAGACATGAAACAATATCTACTTAATTTTAAATTGAATTTAATAAATAGAACAGTACGTCTGTTGCAGTATAATTCTCAATAAGTTTACTAGAAGTACAGAATCCTCTGAATTTTATCATAAATATGTTAATTTTTAATATTTTTCTGCTTATTAGAGACTTTTTCATTTATTCAATTCTTTTTAGTTCTTTCGATATTAAATGGCAAAGAATACTCAACAAATCAATCTAGAATTTATCATCAATCTACTTATTCGAAGATGAATTCGTTTAGGTTTTAGTAAATTAATCGTAAACGATGGTCCGCTTATCCACGCATAAATACATTTAACTCTATAATAAGTAGATTTTCCAGTGCTATTTAGTAGATTCTTCTACCAGTTAGATTAAATTTTTGTGACTGCATTTAGTGAAAAAATTACTATTCTACATTATAAAATGTACTAGAATTCTAGTAACATTTACTAAAACTTTTAGAACATGTTACTAAGATTCTAGTAAATTTTATAATGCAGAATAGTAAGTTTTTCACTAAATGCAGTCTGTGGTTCCACTACCAGACTGGATAGTAAATATTCCACAACATTTCTCTCGGTGTATATCAACCTCAGGAATTACATTCGCGACTCCTTTAATCGACTCCCGAATGAATTATTCATGTGCATTGATTGCAGGTGCACCTCATTTGCATGCCCCCGAGCGGTGACATCAACTGCAAAAAGAGTTCGCAGTACCACTTCGTCAACGAATATCTCTACAAGCCGCTGAACTTGGACGAAGCTGAAAGCAAGCCTAACGTCACTTTGAGATACAGCGAGAGATACTTCCCCTCCGACATTTACACCGACGAGCGTGACAGCAACGAGTACCGCGCCAGTTCCAGTGCACCATCACGCCGACCGGTAAGATTCTTATCTAAAATCTCAAGGAAATTCTTTCGTATTTTTGATTTATACACTCGGTTAATTTCCCACTCAAATTCTAGTTCTGTAAGCTTTACAAAGAGATTATCTCACTTTTGCATCAAGATCAGCAATGCTCCGCAAAACAGCGGACATACTTTCTAATACGAGTATATCAATAACCGGTTATTTGCGAGGTTAATACCGTATTATTTTGAATGGAGTCATTAAACATTTCCATTTTTTTATTTAAAGTATAATTATTATTTTACGGGGGGTTTACTTGTGTGTTACTTTAACAGAATAGAAATTTAAAATTCTGCTTTCGTTTTCAGCTTAGCATACCTCGACGAAACTCGATGAACTGCATTATTCAATATCGTTATCAATTCTTTTTAAACTAGAGAAAACAAAACCCTTGCCTTTCTAAAAATCGTGAAAAAAATCTTTTATTTATTTATTGTATTAATTTACGGGTATTGCGCCCATTTACATAATTATATATTTGCGGTAATAGTAACAGTAACTTAAGAGCTAACGACAGGGGTTACCTAAGTTAAAACAGGGTTAATAAAACTTTAGTATAAGACTTTCTTTACCAAGGTTTTGAAACCAAGGTTCTATCTACGAGACTCAAAGAAAAGTTTGATAGTAAATTATGTCACAGGAGAGGAAAGTGCAGTATTATACTCCCCGATGGAAAAGTTTCTAGTACGATCGAAGCCAGGACTGAAATTTTCTCAAGGGAATAATGTATTTTGCTCCCTTGTGACATATAGTACTTTATTCCCGATCTCCATGTAATGGCCATTTTTTTTTCAATTAAATACCAGAATACAAATAAAGAATTCCAAAAATTAGTTATACGGGAAATAAAGAAGCTTTTATAAGGGAGTCAGGAATAAAAAAAAATTATTTCTGCCTTGCATGCACCGAAAGAAAAAAAAATAATTCTGAATGTTTCGTAACAGTAATATCTTCTACATTAAGTAAAGTAAAAACTAATTTTCAAAATCAGTAAAATTATAAATTAATTAATTAAGTGTTATTATTAACTCTACAGAAAAGTAATTTTGGCAGTTCTGTAAAGCAGATCAAAGTAGATCTTATTCTATAAAAAAGTAAAGTAGTGTAAAGTAGATTGTACTAAAAATTTGGAAATTTAAATAAACTTCCAATTTCACAGTTAAATCTACTGGATTTTTTTTTTCGGTGCAAGCACATTAGTTTAAGTTTTTCTATCACAAAATCGCGTGAGAAATAAATGACACAAAAATTGTTTAAATCTTATCGCAGGTGTACATCGCCCAGCAACCCATCCCAACGCTGAACAGCCTCCCCAGCGGTGGCCGACCTCAGCCTTCCTCATCACCGCAGTACCGTATACCCATCAACCAGGTGTTCCGAAGCCCCGAAGAGGTCAACATCCCCCTGCAGCAGCGTCGCCCGCAAATCGCGCCGCCGCAAGCCCTGAGGAGGTTCCCCCAAGTCCGACCCGACGAGGAGGACTACGAATAATCCTCCAGCCAACAAAGCCCACCATCATCCCCTAATCCGAATGTTCTTTGACCGGAAATTCTAAAAAGCAGCCCCGCCGATATCGCACTGCTTGCAAAATTCTCCGTTGACGCAACGCCGTGCGCTCAATGAACGAGCCAGTCAAAGACACCGCGATAATTTTTTTTTTTTACTCGACCGTTTTTATTTCGTCTGGCTGGCGCCTTAGTTATTTATAGTCGAAGGCGAGCAAAAAAGAACGAACCGTCGGTATCGCGTGGAAAGATTTGATATTCTTTATCGGCGAGTCGTGCAGATTTGGGTTTTTTTTTTGAGATTTCCAAGTGGTCTGAGATGCATCGGTCCGATCGGCACGTCATCAACGCAAACGTCATCCCTAAATTACCACTATTATTATTATTTTCTAATTTCCCCTTTTTTTACTTGATTATCATTATTATTATTATTTAAGCCTCTCCATTAAGCATTCATACGTATAGATTACTTAGACGGGGGGAGAACGAAAAAAATAAATGAAGTGAAGCGCGTGGAGTTGGAAAGACGCGAGGCCAGTCGCGATTGATTTCACAACGTCGTTGAGAATCTATACTTTTTTTTTTGCGCGCGCACGCGATGATAAGAGACGAGACGAGCGACGAATTTACGCATGATTTGTATATATTATACACGTATAATGTAATTTGGCGATAAAACGCCTTGCTGATGGAAACGCGAGTGATATCCACATATATGTAATCGTCGATTATTTTTATCGAAGCTGCACGCATTAAGCGCGAACTTTGTATTTAAAATATTATAATGATTATGGATAAATAAATTGTTATTGTGTTTTTTTAACAATTTTTAACTCGTTTTTCATACGTTACTTATTCTTTGCCTTAAAACTTGTCACTATAAGCTGCAACCCATAAAGCAGCTCACACCGTACCATCGTGAAAAATATTGTATGCAGTCGGAAATATTCTACATTATATATAATTCAAACATTATTCGCGTATGTATTTATGTAAAAAGACCCTTTTTTTTGAAAGACATTTTTTGCATAGCAAACCGCAGAGGACAGAAGGGCTCTATAGCCGTGATGAATATTATTAAAAATTCATAACGATATATTATTAGTAACACTTCAATTTACATACGTAAAAATGTTCATGGCTAAATACACATTTCTTGGACAACCGCGTAGAGGAGAATATAATAAAAGTGCATTTGAATAATAAAAAAAAGCTTCCGCGGAAAGCGTACTGCAAATTATATAATTTGAAAATTATATTTGCAATATATTTTTGTGAAATAATAGTTTTTAAAAAAATATATAATCGATAAAAATATAGTTTCCTGGCCATGTTCCAACCCGGAAATTTTCCTTATTAGTAAAATTAATATTAGTAAATTATTAACACATGCCTCGACTGCTTTAACAGTTTGCACCCTTTCTTAGGAGTCAGAAATCTCACGCATCGTAGATAATTCAAACTTCATTTGTTCACAACAGTAAGAAGATTTAATGTCAATTTGCAGCTTACTAAGAAATATCTACGATCAAAGAGCCTTTCGTTCTTAACAGTTTCCTACACAACACAATATTTATTTATTAAATGGTATTCTGGAATATTCAAATAAGTTATACGAGTTTATTGACGGTGTCAAGTAAATTAAACAAGACGATTTCGATATATGTATTATTGTTACCAGATAACAAAAAAAAGTTCTAAAAACGTCCATAAAAGTAGAATGCAACATTTCTTAAACCTTCTACGGTTCTTTCTATTTTTTACTCTATCTAGTTTTTGGTATATTTACTTCTATGCATATCACTCTCAAATGTTACAAATTTTTAAAACAAGTGTACATATTTATTTAAACACTATTTTGTAAATTGGATTTGTATATCCTATGGTACATCATGCGTATGATGAAAATACTGCTATATAAGATATTGATGTTTTTACAATCTAGAAAATGAAAATTAACATTAACGTTTGCCTTTGCATGAACGAAATTTATTAAATCAGTTTTGATTCTTGCCATTGCAAAATTTTCGAAGTTCATTACATAAATTCCTCCAGCTGTTAAATAGCAGGGTCTTGTACACCGTAAAGTCATAAATCGAAGTAACTTCTGAGTCCTGACAGAACATTTGTACCATTCATTTAAGTACCTTGACAACAAAAATTTAATATTTTTTAGATATACAATAATCAACCTTAGAATGGTATGCAAAATTTACTGTTATAAAAACGTACGTAAAGTTTACTATAGTTTTTAATCAATTATAATAAAGCAAATGTCGATGTCGACAATACAAATTTTTTAACCATGGATTTTACATCCTCTTAATAAATACATTTCTTAAATTACACTTAAAAACGTTTAACACACTTACACATCCTTAAAAAGATCTGAACTGCAGCTGATCATTTTTTGGCCTGGCCATGAGATATAAAAAAGATGTATGACGATTCCAATCAAAATTGACACGTACCGGCTTTTTTCGGTAAAGTCATCTGGGCATTTTATAATCTAATAAAAATTTGAATGAACTGATTAAAATAAAAATATATTACTGTTATAATTAAGTATCTGATTAATTATCACTTACTAACACACTCATTAGCGTCACGTGCACTCCATTTACTACAACTATAAATAGAAATGGCATCGAATACGACGATTCAAGTTGATTAACAAAACTGAAATATTTACATACTCAATTATGATAATTTAGCAAAAATGTAAAATTATCTGCGAATACTTAACTGTATAATTTTTTTATGCAATTTGATTATGTTGATAACTAAATTGTGCACAATTTTTTCTTCATTGTCACTGGAATATTTGTAAGTATGCTTTATGTTCTTTGTTGATGTTTGCAATCGATACCTATAACAGTTCATAATTAAGTATTTTGTAATTGATTTAATTTTCTAATTGATGAGATAAAATTTTTTTTTTTCAAAAATATGCTGATTTCTTAAAAAATTAATTAAAATAATCATTATTGTACCGTTTAAATAATTATTGTTATTTTATAGAGAATACGAAAAATTCGAATTAAAAAAACTCACTTAGCTATTGAAAACAGCGCTAAACAATGTTCAACACAAACAGCGTACATTGTATCTATAGTAGAAGTTACGGTCACAGACACTACGCAAGCTGCACACTCGATCACGAAAATTTTACTATAATTTTTCACCGGATCTATTCCGTACTCTCCATACAATATGTAAAGCAAAGGACGAGTTCCATTTTCTAATGGATGCAATTTATTCAATGTAAATGGTAGCAGTGGTCCACTAACAAAAAAAGTAGAGCTGCAAATAAATATGCTACAAAAATTGTTTTAATTAGTTACTACATTAGTTAAACAAGTAACTAGTTAAATCTCTTGAAAATAATACTTGCTGATATAAAAAACGGTTAATTTTCTCCCTTTCGCAAAGTATTCCGCAAGAATGATTTGTTCGTTTGCGTCTTTTAATTCGATCCAGTTGTCAACAATTGCTTGAAAAACCGTCCTAATCTACATTTCGAACATTCGTTGAGAAAAAAAATGGAGATTTATAACACGAAACGTGCAACCAACCTTTTTCTGCGCACCTATTGTAGTAATGTATTTAGACAAAACACTATAGAAATACAAGATTTCAGTTAAATGAAAAAGTGTTTGTAAAACACAGCATAATGTATGTACACGGCATAGTACTGCAAAAAATTAAATTAATTTTCAATTGTATATTGTTGTAACAATATTATTTGTTGTCTGTGCAAACAGCATAGAATATAATAGAAATATTATGAAAGCAATAAAATGCAATTCTCACAAGTGGTACGGTATTTAACAATATATAAGTTATAAGTAGTATTTGTATAAACAAATTTTTTTTCTTATCCTGATAGAACCAAAGTCCCGTCAATTTCAGTAAAGTTTTGTTTATACTAAAATAATGACTGTCAAAAATATCCATAGTTTTTCGTTACTTGAACTACATTTAACTGATCACTCAACTGCACTAACATTTTTACCCCTAAGACACGGAGACAGAAATATCCAGTGTCATTTATGATTCAAGCGTCATTCGCCCACAAAGAAATGACTATTTAAGTAGCAAAGTCAATTTACTTATTTAAATATGCCTATGAATACGGAACCTTCCGTTCTGTGGCTTACCACGCAAAAAAAAATTAAATTATTAAATGTTATAGAAGAATATTCGAAATAGCGACTCGAAACGTCTTCCCTACAACGCATGTTCAACATACAGTCGCAACAAACGAGTTAGTCTTAATTTTTTGCTCCGTTAGAAAATAAAATTTTGCTGACATTTTATTATTCGACAGTACACGGGGAGAAAAGTTTAGTAAAAATTACAATACAATTTACTAATGGAGGGACAGACTCGATTAATAAAAAATTTTATGATACTTTCTAGTAAAATTTTTTTATTTGTCGAGTCTGTCCCTCCATTAGTAAATTGTATTGTAATTTTTACTAGACTTTTCTCTCCGTGTATTTATCGTTACACTTGTCTACAAAAAGCTAAAGAAAATTATCAATATTCCACTCATAAAAATGAACTAAAAGTATTCAAGTTATTTTCTTAACGAAGCTGCTCATCGTTTAGTACAACTTTTAAATAAATTGTTAAAAATAAAATATTAAAGTACACCTATGCGCACATACTGACGAATGCACGTGCGCTTGCGTCAAGGTAAATATAGTCATATTACAAAAAAGAAAAATTTGCATAAAAAAGTTATTATAATATTTCAAATTATTTAAGTAGTCGTCTCGTAAAATATAACCAGTGAAAAAAGTGATACAGGCAGGCATAAAAAAAACTTATAACTGCACTTTCATCGATTATCCACTAAGCTGATTTTCGAATCGAATATGCTAAATAAAATTAATAATAATTTCAGAGTGTTTAATGTCAATTTAATAAATATAAAAAAATACAAGTAAATGCAACATTGCACTAAAATTACGTCCGAAAAGGAGCACCAGTAAACTTCTGTTCCGGTAATTTTTTTCGCATTTCCTTTAACGAAAGTTCGGTCTTAATAAAATCATACTGCTTTTTCGGGAAATAAAGTCTTCTATCTGAAGCTCGCGGAATAAATGGATCATTGTACCACCCATACCTGTAAGTACATTAATATTTAGTGGATTACGTATCAAGATTAAATTAGTTGACGGTCAATGGGCCTTACATCTCCCTTCAAGGGGTTTAAAAGCCAATTAAAAATTCAATTTTCGCGCCATAATGTAGCAAATGAAAAAACTGCTAACGATCTGTCATTTTACAAAATTCCAAGTTCGTATAACAATTCATTGATAAGAAAAGCGTGAAAAATGTAAAAAAAAATCATATTATTCAAGCTTTTCTCGATGAGATATTGTTATAAGAACTTGGAATTTTATAAAATGATATATCGTTACCTAACAGAGGGCAAGTATCTCGTGGTTTTTCAATATTTCATTTGTACACTTTTTGCTTGTACACTTGTGCTTTATTATGGCGCGAAGTTTGAATTTTTGATCGACTTTTAGACTCCCCGAATTATTTTAAGTTGCACTTAAAAGTTCGCGCTTTCGCCCTCGCTAGTCTGAAAAGGAATAGGAAGTAACAAAAAATGCCTCAGATCACACGTTGGTCAATTTACGTGAGATCAGGGATTATTTTTATTTTACCTCCCTTGTTCCGTAAAATACTATATCGATTTTCGATAATTATTTTTTCGTTAACAGTGCTTACTCCATATTTGTAGAAGGAGGAGGGAAATGAACGTAAACATCTCGGGGCCTTGACGATGCTTGTCTTTTTACGAGTTCAACGTATTCTGGAGGAGCATCTTCCAGGTTCAAAACGTCTTGTTTGGCATAAAATTTGCCCGACACAGGTTTTGATCCGGGTACGGCTTGAAATTCTTCGTGCAACTTGAAGTACCTGTTTTCTTTTTCGTACTTCTCTGTCAGAAACTTTAATTGTATGGGATTCAACATTTGGTCACTTTTTTAGGCACTTAAAATTTTACAAATCTATATAATTTTCAAAAATAACTAAAATTTAATCAATTTCTGTTTGTTTATATTTTCGTGTTACACAGATGGCGATAAGGAGCCTTGGTTACCGAGGCAGCTCTGAATTAAATGGTTAATTAAAAATGTGCCATCTTTGTAAATAATTAATAGCCAATGTAAACAATTAACAGTCAATCCAAGGCCACAAAATTTTTAACACGATTTACATCTACGAATCAAATTTTTACTGAACTGGTCTAAAAATAATCGCCTAATGTTCTATTACAATGTAAAGTTTGTTAAATTAAAATTTGCAATACAGCTTCTTGACTGGTTCGTATGTTGATAACCTACGACAAACCATTCCAACATTTCTATATTTTATAAGCATTTAAACAATCATTAAACATCAAAAAACTTTCAAATGTAAGAAATTGTAATAAAATGATAGAAAACGTAAATAATAGTAAGAATAAATAATAAGATGTAAAGATCTGTAAAAAAATAAAATGTAGAAAGCTGTAAGATGTATCTTTATATTGGATTCTGAACATTATTTCCACTAGGGTTCAAAGCTCTGCTTACTTTTTTAATATGAAAAAACATCTACTTTAAAAGCTCAAAATCCATGATTATTTGCATAAATTTTCATACTTAATAAAGTAACGCTGGTGATAAATTCTACTAGTACCCCCATTCTTACTATAAAAGTTAGATTTTTCTTTCCGAGTATTATATATAAATTCGTACACCGGAAGTGATCGCAAAGCGCCTCCTGCAGGTGAACAATTCCGCCAACCAATAACCTGCAAGTACCAACATTGCCTCCAAAATGCAACAGCGCCGACGCGGAGAATCACACCGGCGGGGAGACGAGAGAGGAGACGAGCCGTGTGCATATATATGTATATATAGCCGAGCGCCGAAAAAAAATAGACGCGCGCAGCGTATCATCGTCGCCACGCTGTATACATACGTATATTTATATATCGAGTAGAAAAAAAAAAAACCGATTATCGGCCAGCAAGCTGAACATGGCGACGGTCGTTACGGACGATGTTTTCTGTAGACATGGAAGCACGTTTGCATTCGTCTCGGGCACGAGTCACTAGTCCTGGGCCGATCTGAGTCCTCGTGCGTCGACGCCACACCCCGAAGGCATCTCGGCTGCAGACGCCTGCATCGTCGCTCGAGTCCTTGTTGGAATTGGAAGTCCACTGGCGAAGTGCCGCAGTCCTTCGACGTCGCCGCCCTCAAGGCTCTGCGCGTTCGCTCGTAGGAAAAATAACAGCAGCGGGCCACTATGGCCGCGGCCGCGGCGGCAGCCCTTCTGGACGAGCTGATGGGCAGGAATCGCAATGTCCTGCCCAACGAGAAGCCAAAGGAACTCAACTGGGAAGATCCCGAGGTGAGCGATGCGATTTTTTTTCTGTTTTCTGTGCACTTTTATGTAACTCGATTTGCGTCGAAAATTGAAACTTAATGGAGGACACTTTCAAGGTGGTTCAATGCTCGAGCAGCTGTAGGCAAGGAGCGTTGTGTTTTTATTTTAGTTTCTGATGATTTCCGTGTGCTTTTTCAGTTTTGCAAACTCTACCTGGTCAAATTTTGCCCTCACGACTTATTTGTCAACACGAGGGCGGATTTAGGAGCCTGTGCTAAGGTTCACGATGACGAAGCTAGGGAACTCTACGAGAAAGCACCTTATAGTTACCGGAAGCAGCAGTACGAGGATGAATTTGTTAGATTTTGCCAAAGCATGCTCAGTGAAGTCGAGAGGAAGATTATCAAAGGAAAGCAGCGACTTGCTCTTATCGGAAGGACAGAAACGGTACATGATTTGTAGTGTTTTTCTCATTGAGTATCACTTTTTATTTTATTAATTTAAAGTTGAAAAACATTTTAATCTTACTTCTTTGTAGCCTACCTTGTCTCCTGCACAAACTCAAAAGAATGAGGAACAAATAGCACTGTTGACTGAAAAAATAAATAAGCTTGTAGAAGAAGCAGAACAAAGTGGTATTCAGGGTAATGTTGAACAAGCTCAAGGACTTATGCGCCTTTGTGATCAATTGAAAGAAGAAAGAGAGACGTTGCGTAAATCAAATGATAATAGTCATTATAATCAGGTATGTTACCGAAATTTTTGGTAATTCAATTGCAATTATTAAGTTAATGTTTCTTTTTATCCCAGACTGCTGAACTAGCTGCTGCACAAGAAAAGCAAATGGAAGTTTGTGATGTTTGTGGTGCATTTCTTATTGTTGGTGATGCTCAACAGAGAATAGATGACCATTTAATGGGAAAACAACATGTTGGATATGCCAGGTTAAAAAGTGCATTACAAGAAATTATGGTATGTTCCATTGAAAAGTACTTACTTTTTAAAATAAATTAAACAAATTTTTTAAAACAATTTAAAAAGTAATAAATCTAAATTTTTTTTAGTCAAAACGAGAAAAAGCCAGAGATGAAAAACAGCAGAGAAGGGAAGAAGAGCGCAATAGGTCCCGAAATGACGACGATAGGCGAAGAAGAGACGATCGGGACCGCGATAGGAATAGAGAACGCGATAGACATAGAGAAAGAGATCATGGACATGAAAGGGGTAGAGATAGGGATAAACATCGTAATCGAGAAGATGATAAGAGACCCAGTATGCATGGGTAAGCGTTATTATAACAAGAATACAAATCTTCACTCGTTTTTATATATGACATTGTTTTAATTTTATGTTTATTATAAAAATTTTAGACATCGAAGTAGAAGTAGATCAAAAGATAAATATGAGAGACGCAGAGACGACGACAGGGAACGACGTCACAAAGAAAGAAGTATGAATAACAAAAATTCATTAAACAGTGTTAACAACATTACACATCACATTTACTATAAAATATATTTCAGATAATCACGAACATCGCTCAAGTGCAAATCACGAAAATCGAAAACGACACCGATCCAGAAGTAGAAGTCACAAGTAACTACTCTTGATTGGTTAGTGAATGAGCAGAAAGTCAGGTATGCACTATATAATTTATCATTAACGTCTCAATTACTGTACAGATTGTTTTATCAGGTAAGTTTCATTAGTTGCACCTTAATTCACAATTAGTGCTTATGACATCTTGATATTTTATTTTCTTCAAAAGAAGTCATATTTTCATTTACTCACAGTACTTGGCGCACTTATTGGTTATAATATTTCATACAAAATCGTGCTCATACATCATTAATAATAAAACTAATTGAAAAGGGCGTGCCAAGTTTAAAGAAAAAAAAACAAATAAGAAAAAACTGGGATGAAATAATCATTTGTAGATGTTGAGACGTTAAAAAGATTCTTAGTACATTAAACATTCAGCAAGGTAGGAGAAGGTATACCTACACTTGCTTTAGGTCCAACATAATATATCTTTAGGTTGTACACAAATTTTTTTAAAACTCCAAGGACAGCGTAGAGTATTTTTATTGAAAAAAGTTAGTGATTTAATGGAGGAGTGCCTACTTCTGTAAACCTGCCACGACAGTGCCCTGCGTGACTCAATATAGAGTTCTAGCTTCTGCTACGCATTTCTGAGGTATTTATGGCGGAATGATAATACCAGAACATGACCTCTTTTTATTGAAAAATTTTTGAAATGCAAAAATCGTAAAGCACTATTCTACGTGTTAGATATCAGACAATTCCATTACATCAAATTATTCATTCATTTATTCATTGTGATACCAAAAATAATTTTATGTTATAAAATCTATTCATATTATCTGCTTCTTTATATAAATATATTTTACGTTTCTTAAATGTAATAATTTTTAAATATTATTATTTTAAATATTAGAATTTTACTAATCACAAAAATTAATAAATTAATGATACTTCCTTTTTTGTGTATGATGAATGTCTGCTTTATTTAGCAAATAATTCTTATTACTAATTAACACAATAAAGATTGATGCTCCGCCTTCGTTTTGGATTTATCACTTAAATTCAGAATAAACACCAACATTCGTAAAGACAATAAAAAAAAATATTTTTGGGAATTTCTTAGGTGCTTATCATTAGCCTATTTTTGTCCCATATCACTAATAAGTAAAAATTTTTTATTAACGTGAAATTTGCAAAATTTATACTTTCAAATATTCAACACTGAAAATTTTCTAAGATTTTTTAAATATTGCTTTTCACTAATAATCTATTGCATTTTAAAATGTTCTTGTACTTTATCGTTTCACTTAACTGTAAATAAATATCTTAAGGTTAAAATAAAAAGAATTTAAAGAAATGTTAAATATCTAAATAACTTTGTTTTTACTAACACTAAGTTTTTTATTAAAATAATAAATTATAAATATTTTTTTGGAAAAATTAATGAATCATTAAAAATTTGATTTATTAAAAGCAAATTAATAAATGTTACAAACTTCTTTCCAAAATTGTATTTATAACTAGATTATTTTAATTGAACAACTTGTGTTACAATTTTAAATTATTTAGATACTTGATGTTCTATCCGTAGTTTATGTTAACAGATTTCATGCAATTGCAAAATTCTAGGATAGATTCCAGATCACGTTAGTAAAAATCAATTTACCTTCATGTTTCATGGCGGAACACCATTTTCTATATTTTTTTGAAGAATATATTCTTGCTCATCTAAGTTTAATTAACAATAACTTAGGTGAATAATCCACAGAGTATAGGAAATGTTTAGATACCATTAAGCAGTTTAGTGTTAAAACTGGAATAATGAAGCTGGGATACCAAAATTGAAAATTTGAACATAGCTGAAACTATTAAATAGGTATTTTGAATCATTGAAATTTTGTCTCATAATTATTCAAATAAGCTATAATAATGAATATTTCACTTATATATTATCCAACCTGGAAGGAATGAATTTATATGTTAGATAATTGTTAATGAGACACTAAAATAGTTTTAATAAATAAAATTCTTTATTTTTTCTAAAGGAATGTAAATTTTTTATTTTTACACCAATAGAGTTTGAACCTTTATACCTCTGCCATACAAATATTTTTATGTATTTTTATTAAAACTTTAGTGTCTTTTAGGTAATAAATTAAAATACAAAAACTAGGCTTATATTACGTGTCAAATATTGGACATTTCTTATATATATAACTATTTGCCTAACAAGTTCTATATTAAATTCATAAATGAATATATTAACAAAGTGAATGGTCTTTTTTCAGGAGGTATTCAGGAGGAAATTGGTTACAGACATCAATTCAAGAGTCAAGGAATGCAGCGCCTAATGTACTGTTTAAGGTAAAGATTTTCCATAATACAGTATAAGATTTTGAGAGTGAATTTTGTTTTGGCAAGATCGTCAACGACTTAAGTGGAAAGATGCCGTCTAAAAGAAAATAATTTTTCTTCACAATACAAACGGAAAATAACGCGATAATTCTGTTTTCTCGATCAGTCAATTCAGATATACAATTAAATAACGCTTGCTAGTTGTGAGTTTCTTAACACATTGGCATTTAAATAGATTATTTGTAAATTGTACGGTTGTTATACAATTTAAATGCTGTAATAATAATAGATTAACTGTTTATTATCTGAATTGTAGTAGTTAGATGATCTTGTTAATAATGGATAAATAAAAGCCTTTTGACCTTTTTAAGAATAAAATTCTGTATTTATCAATGCTGAATTTCTAGATATATAAAGAAGCAAATTTCCTTGTACAAACCAATGATACATTTTTCTGTAAACAATAAATAAAAAAACTTTAAAAAAATTCTGTTTATGAAATCCATTTTTCTTCATCATGAATTCTTTAGCTATTGTTACTTAATCACATATTCATTTTAATTCATTATAAAATAGCCTTAAGGAAAAATTAGATTTATAAATAATAAAAAATTGCAATGTTAAAACGGAAGTTCACAACTTTTATTTTTTAATGAAAGTTTAGCTTTGGTGAACCAATTTCATAATTTTTTCCAATAGAAATCCATATAATTTCTAATAAAATACAAGCATCCCTGATATATACTTTTTTTTCCAAAATCAAAATCTCTTCTTTTTTTTATTGGTCATAGATAATTTTTATTAAATGCTACAAAAATATTTTCAATTTGAAAAATTCTTATAATACATATAAACACTTCAGTCATTTTTAATACTGTAAACGGCTTAAAAAACTGTTTTCATATATATTTTACAATTTATGAAAGGCCAATATATTTTGTTATTTGTTCATAAACTGTCCAGGCCATAGCAGTCATTAATGTTCTTCGCAACATTCGAGGCACAATCCCTGTAAAATATCCTAAAATTCCATGCTTATAGTATACAAAATAAATTGAGCTTTTTACACTAGTGAATTCATTAGGATACAGTTGCATCTTAGTTTTAATAACATCTGCTGGGTGTGTTACCATTGAAGCAAAAATACCAGCAAAAATTCCACAACTAAAATGCGTTGTTGGTAAATTGCTGTAGAGTGGATAATCTGAAAAAAAATATATTTCTGTAATTACAAAATGTTTACATATAAAAATGAAAAAGACTAAAAATTGAAAATTTATTTACTAATAGAGACAAAATTTTTTAGTTGAGTGTAGAACATCAGATAAATTCCACTGTATGGTGCATCACGTAATAGAGTAGGAACAAGACCACTTGAAAGTCCTTTTATTCCTTCATTTTTGTGAATCAGTTTGAGAGCTTCTCCAATGCTATTATACTTATAAACACCACTCTAGAAAAATTATTATTATCTCTTAATACTCTTGAAAATGCATATTAGTAGTTTTAGTTGTATAAAAACGTACCTCATATCTTGTTTTAACTACAGTGATTGGAATTAAGAGGGAACCAGCAATACTTCTTGCAGTAATACCTAATGAAACAGCTTGAAAAGGTGTAAGTGGATCATTTAAATCCAAAGAGGTTTTTAACCAGTGCAAAGTTGAAAAATATAAGCCAACTCCAGGAATAACTCTAGTTACAGACTAAATGCGGAATGAAAAAAATGGTTAAAAACTTTGAAGTTTGAAGTGTATAGTTGCATAATTGTATACTTACAGGTGTGACACCCTTCCATAGTCCAAAAATATTTTCTTTTTGTATAATAGACACTGTGGTTGACAACATTCCACATTTTTTACATCTGAAAGATATAACATATTTATCAATATCTCTAAAATTTAAAGCAAAATTTAATTTTAAAAAAGTAAAATGCTTACTCTTGAAGTCTTGTCTTAACCAAATCAAGAGGTTGAAATAAAATCGTTGAAAAAGTCCCAGAAAAAGAGCCAGCAAGAAATGACTTTAATATGGGGTACTGAAAGCAAGATAACTCATAAGAAAATATTCCATTGTAATGTGAAGATAATTTTTTTATTTCCGTGCAAGTTGTATTATCACACATTTATGTATATATATAGTTTTGTCTGTCTATTGGTAATAGAAAAAAAATTGCAGTTAATATCTCGCACGAGTCTCCTCACGTGAGATACTTGATGTTTAGTGGAAAGATCATTCCAACAATTTTTATCTCTGCCTTATAAACATTTCCTTGGGGGGTCAGTATTTTAATTATAGAATAACAATTGGTTATCACACTAAGTTACTGTTTCATCAATCTGTATAAATTTTCCTCTCCTCTATCATATTTTTTAATTGTTTTATTTATAATGAACTTTGACTTATCAATTGGTCTTACTTCATACATGTTTCCTTGGGGGGTCCATTTGCATAAATATAAAACCACAATTTTATCTTAATTTACTAAAGTACAGAGTAATAATGAAATTTTTTTTACAAATTATATAGACTCTAGCTAAATAACTAACTTCATTTTAATAAAGTAAAATATGAATTTGATTTTATAGATGTTAAAAATGTAACTAAATTCTTATGTACATTATGATTTATATATACTCACAGATCCTAAAGCTTCCATATTCACGAAATATATTACTCAATTATATATAACAGTATTCAAGTACTTATTAATTGTATTTAAAATTTTTTAACAAGTGATTGATTCTCAAGTTGATAAAAAACTTTCTTTAGTTACAACCTTCTTAATGGATGTCAGAAAAGTAACTGAACGTTAGACTTTAGTACTTACATCTTTACTTATTATCTGTGTTTCCTCACTTTCGGGGTCAGCTGAACGACACCACATATCAAAACATGGTACAGTGAAAGATTTCCGATATTCAAAAGAGAAACGTGGTTTACATGTGAGGCTTCTTATACAAGATAAATTATTTTCCTAATCTTCAAAAAGTCTCCACTATAACCAAAATGAAAACTCAATTACATAAATAATTGAAAATGCATAAATTTAATACGCTTATATAGAGAAAGTAAAAAAAGAATGTAAAATTGAAATATTTCATTGTCATAATCAAGTAAGAAGTTATTTAATTTCAAATTACTTACATATTTTGCAACTGCAAAAAAGGTAACTCATGCTTATTTGCAGGTTATGGGTAAGTACTAGGTATATGTGCAAAGATAACACGAAAATTCGATTAGGTAAGTGCACAAGATGCAGTAAGAATTATACAAATTTTTTAACGAAAGAAATTAAAAAATACGATAAACTTAAATAATGAAAATAAGTCAAAGCAAATAAATTACCTGCACAAAAGAATTAAATAATCATTTGTGCGCGTAGACTAGCAGACGATAAACAAGTAGGTACATCATCAGTCATGCAATGGGATTATTTTGTCGTGTTTGTCACTGATAAGTGATAAGAATACAAAATACCATTTTCTTCATCGATCAATTATGACGACTAAATCTTGATTTTGTCACGCACAACACACTGCTCATTTAGTGGAAAATTGAGGTACTCATTTCCGTTTCAAATCACATTTATATAAGTCGACAGAAAAAAAATAAATATATAAAAAAAAACACTACTTACATTCTTTTTACACCAAACTAAATAAATAATTCGAAGAAAAAATGTAAATACCAGATATTATCGAAATTATCGTCTGATGTATGTGATCATTATTATATATAGCAGATTGTACGTTAATTAATCATATAATAATATAAAAAAATTATCGTAATTATTTAGTTCCTATTGGACTAATTAATTTTAATACCGAAGTTTTAATGAAATTTCATGAAATTTATACTTACGATCTAAACATTAATTCGTAAGTTAATAATACTGATTTTTTAAAAGGTTTAATTTTAATAAAGCTTTAAACGATGATTATGAAAAAACAGAAAATTATTTTTAGCATTTTCATCCTTATCTACTTATCTACTGCACATTTTTACGGTACGGAAGTATTTGTACGAGTATTTTAGAATATCTAAAGTTATAAAAAAAAACCAGTAAATACTTAGAAGCCGAATAAAGCGCAAAAAAAGTGACGTTATTTTATAAACTTCGAGCATCTGAAATGCAAGAAAAGCAAAACTTTCGACCTTCAATTTCCAAGAAACATCATCCGGGAATCATCATCTTCTCAGAAGTGATAAGGAACTACAACCTGTTCTCTGTTCTCCGCATCGCTCATTCCGTCAATTATTAAAACTGCAGGTACATAATTACCGCACTTCATTTAAATTTTTCACTTTTCATAGCCTACCTCAAAATTCATCTATCGTTGTGCTCGCCAAAGTCTTCATAATACAAACTGTTTATAATTAATAAAACGAATAAATGAATGAAAAAATCTCGAAAGTTTATTACAAGTATCAGTACACTGCGAAATTTCTGCAGTACTACACATTAAATCAAACTGAAGTGACATTTAAACTTACACCAAAGTACATTTATTTATTTATTTATTTGTTTATTTATTAACAGTTCAACGGACAATAAATCCTTATACATAATCTGGTAACTATTAAAACTAATATACAATAAAATGAAAATAATTAGCGAAAATTACAGAAAATCAAAAGAAACTCTCTTAAAAATAAATCGCACGTTTAACACTCGAATCCGTCCGCGCGCGATGCGTGCGCTCCATTTCGCCCAAGTGGAATATCGCCGAATCATTAGAACAATACACACGAGCGTACAAACACACGTATACACACGCTCGTACAATCGTTCACCATCTCCCTCTAATCCTCTTTGTTCCTTCTCTCTCACGCACGAAAAAAAAAAGCAGCGAGCGAGAAGGAACGACCCGTCAGTGGCCCCCCTCCCCCCTGCCCTCGTGCCAGCTGAAGGAAGACAGCGCGAGAATAATCGGACGGAGACAAAAGCGCGGCCAGCGCGCGCGCGTGAGTGTGTGTGTGTGACCGTGCGCAGGGGCCGCCCCCGCTTTGGCGCACACAGTCCCGCGCGACACGCCATCGCACGCAAACTGCCGAAGGATCCCGAATTCCCGACGGAGTTAGTCGCGCGCGCGATAAGTACCACCACAGTACTGCACGCATTGCAAATGGCTGCGAGTCGCTGTTGCAGGTTATTGCCAGGGGGCACCGAGACGCGCTGAGCCGTGCGGACGCGCAGCTTCCCAGTGCCGAAGGGGGGACTTCCCGGCGGCAGCGTCCGACTCGGCGGCCCTTGGCTCCGCGGGTGAGCGTCGCGCGCGCGATGCCGAGCCGCGCGTAAAAGGCCAGTCCGCCGCTCCGAGCTCTGTGTTTTCGTTTTTTTTTTTTCCTTTCTGTTGTTCCTTTTCGTTCGTTGTGTTCAAGTGGCCGACGCGCATCGAGCGCGCGGGCGAGCCGGTAGCCCGCCGCCCCCGACGACGGAGGTCCGCGCGCGGTGTGCGACGCCGCCGGCCAGCGTCACCATGTCGGGCTACCGCCGCGTCAACTACTACGAGCTCTGCCGGCTCTGCACCAGCAGCGAGGGCACCAAGATGCATATCTTCCTGGAGGAGGGACGCAGGCAACAGCTGCAGACCAAGATACAGACGTACCTGCCCGTGCAGGTAAGTCATCTGTTCCACCGGCGGCGATTTTTTTTTTGTCATCGTCGGCGAGAGCTTGCGAGCTTGTTTTGCGCCTTCCTTTTCGCTTGTCTTCGTTCGCTCCTTTCTGCGTCGCTCTCTTTTTATTTTTTTATTATGGCTATCGGTTTTGTACGTTCGGCATTCGTCGCTCCACAGTGGAGTTCCATTCAGCTGGCTTTTGAGTGACGAATGCCTTTGTTTACTTTTGGCCTTTTTTTTATATCTTTGGGAGCAGTGTCAGTGTTTTCCATTGAGTGGGTGTGTTTTTTTTTTGGGAATTGTAAACAACTTGTTGATATCGATGTTTTTGTTTGCAGCCGTGGTTGCAAATACAACAAAAGGAATTGTTTATTTAACCGAGAATTACAATTAATGCAATTTAATGTTTTAGGTTTTGGAAGAGGATTCTTTACCAAAAATTGTGTGTCTTGAGTGCGTCAAGAAGCTGGAGAGCTTTATCGAATTTAGAGAAGCAGTAGTGAATGCGGAAGGTATGCTGGAGTCTTATTTTACTTCTCTTCGGTTCTCTGAAGATTTCCTTAAAGAAGGAAAGGTTTATGTGAAAAGTACAAAAGAAGAGAAACCAGTTATCACCGAAGAACAACAACAGCAGGCTGCAGCGACTATTGTAGTAGAGGAAGATCCTTTGAGAGATCCTCTTAACGTAGTGGAAAAAATTGTTCCAACCACAAATGCAACTGCTCAAATCATAGCAGATCCAACGCAGGCACATCCTCAACAAGTGCTTGTTGGTAACATAAATGCTTCTAATCTACAAATTATTAGTGGAGTACAAGCCCGGGTTCAGCAGTACAAATGTGCAATGCAGGTAATTTATATTTCATATTAATTTTTTAACCATTTTTGTATGTATAAATAACTAAATAAATCTTCATTAAGTTAAAATTAAGTTTCATAAGTATATATTTTTTTTTTTCAGATGCAATCTGGTAACATGGCTGCTTCAGTAGTGGAAGCTACAGCAGAAACCCATTTCAGTTATCAACAGCAAACAGCTCAACAAATGCAAACTCAGCAGAATCAAACCCAGAATCAAATAGTGGAGCAGCAGCAACAGCAGCAGCAGCAACCACGGCCTCAGTCAACACAAATTCAAGTGCAAAACCAAATACAGAGCCAAAATCAAATAACACAGCAACAGGTACAAACGTTGAGACAATTATCTCAGCAGCCATCAAATCAAGCTAGTCAAGTGAGTCAAGTAAGTCAAGTCAGTCAAGTCAATCAAGTTAGCCATCCACAGCCACAACAAACTCACGTAACCCAGGAGCAACAGAACCAAACCCAAATAAACCAGCAGTTGCAACAGCTGCAGAGGCAGCAACGAGAACAGTTTGAGAAACAAAGGCAGATGCATCAAATAGAAAAGCAGCAACAGCATCAGCAGCAGCAGCAGCAGCAACAGCAACAGCAGCAGCAGCAGCAGCAACAACAGCACAGCAGCAGCAGCAGCAGCAGCAACAACAGCAACAACAGCAGCAGCAGCATATACAAATGGCAACTGCCCAAGAGCAACAGCAGCAAGCAGAGGTCCGCAATATAATTTTGAAGACTGAAGATATCAACGAACAGCAGACCCTGCAACCTGAAGGATTGCAACCACAAAAGAATGAAGTAGTAGTGGTCAACAGACAAAATCCGCAAACCTTTACAACTGTCCAAGCAACCCCTGAAGTCTTTCTCAGCTTAGGCTTTAAAGATCCTCTTCAAGAATCGAAGGATTTAAAAGACTTCGTAAAAAGCCAAGAAGAAATATCACGAACGTCGATTAATCACATCTCCGAATTTTTGCGAATTCGTTCAGGACCAGAGCAACAGGCGCCTTTGGTCACCGTCAATCCTCAAGCGATTTCGCAAACGCCACAACCTCAGCCTCGGCCTCAAGTCGCTTGCCGCGATTGCGGCAAAACCTTCAATTCCATTAATCAAATGAATGGACACGATTGTACAACATCACTCTTAAGCGAGGTAATTATTCACGTTTAATTGCATGTTTAAAGCAGTTGTAATAAATTTCTAATCTTTCAGAATATTTAAACAAACGAGTTAACTAATTAAAAATACAGATAGTGTAACAATTCCATGCATAAACAGTCTCACATTAATTTCATTTAAATAACAGGTGACAGAAATGAACACGGCTCCTACGAACGCGAACGACAGCAGCAGCAACATCAAAGAGGAGAGCGCGGCGCACGTGAATGGAAACGCCGGATCGAACAACCCATTCAGCTGCGAGGTCTGCAACAAGCCGTTCAAGCGAAAAGAACACCTATTCCAGCACCGCAAGCTGCACACGGGCGAGCGGCCGTACGTCTGCACCACGTGCGCCAAGGCATTCAGCCGCAAGGAGCACCTGGTGCGTCACCTCGTTTCCCACACCGGCCAGAAAATGCACGAGTGCGAGGTCTGCGGTAAAAGCTTCTCGCGCAAGGATAATCTGCACAAGCACCGCAAGACCCACGGCATGTCCGGACCGTACATATGCGAGACCTGCGGCAAGTCCTTCGTAGTCAAGCATTACTATCTCATGCATCTGACGACTCACGCGCCGGCCGTCGTCGACGGTCTCACTTGCATCCAGGACCCGCTGCCCTACAAGTGCGAGATCTGCCATAAGGCGTTCTCCGTCAAGCAATACCTCACCACGCACAAGCTCAGGCACCGGTCTAAAAGCAACAACAACGCGGCCGCCGCCGTCACAGCCGCATCCGTTGTCCAGAACAGCAACCCTCTGAACGGGCAGCAGCCGCAGACGCAGCAAGTGCAGCAGCAAGTCGGCACAACGAACGAGCTCACTGTTACGAGGGACATTACTACGGCGAGCATAAGCAACGGCACCGGGCACAACGCCAACGGCTCCGTCATCGAGATCCAGGGGGTTGTCGATAGGAACGAGCAGCAGGCTGACGCGTTCGGTAACAGTCACTATCAGGGCAACATGACACAGTTTCAATGAGATAAGGGGAAGCGCGTCTATTATGTTCTCTTGCCCAACGGAAACAATCACAAGATCGTCGTCGTTTAAGGGCGAGAGAAATTTGGACACGCTTCGGGATTTCGCTAAAATGGGCTCTGAATATCTGGTATAGTGCTTTCGTTTGTTCTGAGTCGCTTTTTTATTGACTTTGTTTTTTTTTTAAAACAAAAATGTGTGTGGAAGCCTGTCGATTTGATCGACAGCTGCAGGTACTTTTTGTTAAGTTGAATGATTTTTAATTCAGAAAGTTTAACGAAGAGGTGCGAAGCAATCGCGTTGGAGGATTTTTCTTTAAAAGGAATGTAACACTTGTGCTTTCGACGCGGAGATAAAAGAGAATCAAAAAGTGATGGGCGTGTTTTCCGTGTTTAATTATCTCCAGCGCCGCGGATGCATTCGGACATATCGCCTTGTTTCGCTCGGGCGAACATGGCTCACTGTGGAAGAACAGTTGATTCGGAATCAGTTTGGGAGTACAGACCGAAACACAATCTGGTCTCTAATAAATTTTTATATTGAATGTACGATGGAGATCGATTGGTAAAGAAAGTATGATTGATAATGTTTAATCATAGTCGAGACCAAGCTTTTCCATGGCCGAATCAACTCGTCGAAGTATTTTTTATAGTATTTGTTTATGTTTATTATGGTTTCGTTTAACAATGAATGGAAATTTATTTTATATTTGTATTATAAATACCGAAATTACTATACCCAGACTTCAAATTTCTGGTACCTATCAGAGAGAAACGTATTTAACGGAATATTCTTTATTAAGAAAAGAAATGCATAACTTTCTAGAATAAAGGATAAGAAAATAAATTCGTAAATTGTCGATTTTTAGTGTCTTAAGGGAATTCTATGGATACAAAAGAGTAATATATTTTAACAAATCTGTATTATAAACACATGTTACGAAGCAGGATGACTTATATTTCCTGGATTGCGTAGGGAATGTTTTACCCAAAAAGAAACCGATAACAGAACACATTGCTTTATCGACATACACAAAATTCGATGCCAACGCTTTGTGCCAAGAGTTTTTTATTTTTACGCAAATAAGAACTGTACATTTTTTACCGACGATATATACATAACTAAGTGCTATCCAAATGAAATGTTTAATGCAGAAGTTGTAAAATAATGAGAAATCAACATTTGGTTTAGTCTGATGACCGATAGTCTTGGCACAAATCGGCAGGCATCGTTGTATCTTGTAATAAACAGTTTTTAGTTTGTAAAACTAAAAACTCAAGTTATAGCTGGTGCTATGATGTTGTAATATATTTTTCCAGTATGCATATGAGGAACGATACGTTCCAAAATTTTGCATTTTTCCGTAAAACTACGTCTGATTTTTTATTAATATTCGTAAAGCGATTAAGTCTTATTATATTAACTGAAAAAAAAACTTATTATTTTAACGACATTTATTTATTATTTACGTACAAGTTTAAAGGAGATGCCAAACGCATGTATACTGACATTTGCAGATTAAAACTTAAGATAAAATTGCATCCAAAAATCTGTAGTGAAATTGTGTATAATCGTGTACCAAGTTTGATAAACAAAGAAAAAAAAACGAAAAAAATATCCAAACGAGCGGCGATTTTTATAAAATCATGAAAAGATTGTATTAAAACTATCTATTTGTGGATTTCAATATTCTTAATATAAACAAAAAATATCTCATCTGATTGAGCTGAAGTACAACTGTCAAATATTAAAGGATTTTTATCAAAAATATTAATTATAATTATTTACACTGGTCAGGCAAAGATGTCCTTTCCATTTAGAAAGGTAAAAAAATATATTTAGAGAAAATCGACGAAAAAACAGTTTTTAGAAAAAATATTAACGAATATTGAATATCTGCATAGAAAAGCACTGATTTTAGGGAAAAAAGTATCTTTGGGCTTGCAACGGCTTCTTCTCTTGTATCTATGTAAGTCACTGTGCAAGGCTGCACCTACGTTGCACTAATTAGTGTAAGAAACAATGGGCTTACTACAATTACAAAAATCGTTTGTTTAGTTGCATCCACAATTTTTACTTCGAAGTAAAAAAAAAAAATAAAAATTATTTGCACCAACCATTGCGTGGTTTAAACCTGTAAGGTGTGTGAAACATACGTTCTTATCATAAACATGAGCAGTCTGTGTGATGTAAATTTCATTTCAAGCCATTGACTTTTTTTATGGAATTTTCATAATTCACTTAAAGCATATGTAGTAGGTATGAATCTTGTGGAGCAAACGTTGAAAATGAGTAAATGTTATTGTAAGTGTCCATAAAATTTACTAAGATCAAAAAAAAGGTGTCGCGATTTACAACGTTATAAATTTATATTTTTTGTTTCGAACTTCAAGCTCGAAAAAAATGAATTATATAATTTCTCTTTTAAGGTAGTGCAAATTTTTTTATTTTGCATTATATTATGTTTTTATCTTTTGTATCGCTTCGAATTTTTTATGCGACTATAGGATATACCTTTAGTTCTAAGTGTATATGATAAAACTGACATAGCTTTGTAATTGCCATTCTTATCTTCGAGGCTAAAAATAAGATTTTTAACCGAAAAAGCTAGTGAATAGGTGATTTATAATAGTAAGAGGAATAATTCTAAATGAACGAAATAAGTGCGAGCATTGAAGTAAACAATTTTTCCATTGTATTCTGCGAATAGAATACAAGAAAAACGGTATCATGTTCCCTGCGTTATAAAAAAAGATGGAAAAAACAAAAATATTTTATTTTTAACGAAAATCCAAGATTATTGTACCAAGCATCGCCTATTAAATTTATATCTTATGTTTTAAATCCTAATTTTGTAGACGCGACTGAACTCTGACATTCGGTTCGATTCTTAAACGATCTCGCATTGTTAATAAAAAAATTATCATTGGAAATTTAATAAAAGATAATAAATTCACACCTTTTACACTGAACTTTGGCCATAATCTGCGATAATCGTTTAAAAATCGAAAGAATCTGCAAAATTAATTAATGAAATGAAAAAGAGTAGAAATAAATTTGCATATTTGTGTAAATTATTATAAGACCAAAGATTAAAATATACTGTGTAATATATTGTAGTCATTAAATAGAGAAATAGATTTAATTCCACATAAACCTTACGTTTATAATTATTTCAATTTCATTTACTGACATATGGAGATTTAAAAATCTAATTATTAAAGCTATGGAAGTGACAAAATAAAAAGTACAGAAAAATATAATTGGAAGTCATAAAGCCTTTATTATTTTTTTAACTAATAAAATTATTAAAATTAATGTATTATACATATAACAAATAATATTATCGTATTATGAAAACTATATATAGTATATTTTCTACATGTTCATGAGTCCAAAATTTAATGGATAGTATTCGCCGATGAACTTAAAGACTAGTTTAAACTCCTCGAACGATCGCCTTAAATTCAATACACATAAAACATATTCCTATAAGGAAGAATACGTAAATACGAGGTGCGCTTACATCTTCATACAGCGAATGAACAATCATTGTTTTTAGGCCAATATTTTTTCATAAATTAACAAATTTAATCTATATCTCTTGTCAACGTATAAATATTTAGGATTTTTTGTTGACAAAATAATGTTATCAATACAACAAGAATTTTCATTGAATGATAACGCAGATTAATTTGCATTAATAACGAACTGAGTACGCATACTTGTGCATAATAAAGTAAAAGTTATTCAGGGAAGAGAGTTTAGGCACTGACAGAAAATAATACAGTAAAGCATACGTTATTTTTGCCTTTGTAAGTTTTCTAGACAAAGTACGTAAATTCTCTTAGTATTTGAGAGCATAATTTTTTTTATAAATTTTCTATTAGTTTAGTGAACTAACGATTAGTCATATCATTTCTTTGTTCATTACTTGTGAACTTATAAATTTTATCACTGCAGATAAGAAAAATTTATCTATTTTCTTTTATAATGTATTTATAAAATGTACAGAACTTAGAAAGACTTCGGTACACAATTAAGAATGTGAATTATAAAAACAAATTTTTGAATCTAGAGTTTTGAACAACATAAATAATACTTATCAGAATAGGTGACAACTTGAAAATTACTATCGACATCAATATGAGTCTTATTTTTGCAACAACAACCATTTCGTTTTGTGGTATTGATGGTAGTAATTCAATGTATGAAGAAAATATCTTTCAAATCCATTTGCATCACGATTCATCAAATCTAAGGAGTAATTTACAATTTAATAACAAATTAATCATTGTACATCAAAATCAGAAGGATAATATTTTTTAATTTGCAATACCATTCAGAATATACTAATCTTCCCATTCTTCGTCATTGTCACTAAAGTCACTCGAGTCTTCACTTTCACTGTACATCGCTCGCGATCTTTCAGCTAATGCTCTGGTTAATGCTGCTGCTAATCCACCTTCAGCTACATTAGGTGTGGCACTGTTTGGTCGTGGTTCGTTTGCAACTGGTTTTAACGTTATACCTTGCCGAATTTCATCGAGTAGGTTACTCCTTGTATTCTTTGGAGTGGGTGATTTGGTTTCCTCCTTATTTATTTTCTAATAAATAAATAGTCATTTAATAACATTTAGTATAAAAAAAGTAAAGTAAAATGAATTCAAGGTCTTCCAATTTTTACCTTTAGAGGAATGCCATTCCTTATCGACTCCATAAGCATTGACCTTGGATCAGGACCTTGTTTATTATTAGTAGCAAGGTTACCATTGTCTGAATCCCTAGGACAACTATCCAAACTGGGTAATGGAGGAGGAGGCGGGGCATTTGCGCTTTTTGAAGGCTCTTGTGGCATTGGGGGTGGCGGAGGTGGGGGAGGCAAACTAGGTGATGGTGCTGGGGAAGGTGCAGCTGATGGAGGAGGTGGCCTTGATGGTAGTGATCTGTGAACTGGAGGTACACTTGGAGGCGCTGGAGGAGTCTGACTTTGAATCTGAGTTGGTGGTAATGGTGGAGCTTTCCTTTGATGATTCTAAATAATAAAATATATTTTTTTGTATCACTATGATTGTGAATTGTAGTTAATTAAATTATCGGAGAAGAACTCTTACATTATTAGAAAGTGTATTTGTGCTAACTGGTATTGTCCTTGCTGGAACTGGTGGCGGCGGTTCTAATTTTGGCTGAGGTTTTGGCACTTGTTGTTGTACATTAACTGAAGGTACAGGAGATGGTACTATCTCTTTTTTTACTGCATTCATTCCTCCATAACGTTCGATAAAATCATAAATAAAATCTCGCGTTTCTTGATGCTCTAAATGACTATCTGATATTCCTACTTTGTCAAAGAATGCTTTTAATGCTGGATCTACAACTCCACCATTACTAAAATCAGGTCCAAGATGCTGCACATGTCTAAAAAGCATTTAATAATCATTTAAACATTATAAAAATCATTTAACGTATAATGAAATCATTTGCAAAAAATGTAGTTCGTTTTAAGTAAAAAATTATTGAAAATACCTAAAATTAAATGGTGAGCTAATGTCACTTGCAGTAAGTTTCTTTTGGACTCATAATTTCGTTTCTTCTTTTTAGATTTACTCATAGAAATATTTGACATACTTCTATTAACATTAATTGCCAAAGTACCATTTGAATAATTATCAGGAGCATTTTGAGTTAATCCTAAAGAAGGTGTACTTATACTTTGATTTTTCCTAGGAAGAGTCACGCCTCTCTGATTTTCCATATCCATTTTTGAATGTCTTTCATTCCTGCGCCTTGCTTTTGCATTTAACTTTTCGATGAGTATATTCCTTTAAAAAATAAATAATGACTTAAAATTATTTGAAAAGTCTTCTTGTACAATTTCTTCGATTCTATTATGTAATATTGATAAGATAAGCAACAACGTGTGTTAAGCATTTTACATAAAAGTTGTTTTCATAAATATACTAAATATGCAAGATTAAAAATAATTTCTTATTGTTTATATTACCTTAAAACAAAAGCATCAGTTTCATTAGCAAAATTAAATGCTGCCATACAGTCTTCGGCTTCAAAAGTATGAAAATAATTTAATGGAGCTTTGTACTCCATAGAATTATAAACTTCGTGTTCCCACATCATTGCTTTCCTCTGAATGCAGTATAATCTCAGAAAAAAACTCCGCTTTGGAGTATCTCGAATTAACGTAATTATTCCTGTATTCTTCTTGATCCATTCATTATGCTTTGGAGGTTCTGTTAAATATAATTGAATAATACCTGCAGCAAGGCACTAGAAATAAAAAAAGAAAACATTATTACCTACACAAAACTTTGATAGATAAACAAATGTTTGTAATATTATAACAGAAATTAATTGTACATTGGACGAATAAAGATCGGTATCAAGACAGGTATGTGACTCAAGTATAAAAATAAACTTTCAAACATTGCACTGCGTATACAAACGACTCATCAAATTGTCATCCGAAGACAAACAACAATCTCCATTCATAAAAGATTATCACTGCTCCGAATAAACCTCTATCGAACATAACAAACAACAACAAACAAAAGCTCCAAAACGCATTCCTCATTTAAAAATCTCTCTGCCCACACGCGCGGCCCTCGCCTCACCAAAATAAAAGGCAATCCAACACCCACGAGCGTTACACAAAGTGACAACCACAAAGACCTCGCGGATGGCGAAACCCATCGGGCAGAGAGACCAGCGGCCTTGAGACTCGAGGATCCACGACGACGATGCCTCCCGAAAGCTCTCACCTGGCAGCGATTCCCAATCAGCCGGAACACCTGATCGTTCTCCTCCTGCTTGAGCAGGACCGAGCCCCGGTGCTCGGTCACGCTCCCCGACTTCATCGCCGTGCTCGTCGCCGTCGTCACCGTCGTGATTTCCGAGCTGCCTCCTTCGCTATCGCTCTCGCTCTCTCTCTCGCTCTCTCCTTCTCCCGATGAATCAGTGCTCCTCCTCGGGCGCCCGCCGCGGGGTTAGGTTCAGGCCCATGGTCGCGCGGACGTCACACTCGCGATACCCAAGGAGCGACGGCCGGGAGGGTCGCGCGAGGAGGCGTGGAGGAGGTCCGCGGGCTTCGGCACGGCGAGGGATAAACCGCAGCTGAACTTGCACCTCCGAGACTCGCGCGCGACGGCCGCGAACGTCAAAGTCCGACGGAGCTGCGCGCCAGGGGGCCAGGGGGGCAGGCGAGTTCGCTTCCCCTCTCTCTTGCGCTTACGTGCAGCGGAGGCACTTGTATATATGTTAACTCGCGATCGCGAGTCTTGAAATCTTGATCACTGATCGGAACGCTCTGAAGGCAGCCTACGTTTCGTGCGCTTATCTACGCTGTATTTAAGGACTGCCAATGTGCCGTCTCATTCGTTTCCAGTTTTTCGAGTGATGCTCGTCTTTAAATTGTTATTGGCTTACTATTTAAAAATGTATTATTAACTTAGTGTTTATTGCTTTATTATAATTTTGTAGCTTACGTACCGTTTAAAGATTTATTGTTAATTTGGTGCCAATTTATCGTTTCGTTTCGTGTATAAAAATTTATTGTCTATTTAGCGTTAATTTACTATTTATTTATTGTTTAAAAATGTATTGTTTATTCATTGTTAATGTAGCGTTGATTAACTATTTAAAAAATTATTATTAATTTACTGTTACTTTATCGTTTATTTATTGTTACTTTAGGGTTTATTGATTTATTATATAAATTTATCGCTTACCTACTGTTAAAAGATTTATTGTTAATTTAATGTCAATTTATCGTTCAGTTTACTGTATAAAAAGTTATTGTTTATTTAGCATTAATTTACTATATATTTACGATTTAAAAATTTATTGTTAATTAGTGTTTAGTTTTTATCGTTTAATTTATTGTTTAAAAATTTATTCTGAATGCACGGTTAATGTAGCGTTGATTAACTATTTAAAAATTTAATATTAATTTAGTGTTAATTTATCGTTCAATTTACTGTTTAAAAATATATTGTTTAATTATTGTTTAAAAATTCATTGTTAATTAAAATGTTGGTTGTTTTGTAGGTACTTTCAGTGTTGTTCAAAAATATTGTTTGTTTTAATTGTTAGATAAAATAATGAATTATATATAAGTACTTTTTTTGAAAAACAAATTGAACTTCGTTAATTGTTTGCCAAGAATTTAATTTATCAATTATTGAGGAACTTTTTACATCGAGTGGATATATTTTAGCAGCACAGGTTACCAGCACTGGCCAGCAGCTGCTCCTTCAGATCGCACATCGGCGTTGGCTTAGGTTCGTATATGTGGGTAAGTAGATTGTAGAATTTGTAGTTGTAGTTTTACATAGCATTATCCTAGTGGTATTTTTTTTATTGCCTTTAGGCTATGTTTTGTTGACGTTGAAACTGTCAAACCGCAGTTAACCACCGACTAGCCTAAGTTTTCTTCGCAGCGTCAAAACAAATGGAGTCTTGCTCCTGATGAAGATGAGAGTTAAATCGACAATATGGTGTGCGTGAAAAGGAGAAATCCCGTGAATGCGTTTCATTATTGAGGTTACATTACTGAAACATCAGCAATCGCTCGCAAGAAAACTCGTACTCCAGGTACTTACTGTACGAAAATTTTCACAAGGCATTCTCAATTATCGTTTTGTTTTGTGTAACGATAAAAGAAAAGCAACATGAAACGCACCAAGTCGGAATCTCCTGAGCCTTGTAGTACAGAAGCATCTGAAGAGCATGTCAAAAGGGCCAGACTTGCGGAGGAAGAGGAAAAATACAATTTCACTTTATTGGACCTATCGGATGATGTTTTACTTCACATTTTTAAGTACCTGTCATCCATAGATTTAATGTCATTGTATTTGTAAGTATTTGTTTTGAATCGTTAATTTTGCAAAATAAAAGAATGCACTATTTATTTGCTAAATCTTTTTTTAGATCCTGTCATCGACTGAATATACTTTGCTGTGATAAATCTTTATGGAGGAGATTGGATTTGAGTAGTCAGCATTTTCCTTTAGAGGAATTAAATAAATATGTAAGATTTATGCAACCAGTAACAAAGGTATTAACGTTGCGGGGCAACAAAAGAAAAGATGAATATCCAGAATTAGATCCACATTTTTTGAAAACTATTAATACTAAGTGTACTCAATTGCAAGACTTTATATTGGAAGACTATAGTATTTCAAGAGAAAAAGTAAGAATTTTTAAATCATTTTCTGTGAATAAAAAGTTCTTCAATTTTGTATTTTTAAATTTCAGATTCAAATAACACATTTCCCTAAGACTCTTGAAACATTATCTTTAAAAGGTTGTCAAGTTTTTAGACCAAATCTATTAAATGATGTTATACAGGAATCTTATCTTTGTAAGATAGATACTCACATGCCTAAATTAACTGTAGGGCTTTTTACAATTTATTCTGTTTACATCTGCCTATTTTATATGTATTTATTAATTATTTAAAATAACTTTTAGAGTTTAATATTGACAAATTGTAACTGGTTGAATTCGCATTCGTTCATGGCAATTAGTAAAATTCCTAATTTGAAAGAAGTTAGACTAAATTCTTGCTATGGTTTAAGTGAAGATATAGCGTATGCAAGTCTTGCCTGTAAATACGGACTAAAATCCTTAGAGGTATGAACATTAATCCAAAACGTGAATCAATGCTCATTAAAATAATTTTGGATTTATTGTTCGACTGAACATATTTTTTTATATTCAACAGGTCTTAGATTTAAGAGATACTTTTGTTGGAGATAGTGTTGTTAGTAGTTTTAGCCATACAACAACACTGACTGAAATATATTTAGAATGTCCAAGTTCAGGAACAGTGCAACATCAACAGGATGATCGTCCTCCCCGAGAAGTACTTTATGTATCGGTTCAATTCCAACATGGGTTACCGGTTATTCAGCATGCTAATGCCATGCAGGTAGATAAATATACATAGACATTATTTATTCTATTTTTACTGTAATAAGATACATTGTAATATTATTTTATTTCAGGTTCTAAATCAAAATGAGCTTAATAACATAATAAACAATGCAGACTTGGTAAGTGCTGATAGATGTCAAGTTACAGATCGATCCATATGCTCATTAGGCTTGCATATGAATGAATATCATCGTGATGAAGTGCAATTAGTTATGAATGGCTCTCCACGTACTTCCACAAATCCGAAATTAAAAAAAGTAGTAGTAAGGTATGTTTTTTACTATTTAAGAAAAATAATGTTATAAATCTTAGCAACTAAAACTTTACATGCATTCATTTTTATTTCAGAAATTATAGAGGAGTTACAAATCAAACTTTACACCATTTTTTGATAAATCCAAATATTGAATATCTTGATGTAACTGGTACTTCTGTTACAAAAGAGGGTTTACAAATGTTTAAAATTGGTCGTCCTGAAGTTAAAATTATTTCGTCTTTTGAAGAAATATAATAAATGAGTTGTAAATATAACGATAACTTAAAAATATAATCTTAGATTTAATGATGCATGTATTGAATGAATGTTTTTACCTTAAAGAAATTTCCATAGGCAAAAGTGCAATAATCGAATGGAAGAGATTTGGAAGTAATAAAAGTACTTCGAATTTGTAATTTAAATATCAATCGTTTTATTTATTTTATCAGTTTATCATACAAACTCAATCCAAAAATACAATTATAACTAATGAAATGTGAACTTTCGTACTATTTGTCACATTGAATGTTTTAATAATGTACAGAAAAAGATAAGGTAAAAATATCGTTAATTAACTATTTTATCACAAGATTTATTAAAAATAAATTTTATTCTAACATGAGATCTCGCTTTTCATTATCAATTTCCAATTTTTTACGAAACTGTGGTCGAACTTTGATAAAATTAATATCTATATAGATACAATGTACGTAAATTGATTTTTCTGCAGATCTATATGATATTGAACAAATGTGTGCTACCTAAATCGCTATGTTTGCCGAAGATCACACATTGGTCAATATACTTACTTTAGTATCGAAGAAAAAGTTTATAAAATAAAATTGATACTTATTTTTCTTTGAGAAAAAAATTTAATTCAACCCGTATAAGTTTTACAACCTTTTTAAAAAGCATTACATTTTTATGTACGGTACTATAAACAAGATAGTAAAACGATGTAATAAGTTTTGAAAAATTATTCGTAAAATATTTGTATTCTGTACACATTTTACGTCATGGAATATGTAATGCAATACTTTCAGAAAAATTGCTCAATAGGAAATTTTATTTTTAAATAAATAGAGAGGATGCGCAAAAAAAGGCTTAGCTCTAAAACCACAGTTTTAAGACTCTTGAAAAAATGTTACAGCTTATCTAATTTTTTATAGCTTAACATTTTATTTTCCCCATAAAAGTAGTTTTAGAGCAGGTACGTCCCTGTTCTGTACACTGAGCTATAAAAATAAAGTGATCGAAATTATTTTTGAAGTTTATAAATATGCAAAAATGGCTATTTTTAATCGACTATTTTAAAGTATACCTTTAATAAATCTTCACATTATTGTAAAAAAAATTATTTACATTAAAAGTAAATTAAAAAAACATAAAAAATACAAGTATTTTTCGTATTCGAAAATTCCTTGAACTAATTAGTATTATACTAATAGTACAAAGTTTTTATAAATTTTTCAAATACAATTCCTCGTGTGTTATTAAAAATATATTCCAAATCATATTGGTTTTACAAAATTTTACAACTGAAAAAAAACAATATTGAAATATAAACATTTATTTTCCGAACATATCGAACTACTGCTATTCTCGAACTATTACTATTCGCGAATTATCTCATATTGCACGCTCATATCGACATAAAAGTATGATTATCAAAAATCAATTCGTTTTAATTACAACTTTTTTTCATAGGTAATTCTTTTAATTTACTCCACTGGAATTCTTAAAAAAAATTAATATCCATTTTCGGTAATGTCATACTAATAAATCGTTCACCTATTTATAAAAATTATGCTATTCCTGTTTGTTTTTATATCATGCACTGTTGAAACAATTACTTAGTTAAGAGGTTTCAATGTTGTCAAAATTCCTGTATAATACTTATAGAAAATGTAAAGGGCAATTTGACTTTCATTTAAAAGGACATTGTAAATATTGCGCACAGATACTTATGCAGGTATCATATTGCCAATAAAATTGTTATTTTCATTTGAACCTCTTAATGTACTTTTGTACCTTTTTTCATTTTAATTAATCACTGCAGATTAACCGACTTACGATCATCATAATGCAAGTCTATTCTTAACCGAGAGTCTTCGTCAATCCAGTTTCACCCTGACCCACGAGCTTTTATTATTTTCCTATTGATCTCAGAATTTCAAGTTTGAATGACATTATAATCCCGTCGGCTGCCAAAATCTATATGTACGCTTGTATAAAAAAGCGAGCAGAACTGAAACCGTTGAGATTTGCGCTCGATTTACGATCGATCCACTTGAAATTTCAATGAAGGATGGCAGAATACGTATAGCCTTCGCGGGAGCCAAGTTCGGTACAAAAGTCGTAAAATTGCCCGCCAACGAAACAGGACCACACGTCAACCCTCGAGAGCTACTATTATTCTCCTAGAATATTGATCTGCGTGTGCCAGCCTGGTTCGCAGTTTGGAATGAACGAAGCTTTAAAAAACGATCAGAAATTTTCTTTTTCTTAGCAACAACCAGTACCAAATCTCTAGACTTGTGTTGATAAAGAAACAATCGATTTGCTCTTTTTTCTTTTTAAATATATTTTGCTAAACAAAGGTTTCAAAGTGTGTATACCTTCGTCGAAATTTTCAACTACTTAAAATTTAATATAATGTAAGGAAAACAATACCGCACCCCGTGATCTAGCGATTGTAAAGTGACAACCTACAATCTCATTTGAAAGATTGAAATTTTCACACGCGTATTTTAGAATCGTTAAATCTTATATAGCGTTATACTTATACAATCGGTTGATCCTGTTTTCAATGCACATATACTAAACTCAACATTTCGTCGTTAGAAACGCAACGAAATTAAAGAAAAATTCAACCTGTGTAATACAAAACAAAATCTCTAAATTCACTTCCAAATTGCAATTTAAAAAAAATCTACTTATCCGTAGTTTCGATAACGATTCAATAATTTGTTAAACATTTCGTAGTAATTCAACAACTCAACCATTCTACTACATACTCAATTATGTATCTCATACTTGAATCACAGGCAATCCCCCGGGAGTAAACTTAAATGCCTACAAAGTGCGCCGGAGAAGATGAACAAAAAATAAAAAAAAAGAAAATCACAATCTATGACGGGAGTCTCGGCGAAATCCGTGCAACACTCGCTCGTACGACTTTGGCATATGCGATGTACACGCTAAAACGGTTGGAGTCAAATTTCACTCTTAGTTTATAGTGAAACACTCGTACATGAATAGAATGAGTTAAATTAACTTTAACGTAGAGTACAGTTCATTCTAAGGTGGAGTTACATAATACAGGTGAAGTCCCCACTCTCTAAAGTTGAATTAGTGGACATTCCACTTAATCTTTTTAGTGATCAGATTTTCCACTAATCAGTTAGTACAATTATACTAATTGAAATAGTAAAAAAGTGTTCTACTATTTAATTAAAAAACGCTTTTAAATTATTTATAAAAAATATTTATTTAAATAAAATAAAAATATTTATTTTGTGATTTTCACTAATTGAAATAGTACAAAAAAATTTAATGTCATTAATTTATTAGTAGTTTTCACTATTTTTAATAGTGCATTTATTTACTATTTCAATTAGTACATTTATATTTACTATTTCAATTAGTACATTTTATTCATTATTTCAAATAGTAGATTTCCACTAATTCATAGTGGAGCAATTTTCACTTTTCAAATTACTGCATAGTCACTATGAATTCGTGGTTTTTCACTAATTCAACTTTAGAGAGTACCTTTTACGCTACTTAAAAGTCAAAAAAATCACTCTACAACGATACAAAATGCTTTGACGCAAAGTCAGTGTCTTTAATATAAAGCTAGCAGCATTTAATTAAATGATATTTTATTAAAGATACTGACTTTGAGTCAAAGGATCTTTTCTATCATTGTATATTCACTTCATCAAGGGAGTTAATTCCACTATAAAAATAGAGCGAAAATTTGACTCCAATAGAATTCATTTTCACTCTATTTCACTCCAGACGATTTAGTGTGTAGACGAAAATTGAAGGAGATGGCTCGTGAGCGTCTAGAACTCAGGATGGTGCGACTCGACGGCGGACTCGGCGGCGAAAAGGGAGTACATCCGCTCGGAACTGGCGAGGAGCGGCGAGCCCGAGTCTGGGTACAAGTAGTGGCGTATGGCATGGTAATGGAAACCCGCCCCCGCCACGACGAACAGGTGCCAGATCGCATGGGCGCACGGAATCCGTCCGTCTGACTTGAAGAACACGATGCCCAGCAGATACGCCAGTCCGCCCAACTTCAGCTCCGGAATGTTGTTGTACTCGTTCTGGAAATTTTTTGTGAATGTTTTATTTATTTAAAAATGCGGGAATTAATTCTTTTAAATATAAAATTCAATGCAACTGTGAATGTCACGTAATGTAATTAATAAAATTTAAATAATTTGTATCTTAAGTAAGTTCTATATACATCTGAAAAAAAGGAGAATCTCCAAAACGATAAAGGAATAATTTATAATAAAGGAGAATTCCAGTGTTCGTTAAGGGGTTTCTCCTTTTTTTTCAAGGAGCAACACTTAATTTATGAAAGGTTTTTAGGAGAAACTCCTTTTTTTTATGGTGACTCTTCTTTTTTTCAGTGATAGTTTCGTTTATTAATGTTCGAAATTTGATCCTAGTTAATTAAAATGCTTTTTAAGATTTATTTTATCATATTGACCTTTCACGTTATAAATTAGTACTGTGCACAAAGGGAATACTTGATTCTCGGCCAAAATAAATAATAGAACACGCTTTGTAGAGATTATACAAAATTAATACATTATGTATGCAACGAGTGCAACAATTTGCTATTCTTTTTATAATTTATAAAGTTTCTTTAAAAGAGAAAGAATTTGGAGCGAAACTTTGTACGCAGCAGTAATTTTATTCCAGTATAGCTCATTTATTCGAGCAAAATTGAAATGTTTATTGAACCGTGAAGTTTAGTGTAAACTTTTAGTCTAAAATAGTTCAGCCTATATCGATCCGGTGCGGAAATTACCAGTTTTCATTAAGTCACTCTAGATATATTTAAGAATTTGTTAAATAAGCTGTTCAATTACTCATTAGTTACATTATCTCAATACTATTATAATAGAAAAAATAGTTTGTCAGTCAACTATGAAACTTTATTTCTGCTAATGTAAAAGTGATAAACAAAAATTATCACACGCCTCAAGTAAATCACGTTTCTCTCTTTTGAAATTTCAAAATTCGAAAAATTATTCACTGCAAAAATCACAAATAAAAAGTAAAGCCATGCATAGTATACCAGGAGCTAAAAAAAGGAATAAAATTCAGTACGACTTCTAAAAGTAAAAACTTTAGGAACGAATAAAAAAACGTTTAAAGAATTCTATGCTTACAATTCCGACGATAGCGACGCTGGGTCCTATTCCCATGATGACGTAGAAGGTAGTTTCGAGCCACTTGTACCTCTCGTGGAAAATTTGCTGGTAGAGGATGCCGACAGCCGCCATGATCCAGACGAGGATGCGCATCGTCGGCAGCAGCACGTCACCCTGGAACGGCTCGTGATTCAACCAGGGGAAGTATGTGGCCGCTATGAATACGTAGATCATCGCTCGATCGCATCGGTGCAGCACATCCTTCAAGCTCATCAATCGCCTGCCAGAAAAAAAGACACTCGATTACTATTCAGTTTTCTGCACCGAAAAAAAAAGGAAGTATAGTTCTAAATTACAGTTTTGCAATGGTAATAACTAATTATTTTCAACAGCTAATAGAATCAGGAGGCTCTGGAATTCAGTTCCTTCTGTCCTCACTTCATCTGTAACTATTAGCATGTTAAAATCTACTCTTAGAGATTTTACCAAGGAATTTAATTGAGTAGTGTCTCTTTATATCATGTGTCTGAGTGGAACAAATGCTCTCATAATTAAACTCTTGTTCAGATAATTAGGATTTATATCTTCTCTTGTATGTATGTCGCAGTTTTCTAATTATATTACAATTTTGTTTCTTATACCTAATTTTAAGTTAATTTTGTAATTTCCAAATGTAACCATAAGGACTTTAGTCCGTTGAATTTTATTAAATAAATAAATAATTTAATAATATCTTTAATGTGTAAAATCTTCTAGACTAGGAAGAAACAGAAATGACTTACAAAATGAATAAAATTAACATTTCTTAAAGCAAATCTTACTCTACAGGAAAGTAGATTTGGCAATTCTGTAAAGCAGATTAACAGGGGTATGAAAGTCAATTAAAAATTCAAATTTCGCGCCATAACGTAGCAGACGAAAAAATACTCAATTTACTTATAACATAGATTATACATAAAATATTGAAAAAACACGAGCTACTTGCCCTCCGTTAGGTAACGATCTATGATTTAGAGTTCTAAGTTTTTATAACAATCTCTCAACGAAAAGAGCTTGAATAATATGATTTGTACATTATTCAAGTTTTTCTCATTAAGGTATTGTTATACGTACTTAGAACTTTATAGAATGATAATTAATATAAAGTAATGCTCGTGTTTTTTCATCTGCTACATTATGGCGCGAAATTTGAATTTTTTAATTGACTTTCATACCCCCTTAAAGATTATAACCAAGATTTTTAACTTTATAAAGAAGAAAGGAAGAAGTACCGCGTGACTATAATAAAACATGTGTTTTATAAAGTAAAAAATTGCTGTTTTACTCAAATTTTGTCCCGATTTTACTCTATAGAGCTTTTTTACTCTTTAGAGCTTAGGAGCGAAATCTACAGAATAGTAGATTTAACATTTCAGTAAAACAGATTCTACTGAAAGTTCGGAAAGTTCAATTAACTTGAACTTAGAATGAAATCGCGATTAAATCTACTATGGAAAAGTGGAATTTGCTTATTATTTTTTTCGGTATTTTTTTTTATACGCCAATTTATGTATGTATCATAGGGCTATGGGCAATTTTCGTCTTTTCTCGAATCAAAAAAAGAAGCGAGCAAATTGCATCAACATAGCAAAGGATGGCGGACGTTTAACACAATGGGGACGCGATTATCCTCCACTCGTCCATTCAATATGATTGGCGAAAATTGGCCGGGGTAATTCCACGCCCGTTCCATCGGGGCCAATTTTAATCAATCAAGTCAAAGAAAACGAGCGTGAAATCGCGCCTCGACGTTTCAATACGCGCCGGCGAATTTGATTCTTAAAAAAAAAAGATAAAGAAAGATATGAGCCTCTATACCGAGCTCGTCCTGTTTGTGTCAGAAACCTGGATATTTTTTTCTTTTTTTACATTTTACATTTTTTCATTTCATCACGATACTAAAGATGTTAAAATATTGCGAAATTGGTTTTTAAGACCCCCTGCACGAATTCGTCGATACATGCTTGAATTGTTAAAACGTTGGGGGTACCGTTCGAACTGCACGTGTGAAAGAAGATTCTCGATTTGTATGATTGTTAATCTGAATTTGCTCGAGTGAAAATATCATATCACTTGCAGTTACGCTATTAAAGTTATTATATAGCCAGTTGAACTGAGTTAAATGATTTTTTTTTTAAATTAATAATTAACTTTTGTATTTAGAATGTTTAAAAGAAAGCTTTTACAATGATTTATTTATAACTTCTCACTTCTGTATAAAAGTTAGCCTAAAATATGCGCTTGTCTGACTGGAAGTCTTTCTTCTACTTTTTTGATAAGTTAATTTTAGAGATACAGTATAGTGTTTGTAAAAATTCTGCAAACTTTTTTTATTGTTCTTTAGATTATTAAAATTTTTCTACTTAACTTTGATTGTTATTAAAAGAACGTAATGATTTACATGTCATTGATGGCTTATATGTCACCAGGCTTAAATTACTCTTCACAACTTGCACCTCAGATGTAACGGATCACTTTTATGGAAAAAATTGTAGTAGACACTTACGTGCAAAATATTAGTAATTACCTAATACTTTACACGTAAGTGTCTACAATAATTTTTTTCTTATTTTTTTTTCTAAAAAACGATCCGTTACATCTGAGGTACAACTTGCGAAGAGCAATTTAAGCCTAGTCTGGTGACATATAAGTCATCGTACTAAAAAAAGGCTAGGGCAAGTGGATAAATAAATAAAAATTTAAGATATTTTTGATGGAACAATAGTGGAGACAAAGAGCACTGTTTGGACCCTATTAGTGTATAAGTAGCTTAAATTATGTGAGTACTTAAAGTTTAAAAATATCTAGTAATCAAAAGCGATGAATAAAACTTTTATACTATCTAAAATTGAATTAGAAAACTACTATAATTAATGAATTTTCACTGAAAATTAGTGAAAAGAGCTTCACGATTTTGATATTGTGGAGCATCGTCCATAAATTATAGTAAAATTTCACTAATTTTATTTATATCTAAAATCCAATTTTAGAAGGTAGCATAAATTCTATAAAATTATACTGGAAAGTGTATTTTTTTTAATAAATAAAACTGTAAACTCACCCATTGTGAAAGCAATAGTGGATGCTGTGGAAGACCGTGGAGACGGTGAAGAGTAGCAACAGAGGAGCTGCCGTAGATGAGGGCCGAGAGGAGTTTGGGCCAGGTGGAGGCGCGGTCGATGAGGTCCAGGGCGCCCAGGAGAGCCGGCACTATCCAGATCCCATGGGTCACGACGTTCGCCACGTGCTCGACGAACGTCGGCACGTAAGCCTCGTTCGTGCAGGCCTGCTGGTTCATCCATTTCACTCTGCGCACAAATTGCATCCGCAACTTAGTTGTGTATATATATTTGTAATGCCTACACGGAGAGAAATATCTTCTGTAGGAACAGTGGGATATACTTAATTTATGACGATTTTTACTATAAAACATACTAAAAATTCCTATGTACATACACTGAGAGAAAAAACTTAATAAAAATTTCTATTGTAGTTAAGAAAGGAGTGACAATCTTAACAAGCGAGAATTTTTTGTATGAAAAATAGTAATTTTTACAATTTCCGTACTAAAAATTACTATTTTAATAATAAAAATTGCTATTTTGTGTATTACAAATTACTATTTTTCAAACTAAAATTTCTCGCTTGTCAAGACTGTCACTCCTTTCCTAATCATGGTGGCAATTTTTATTAAGTTCTTTTTCTCGGTGTAGCAAACATATTTATATAGTAGAAATTGCTATGTAGATAAGAATTTTTAGTATGTTTTATAGTAAAAATCATCATAGGTCGAGTAAGTCCCATTGTTCCCAGGGAATATAGTAATTTTTACTATAACATTTCTCTCCGTGTATTATTCCAGTCGATGTATCATGAAAAATAGGCTAAAATGGATTTTTCTTGCTATAACAGAAATATTTTCGCGTAAATCCGTATGAAATGGTGTTACCTATAAATAAAAGTTTACAACCGTGGTTGAATAACACAATCCTTATTAACAAATTACGGTGAGGGAGCGATTTTATTTTGAGATTTTCTGCACGGAGAGAAAAGTCTAGTAAAAATTACTGTACTATTTTGTAACGCAAGGACAGACTCGACAAATAAAAATTTTTACTAGAAAGTATATAGTAAAATGTGCTAGACTTGTAGTAAATTTTACTACAATAATAAAAATTATTGTTATTAAATTATTAAACGATAAAAATTATTCGCTATTAAATTACCTACAAAATGGTCCCGATTCGATATTTATAATTGCATATATCTATTCCTTGGCGACGTATATGTATAACGTATTGCACGCCCGATAGATCGCGTGTCACTGTCACGACTAACGAATCCTTATGACTTTTGAGAATTTATATCTGCACAACTTATTAGTTTTTCTTTTGTTTTGAAGCAATTTTATTTAATTTGATTCGGCTAAGCTTGGATATTAGATGTATTGAGATATGGTGAGAAAATTTTCTCATGATAATGCATTACCTTAGAATGAGGAGCTTCAAGAATCGCTCAACCGATTTTTATGCAAGTAACGATCGAGAGGATGTAGGTAAACAAATTTTCTTGCGACAACAAGAAAACGAAGGCCGTACAATCGACATTTTAATTAAAAAAATAGGGATCGTGTAATTTACTGCAGAAATTTTGTTATAATATTGTAACTCGTTATCAAAGACACTCGAAAGAATTAAAGATTTACATTTTACGATTAGAGAAATAATTCTCGAAATTTTCTATTTTCATACGAATAAATAAAAAAAATTATTTAACGATATCGAGTCTAGAATATTTATTTATTTTTAGTAAAATATAAAGTAATATGCACATTTGAAAAAGTCAATAATTATAATCAATTTCTATTTTTAGATACTCAATTTTCTCCACCCTTTAAACTACTCCCCTTTTAAGCGATACATTTATTATTTCGTTCACTCAAATATTAAGATTAAAATATTCTTTACAATTTAAGTGCAGCTGCACTCACATAATCTAATTAGAACTTATCTCAAGCTTTCATCGGAAATTTATGAAAAAAAAAATAAATAAATAAATCAATACCTCTTATTAACATAAATAAAACTCAATCAAAGACCGGCTCAGCGTATGTACCTATAAAACCACGCGTTTTACAAAAATAACACCTTCATGCGTCAGTGTATCCGCGATTGCACGGAAGCAAGGTCTGCAGAGTTCAGGCGCAGTATTTAAAAATTCCATAATTCAAAATAGCCTTATAGATTACGCAAATAGCCCCCGACTTTACAATCGATTGGTGCTCGCGCACAGTAAAAAGTATACGCAATCATTATGCAACGAAATGGGCGAAAAAAAGAAGAAAAGTAGATTATTGAGCTTTTTCCCGCGCGGTGAGAAGCATTACGAACGCCGAAGAATGACACCTGCTGAAAAAAAAGGATCGTGCCGCCCACTATAACTTTAGAAAAAGTACAAGTGCACTCGCGGACTTTTCGTCGGACGTCATCGTCGGATTTGAAATTTAATGCGTCCGAGTGCACAGAAAGTCACTCTGTCGCATGCACTTCGACGCTTTTACAGTGCCAGTAAAAGAAATAAAGATGCGCACTCAGAAAAAAAAAGTATTGTAAAAAATACTAAATCATCTGGAGTGAAATAGAGCGAAAATTAAACTCTATTCAAGTCAAATTAGTATATTTTGTTCTAAAATTTAATACAACATTAATAAAAATAAATATATTTTTTTTTAATTTTTACTGTACGTATTATTGCAAAGTTTAAAATACAATATACTAATTTTTCTCACACTACAAATATATCCTTCAATTGCTAAAAAAATTTACATTAAATTGTATACAAAAAATTTGAATATACAAAATTGTACGTTCAATAATTTGGCGCTACGTTATACATACTCAAAAATAAAATTCCTTTGCACTGTAAAAGTTTGGCCTTACTTTATACATACTCAAAAATAACATTCCTTTTCACAGTAAAATTTGCCAAAAACATAATAATATTTTACTTTATAGTATCGTAAACTTTTATCTAAGAGTCCAGCCTGTGGTTACCTACCCAGACAAATAGTGTAATATATTTTTTACAATCCTTTTTTCTCAGCACATATAAAAAGAAAAAAAATGATGCCTCGTGTACCAGTAGTACAAACGATATATATATATACATTTATTCTGCGTGTTCATTTCTCAATGCAAATGTAAGTAATCTATAAGCACGCGTGCGGTTTATTATTACTTTTTTTTTCATTTTGTCTTACCACTGCGAATGAAGACTGCGATAAAATCCTCATGCTTATGCGATAACCTTTCGAAAGACACTAGGCTACGATTGAGCACAGAAGTAATCAGCTGGTCAGCCAGAGATGCATGACAGTCTGAACAGACTCGCTTGGAGTATTATTTTACAACACGATAATTTTAGAGAATAGCCGTGTCGCATGCGCTATAATTCTAAAATCGCTCCTTCTTTCATAAAAAAAAAAAAAGCTGCTCTGACCAATAAAATGCACCTTCAACGTAATATATACTGACAAAATTGCAAATGATAATGAAAAAAAAGGAGATATAAAGTTCATTGTTATAAGAAGGATAAATAATGCTAAGTCGACGTGAATATTTAAAATTTCAAAATTATTCAGAAACAAGAAAAAGCTAATAATGAATTTAACGACTCAACTTTACTAATTTCTAATTATACTCAATTTCGAAAACTGCATTCGATTTGCAAAATAAATTGCAATTTGTGTGTGTTATCCTAAACCTATTTGCACATCTATTGAATTCGTAACATTTTTAGTTAATTTCGCTATAGAGGCGCGCACTTGCCAAACTGCCACTTCGAGGAGCTTTTGAAATCAATTTATCGAGAATTCTAGTCTTATGTATCTTTTAAAAAAAAAACAGTTATTTAAATATTACAAAAGGACCTTCTAAAATTGAATTAGTGAAACTTAACGTCAAATTAGTAGAAGATGCTCCACTTATATCTAAATCGTGAAGCTCATTCTACTAATTTTCATTGAAAATTCACTAATTATAGTAGTTTTTCACTAATGCAATTATAGATAGCACATTTTCTAAAAAGTTTTAAGATTTGTCGCTTGCGAAATATGAGGATTGCTTACTCTTTCAGTCGATGCATTTGCAGTGCTTTTTTAATCGCTACATTGAATTGACGCCAGAGTGATCCATCCATTCTGAGTATTATCTCCGCTCGAGTCGCCGCAAACTGGATTAGGGAGCATTTGATTTTTTCGCCTCGCGCCGCTGCTGCTTCATATATACTTGACAATTTAGCGTGACGTATTGCAATGCCTGCGAAAAAATAAAAGAAAAGTTTCAATTATTTTACTGGATATAATAAATATGGTTTATAAGAGTCTATATATCGTATCTACAAGTTTACAATATTGTGTCATTGGAAAAAATATAGATTTTATTTGCTATATAAAGAAAACCCTTGCATCGTTAATTTAACGTGCAATATTAAGTTAATCAAGAATTTTAAATTTAATTATTTACATTATTAAGTTTTTATTGTCGATCAAAATTTGATTAGTTAATTATACAGCTCGGTGCTTTCATTCAATCGTGACCAAAGCCTCAGAAAGCATTGATTTGCTGTAGTATAGAGTAAATGCGCGTAGGTAATTCAATTAAGCCTAAATTCAATGTGTTCGTATCAAGGAATTCGGTACATTAATTAAACGCGTTTATTTAAGATAACGAAAATAAACAATTAATATTAAAAGTGTCCAAAAGACGTCGATAAAATTCCTTCGCATAGGTGTAGTTTTAATTTCTGTTGATTTACGGCCAAATATATAGAAGAAACGTTTTATTTAATAAAATTTTTGAGCAAGATAAAACTTTCCTTTAAACAAAAGAAATATTTTCTTTCGAACCAAAAAATTCCGCAAGAGATTGAACGTGCTTTTATGCATTTACAAACTCTTTGTAATATTTTTTTTTCACTCACGGTCTTATTAATTATTGTCACTTTCAAAAATGAACATTTATTGATCCTCTAACAATTTCTATCACTATAGTATATATGAATACACAAACTGTATTGTACGTATACATAAAAAATAAAATTATATACCCAACGCCCGATATAAAAAGAGACATAAAAAGACTAAGAAAACAATTTTCGATAGAAAGCACGAATTGGCAACAAAAAAAATCATATACGACTACCAATGCCTGGCAACACACGACCAAAAAGATTACACTCAAAGCATTAGAATGAAACTTATGATATAAGAATCAAGGGTACACTGAGAGAAATATTTTGGTAAAATTACTGTCATTCTAACAAAAATTATAATCCAGTCTGGGAATGGAACCACAGACTGCATTTAGTGAAAAAATTACTGTTTTGTATTATAAATTTACTAGTATTCTAGAAATATGTATTTACAATTCTAGTAATATTTACTATGGATGTATCTATTTACAATTCTAGTAAATATTACATTTCTAATAAATATTACTATAAATTCTATAAATATTATAAAATTCTAAATACTACACATTGTAAATATTACTAAATTGCAGCTGTGGACTCCGCTCCCAGACTGGATAGTAATTTTTCGAAAGCATGTCTCTCGGTGTAACCATCACGACAATAAGAATGTATACTCAAAAAATTCAGTGAAACAAAAAAAACAAAACATTCGCCAAAAAGTACAACAAAATTAGAGAACAAAAGAGAACCACACCGCAGACGAGAATATGAATGTCCAGCAAGAAAGAAGGACTTCGACTCTCTCGTAGGAGGCTACCGTGCGGCCGGGCCGATGTTCCGCGCGCGACTGACGGCTCGCGGAGGCGCGCGCCCTTTCAAACTTCGAGCGAGCTTGCGCGCGCCGCGAGCTTACGTAAGCGCTACTCCGCGGACGTAACCGATAGGCAAGCCGACGGCGGCGTCCGCTAATCTTCCGATCTCTCCGCCTTGTACAGGCGAATCGATGCGGCATCTTTTCTTGACGGCCCTTTTTTTTGTCCTCGGAGGGGGTGGGGGTGGGGGGAGGGTGAAGGGCGCACGGAAATGAAAAGAGCCGGCTTCCTCTTTCATCCGGAGATTCGCGCTGCCATTATGTCGCGAGTTTGCTCTTGCGATCGAGGAGATCATTGTCGGATTTTTTTTTCAATTTCACGAGACTATCGCGATTGTACATCTTTTCTCAGTGCTGGAGATCGCCGATGTGTATATTTTACGCAGATTGTTTCTTTGGTATTTTTAATGCGAAGCTTTATTCGCGGCGATAAATGCAAAGGTGATAAGGGATTGATAACGAATTTATATATGTTTGTACTTTGCAGAACTTCGTTGATAGCGAGCGGGCAAAATCCAATTTTCGGACGCTCCGAAATTGCACGACCGATTTATATGCTGTGCTGTCAATAATGTATATCCTACAGCGAAGTTCTGCTTGCATGTATACCGTTGGCTTGATATTCGGCCTTTAAATTTGACATTTGGGTTCTTGATGTTTGTGTGTAGGTCGCATCGATTGCTGAAATTTTATATCGCGCATATTCTATATTTAAATTCAAATTGAAACAATTGAATTTTTAACGCGAAGTTTTAAATAATTTTATTAATTCGAGAATATTATTTTATCGTATTAATTTTATTTTATTAAATAAATTTTACTTTATATACGCGCTACTTGCAGAGACAAAGTTGATTTTATTATGAAAATTCAAACAATTCGCAATAAATTATAATATTGCAAAAAGGAAAGTGTGGTTTAATTCAATTTTACGTGCAACAGAAGACTCTATTCTTATTGCAGATGCATTAATTTCTTAACTCGATCAGAGTATAATGCACGAGCATTACTCACTTTAAGTAGCATTGGACTTATCTCGCAGGTTAATTGGTACGATTACATCTATACAAGTGTGCTGATACGATCTCAGCGCAGCAATACAATTATAAACAGCTACTGTATTCCGTTTCATTTTCTTTTTATAATTCAATTTAAAAAATTGAAACTACACGGAGATAAAAGTTTAGTAAAAATTAATCTACTACTGTGTAACGAAGTGACAGACTCGATAATTAAAAAATATTACTATACTTTCTAGTATACTTTCCATGTATTTAGAACAGACTAAATATATACTGTGAAAAAAATCGATATGAAATTTAGTTTAATAAAAAATCGTCAAGCAATACTTTAAAATGTTTAATATTGCATTAAAAAACACTATATTGCACAAAAATCAATATATATTTTATGCGAACAATCGTTCACATATTTCGCACGTGTACGGCTTTGCTTTTCACGTATTAAAATTCACTTTTCATTGTAATTAAAATTTGTTGGATTTACCGTAAATTTGAAGGGAATTTATAGTTTACTTAAATACTTATAGTATGTTTAAACAATATATTTATTGACCGATAAAATTATACCTATAACATGAAAAAATATACATGCAGCCTTTCCATCAATTCAACCTTATAACGCCGCGCGTTTAAAACGAGCGATCAACGCGGCGCATACCTTACATCCCTCGCTCTCGAAACTCCACTTACATTAGTAATTTTTTCCCATTAAATCGCCATTTGCACCGATTACGCGTAAATAGCGGAATAAAAAAAAAGAGCGCGAATAGCCTCGCGCACGCCGTGACAAATAGAGCGATCGCGTGCGAGAATTCGTCACGCCCTTCGTGGGCTAAACAGCAGCGCACAGTCCCTTGGCTCTTGAATAATCAATTCGCAAATTTGCATGAATTCCGCGCGAGCCGCCGACCCAATTTCGCGCATCTCGTGTCGGAAGAATACAACGTACACGTTAAAATGGTTGAAGGCAAATTTGACTATACTGTTTTGATTCTAATGTTACTATACAAATTTGATTCTACTATTCTTTCAACTAGAGAAAGTAAAAATATACTTATTCGAAGTGAGTATGTACTTATTGGCTACATCAAAAGTGTTCCACGTAGAATAAGTAAATATATAGTCACTTATGTACAAGTTAAAATTGAATAAGTGAATAATTTTACTTTTTAAATTAGTGCAATGTGGATGAACCTAAAATTTTAAAAGATAAAAAAAATAAATAATGAATTCTTCGTTCTATAGACTCGAAGGCAGGAGTTCTACCACTACCCCACGCTTGAATTTTGTAAACCAAGTTCTTATAAAGTATACATAATTGATTTTTCACTTTTTTTCTTTGATTTTTTTTACAAGCGAAAAAATTCTCTTCGACAACAAGTAAAATTTTCATCTATTTATGAGTAAAAAATGTAGTCACTTCTAAAGTAGATGAAATTTTCACTTATTCTACTTTAGAGAGTAACTAAAGTTGAATTAGTGAAAATTGAATTTACATTACTCAAGTTTTTCTAATCAAGGTAATGTTATACGTACTTGGAACTTTATAAAATGATGCTCGTGTTTTTTCAATCTTTCATTTATAAGTGTTTTTTCATGTGCTACATTATGGCGCGAAAATTGAATTTTTAATTAACTTTCAGACCTTCTGAAACTAGAGTAAAATTCAGTCTAACGTAGAGTAGCATATTGCGTGTTAATTTAATCCATCAAGGGAGTTAATTTCACTATAATATTAGAGTGAAATTTTGACTCCACTAGAGTTAATTTTCACTCTGCTTCACTCCAGCTGATTTAGCGTCTGCAGGCTCGACGGAAGAGGCGCAGGTGAATTGATCGCGAGACAAACGCACAATGGAGCCGGTGGGCGCGGGGGCAGACGCAGAGCCTCTTGTTTCCGAAGCCGCGGTATCCTGCGGCGATTGACGGGTGGAGAGGTGCGTGGGTGGCGGGAAGGTCCAACACTCGAGTCGAGCGAAGCCCTCGCCGGGAATGTGACTCGCCTGAGTTGCTCCGCTCGCGGCGGTCTAATTAGTTATAGAGGTGAGAGGCTCGCGAACCTTCCAAGGCTTATTTTTATTTTTTATTTTTTATTTTTTTTAGGGTGATTTTTATTTCGCTTACGTGCGGTGGACGGTCGAGAGTCACGCGCTTGATTAGCCGGGGTAATTGTTTTCGAGCGCTTCGCTGTGGCCCTGCAGTCGAGCGGCTTTCAAGTCGCTTGAATAAAGAGATTTAACGGTTTGATTGTAGGGATTTTGCTGACCGTATTTTTTTTAAATTTATTTTTAGGCAATTGTGTAACTAGGAGAGATGTAAATTGGAGGGGGAAGTTAATAAGCTGATGCGAATATAGTTTAAAATAATGATTAAGATAAATAGACCTTTATATATCATCAAGCTTTATTATCAAAGCTTCATTTTGAGTCTAATTGAACAGTTTTATTTATTCAAGTATTAATTAAGAAGATAAAGTTGAATATTTTATTAACTCATAAATGCCTTTTATGTAAATTAAGCTGCGGTTATTTTTGGACGAGGTAAATATAGATTTCGGATATATCGCACAGTATTCCGTCCCAAAATAATTCTGTGGTCGTTAAATTATTTCTTTACTTATTTATAAAACTTTATTAAATTGTTGAAGCCTGGGTACTTCCTGCTTATCACCGAAGGGATTAAACAACGGAGCATGGCAGATCTTATTTTTGTATTTAGTCTATTAAAAATTGCATAAATTCTAATTCATTAATTAATTTTTTTAATTTTATATCTGCGAGTAGTGCTATTACTTTGATGCTTCTATATAAAAAAAGCTGACAGATTTCTGGCTATCCGGGATGTCAATGCATTCGTGCAGAGGAAAAATAGCGCAATTTATCTTAAAGATGAAAAATTATTGTCGGTTCTCTCCTAAAACTATACTTTAGAAAAAATAATTGTAATTATGTTTCATATTTATATACTTAGTCCACAGTATTAATAACCTTATACAATTAAAAGTTTGTAAAGTAATGGAAGCAGCACATTAGTACACATGAATTTGAAAACTACAAAATTTTAATTTTTGTACACGAATAATGTTAATGTATAGCTTTTCTCATTACTTAAAAAATCAATGCAAAATTTCTCTCGGTACATGGACTAACATTACGTAAAAATGTTTACATCACTGAAAAATACCAAGTGGCATTTTTTTAGAAATATCTGGAATATATACTTTGATTATATTCGTATAAGGGATGTCTATTAAAGTTATTTTATATATAAAAAGTAAGACTTTTAAAAAAATTCTTAAATTCCAATTACTCATATGGAGAGAAATGTTATAGTAAAAATTACTATGTTTCACAGGAACAGTGGGATATACTCGACTAATGAAAACTTTTACAATTTTTACTAAAAGTCGTCATAAGTTCAGTATATTCCCCTTTTCCTATGGTATATAGTAATTTTTATACTCTATTAAAATACTAAACTATCGATTTATTAAATTCAATTAAAAAAAAATACTTGTAACTTATTACGCATACATAGCAGCTGAATATATACGTATGAACACACGTGTAATTAACAGGTCGGAAGAAGCCTCGGAAGTGAACGTCTTACCGCAAGTCTATATAACCGACGACACAAAAGAAAATTAATTTGACTAAATTACTCATACACATACATTCATCTCATACATACATTGACTAAATTACTCATACACACACTAAGTAATCACATACGTAATTCGGTTTTTCACTGAGAAATTCTTTTCGATTTCATTATATCCGTCCAAAAGTATAACAATGACTAACTTACATGCACGTATTCTTTAACATTCTAAGTATCCGATGGTCAAAATTAAATTCTTCGTGAAATATCCGAATACCACGGAAACTTAACGGAACCCTCCGTTAACTTTTTGGCCCTCGGACGTCATCGCACTCAATATATCACACGATGAAAAAGCCAAAACATTGCCGAAGTTTCGCCGCCCCCAAGGCGCACGTGCGCAGCTCGGCCGAGCGGCCAGAATTAGCCGCGGAAAGGAGCGCCGCAAGAGCTAGACCCCGGCTGAATAGCCCGGAGCAAGTGCGATGTGTGTTGAGTTAACGCCGACGAATCGGCTGACGCTCCGAATCGCGCGCCCGACACTTATCCAATCGACGGCGCGGCGAAAGGCTCTCGGAGATGCGCGACAAAAAATCCGACCGGCCCTGAACCCTCGACGCATTATCTGCGTACGAATTACGTTTATGTGTGTGTGTGTATATATATATATACATGTGTCTACGCACAGCTGGGATGCCCACACTGAAAAAAAATTTGTTAATGTACTTATTAAATATTTCTTTGAATCAAGTAATGATTTAATTAAAACTAAATGAATGTATTTGTTTTTAAATAAATTTAGTAGTTTCAAAAAAATAATTTTTTGACTCAATAAAATATTTAATAAGTACTGTTGAAATAAATGTTTGCTTAAAATTAAGAAATTTTTCTCTCAGTGTACACAGTTAAAAATCCGTTCAATTCTAAAGATTATTTTTACGTTTAGAATTAAACTGACACGGTGTAAACATAACTTTTGTGTATATAAATTATTAAATTGCGCAAATATTATTTTTTATTTAGACTGCTTTAGTAAACTACACAAATATCTAGTAAAAATGCATTTTAACACATTATTTATGCTCAACTGTGTATTACATCGTTAGAAAGTAGTACGCAGATATTTTATTATTTAAAATAATTTCTTTTATAAATTATTATACTTGATACCTTAATTTTTTGTCCTTACATATAAGGACTAGAATTTTGTGTAGTGCCCAAGTAGAAAGGGGAAAAAAGTTTAATTTACATACATTCTTCGTATTCACGAAAACACAAATGAAGAGTGCACAAAACAATCTTTGTGTTATTATTTTTCAAATAGCACAAAACACACAATTTTTAACTGTGTACACTGAGAGAAATACTTTGGAAAAATTATACTATTATTCTAGTAAAAATTACTGTCAAATCAGGCAGTTGAACCACAGAATGCATTTAGTAAAAAAATTACCATTCTGTATTATAAATTTTACTACTTTTTAGTTAATTAATTGCATTTATTTACGTTATTAACAAAAACAGTTTACGTTAATGTTTTCTACGACTAGTTTTTTATTTTGATTACACATTTGCATATGAAATAAGTGTGATGGTTATCTATCATATTTTATCAAAGAAGAAAAAAAATGTCCTCGCGATATAAAAGTAGCTTCGTCACTTTGACGGAGTAAGATTATTACAGCACCTCATTCGTATGCCCATTTTTATTATCAATTGATTGTGAATTTTTGAAAACTTGATCGTTAACGATTCAGAAAAAAGTAGCCTAATATACTCTTACGGATAGGATTACTGCTGATTACGATAGAATGATTTTTTAAAATATGAATTTGACGAAAACGCTAATTAATTGCTCGATAAATAATGAAGTTCGCCGTGAAAACTATCAAGTTGTTTGTAAAAAACGAAAGTTCAATTGTCGCAGTGCAATCGACATGAATTGTCGCGCAAAAATAACCGAAACAATAAATAAATATAAATAGAAAGTATAAAATGCGTTGAAAGTATTTTCATTATCTTTCGCTGACAAATTCTCGATTCAGTTGGGAACATACATATCACAAACAGAAAAAAATAAACATTCAATTCTCTTTAAAAAAAAAACTGTTTTAGAATTCACTTATAAATCAATGACGTTCAATAGGTAAATTCATGAATTCCAATGATGAATCTGACTTAATAAATCATTAATAAGTTTGTCTATACCAACTCATCATTTTTCGTACGAAATATTGCAAGAACACATTCGAAAAACTATATCAGAACTGTTTTAAAATTTACTTATAAGGCAAATACATGAATTGCAATGACAAATCTGACTTAACAAATCATTAATAAATTTGTCTACCAACACATCACGTATTTTACAATCAAATTACCGGCGCGTTATATATTTTTTCTCATACAAAACATTGCAAAAACATATTCGAAAAACTACATCAAAAAGTCAGTACCAGACGAAACGAGGTCGCTTTTTTTTAACGTATAATTAGAATAAGCTGCATTTACATAAATAGGAGGCACAAATGAGCATTAAAAACAGTACCTTAATAATATACTTATTACATAAATTAAAGGTACTAATTATCGATAATATAAAAGTGTGTAACTTGGGACTAATTCGTCGATTATTTGACCAATATTAGTAATTATTAAGTAAAAAAATTTAAAAAAAAAATGACGACGTCGCAATGTAATCCCGCAAACTTGACATAATTACATTCACGGATTGCCTAACAGGTTTAACCAAGTGGCTTAGCTAAAATCCCAGTTGAAAAGTTAACACCCGCGCGAGTCTCAATCGACCATGAACTTTCCCTACCCCACCCCCGCGCGAAGTCCCGGGGGCAATTGGTCGCGAAAAACATGGAAAAAGCATTTGTAAGCGCACCCCCGCAGGCAAAAACCCTGCGCGCCGATCAAAACATTGATCGGAAAGGCGTGCGCTCAGGCTCCGAAATTCGGAGGCGCGCGCACCCGTAGCCTCGCGCCGCCTTGTGTACATAAACGCACACCCGCACTCGAATACATGCACCACTCCTCGGCGAAAACAAAAGCCTTTCTCCACGTCCATTCAAGCTGCCGGACACGCGCTCACGGCAGAAACGGCGCACTCCTCGCGTAGCCCCAGCATGCCAATCGCGGCGGAATCGTCGCGTCCGGAGGGAGCGCAGACGCGAATGTCGGCCTTACCGTGCGGGAGAGGAGGATTCGATGGTGTTTCTTCTTCCTCCTTTTTTTTTTTTTATTATTATTATCCCAGGCGGTGCTGCTGGTCCTGCTGGCGGGATCACTGTGCGCGGCCGCGGCGTAGGAGCACTACATTTTCCGGAGCGCGAAGTACTTTGTACGCGCGACTGGCCGCCGTTAGCCCCCGGCGCTCTCGAGACTCTCGAGATAAAGTCAGCCGCGCTGATCTCCCATTGTGCGCCCGGACGGCGGCCGATGGAATGGGCAGGGGGGGGGGCGTACTATACGCGTATCCGCGAGCGCGTGTCCCGTCGCCCCGGGTTACCACTAGGGCGGCGACACCTGCCGTCTGCTACCCCCCTCCACTCCTTCTACCCCCTCCAGCGAGTGTTATGTGTTATGCATGTGCACATGTAGTGCTCATTATAATATTCCCTGTATGCATTATCGGAGAGCGAATATAATTATGCGTGGATCACGGTCAGGGTTAAAGAATCGATAGCTTGTAGAAAAAGGAAATAGCGAAAATTGGGTGTAATAGTTTACAACACTTGTTGCTTGGGAGGAGGTACTTTGTTTATACTTTACTGTCTTAAAAGTTCCGAATGAAATTTTCACTATTTGAATAAGTGAAACGGTTTTTCACATCTGAAATAGTAAAAATTTCATTTTTTAAGTAGTGATTATTCACTGAGTATAAATAGAGAACCTACATTTTCACTATTTAAAAAGTGAAAAATCGTTCACTTCATTCAACATAGTGAAATTTTCGTTGATAACTTTTAAGAGAGTATTGAAAGGGTTTTAAAACTAATAAACCTAATCAATTTAAAATTAATAAACCTATTAAACGGTGCAAAAACTACATAAAACGGAATAAATAATTTATCGGATTTTCTAAAAGTTATACATTTTTGTAGTATTTTATAAATATTAACATTTTGTATGCGCGTTCAGTCCAATGTATTTTTAAAACAATTATTAATATTATTCAGTTCTTAATCAACTTTAATAATTATATTGTATTTAAATCGTTTTTGCAGATAATACATCTGTCGTAAACAGTAATGTTATAAAAAACGCAGTACTAAGTAGTAAACATTTTGGCGGTCAATTAAAAAATTGTATTAATAAAAACAACAGTGAACAATTTTCATTTCAATGAATTCTCGTTTAAGCGTTCAATTTATTGCATTTGAAATAATTTTTCTTGATGATGATAAAGCTGCAATAAACAACCATGTTACGATAAACGTAATAATAAGCCGTAAATATTTTTGCGGTCAATGCGTGTGCACTAATACAAAACAGTAAACAAGTTTATTTTAGTAAATGCCTTTAACAAGTGTCAATAAAATTATTTTTATTTTTTGTTATATTTTATAAAATGATTTAAAAATAATCGAACGTATTTACAGCAAATGAATCAAATGTAGTTAATGTACATTAAAATTAACCACAGTACTCAAACGGGTTGCGCATTGTCGGGTATATTCGTCATTTCCATTGTTGAAATTTCTGTCTCCATTTTTGGTGCTGAAACATAATACGTAAAGATTATTAATTTATATTCTATTAGCAAAAAAAGTATGAACTAATCTAATAACGCTGTTATTTACAAAAACCAAAACATACAGAGTGCGTGCTAACTAAAAAAAAATTACATGTGCAAATGCGTGCAGTTCGTTAATATTTGTTTGTAATACCTTGATTATCGAGTTTTCCAATCATATTCTTCCTTAGCATTTTTAGCCTTTTATATCTTACAATAAATTAAAAATGTTATATAGGCTATATGTAATAAATAAAATTGTAGATCATCATCATTTAAAAAAAAGAAATATATGTTCACAAAAATTTTTTACATTAAAACGATAGTGTATGATTTATATTTTATAAATAAAAATTAAACAAATAATCGCAAATAATTTAACTAGAAAACATTATTCGTTGCATTATTTATCGTCGCACTTCATTATATTGTTTTTTTTATAATACATAAAGCTAAAAACACTATTTATAACAAAAATGTTTGTTTATTAACGAAAAATATCTTTTGAAAAGTTGTTACATTCAAATTGACTTGTTACATATCCTAAACGTTTTGCTCATTGGTGATCAACTATTACATTAAAAACTGCATTCTGACGTAACAGCACTTTTAATTTAATTTAATAAATAAAATATATTATTCTTAATATTCGCGACATTCTCATCGTCATAAGCTATTAAATTTCTTTTTTAAACACAATTATACATATCTGTGGAACAGCCGAGCGATCGGTGTTTCTTTAAAAAGTCATGGAATTTTTTTCTAATCTTTCTAATTTAAAATTTGCAACAATAACCAAAAAAACTATTCGCAATCTCAAAAAAATTGAACAAAATCAGTCAACAAATAAATTAAAGAGCGCCGTAAACAGTATACAATCCAGCTTTTTAAAAATTCACCCGTCACTCGCAACAATTACATTTCAGAATTCTCGCTCAGCTCGACAAAATCTAACATTTTCTCTTTATACACGAGCGCATCACAATTGGCCAGTACTCCGCAGTTTCATCGTCAGATTCGCAGTAGCACTACATCAGTCGCCGCTCGCACGTCGAGTGATCATCTGTAGCATTCGTAACAACAAAAAGTCCGTGAGTTTCTCTCCGTAGCCGTTCACGAGATCAAGATCAGGTCGTCCGCGTTGACGGGTGGTCTCCGTCGGGAGCCGGTCAGCAGGGGCGAAAGTTCGTCGTAGCGTCGGGGCCACTCGGGGAAGCTCAAGCATCTCGACCCTAGGAACGAAATTATAGCAGCATCTCTCTAAATCTTTTGCTTTTTTTTCTTTGCTAGCGGCCAAAGTTCTCACGCGATGATGATGTAATGATATGGTTGCTTGGTGAGCGCATGCTTCGCTGCTATTCCCTTCGTTATATCTTCCGAAGTACCGCTTTTTTCGACGTGTTATTTATTATTGACCTTTTAGGAGGAAGAGATTACATAGGATGATTCGATTGATAGACGAGCGAATGACGTAGGCGCGTGTGAAAAGTAATACTGTCGATTTTTTTGGGAGTTTCGCGATGTGCTTTGTACTGTCGTTTGTTTTCTTTCGAGTGAAAAGATATTCGATTTTTATAATCGGAAATGTTTATCGAAAACTAAGTCGGTGATAATGAAAATTATTTGCTTTTTCTTGATAAAAAAACTTTCTGATCATTTGTTACTTCAGAAACACCCTCGCTTGAGATGACAGTGATATGCATGCTGATAAATCTTTGTCGGTTTTGTATATGCAGGATTTACAATGTTATGCCGATGACTTAATGCTCTGCGGTTCGCAATACAAATTATAAATTCGCATTTTGCGTAGCGACGGGTTAGTTGACGAGTTGAACGTTACTCATTTAATCGCTTAATGTAATTTATACTATATTGGTTAAACTTTAATTAACTAACAACGATAATCTTTTTGTATTGCTATAATCAATTATTTGTTTCTAATTCAACAAGTACGATTAAAAGGAGCAACAATGATAACTTTATTTATTCCTAAATTCTATCTTAAACTAGGCTAAACTTTTTTTTATAAAAAGTAAATAAAAGTTTCAACGCATTAGTACCATTTTAATCTTAACCGTTAAATAATAAAAAAGAAAGAGAAAAAGAATAAGAACGCATTCTGATGCCTTTTCGCACACGCTATAGACAGATGACAATTCCTCACCGGTGATTGTACGTAAAAGATAAAATTTTATATTTCTTAGAAGTATAAATTCTCTTTCTTAACGCCAACTTTGTCTCTTTCCATTTTAATAAAATATTCTTTATCTTTTTTGGAACCAGTAAGCCGTGCTAAAGCACTCGCAGTTCCGCTGATTTTTCACGCCAACCAGCTACGACGTAAAAAAATACGCATCTCTCGAAAATATGCTGAGCATTATAGACATTCATAAAGCTCACTATTTCAATATTTGACATCAACATTTTGATATTGACTTAATCTTTAAATTCCAGAATTTTCTTTTATATTGCATCAGCGTATTTCCGCGTTTGTTATTGTAAACGTATCAATAAATTATACGTTCCTCTCGCGCGGCATACATCTAAGTCTAAATATAATAGACACCTCCTCATGACGTACGATGCATTAAATGCACTTAGGGATATGCGGACATTCGCTTGTTCTTTTCAAAAATACTAATTTTTAGCACACTAACCATTCTGCAGCTTAGGATCGGTTAGGGATTGTTGGGCGTTACCCAATTCGTCGTCGGTTCTCTCTGCCGGCGAGTCTTTCAGTCGGTAGATCAGACACATTGCCGCAGCTCCCAAAATCGGCGGGATTCCCGCCAGTAGGAAGGGCAAACGATAAGAATCTGCAAAAAAATATTATGTAGTAAACGTGTCTAATATTACACTTCATAAATTTGTAAATATAATATTTTTTTTAACTCCGTATTCAAAAGATGTTCATAGTTATAATAAAAATAACTGGATGTTTTAATTATTTAAAATGAAATTTCACAATAAGAATATTTAGAATTCATACGCGTGTGATCGTGAATTAATCCAGCAATTGGTGGTCCAGCGGTCAGAGGTATTGAGCACATGCCCAGCAAAAATCCAATAGCCTGAGCAGCATCTTTTTGACCGCAGATGTCAAAAGCGATTGGACCCAGCAGAGAAATGAAGCAGCCATCGAACAAGCCCATACCCAGGGTAATAGCGAGTAATTGCGTAAACGACGTAGTGGCAGTCAACAACATAGTAAGGACACCAATACTGACAAACGAAATCTGTAAATTTATTTTTCATAAGTTTCTGTTATCTAAATTTTGGGCGCAAGTATTACAAAAAAAATATTTCTATTATTTCGATAGTAGTCTCTGTATATAAAATGTTTGAACAGAAACCCAAAAATTTTATCCTATTTACATAAATTGTGTAATGGTAAGATGAAGTTTTCACCTGTTGCAGAAGTATTCTATTGACTTTTGGAAGATCGGCGATATATCCGAAGACAAGGCGCCCAATTCCTGAAGTGATACCAATGCACATGACCGGCCACTTCTTGTCGGAGCCTTCAAAAGAATTCTCCACAAATTGCCCAATGTATACGTAGGGAACAAAGTATCTGAAAATATTACACGTTTAATATTATAAACAATTTTTTTTTTAGTTTATAGGCTTACCCAAATAAAGCGATGGGAATTGCACCAGCCCAAAGAAAATACTTCTTCTTTCTCCAAATAGATACATTCACAGCCTCCTTAAGCATGGTATGGAACTTCTTTTTGTGCATTATTGCTTGTTCTTCCTCAGATGAATGCACTAAATAATAAATAACAAGAAATGAAAAATTATTAAGATTACTATCTTATTTTTTTAGTAAAAATATTTTAATACAACTCAGGGTCATTACACCTTTGGATCTCGAATTACAATCATACTTATGGAAACGTTTTTTTACGAATACAGTAAATTGTAAGTAAATCTTACTGTCTTAAAATTTTAAATATGTATAATCTCCAAGATTAAATCAGTAATTCTCAAGATTCATTTCGAAGTACTAGAAAATATTTTTGCAAGTCTCATTCAAATTCGAGTTCGTACTGGGCAACCCTCCTGCGACAAATGAGGAAAAACTTACGAGGAATGGGTTTGAATAGAATTGCACAAAGCATGACCACGGCAGCAAGAAGTGCCAGGCTTTTAAGAGTGCCCTCGAGTCCAAATTTATTGAGCAGAGTCTCTATGACGTAGGGTAATATTATCGTAAACAAAGAGCTGCCCATCGTTACGATACCGTTTACCAAGCCCAGGTGCCGCTTAAAGTAGTGTCCTAATATCACTAAGCTTGGGGTGTAGGCTAAGCTCGCACCTACCCCGTACATCACGCCATAAGTTAAGCATAGGTACTCCACCTAAAATAAATAAAACTCAAATTAAAAATGCGTTGAATATTTTAAATAAATGTAGTACAAGATAGGTCGGGATAGAATAGAAAAACAATGGTCTTTAACGTAGACCATTTAAGCTCATAGTCGCAACGTACAATAATAAAGAGGATGAAATTGAACAGAATTTGTAGATGTAAATATTGTAATTATTTGACTTGTCGTTATCTTTTGGCATTTTTTTAAATCGATAAAAATTTATTATCAGCACTTGAGGTTTACATAAATTTTAAAATTAATTAATTGTCGTTACCTGATCTGCTAACAATGACGATAAATACATTCCTCCCGCAGCCAAGGCTCCACCGATAAATGTTGTCAGTTGTATACCGATTTTGTCAGTTAGAATACCGGCGATTGGCGACAAGAAGAAGGTCGTACCGATTGTTAATGATCCCACCAAAGCTGAAAGTAAATAAATAAATTATTTATTGTTCTATGACTCTTTCGTTAATAATTTGTTAAAAAAACTTTACACGAGACAATTATGTGTGATTTTATCTGAATAATCTGTAATTATAATCTAACTAATCAACAATTAGCTAACTAAATGATTTTAAATGCATATTTATTTCAAATAGTCGAATAAATAAAATTCGTTATTAATTTTACTGATTCAATAAAAATACTTTAGAAAGTTAAATTCGCATTCATTTAATTTATACACAATGCAAGTGATTATTCCAGAGTTTGAAGTATCTCGAAATTTTAATACTATTAGTACAAAGTTTAATAAATATGGCTGAATAAGATAAAGGCATAATGTCGGTTAATCAAAAATTAACAGTACATTATTACTGATAAATTGCAGAAAGCTAATGAATTATGAATATGTAATATTGAAACTGTCTCATCAAGTAGTTATTATAATTTATTTCCTTAAAAAATTAAACCTCGGAAGCAGATAAAAACGGTTCACTGACCCTAAGTCTTTTCTTATTCTTACAGTACATTAGTGCGACAATTAATTATGTCAGTACATAATTAACCCATCAGACCCGTCATTTATGTTAACCTTTTGAACGACCGACCACTGACTTTGTTGCTCACAAGCATTTTGAGTTTAATTACATCTGTAGTTTCCATGTGTTAATAAAAGTTCTGATAATTTAGTGATTGATGAGCTCGACATTTTCTTTAATGGCAAATCAAGATTCAACGATGCGGCAACTTTCAAGTTGTTCTCTTAAGGATCACTATCAACCATTATCAATAAAAAAAAGAATAATACACTGTGCGATATTATCGCCAGACATTGCATCAAAAGCGCCCGAAAATCAAATTAACCGTGAGAGCGATAACGGCCCCGCACCTCAGTAAACAAAGTTTTAGCAACGATGTCGTGAATGAGATTAGCACACAAAAGACATTTCCGCGAGTATCTTTGATATTAGCCGCCGCCTCTGTGCCTGAATTATGCGGGCTCTATAAGGCATGCGACTACTAGCTTGAAAATTGCAATTAACGGCTTAGCTTAACAGTGCAATTAATTGTGAGTCTACTTTACTATACGCGAATAAAGTTAAACAAACTGAAGCTGAATAAAGTAGCGCACGGATAAATAAGCGCCGAAGGCGCCACTTTTAAGATATCGGCCCGTCGAGCGCGATTAGACGCGCGCAGTACGCGGGCGGCATAGCGGCTAATGAACCAAAGTCTTACAATTGGCCGTTAATCGTTCCCCGAGCCGCAGAGGATAAAAAACGAGTCGCCGTCGGCGCTCGTTAAACAAACGCGTTTAATGCCGCTGATTGTTCCAAATTGACGTTTATTGTTCCCGAGACCGCGGACGCTAATTGGCAAATCCAGTTAAGAGAGAGCTGCCCTCTGCGCCCTGTTGCACAAATTGATCGTCGATCCCACGTGGGATCAATGCGCGTCGAGATTTATTTTGTCATTTATTTAGCTCCGCCGAGTCGCTGCGTTTTCCTGTTCAATCGCTCCGAATAGGAAACGAAGTGGAATAGTCGAGCAAGAGCTTATAAATCGTCATCTAGCATTGAGCCGCATTTGATATTTCAGTTGATAGATCGTCAGTAAATGTTTGTTTATCTTTCCAATTGTTCGGAGATCATGTGCATTTGAGCGAGATTAGTCTTGATCGGCCTTGTAAAGAGGCAAAATACGTCGGGCTATTAAATGTTGTTTAACTTCTTTTCATGAAAAAGGGAAAACAAAAGTTAAGCGTGTGTATACGAGGACTTGGATTCATATTTTATTGCGAACTGATGCAGTTGATACTTAATTTATTGTACGCACCGGCTTTCGAAGAAACTTCCGTCTCGCCATGGGCCTTCAGTCTTTTCTCCAGTTCGATGAAAATCAGCGAAAAAGAGTTGATAACACTGAACAGCACGCCGTTGATCAGAAAACTGCCGACCATAATGGACCAGGCTCTAAGAAACAAAATGTTTACAATTAGAATATAAAAAATAACGTGAACATTCAACAATTATTTATTAGAGGCAGAGTAAAATAAATTTTATAATTGAAAATACATTCGGGAGAGTGTAAACAGATGAAATATATTAATAGCGATAAACTCAATAGTAACGCGATTAAACCTTATACTTCGACAACTTGTTGCGCGCGTTATACAGTTCTTAAAAATACTCCTTTGAAAATTAAACAAGTGAGATATTTTGTTTTCCTTCTTTACAGCGTCTACAATAGTGTAAGCGAATTATATAGTAAGGTGATTGATTAAAAAAAGTCGTAAAAAATTGCTTTTCCTCGAATTGAATTTACATTCTTGACTCCAAACTCTTTAATTTATGGATGCATTCAAAATTCTGTCTTATATTATATTCTAGGGACTGTCAAATAAATCTTCTAAGATGGTGAATTAAAAAAAATCCAACGTTGTAGTTTCTTTAACAAAAAACATCCGATCTCCTGTTAAAAAAGAAAGTATTAATTATACGCATCAAAGCCTCACACAGTTAAAAATGTGTTTTGTGTTACTTGAAAAACAGATTATGTTTAAAGTACATTCTTCCTTGTGTTTTTATTAAGAAAGTCTAAAAGTCAATAACAATTCAAATTTCGCGCCATAATATAGCAGACGATAGAACAATTAATTTGATTTTTAAAACAGTGTATAAACGAAATATCGAAAAACCACGAGATACTTTTCCTCTGTTAGGTAAGGATCTATCACTTCTTAAAGCTTAAAATTATTATAACAATACTTGGATGAGTAAAGCTAGAATAGTATGCTTTTTTTACATTTTTCAAGCTTTTCTCGCCAAGGAATTCTTATTCAATCTTGGAACTTTGTAAAATAATAAATCATTAAGCATCCTTTAATTTTTCGATATTTCTTTTATACGCTTTCTTAAAAGCAAATTAATTGTTTTTTCGTCTGCTACATTATGGCGCAAAATTTGAATTTCAATTGACTTTCAGACCCCCTTAGCTTGCATAAGTTTACTAGAACAACCAAAATAAAACATAATATTTGTGCGATTTCATAATTTATACACAAAAATTATGTTTATATTGTATCAGTTCAAATCTAAACACAAAAATCTTTAGAATTGAATGGATTTTTTTTTAACTGAGCACAAATAAAAAGTAGAAAAAGTACCTCCATCCACCATCGGGTGGATCTTTCCTGGTGACGCTGTTCCCGTTGACGAGGCCATCCTTGGCGGCTTCATTGGCCTTGTTGTTACGATCGAGGGTGAGGCTGGTGCCGTTCTCCTGTGGTGTCCGCGAACTCAGTAGCACTGGCTTCGTCGTTTCCTCGTCCACGATGAGGGAAAGCCTGTGTTCTCGGACCGAGCCGTTACTCAGCTGTCCACCTTCCTCGGGCTGATCGCCCTCCACCGGCTCTGCCATCGTCATCCTGGACGAACCCTCCGGAGATTACGACGCGTCGACGAAGAACCCCGGAACTAGCCTGGAACGTATAATCTTATGCAATTCATCGTTTAGAAAATTTGATAATTAAATTTTCAGTCTAGCGGGACGAAATCGTAAGCTTTCCTCCCGGCGGCCGATCGAAAAGGTTACGATTTCGTCTTCGCTAGGCCGAAAAATAGTTTTATAGGAGGTCAGGAGTAAAATATTGTATTGTTCATTTAGTGTATAATTTAGAGTGTGAAGAACAAGAATTAAAAAAAAAAGACCCACGTAACATACAGATCAGATCAGTTTTTAATTGATCGACAAACGCATGGTCAGTATCATATAAAATTGATATAATTAATAAGATTTGCATGGAAGGTTCAGATTATTTTCAAATGGCAGATAAACGTGTACTCTGTGCGCACTTGAACTGAGTTCAAGTTGTAAATTTTTAAATGCAGAGTACATCCGTTCAGTAAATCTTTCGCAGCAGATAAGACTTAGATCAGTACATGATTAATCATATATAATTTAAATAATCTCTATTTTATTTTTTAATTATTATTTTATTTAAAAATGCATTTTTACTCTTTCAAACTTGCATGAGAAAATAAGTAAGTGCATAATAACTGATGATTGAAGCTACTTAACATATACATAACTAAAAATACTATTCTCCATTGTTCATTAAAACAGATAATGTTGCACAACCATTTACTGTACTGATAGATTCTTAAAAAATTTTCCTTAATTATAATTAATTATCGATAAGAAATCTGCAAATTATCGATAGATTATTTAACATGATAAGGGCATTATCCAAATCAAGTTATATCAGCTTTATCATTCACACTGATATGATTGTCATGTAATATGTTTTCTTATTACACTAACTTGAATAAAATGTACAGCTGGGTCAACGAGATAACATTTTTTTACTATGTCACTGACAACATTATCATTAAATTGATTCGCAGTAAAAAATCTACTCTTCCAGACACGGACAACTTGGACTAAAATAGACAATTAATTGCACAATTTATTACCGGTTGTTGCGAAAATAATGATTACTCGATCGTTTCAAAAATAAAACAATTCTACCTTAATGTTAGAACAATTCATTTTTATTAGTATTGTTTAGGAGTATTTGTGAAAGATTAAACGTAGATTTAATCACTGCATGGATTAAATCTACTTTATGTAAGTCTATTATTTGCAACTGAGATTTTGTAGGAAAAATAAATTTTTTTGAGCGCCGATGAAAGTACGCGTGTGCTGAGTGAGTGTACAATTAAATAAATTATTAATTGTGATCGTATTCATTGAAACGAAACAATAAAGATATGTGTTATTGTAAAAGTTGTTGAACTAAAAATGGCCTTATCTCATTCATTGCGTCAGCCGTGCTATTTAATTTGCGTATATGCAATAACGTTAGATAATTTTGGCGTAAGGAATTGTTCCAAATCGTGAATACGCAAACATTATCTTCCTTCGAATTCCATGGAAATTCTAAGTTCCTTTCTGGAGTAATACTAAATTTCTTTATCTAATATTTTTAAATGATTTTTCAACTGAGAACGATCGGATTTGATAGACTATCTCTTTGACCCTATGTTTATTGATGACGTTCGAAAACACAATATGTTAATCTGCTCTGAATTTTTTATTCGACAATCAATCGTGTCGATTGATTTAGAAACTTCTTAATGAATTGGACTGAAATTGAACACAATTAAGGCTTAATTTTTTCATCTGCTTATTCGCTAACGAAAAAAAATTATTGTAAATTCATTAAAATAAATTAGCTTAAGTGGAGTTGCAATAATTGATCATCAACGGATCTTGTATTCTTCAATTCAAACTTTAGCGTAGTTAAATCTCATTCAGAATAAATAGCGAATTTCTTTCAAGCAGTTGTAAACTGAACTCAATATTGCATCATCGTACGAAGCACCTGCTTTATTTGTCAATTGACTGGCCGAAATAGTTTATTATGGTCAGTTAATGACATGCATATTCAATGTTGAACTTTTGCAATTCGTTAGCATTGTAACTCAATCCCCCGCGCGTGAAAATAAATTGTAGCACTTTCATAAACAATAAATTTAATTAAAAAAAATTATAAAAATAAAAGAAATGCAAAATAATTGTTTAATTTAAAAAAAATATTTATTATAAATATACTACAGAAGTATATACTTGTAAAAGAAATAAATATTTTTGAAAAGAAACTAAATAATTCATAAAAATTCTGTTTAAAAGTAAATTCTACTTTAAACAGCTGATCTTCTGATTTATAGTTGATCATGTGTATTTGCTGTCAACCGTAAAAAACTATATTTCATAACGATATTTCATAACTGATAATATGGAGATCATTTTTTGGCTGTTACACCGCGATTAAATAATCTACCATGCGCGTTGATGTCATAATTAAAGTATGTTGAACTTATGATGGCTTACTTGCGTAAACAAAAAAAAAACTAATTTCAATTTATCTGATCGATGATTAATTTTGATTATTAACCATTTTTTATAAAATTCCAATTCAGTTTTATATTTACATTATATATTTATAATATTACATTTATAGCGTTAGTATTCATTTTAATAATTAATTTTTTTCACATTGTTATGTGAATTATAGACTTAAAAATCATAATACAAGTAAGTATTTTAATCTGTTATTTGTTATATATTGTTATTTACTCATTTTTAATTTATTTATCGTGGTATTACTTTCCTACAATTTACGATAAGCAACTATTCTACTCAATTCTAAGCTATTTGATTGTCTCTTAATTTTTCAATTTTTAAAGATAAACAATTTCTTTTTGCTCTACAAGTTCAACAACCAAAATATTTATTGCTTACGTAGTACTTTCGCATATGACGACAATTTTTAGAGCATTTCTATACAGACACCCTGCTGAAGAATTGAGGAGATATTGTCCAGAATATGTTAAATTAAAATAAAATTCAACATATTCTGGGCAATAATTCCTCAATTTTAAGCTACTGTTTGCTTGTCTATATATCCAGTAGGTTAATTAGTAAAGAAAATAAACTAATTGGATGCGGTGTATATTAGCGTATTATTTAAACGGTAAGTATGCATTTAATATTAGAAGTTTAAAATATGTAAATAAGCTTGACTTTTTAAATGATTAGAGCTTCTAGAGGCGAAGAACCTATTATCTGTCGCGCCGAGTGTTGCAACTATTTATAGACGAAAAACGTCTTAGCCAAGTCCGACGATTTTCATTTATCGTCTTGCTTTTTATCGATTTAGTGTATCTTTTTTATTTTTTTAATAAACTTACACTGTGGTTTTGAAGTACACTAAACAACTTGAGAAATTTTACATGTACTATTATAAACATCGCAAGCTTGAAAAACACATTTTCAGCGATTATTTTACATTCGTTATCTACATGTTCTTTTATCCTCCTTTATAAAAAAAAACGACGCGGAATGTTTGGAACATTGAAGAAATTATGCATGAAAAAAATAATAAAATTAGCTAAACGTGTCATCTACATTTAAGCATTTATTTTGTATTCATTATCACGATGTTTATTTAATTTTTATATTTTAAATAACAAAGAAAAAACGACGCGGGGTATTCGGAACAATAAAGAAACTATCCGTGAAAAAAATAATTGGCGAAGCGTGTCATCTATGTTTAAGCGTTTTCAGCGTTTTTATTGTACTCATTATCTTGATGTTCATTTGATTTTACACTTTTTCAATAAGAAAAAACGCCGCGGACTTTTCGGAACAATAAAGAAATTTATCATTGAAAAAGAATTTGGCGAAACGTGTCATCTATATTTAAGCGTTTTCAGCGTTTATTTTGTACTCATTATCTTGATGTTCATTTGATTTTACACTTTTTAAATAACAAGAAACGATGCGGAATGTTCGGAACCATAAAGAAATTATTCATGAAAAAAATTTGACGAAACGTGTTATCTACACCGAGAGAAAAAACCTAATAAAATTGCTATTGTGATAAGGAATAGAGTGACAATCATGACAATCGAGAACTTTTAGTATATGAAAAAGTTTATTATATTTGTAATACACAAATTAAGAATTTTTATTATTAAAATAGTAATTTTTATAATTTCCGCACTAAATATTACTATTTACATCCAAAAAATTCTCGCTTGTTAAGGCTCTTACTCCTTTCCTAACCACAACAGCAAAATTTTTACAAAGTTTTTTCTCTCAGTGCACATTTATGTGTTTTCAGCGATTACTTTGTATTGGCTATCTTGATCTTCACTCAATTTTATTTTTTAAATAAAAAAAAAGCGACACGGAATGTTCGGAACAATAAAGAAATTATCCATGAAAAAGAAATTTATTGGCGAAACGTGTCACCTATATTTAACCGGACAACGACTACAAGAATATTGTCACCGCAAACAAGCCGAAACCAATGGCGCGCATACACAACGGATATGCAGCGATCGCCGTTGCTGCAAGTGCCTAATAGAAAATCGGTCGATTCTAAAAATTACATAACCATAAGCACCCGCACACCGTAGAGAATAACGAAAGCACGAAAAGCCACGTGTCCGGGTATCAACGCATCAGCACCCAGCAGCCGTTGCCCCGCGTCACAACAAAAGCTCGGAAAGAAGCAACGGCGAACGCCGTTCCGAGAAGCCGCGCTCCATTTACATAATCCGCCGCCAAAGTGCGAGAACCGACGAAGGGAGAGCGAAAGGCGCGACATATGCAATCGCAGGGTACTCACTTAAAGGCGCGCGCCCTCGAGCACGTGCTCGCGACTCTTCCCTGCGGCCACTCTTCCTGCATGCGTCAACGGCCGCTCCTCGTGCTCGCGTCCGCAGAAATTCGAGGGCGACACTCCGGGGGGCAGGTTTCTACGCGTTTAACGTAGCTACGTCCGATCGGAGTACCAGCGCCGGCGTCCGGCTCGCGGGCGTTCGCGGTCAGCGTCGAGCGATGCGCGCACACACACGATGGGAGCCCCTGCACAGCGACGAGTCACCTACGCCGCCGCTTGCCCGCCGCCGACTGACTCGCGTGTGCGCGAGTAGTGATGCCGATCGGCCGCCGCGCGCGCGGCAGAATTTCGACGGAGGCGGCGCGCGGCGAAGCGCCGACCGGCGAGAAGGACGATAATATAAAAATAGAACGGGAGAGAGGGAGAGAGAGGGACGGAGATGCGACGGCGAGAGTTTGGAGAATAGACCACGAGGGATTCGCCGAGCTTGTTCGACGCTACTTATGGTATCGTGTACTCTCTTCGAAGTTCTCGGTGACAATTTCATTGTTTCAATAAGCGAGCGCTTTTTCACTTCTGAAATAGTGAAAATTTGTGATAAAATTTGTTAAAATTTGATGAAATTTGATCAAATATAATAAAATTTGTTAAAAAATGATAAAAAATGATAAAATTTGATAAGATGTGATAAGATTAGTTAAAATTTGATAAGATTTGATGAAATTTGATAAAATATGATAAAATATGATAAACATTGTTAACATTGTTAAAATTTGTTAGAATGTGATAGTTTTTTTAAAATTTGATAAAACTTGTTAAAATTTGATAATATTTGTTAAAATGTGATAAAGTTTGTTAAATTTTGTTAAATTTAATGAAATTTGATAATATATTATAAAATGTGTTAAAATTTGATAAACTTGTTAAAATTTGTCAAAATTTGATTAAATTTGATAAAATATGATAAAATTTGTTAAAATTTGTTAACATCTATTAATAAATGATAAAATTTGTTAAATAAAATGTGATACGATTTGTTAAGATTTGATAAAATTTGCCAAAATTTGTAAAAGTTGATATTCACTGATTATAAAGTGAACCTTCATTTGCACTATTTAAAATGTGAAATTTAAGACTATTAAAAACGCGAAATTTTCACTGAGAACTTTTAAGAGAGTGTATACGTTAGTTTTTAAGTTTTTATGTATACTATATCGGCCTATATACGGGTAACTGTGTTTACCTCTTGTAGGATTTTATGAAATTTTTTAAGGAAATTAAAATTTTATAATGATTCTTGTAGGTATTTTGTAAAAACAATTCTGGTCAGTGAATAACATTAAAAAAAATGCAAAAATCATTACAATCATTTATAATTTACCTGTAAAAAAATTGTTGTGATAACTCACATATTTTTATTTTGCAATCAGCATCTATTCTATTCTACAATTCTGCCTTATAGTTTTTCTCCTTGGGTCTTGGGGAACGATGCGGAGGAAAACTACGATGAAAATTATTTTGGAAGATCGAGGGAGGGTTGACTAAAGTGTAAAGAAACTTTGGGGAGAGGGAGAGCGAAAGATTTTTTGGTGAATGCAATGAAGAGATGATGAAATCGTTTGGTATTGTTGAGCGATTTTTTGCATCTGAGTATGAGTACGTATAGGTACTTTTATTTATTTATTTATTTAATTTGTCATATGGCTGTATAATTTATGTTGAAGCCAATAAAATAGATTCAAGTTAAAATATTTATTTATTCGTGACTTTTGCAAGCGAATCGTTGTGTATATTGCTGTGCAAATTTGAGACAATGTGCGAGTAGCTTTTTTTGAACCGTTATTTTTAAAGCATAAATTCTAATCTATTTTAGTGTATTTTAGCTCGCCATTTCAATTGTAATAAGTATGAGAAATTTAAATTAAATTAATTAACGCATTGAAAAGAGCTAATGTGGAAGCGATAATCAATCAAACAAATGATATCGCCTAGAATATAACAAAGTATAGGGGAAATATGTCTGATATGTTTATCCGAGTATATAAATGTAGATGTATATATATTAATGATAATAGAATCATGAAGTTATTTCAATAACAATTATATTTCAAATTGAAGTTTTAATTATTAAGTTATTTCAATTTTGAAATCGAAGAGTAGACTTAAATTTTATTGTTTAATTTAAAATTTCAGTACATTGATACATTGAAAAAAAAAAACATTTTTGAGATACAATTAAAAATTTTGTTGAATCTTTCCGACAAAATTATTTTATTAATGTAACTATAAACATGTTGTTAAAAAGATACATAAAGAAACATTTAGTTGTATCTGCAAAACTTTTTTCAGTGTACAATAAATGGTACTGTCTATTAAATATTGGAAATGATTGATTATTATTATTACTAAATATTTTAATTCATTAAATGTGTATGTACGACAATTTTGTACGAGTTCCACGTTGCTTAAAACAAATGAAAAATAAAAAATGCAAAGTTGTACAAGTGATTGTATTTTGCGCAAAAATGTTTTAGAAATTTAACTTTAAACACACGCAACGCATTCATTTATAAACAAGTGTAAAAAAAATGCGCAGGAATCGAAACGACTTGAATATGCTGGAGCTTGCGTCAAAACGGGCCTGTGCTTTAATGTTCTTACTGGCTACCATATTAGAATTTACATATTACGTTGTAAATTTGAATTGCGCGTTCATTTTTGTCCAGAATTTTATGATCTTTGCACGGCTCGTGTCATAAACGTCAATGCTTAAAGTTGCACGAAGGACAAGGCAATATATATCACCTGCGTTTAACGTGATTTTCAAACAAAAATGTTGTTTCGAATTAGATGTTCCTTGCACCATTCCTGAGATAAGTATAATATTGAGCATATCAGTGAATCACAATATTCGTGGTTTGCTTAAGCCAAAACATACAGTCTGACTAAACATCGACTGTAGAAGCTTGTTTTATAACGTTTCACAAATATTGAAAAGCTACAGACATTTATCGCATATTTGCGCTCTTAATTCCGATAAACAAATTAAACATTGAAAAGAAATAATTGCAATAAATCCGCACTCTTATTGGATTCTCAATTTTGCAGCAAAAGTTTCCGGTCATAATCAATGACTATATGAAAAACAGAAAAATGAACAGAGCTATGCGAGCACATTGAGATTGACGCTCAAATAATTTGAATGGATCAATCAATTTTCATTTCATCGTTAAAAAAAATCGTCGTTATAAAATTCCTCTGGAGCGCTGATGGCTTCAAAAAATAAATCTACAAAAAAAAACCCATCCGAGATCAAAATTGCAATTAACATTTCAAAAAAAAACCACCGCGCAATTAAATTAAATTGCATCGTAGGTATAGCATAAAAAAAGACCAAGTAGAAACGAAGAGCTGCGCGCGGACACTTTGAAATCAACGCACAAATAATTTCAATGAACCAATCAATTTTCATTTCATTGTTAAAAAAAAGTCGTTATAAAATTCCTCTGGAGCACTGACGGCTCCAAAAAATAAATCTACGAAAAAAATCTCATTCTCGATCTCAAAACTGCAATCATTTAAAAAAAATCGCGCAATTAAGATAAATTGCTTCACATAGTACAAAAAAAAAACAAGTAAAAACGAAGATCAATGCGGGTACTTTGAGATCGGCGCTCAAATAATTTAAACGAATCAATCTATTTTCATTTCCCGTTAAAAAAAGTCGTCGTTATAAAATTCATCCGGAGCACCGATGGCTCCATAAAAAATCCCATTCTAGATCAAAACTGCAGTTAACGTTTGAACAAAAAACATCGCGCAATTAAAATTATTTGCACAGTAAGTATAGCACACAAAAAAAGAATAAATAGAAACAAAGAGCTGCGCGCGGGCACCCAGAGATCGGCGCTCGAAAGGGGGGAACTTCGGGTTTTATTTTTCAACGCGAGCGGCAGCCGCGCAATTGACGGACCACGTGCGAACATCGGCTATAAGTACCGCGCGGAGTCGTGGACCGGCGAAATAAAAATATAGCGTGGGGAGCCTCGCGCAACTCGTTAATGCTCGGAGACTTATTAAATTGGCCATTTATGGGCTTCTGCGCCTTTGTGCCTGCGACGGTTCAAAAAAAAGGCTCGCCCTTTCACGGTGTCGCTTTCGCTTTGACAAAAAAAAAAGGAACATTTCAGCGAAGTTCATTGAAGTAAGCAAGTGGAGCCTGCGCGCGACAATGTGCCAATTTAAAGGGCAAGAAACGATCGCCGCTTCGTCGATCCGAATGCAAACGAAACTTCAAGCTTTAGATTTTCAATTTAATGGAGCGAGTTTATTGAAGAGAGTCGCCGCTTCGGGAAAGGGAAGATTCACTCGCGTTAGCAATTTCAATTCGCCTGGAAACGTTTTTGCCTCGATGCTGAGAATTAAATTTTTACAGATCCAGCAGTATTGCTGTAAATTGAAAAATTAAGTTTAAAATTTAATTTTGCTGCTTAAAATGTAGAGCACTTATATTTTTTAATAATAAATTATATATATTTGTAATTATAAATAATTGTATTTATAAATAGAATATTTTAGTTTATTTATATTTCGCAGAAACTTTGCAAACTTCTATAAATTTATTGCATCTAGGGACGCACATGAGTCACTGAAGAAACGCAAATTATGACGTCATCGTCCGTGTTTACAAGCGCACGCCATTAAAACAAATACTCGGTAATAAATGCAGTTTTACATGCATATACTTTAAAAACAGTTTCTTCTTAATTTAGTTAATTTTAAGTACAAACCATTAATTCTACTTTAAATGTTACGTTTAACAATTTCATTATCCAATTATTTGTAAACCAAAGTGCAATTTATGCAATTATTTATACTACGTATACTTAAGTGCTTTTAAAATAAACATAAATTAATAATTTGAGTAAAATAAAATACAGTAATAACAAACGTGCAGTCTATTATATTTTGTGCTCATGCTAAAAGAATAAAAATCTCATGCACTAAGTTGAAAAGTGTAAGCTTATCAGGCTAACATTAATATGTATAACGCCATGTCGGCATCGCAATGCTTATGCTGACTTGTAATATAAACATAAATGCTCAGTGTCGCGAAACTTGAGAATCCACGTGTCGCGAAAAATAGTAATTTGAGCCTTTTCCGTTCAAATTACACATTACTGACTGATCTGCACAAAAATCTAGCACTCTATGCCCTGGCAGATTTTACATCTAAATTTAATTATTTTAATTCGCAAAAACAATGATAGAACATATTTAACATTTCTCAAATTTTTAAAGAAAATTTTTAATATTTCATATTTTCCAGCCGATGAAAACTTTCTCTTATAAATGTATAAAATGAAAAATGAGAAGTACAATATTCATTTCATTAGTACTACTGTAATACCAGTGTATTAAAGCTGGATATAAAACATATCCTTAGAATTGACAAAATTGTTTTTATAAATTTTTTTAATCCTTTAGTACTTCTTTCACTTTGTTGAACTTAATATTCAACTAACTTACAATTAATAGCACTACATACAATTTTGTAGCTAATATTTATTGGTATCTGTAGGCAAACTTTAGTTTACAAGGTACTGTTAAATTTTAAGATAAATTTTAATATAATACAAACTATATTACACGTATTAAAATTTTTAATTTTTGTTTTAAGTCAATTTGCAGTGACTTGAGTCAATCCATTAGCATACTGGAATTCAGCACTGTTTTCATATTCACACATGTCCAACGCTATTTCACAGCTTTCACGAACTACACGCTTATCATCTTCAACGTATTTTTTCAAAATGTCAAAACAGTAAGGTGTAGCTATGGCTCCAAGAGCTTCTGCACACTCATGTCTGACCATTTCATTTTCATTAGGATCTTCCAAAGAATCCTTTAAATGAGGCACACTTACTTCTTCTTGTAATTGGCCTAATACAAAAGCAACTTCATGACGGAATAAAGCACTGCCAGCTTTGAGACCTGTCAAAGAGAAGGCAATAAAGTTTAATATTTATTTATAATACTTTAACTTTTAAATCAAAAATAATATTTGCTATAAGTCATTCAGTTACCTTTAGCAAGAGCAAGAACACTTTCCTCGGTTCTTATATTTCTCAACGAAAACATTGCTCGATATCTATCAAATAAAGAAGCTTTTTCATCCAAAAGTGTTTCCGTTAATTGTTTGATATCTTTGACTGAAGCAGGTGGTGCTGGATCAACTGAAGCATAAGGATTCTCTGACAGATCTTCATTCTTCTCTTTACTGCTTTCTATCCATTTTAGCCTCTTCAAAGCCAGTTGACATGTTTCAGCTACTTCTATCATTGGATCTTCGCTATACTCTTCCAAAACAGACATAACACTTGTGTCTCCAATTGCACCCAAAGCTTCTCCTATTAAATTAAAAATAAATATCTTTTTAAAACTTACAGCATTTGACTATATAATTGAAATTATTCAAATTTAGTTAGTACTAACCAGCTTCATGCCGAACCATCGGCTCTTGAGTCTTATTCTTTAAGACATCCACAAGTACTGGTATCGCAAGGGGATCTTGCATTTGTCCAAGACAATATGCTAATTCATGTTTTAGTAATGCTGAGGATCATCAAAACCCTTTTGAATTTGTTCAATCGCTAAAGATCCGCCAATGTTTTTCAATGTGAATAAAGCGCGAAACCTTTCCTTCAATGGGCGATTTGGGTCATTTAATACTTTGCCTACAGATATTATTTCTTTTTCTTGGATGGGTAACATTGTGATTTTTATTTCAATGAACTGTATTAAATTTAAAAAAAAATTCTCCGTTAAGCAACAATTGTATGAGTTCTAATGCAAATGATTAATAGGTTTTCAATTTAGACTTAAATTTTGCAAAAGTAACAAACAAAAAGGTACTAACTATATCCAAACTATTTCGAAAATATATTTAAAAACAAAAATTTAAAGTGATTTTTTTGGTGCATAAAACATCGAAGTGAAGTGTGTAAGCTCCTCTGCGGTGTGCATTGAAAACGTGCAGATATCTAAAGGTACTACATTGATAAATGGGAAAAATTTCGAATCAAATGGAAAATCTAAATGAAAAATCTATAATCATTGTACATTTATTGCTTCTATATTGAACAAATAGCATATTGATTAACTAACCTTATTCTAACACGTGATACTTTTTCATCGAATGTAGTAGCAAATAAGCCTATTACGAAGGGAATTTCTCGATAAATAAATTATCGTCCTCTTCATTTATCGATTGGCATCACTTTTCCCCACTGTTCTATCAATGTTAATTGACATTCTACTGAAAACCGACAACTTTTTTAAAAAGATTGGAGCCGTCAGCCGTGCGACAGGCACACCCGAGCTCTCGACACTGCCATTCGTAAACTTGGAACGACGGGTTGGAAGCTCCATCTGACGGATTCTGTCCACCGCGGCTGATCTGCCGAATAAAACAAACCCCAGTTGAAGGTTAGGTTTAAAGGGCTTCAAGGTTGTCACAGTATCACCCGGACATTGGCTCGGTGCGCGCCCAAACTATGCTGATTTCTTATCGGTTTTTGGAGTCGATGAAGCCAGTGTTGCTCACCACATAATGTCCAAAATGAGGGCCCAAGATAAGGACAATAAAACAATTCCAGATAAATTGAGGCAATTTTTTCGTATCAGCAAAGGTATGCACTGAAATGATAGAGAGTAGCCGAGGAATTTTGCTTTTTAAAGTTTAACGATTTGATTGTTGTGCTTTGTTAACTTAGGAAACTTCAAAAGTCGTGAAGATATTACACTGACTCATGGTATTGAAAAGGAAATTAGTTCGGACAGTCCTGTGCATTGTCGTACTAAAGCAATAAAGGACTTGACCGATGCTGTGCTAAATAATCAATGGGAAGAAGTAAGTGCAGCACCTTGAAAGGTGGCAGTAATATATTGGGTTACTTAGATATTTTGAGTACTGTTTTACTTAAATGTTGAGATTGACAAAGTTGATGAAAACTGGCAAAATTATTTGCTTTAAATAATTGCTTTTGTATTCAAATTACTGATATAATATTTTATTATTTTTAAGTGTGCTGCTGAAAAGTTATGGTTTTTGGTACAAGACTTACTCGATCAAGATATTTCTAGAGAACACAGGCACATTACTTTGAATTTTTTAAAATGTCTTATTCAAGGACAGTATTCTCGTCTTTCTTCTCTGATGAGAGTAAAGTTTTTCAATGTCATTAAGGATCACGATATTCCTGATGATATTGGATTAAGGTATTATTAATTCTATAGTATTTTTTAAATGAATATTCAAAACTATTAATTTATTTTATTTTAATAGACTGGAATTGCTACAAAGTTTAACTGACAATGGTAAAGACATTGTCCATTTGGAAGAAAAAATGGGTCCTTTTCTTCTTTCCTGGATGCCAGCAGTCACAGGTGTTGATGGAAAAAGAAGTGCTGAATTCTTGTCATTGCTTGTTAATGTTATAAAATTTAATTCAGCATGTATTGAAGAAGAAGATATATCAGGCCTTGTTCAGTAAGAATTTAAACAATTTTTTTGAGTCTTTTTACATTATTTTGAAAGTATTTAATATTTATATATTTTATATAGGAATATTTGTCATCTGTGCTATTTTAGTAACAATACAGAAGTAGTTTCTGCAAGCTTGGAAGCTCTTGATGCAATTGTTTGTTATAGCAAATTGCAGCCAGATTCTTTGCAAACTTTTATTATAGCTTTATGTCGCAGTGTTAATGTTGAAGCTTATTGTCAGAACAGTTGGAAGGTAAATGCCCATACTATTATTTATTTATTTACTTAATAAACAACGTAAAATAAGATAACAACTTTTTAAATCTTAATTTATCAAGCATGATATAATGTTACATTATTTTAAAATGTATTACTATTTTATATTAAAATATAATTCATTTCAGATTATGAGAAATTTGTTGGGGACACATATGGGACACTCAGCATTGTACAAAATGTGCTATTTACTTCAGGAAAGTAATTTTCAAAAAGACGTCCGCCTGTTAAGAGGTGCAGTTTTTTATGTCAACATGGGTTTATGGGGTCCCTACAGGATTCCAAAACTGAAGTGCACACCGACGTCGGTTTTGCCATCATTCTATCAAGCGCTGCTTTGCAATCATCCTATTGTTATGTATGAAGTCACGTTGTCAATTCAAAGTTTAGTCAACAAATTTGGGCAAGAGCTTGAACAGCCAACTTGGAGTATTATTTTAGATATAATCGAACAAGTCATTGAACACATAGGTCATTATTTTGTAATTTAAAAAATTTACTTTTTATCGGCGATTAATTGAAGGATTTAATTTTAGAAAGAAGTAATCAGCCAGCTTCAAAACAAGTATCTACAATATTACACGACACAATTAGTAGCATACAAAACTTACTCGATAACAACGGTTACAATGGTAACATACAAAAGTTCTATGAACTTATTGAACGCTGTTCCGACGCGAGGCCGGTGAGACTTTTTAAAAATTACTAATAATAAATGCAAAATTATTAGAAAAGAAGGTAATACTTTTTTACTTTTAACAGGAGGCTTCGGTGATTAAACTTATAGATTACAGAGCTTCGATAATAGGTCCAACTTGTTATCAATGGCAATCTAAATTAAGCTCTTTGATCGAAAGGTACTATAAAAATGAAACTAGAACTAACATTAGAGTTAAAGTTCTTGATGTTTTAACAAACGTTATTCAAGTGAATAGGTAATATAAAATTAAATTTTCATTAAATTAAATTAATATACTTCAAATATAACAATTTAACTTTCTTTGATTAGGTCGAGATACGAAGACGAACTTATCGAACGAATTGTTGTTCCACATTTACAGCATGTAGAAACTGACTCTGATGTAACGATTCGTAATTTCGCGGCTCATTTATTAGTAGACTTATGTTTGGAGTGCGAATCAAAAAGATGTATAGAATTGTTGGATATTCTTGAAAGAGTAAGAGCAACAGAAGTATCCATTTAAATAAAATATAAAATATGCTAATGTTAACATTTCTTCTTTTAGATAATAAATAAACCGTTTTCTTATGATGCGATGGTTCAAGTCGACACAGACATTAAGGATGTAAAAACAGCTGTAGTTGGAGTGATAAAGATTCTTACTCAAAAAGTATATCGGCTGCCATCAATGCACGCTATCCGTGCTTACCAAATTCTCGTTAATCATTTGGAATTACATTATCAAGATCCTAAGGAAATCTTCCGAGAAGTGTCAACAATTAGATTTTTGGTAAATATAAAAATCTACTTTATTAAAAATCTACCTTATTAACGCTGATTTGTAATAAACGGCAAAGAGGAAACTAAAAGTGTAATTCTTGGCATAAAATATTTAAACGTGACTTGTCATCCTTCACAATAAACCGTTTCTTTAATCTTCAATTTTGAACATTAATACTTTGATTCAATTTTAGATTTTCGAATGCTTTTTAAAAGCCAGAGCGAATGGTCTGGGCCACCTCGGATTTCCAGATTCATCAACGCAAGTTGTAAATCGCTACAGTCCGTACCTCGTATTGGAGAACACCGGATTAAATTCGAGCAGCAGTGGCGCGAGTCCGCCTCCGGCCAGTCCAGTCCCGATGCAGAACACCTCCTGCCAGATCACTAATATCTCGCTGGCTAACGCGTGCAAAGCCGTGACTACGGCGATTAAGCAAGAAAAGGGTAAGCGTCAGGCAAAACTCGTGTTCCTACCTGTATGAGGATATGGTGTTAATAAAATATTTTTTGCTTAACAGATTGGCAAGTTTTGCAACTGATATTGAAGGAGCTGCCGCAGCTGTTACAAAATAGAGCGTTGATTTTGTCTCGGCATAGTAACGACATTGGCTCATTGGCAAGCGCTCTTTGCTCGATGGTTAGAGCAGTTCATAAAAATTATTAATTATATAAATTTGCAAATTTTGCTTACTCACTGAATTACGAAAATGTTTGCTTTTGCAGATCGAAGATAAAGCTTTCAGACCCGCTGACTCCTTGCAAAATGTTTTGCACAATGTGCCTCCTAAATTTACATTCGTAGAGTTCAGGGTACACTTCTTTCCGGTGTTATCATCTCTAACGTCATATCATGCACATTTCGATCTGAACACACAACAGCGTCTCATCAAATGTTTCGAGGTAACATTTAACTAAAATGTTTTTTGATAGTTTTGTAACAAAATTATTTCATAATGCCATATTTTCAAACTCCAGGAAGGTTTACGGACGACTTGTGCGAATCAATGCGTCACGAGTTTAATGACCTGCGCTTTGGAAATGCGAGACACTATGAGCAAACTTGTCTCTAACGTACTTTTAAGTTTATCCAAAATCTCGGATACAGTACACATTGCTATTCCAATATTGGAATTTCTATCAAGTAGGTAGTAAAAATTCAATGCAAATTCCGTTCGAGATAAAGTTTATTTATTCTTTTCTTTTAGCACTTACAAGACTACCCAAGGTTTTTTCGAACTTTACTGATGATCAGTACATGTCCATATTTGCCATAATGTTGCCTTACACAAAGCCAACGAAATATAATCATTACACTGTGTCCTTGGCTCATCACGTTATAGCAGTGTGGTTTTTAAAGTGTCGTCTTCCCCTTAGACGCAATTTTGCAAAATACATTACGAAGGTAAAATGATTTATGGGAATTAAAATATTTCTTACAGGCATTAATAATATGTATTTACAATAATACATTGTTACAGGGTTTAAAAACAAATGCTAAAATGCTTTTGGAAGAAGGCAACACTGTTAAACCAGATATTAGTCTCAGCAACGAGGATTCCTCTAATAGAAAACGAAGCTCCAGTTTAACAGAACAAGTACGTCAAATGATTTCACAGCTCTTCATAAAATATCCAAATAATAATTCATTGCGTCTTTAATCATCCATAGGGGAGCAGAGCACGAAGGTTCGTCAGAGAAAACAGGGCCTTAGACTTGAAGCCTCCAGTGGACAAGGCTTTAATGAACTTTCACGTTGAACTCACAGAAACTTGTATAGATTTAATGGCTCGTTATTCGTATGCTATGTACTCGGCTCGTCCAAAGAGGTCTGCATCTTTTTCAATATCATCACTGTAATGTAGACAATTTGAAGACCACATCTTTAAAATTAAAAAATCTTTCTAGACTCCTGGCTGCAGATTTTCTACTGAAAGAGGGTAACTCAGTGACGTGGATATTAGGCAACAAACTGATCACTGTGACGACAAGCGGCTGTAGCAACAAAGCAATGCGAGGCCCGCTCTGTGACAACTGCTGGGCGGCCTGCAAGGCGATGCCGGAGCAAACGCGCTCGAGTCATTCGAGTTTACTGCGCGCCTCGAGTGCCGACGGCGGTAACCGCGAGGAGAAACTCTCGCGGCAGTCTTCGGGTGGCCACGCGAGCTCGAGCGCCAACACCGCGGCTAATTCTCCTACGGAGGAGGCAAAGCGCTCGCTCGACGAGTCGGACCCTGGGGCGAAGGTCCGGGAAACCACGAGCGCCGACACCTCGCTCGACCGCAGCGAACAACAGCAGAACGAGACCTACAAGCTCGAACAGATGATGAATACAGACAAGCAGGAGGAGCATCAGCCGTGCGCCTGCTGGTGTCAGGGCTGGGCCGAGATCTTTGTCAGACGACCCACCGGTGACATGTCTTGGATCATGAGGATACAGAATTCCATGCACATGGACACGCCTTATGATCTGCCACTTGATAATATTACTGCGCTGTATATGCCCACGACTGAAATGATGCCACAGAAGAGTCAGGACCTTGCGTCTGAATTTTCTGAGGATGAAATACCAGTGTGCACTGTATGATTTTTTTGTAACATTGAGTAATTTTTTTTTCTCATGAAGTATTATTCGAGTAAAATGTAAATCAATGGCTTATTCAAGCCTTGCTTTTTTATAACGTAAAAAATTACAGTAATGTCTTGTATTCACATATGTTTTAGTTATTTTTTACTATGAGTTCTGTAAGTTTGTCACAGACTATAAACCTATGAAGTTTTACTAAACAGTTTAATAATTTTTAGTAGAATATTAAGAAATATTTCATGGAAATATTTCAGTCTGTGATAAAAGTACTGCACTATTAAGTAAAACGTATCTTTTGTTTTTGTTTTATAATGATCAGTTTTTTGCAAAAATAACGAAATTTTTATTTGCAGGATATTTCGGAGAAGAATCTTGAACCAAGTCAGAGTGAAGCGAGTAGCTTTGCTAGAAGTGGGACACTATCCTCTTCTGGACCCATTGATATACCTGGTTCACCCGCGCGTCCTAGTCCGTCCAGGCCGAGTCCTCGTGACAGTCTTGAAAGTTTGGAAGAAGGCGAAGATGGTTCGTGAATAAAATGAAAACAAATATTCATAAATGATCAATGATGTATTAATAATTCATATTGTTTCTTTATTTTTAGATTCAAGGAAATCGCGGAACCCCGTGCGTAGATCAAATTCTAGTCCTGAAATGAGTTCGAATTGGAAGAATCCTTTTCTGAATAAAGACAAGCTTAATATACCACCGACCGAGCGCGATGATTCCAATAGTGAAGTTGATCCGAAATCAGATGCTGAGCTTAAAAAGCACATAAAAAATACTTACTCCAAAGACATGAGGTAGGTAAAAGTTTGCTAAATTCTCGCTCTACTATTTTGATAAATTTTAAATTCTAATAAACTTTTATTACAGAGTCAGCTGCGAAGCTATACCGGAGGAAATTTCGGGTATGGGTACGACACCACCTTCAACGGAAAATCCGGGAGATCATCCGTCGGGATTGTTGTCTCAGCGATCTTACCCTGGTGCGAGTCAGGTACCGCAAACGACAGCCGTCACGAGCAACACGGTCCCACCTTCCCCGACAACTGGACAGGTACATTCTAAATAAAACTTTTTACGTTTTAATTATGTTTTTTAACGTTTTATTAACGTTTTATTTATGTTTTTTTTTTGTATCTTTAATTTTTTCAATCTTTTCGTAGCCTCCGGCAAATTTGCTTACGTCGCAGACGCAGCTTAGTTCAAAACCGCCACAATCACCGACACAGCTATACTCAAGACTCACTAGTTTGGACTCGAGCCACAAGTCTTGGATGATTGACTCGAAACCGCCCATCGGTCGAAATCTTTTAATTGACAAGGTATAAACTCGCCTTTTTTCCTTTAATTTATGACGCGAAACATTACAATTATGATAAACGGTAAATAAATAAAATTGTATTTACAAGCAGCTTAGAGAAGACAAGGCTGATCCCTCAGCTTTGCCCCCTCTCGCCTTTCGTGACCGTGGCTACACAATATCCGTTATGAGTCCGGCAAAAATAAGGAGGAATAATTCTCCCCGTACAAAGGATCAGCCGAGCCAAGTGAATTTGCCCAATAATCGTAGCGGCATCAATCCTAGGTACAGTAATTGATATTAAATTCATTTTTTGAATACCAGTTTCAAACGTTAATATGAAAAAAAAATACATTTCGTAGTAGTTTTTATATTTTTTATTTTATATTCAGTTATAATTTTAAGTTTCTATTTTATAATCACTTAATTTTATATTTTAATTTGTAATTAAAGACTATTTAGTCCGCCGAAATGAAATATATAAATAAATATTTTGCAGCTTTGTATTTTTACAATTGTACCATTCGGCTCACTTTGGACCTTCTGCAGAGAAGCCTCTTTTGGTTCCACAAACAAATGCACTTTTGCAGACTTCCATCACGAATTTGGACAGGATACAACCGTACGAAACCCACAAAATTGGAATACTGTACGTGGGACCTGGTCAAGCCTTGAACGAGTCTGAAATCTTAGCAAATCAACACGGCTCCCTGCGGTATGCACAGTTTTTGCAGAGTCTGGGCACACTTATAAGGCTAAAAGACGCAGACGAAAGCATCTTCCTCGGAGGACTCGATCGAAACGGAGAAAACGGTAATTTCGCTTATATTTGGCAGGACGACGTGACGCAAGTTGTCTTTCACGTGGCGACGCTCATGCCAACCAAGGCTAGTGATCCTAAGTGTACCTCGAAGAAGCAGCATATAGGGAACAACTACGTTTCTATTGTATATAATGAAAGCGGCGAACCGTACAATATTCAGACTGTCAAAGTTTGTATTTATTTACCAATTTTTAACTAAAAAAATCTGTACTGATCGTTTGTTAAAAAAAATGTTTTTCTTTTTTACTTTTAGGGGCAGTTTAATTATGCTTGCGTAGTTATTCAACCACTAGATCATGGAACCAATCAGTTGACTGTGCAAGCAAGAGAAGAACTTAGCGAACATATTGGTCACAGTGAGCCGAAGATCATATCCGATCAAAATTTGGCAATTTTGTCACGTCAATTAGCTCTTCATGCAAATGTAAGGATTATAAGTTTTTATTTACTGGCAATTAATTGCAATTAAACGAAATAACAAGAATTTTTTTTATTGCAGTTGGCCTCTATGGTTTGTTCGTCTTTAAAACAAAAAGATCGCAATCCCTATGCATCCAACTGGTTGGAGCGACTACGACAAATAAAGCGTTTAAGAAAACGAATTCTGGAAGAATTATTGAGAAAAAATCCCAATGACGATGGAATCAAGAATTCCTTAGAAGAGGAAGATAAATTAAAGATTGTGGAAGATCTTGTTCAAGATTTCACAGACTTTACAACTTAGATAAGGCGTTTCTTTTTTTTTATATAAAAATAATAGTATTTTTATGTATGAAAAAATTATAAATACTGTACTGAAATAGATTTATTTATTATTAAAAAAAATATTTATTATTAATCCTGCAATTACCATAAACACGGGATGTATGAATTGTATTTATTTTAAATGTATATTTTGCAAAATATGACAATTATTAGTTCCATGTGTATGAAATTGTCTTAAACTCTTTTTTGGCGCAGTAAATAACTTTTTATTAAGAGCATTTGCAATTTAAATTTTCGCGCACTCTTTTGCCTATAGCACGAAATTTAAAATCTCATTCGCAATATCGTAAGATACCTCAAATTCGCAAACATTTTGCTTCAGATGTCGGCAACATCCAGCATCAATTGGATAAACACGTAAGTCGTACTGCAGCGCCTGGTGTATACAAGGCCGATAGTGGGGTGAGAATTGCCAAAGCAACACGAGTGTTTTGTAGGTTAACGGTGGCGTGGAAATGTTTTTTTACATTTAATGTTAAATATTATTATAGTTTTTTTTAATAATTTTTTAAATTTAAAAATTAAGGGCATATATCTAGATACGTAAATACATACATTAATCTTGTTGTAAATTTTAATAAAATGATGTTAAAATTGTTGTTAGTTATTAGTTTATTAATAAGTGCCATTTATTGCGGACCAGAAGAACAAGAGGGTGTCAAGTACGCTGATAAATGTGAAGGTAATTTTTATAAAGTTTAGAAAACTTCAATTTTGTAAACATGATATTGATGAATTATCATTCTTTGTGTTACAGTGTGCAAAGTAGTTGCCACAGAACTTGAGGCAAGACTTGATGAGACTGGGAAAACTAGTGATGTTCTGGAAATTGGATATTCGATTGATGATGTAGCACCAAAGAAAAAAAAAGAATACAAGAAATCGTAATTAAAACATTCATTTTTTAAAAGCTCTTATTATTAAATAACATTTTTTCATTGAGCATTTTATTTTCAGGGAATTAAGGTTAATTGAATCTTTAGAAAATGTTTGTGCCAGAATTTTAGAATATAATATTCATAAAGAAAGATCCGATAGTACAAGATTTGCTAAAGGCATGAGTCAAACTTTTAAAACACTACATGGGCTTGTGTAAGTCTCCATTGTTTATATTTATTTAAAAAAATTGTTTCTTCGTTCTATTCAAGTTAACACTTGTTTGCAGAGATAAAGGTGTTAAAGTTGAATTGGGAATTCCTTATGAATTATGGGATAAACCATCTGTCGAAATAACAACTCTAAAAACACAATGTGAAGATTTAATTGAGAATTACGAAACAGATATTGAAGACTGGTATTATAATCATCAAGGAGATATACCATTAATCAAGTAATAAGTTTAATTTTGAATTACTTTTATTTTTGTCTTACACTTTTAGCATTTTTATTTTTATTCTTTTAGATATTTGTGTTCACAAAGAGCTTTGAAAGGAAACGATAATACCTGTTTAAAGGATAAAGGAGACACTGGAAAAATATCTACCAAAGAAAAATCAAAGAAATCTAAAGGGGAACTGTGACATAATTAAAATTTAGTCAATATAATTAATTTTTTATCTTATTTTTAAGAACCAAGATTCCATTAAAATAAGTTGGAACTATATGTACATTCAAGCAAAATAATTTTTTGTGGAACATATCTTGAAAAACACTTAAGATTGTTATGTATTTATTACATTTTTAATGAAACTACTACATTGCCATTTGAAATTATTTTACTCGAGTATGTGTAAACATTCACATGAAATGTGATAATTTTATAATGTAATATTTACAATGTGATAAACATTTTTCTCTGAGATTTTATGTCATCTTTCTTAATTAAAGGCATTAATTCAGTAATAGAAATTTGTAAAATTTTTATTTTTAATTTAGTTTTATAACATTTTCTAATAAAACCTCAACTTTATCTTAAATAGTAAGATGGTTTTGATGTAATTAATATTATCCTCACTATTTCAATGTCTGTACGTTATCTTTCTTCTTTTCTCCCTTTTTCCAAACTGGTTTGCCTCTTAGCTCTCTCAACCTCCTGTATTCTTCTTTGAAGTCTTGATGCTCATCTCTGAACAAACCGTACCAGCGTAAGTGTTTCATGAGAACATGAGTCTCTCTAAGTCTTGGATAATATTCCACAATCTCTGACCTCTTGTCAACAGGTTTTTCGCTGAACAAATGAACAACTTTCATTGATTTGTTGGTTGTAGGCCTAACTACTTCACCAAATATTCTGTTGCTTAAACGATTCATTCGTTTGGCATAGCTACTAGCTACGTTTACTAATTCAACGTATTTGCTCATTTTCTTTATATTATTCCTCAATATTTAGACAAGGTTAGGATTCTTCTGCAAGATATTCTCTGATATTATTTTACTTTAATTGCTTCAAAACCTGCTCGATCAGATTCATCTGAAATAAGTTTATTTAAGTTTTAGTGAGTCTTTAAATGTTAATTCGTAAATGAAATAAAATAATACCTTCAAACTAATTCATGGCTTTGTCTCATGCAGCTGCGATATGCGTGCCGCCTCCATACAATAGCAGACGAGTAATATCTTCAAGATACTATAAAATTATCTTTAGATAATCATCTTATCGTATATATTATTTAATTTTAAACAGCTTTCATTGTGAAAAATATTGTGTAGCTTATAAATAGTTTTTAACTGCGTTTACAGAAAAAACAAATACAATATTTTTAAACAAGCTATTTATTTTATAAACCGATTTTATAAAATGTTAAAAAAATTATAGTTATATAACTAATTACTACATATAGTGATGTGAAATATTCCCCATGGAAACTATCTTATAAAATACTATAAAAATGTACAAATTTTATAAAATCCGATAAATTATTTATCAGGTGTTTTATGCGGTTTTTGCACCACTTTATTGAGTTTTATAAGACTCTTTCAATAGGGTTTTGTTTGAAAGATAAATAAACAAATACAGTACAGCGTGCATTTTAATTTTAACTTATTTTTATTTAATTTAACCAATTGTATATATTACTTTATAGTTCAATAAATTTTCAACGTTTTTTTTTTCACTTGATGGTAACATACTTATAGGAATCTAAACATTTAGTAGACACAATTGATGTAGACGTGCGTTCCTAGGAACGACGTTAATTTCTACTTACATTAATATAATACAATGGAAAGAAAATATTTCGCGAACATTTCTATTGTTGAAATAAATCTACTGAAATTCTATTCTAAATTTGTATGTACAAAAAGTTAAAAACACATTCAGGATTACTGTGAAATTTACATAGTTAATATCGTCTCTTACAACTCTTATTGTACGTACTTACAGTTGTTCAGTATACCGGCATACTGCATCATAGGTGACTTATGTGAATTGAACACGCGTCTAATTGATTAAACACTGCAAATCAGTCAATTTAAACAATAGTAGGAAGATTTGGCACGGAGCTAAATTTATAAAAGAAATTTAACATTGTTGAATGAACTATATTTATCGTCACATTTTGCAATAAAATTTGGCCGCGTGCAACAGTCGATTTCTCCTCATAATACTGTATCAGTTCTTTTAACTTCAATACTGCTGCAACACTGACACTCGCTTAAAACTCAACATGATCTATTTTTTTTACAACGAAAACCTGCATTAATAAAACAGGTATTGTGTGTGGCATTGGATCTGCTCATGAAATGTAGAAATACATCACTTTATAATTTAAATGAACTGTACTCTCTTAATTTCAACTGATTGCGAGTGAAATCTTAAAATATATTTATCTTTCAATTAATTAAGGCACGATCTCTGAACACTCCTTTTAAAATATAATATTTCCTTTGCAAAGAAAATAAATTGCATCGATATTTAAAAATCTCTTAAAGATAAAACATTTAATAGCTTTCTGCGCATGCATACCAAGTGCTTATGTCGACGAGTGCCTTAAACAACACTGCTTTCTTTCTTTCATCAAGTGATACATAAAATGCATTATTTTCGAAAATATTAAGACATCCGGGCCAAAAAGTCATTCTGGCGTCTTCGCATCAGTACCGATTATTTATAAATTCGCATCGGTGAACGTCAAACGCCGCAGCCTGATTCAATCAATGTGAAACGCAATTGAATCATCAGCGCATGAAAGCTGCCTATTGAGACTGAGAGAGCGACGAGATAAAAAGGAAAAAAAATACGCAACGGAAGCGAGTGCGATCTCTTTGTCGCGGCCGAATCACCGCTCGACTCGTCGCGCTCGTTGCACGGGGCAAACAAATTCACTTATCAGAGGCTACGGTATAAGTACACTTGTACATATGCTCTCGACGACGACGGCACTCTCCGTCGCCTCTGTACGCATCGGCAGTTGACGGGTAGGCAGTTGTACTCGGTGTAACGTTCAATTATGCCGGCGAGGCGACATCCTTCTCGGTCTTTAAGGGTTTCTTTACGCCTACTTGCTCGGCCTCCTCGAGAGTATCCGGCAGCTTCGTACCCAGAGTCTCCGGGAAGGTCAATGACAGTAGTCCGGCTGTAAGGCTCATGCTACCGAACAGCATCAGCGGCAGGCCCTCGTAGATGTATTTTGCCTGGGGAAAGAAAAATGTATATCAATTTTTTGTTTAGATCAGTCGAGTGTGTAGAGACGAGATTACTTTTATTACATGAAAAATATATTAATATCGCTTTTCAGTAAAGCAGTGCAATAATGACGCTGAAGATTAGATAAACAAGTGGGGCGGAAAGTGCCTATTTTCTTTTTAATGAATGACGTATGATTTGGGTTAACGTGTGCGCTTTAGACTTTAATAAAAGCTGATCACGACAATCATAATAGTTTAAAAATCTTTTTTTAGTGACGGTTAAGAATATCGTACTAGTAAAGGTGTCTGTGGCGCCAGAATAGATCCGATACGGCCGGTCATACTGCAAATGCCGAGAAGAGAGTGCCTAAGAGTCGTCGGGAAAAGCTCGGTTGTATACACATACGACGTAGAAAATGCCATCGTTATGCAACCCTTGCCGCAAACATAGAGTACAAGCGCGATTACGGACCAAGCTCCTGAAAAATTTGAATTCATAAGATTATTTAAGTACTTATAGAAATAAATAAAATTAATTAAATGCGCAGTTTCGATTATTAGACATTTAAAAAAATTAAAAAGAAATTAACGCACCGTGATCCACCTTTGGTATGAACTGTATACCCCAACAGAAGAGACCACTGCAAATGAAGGAGCCACAGAGGGTGGCCTTGCGGCCAATTCGATTGAGCAGCGGGAAAACGAGAATGTTGCCGGGTATTTCGATGGCAGTTACGAGGATAAAGTTAATGTATTTATTGCCAGCGAATTCAGTCGAGTTTAGGGATAATCCATAGTACACAAAAGTGTTGGTCAACCAGCAGAATGAGCATATTAATAGCCGCACCAGAATCTTCGGACTTTTACGGATTTGTGTAATTCGCGGCTCGTCTTTTTTCTTCTCTCCGTTTTCTCCTTTCTCCTTCTTAGCGTCATCTTTCTGCAAAAATATTTAAAACATCAATAGCTTTACGTATTTTCATTAATTAAATGTTTAGAAGATAAATTAGTGAAAAGTGCGTTTATATTTTACGGGTAAGTATAGTATTGTACAAGAGTTACGATAATTTTTTTTCATTAAAATCTGAAGAGTTATAAGAGAAATTTTGAAACGCGTAGGATTGGAAACTTCATTTGCAGTAACTTGTGTATGCTAATGGAAAATTTAAACTTTTTAAGCTTTGACCATACGCTTTCTCCATATAAAGTTAATTAACACTTTCTAGGAGTGCCTATTGGATATAGGTCATGAGCATATAAGAATTCGAAAACAGGTAAGTTTGATTTTTGACCCTGACCACAGTTATCGATGTCAATGATTACGTTTTCACACTCCGCAAGGTACAACAAACGTTAACAATCGAGGTCAATTATTCGCTGGAGTTACGATTTTCCTGGTTTATCATAAACGTGCAAGATGATTTGTTTTCCATTACTAGTCTTCGTAAATAGTTAATTTAAAAAATATATACCTTTTCATCATTAATACTTTTGAGTTCTAAGAAAGCCTCCTCAGAGATGTCGATCTTGTTCACTCGAGCCATTTTTCGGTAAACTTTTTCGGCCATATCACGTTTGTCGTTGGCCAAGAGCCATCTAAAAGATGTTTTAATTATTATATTAAAATTATTAATAAAATCTTTTGACAATATCTTTATTGCCTTTAAAAGAAATTTTACCTGACTGATTCGGGTAGGATGAACATGAGCAAAATGACAAGTAAACCGGGCCCGTAAATGACCCTCATCAGGATCCTCCAATTTTTCACCCACATCGCAGCCAATCCCAGCCACATCTCACCAATCGCATAGATGCAAGATATCACCGTACTTCCCAAAATTCTCTTTTCCACGCCGGTCATCTCCATAGCTGATAATGATATTAGAAACTTACTTATAAACAATTTATACTTTTATTTAAAGATCTATGTGCATTATATTGAGAGTAAAAACTTTCTAGTTAAGAAAATTGTAGATCAATATTAATTGAAAATTAAATACTATCGTTTCCAAGGCTAACATTTACGACTTAATTTTTAAATAATAAATCTTACAAGGCAAACGTTTACGACTTAATTAATAAATCTGTTAACAATTATACGAATTCAAAAATCTAATTTGATAAAATCTGTAGTTGTAGTAACAATGACTAATCGTAAATATTAAAAAAAGAGGCCGCAGAAGAGCCTACCGTAGATGAAACCGGCACTGTAGATTCCAGCAGCGAAGCAGGCATCAATAAATTCGAAGACGACGAACATCCAGTAATTGACCGAAAACGAGTGTATCAGGCCGCTGAGGCCTGCTAAGAAGGTGATTGACGTCAGGACAGTCCGCCTGCCGTATCTGGAGAAAAACGCATAAAATTATATCCTCTTCATAAAAATCCCGCGCTTGTGTCTTTGCTTAAAGTGAATTCTTTTTTTCATTTACTTGTCGGAAAACGTCGAGGCGAAGGTCAGTCCGACAAGCTGGCCCACATTGTTTATCGTCCCGATGAGAGTCAGCTTCCACCGATTGGCGTCGCATGTTATTCCCCACTGGAAAGGAAAAATCAATGTGTCACATTTATTATTATCATTGTTCTAAGTAAACGCACAATTTTAGGATTTTCCCGTGAGTAAGAGAAAAAAGAAATTGCAACTAGCTGGCAAGATTGCAGTAATTTTTGGTTAAACAATTCAGCAAACAAATTTGTAAAGTCATTAGAAATCTGTACAGGTACATCATTTACGTATTTTTTGTTTAATATTTTAACGATAGTGTTAAATTTATATATATAGAAAAACAGAGATCAAGAATGCGGATTATATCTAATCTTAAAATTGATAACAGATCTGATATCGACCGAATTATCAGCGAATAGTTTAACGATAAGCTACCTATCGCCTACTTATAGATTTAACAAATTGAAGGATAAGAAAATTTTAACAACACGAACTACGATAAATACGGCACGTAGCGTGTAATTACGATTTATCATTGGAAGTTTTTTTTTTTCGTTCAAGTGCTCGAAAACTGGAGCACATTACCTCGTTGTGTATGGTGACCTCTTCGGGGTCGTAGATCCAAGCGTCGCAGGCTATGGTTTTGTTCTTATTGAAGAAGGTCGGACTTGAGCAGTCGTCGCTGGTTTGCGGCTCATTCGGTGCATACCTCATGCAATTTTTATCCGACAGAGAATTGTTCAACCAAGGTAGACCAGCTAATACCGTGGCATTCGGATTTTCGCACTCCGGCACCAGGCATCTGCAATGAAAAATAATTTTTTTATTTGTTTAACATATTAATTAATTATATATTAATGCTATAGGATAGCTAAAAGTCTCCATACATTCTCTGACATATTTATATTCGTAAAATTTAAGTTTAGTTTTACTTTTCTAGATTAATAAGATTCAATTATTATTTTAAGTTAATTGTAATTTAAATTAATACTTATCAGATTATGTATAAGGACTTATTGTCCGTTGAATTGTTAATAAATAAATACAAGTAAAGGAAATTTAGATTTTTTTAAGTTACAAGCAATTGCATTGTGATTTTTCATTCAATTTTTACTATGTGGTAAACGTCCAAGTCGCTATTTAATTTTTTTGAAACATCATGTTCAAAGACAGTTTTACTTAGACCATAAATTACTTCAAATGGGATCATCAGTTTGTGTCAATTAATTTATGCGCTTAAGTTGGTAAATAAAATGTGCCCGCGCGGAAACGAGAAATATTAAAATTTTATGAACAAAAAAAAATCAATTGCATAACCATCGGGAAACAGTTATCGCTTTTAAAGTGGTAGGAATTACAATGTTCTTGGTGTGGTCCATACATTCCTCGGTACATTGCACGTTTATTTTCTTAAACAATCGCGTACGGGCAAAATTGTTACGTAAACTCTTAGCCGACATTGTACGAGATCAGCAGACGTTAAAGAATTTCCTGCTTGCCATTTATCCTACGAAAAGTTCAATTTTTCTTTTTAACAAGTTAATTAGGCAGTTAACTTTGGTGACGTCAGTGATGAAAAATTTAAAATTTAACGTATTAAAAAAAATGGGCTTGTTCTTTGCGACCTGAACCGATAATACTGAAGGCCGTGTTTTTAAAAATTGCGTGTTCGTTTTACCTGTACTTCACTTCGCCAGCAGTGAAGACGTAATCAAGGGTGAAGCCGGCCGACAGGATTAGCGGCAGCGTTATGAGTCCATAGATCGTCAGCTGGTACTTGCCGAAGGTTTCGATGTCCTGCATCTTTGCGGTGACTTTGAACGATCCTGCAGCGTTGTGACTTGATCAAATGAACTTTCTCCGATGCTTAGCCCGCTGTACACGGGAGGCCCTAAAAGAAAACGAAAGCGCTGCTTGAATCAAAACTTATACAAAGACTTGTTCCGATGAAATACTTAAGGGGGTACAAGCACTTTTAAATTGCAAAATAAAAAAAAACTATTTTTCAATAATTCTACATATACTTAAATAAGTAATTTAAAAAATATAAGACCTCTCTACATGCCTGTATTTCCCAATTATTCATTGGAGTCTCATCAAATACATAATTCACTGTCTCTAACATTTGAAGTGGCTGAATTCTGTACAAGAAATGTTACTTAGTTGAGTATATATAGAATTAAAAATGAAAAAGTTGTTTTTTATTTTGAAATTTATAAGTATTGTAACTCCTTAAATTGTACATTGCTTAAAAAAACGTATAAAAATTACTTAATTTTTTTTATACTATACGCTATACATTTTAAACATTCAGTTTAAATAATTTCGTGGATATTATTTTACGTTACTTTTTGTTTAGTATGATAATTAATATTTACTTTTTACGACAGTTTTTTAGCTTTTAGCTCAGTTTAGCTTTTACAGTCTTTTATAAACATTTTACGTTTGAACGACTAGATTGAAAAAAATTTAACGTAAGAAAAACAGCTGCTTTAAAGAACGTATAAAAACGACAGTGCTTTTAATTTTGATTACTATCATCTGTTGCGCTCTAGAAAAAAAAACATCAATCCCATCGCAAGCCACTCCTTGTACAACGGGGCGAACCCTTCGACGCATCAATCACTTCCATCAAAACAAAACTAACAGCTCACATTCCACAAAATTCAAAACACAGACCATCCTTTCAAGATCCACAGATAGAGCAATTACACTTCCAAATTCACAAATGCGAGGTCAACGACCTCGCGACGGCGTTTCCCGCATTATAAGTGCCCAGTTGTCGCACGCCGACGACGAGGCGAAGGTCGAGTGTCCACGGTCGGAGAGGCGCTTTTTCGAGGAGTCCGTGAATAGGTCATTCTGCGAGGTGCCACGGTCGTCGACTGGTATGACACTGTACAGAACGCGCCCGGCAGCATCGACCAGCTGCAACCCCAGCCTAACCCGACTACACGGCTTCACCCCTTTCCGATCTGACGGTATACTGGGAGGGTGCACTGACCCCGTTTCTACTTCGCTTGTTGCACGTGGTGCATTTTACAAATTTGCATTTTTAATTTGACGGTACGACGAGACACCTTGCGGATATACAATTAATTACAGCTTCGATTTTAAAGTAATTATATCTTGGATTTACAATTATTAATTACACTTTCGATTTAAAATTAATTTTAACTTGGATTTACAATTATCGATATTAAACTAATTATAACTTGGATTTACAATTATTGATATTACACTTTCGATTTTGAACTAATTATAACTTGGATTTACAATTAATTATTGATTACACTTTCGATATTAAACTAATTGTAAGTTGGATTTACAATTATTAATTACACTTTCGATAATTTTAACTTGGATTTACAATTATTGATTACACTTTCGATATTAAACTAATTGTAAGTTGGATTTACAATTATTAATTACACTTTTGATTTTAAACTAATTTTAACTTGGATTTACAATTATTGATATTATACTTTCGATTCTAAACTACATATAGCTCGGATTTTAAATTACATACACCATGAATTTTAAACTAATCGAGGAGTAACAATTAAATTAATTTAATCAAGTGCTAAAAAATTACAGTGACTTTGTAAAAGACTCTTAATTCATTGAAGTATCTTGAAGTTTATATATCAGCTGCGCAAAGCCTGAGAAATAATTTGACAAAGTCTTCATTCTTATTTATCTATTGCAACAAAAGTGTTTACAAAGACTCCAGTTGAAAGTACAATTATTTATCAGAATTTCTCACAAAACAGTTCTCGTTCGAATTACTTTCTAAATCTGTAAAACAAAGAAAATGTCAATGAAATGAAGCACTAATTGCGCACTTAAAAAAAAAAGTCTTGATATAAAAACAAACTTGTACGGAGCGCGTGCTTACCACAACGACGATGAAAGGCCACAGTCAAAAAAAGCAGTCCCGAAGGCGGCTCAATGAATTAAGTCGTATCACATCTCGCCGGAAAAAAAAATCGTGTCATTGACATTTAAGTATTATACGCTATGCGCGTTTCTCGCATAATGAACAACTCCGATTCGACATGCACGTGAACAGCGTATTTCTTTCGTATCGTGTACAATTATTTTTCGTCCACTCCAATCACTCTTATTTATCGTCTAAATCTACTACACACACACCTGCGCGCACATACACTTAAAAATTGAAATAAATTAGCAATAATTTGCAGGGGAAATATCAAAATTTCTACCCCGTTTTGTGTAAAATATATAAATACGTACTCGCCAGCGTCCTGTAATGAAAAAATATCAATACGATTTACCGTTGCTAAAAATGATCGTTTCTCAATTTCCCTCTCGCAAAGAATAGTAAACGATAATTAATTCATTGTTCGCGGAATTTATAAAGACTTTTCAAGCCGTTATACCATTTTTTTATTTACCGTTTCTTTGTAATCGTAATGTAAACATCCGCAATGGTTCCGTAATTAAATAAATTTTCCACGTATATATAAATCATCCGCGAAAAGCACTGGATGGAGAACGCGATGAGCAAAAATTTACGATGCGTAGGGTACTCCTCCGACATGCGTTTCCTCACCTTCGCAAATTGCCGTAATAATTATCACTGCACTCGGAATCACTCGGAATCCCCGACAGTATCAATTATTGTATAACGTTTCCCATAATATATTCTCCATTTGCGCCCGTTACATAAAGAAAGAACACACAGACTCGAAATTTCGTGGCGCAACAGTAGATTCCGCGAATTGCACCATCCCGCGACCGCCAAAACAAAAAAAAAAACAAATAAAAAAGTATTACTGAAATTGAAAAAAAAATGTACAGGTGTACATCACAAGCCTGGTTGTATTTCATCGCCGCGTGTATCTCCCCGTGGAAACAATCTTTTAAAATCCTATAAAGATTATCAAATTCGATAAAATCCGATAAATTATTTATCAGGTTTTATACAGTATCTGCACCATTTTAAGATATTTTTAACACACTGTAAAAATTTTCTGTGTAAAATTACAACACTTAACATAGGTGTAATATTATAACCTACTTTAAATTTATTAGGGAACATACAAATGACTGACGTGATTTTACAAGCACAATTATAGCAGAATCCTTTACCTGGTGGTACTTCCACTATTAGAGTTTTCTAAGACCCTTTCACTGAGGTTGAATTTGCGATTCGCGGAAACGAAGGAGGAGACGAGATTACGAGAGAAAAACTTTCAGGAGCACATCCGCCTGGACCTGGAGGACGCAGAATCCAGACTCGTGGTGGCCGCGACGACTGTGTTCCCGCGGGAATCGCGCAGGCCGAGGAGAAGCCTGCGGTGCCCGAGGAGTGCACGCGCGTTCGTCCGGAACGAGAATGAGGCGGCGCGAGGGTCGCGCCACTTTTCCCGCCGCGCCTCGATCGCCGCCGTCGCGCCGCCGACGCCGCCGTTTAATGTATAAAGCACGCGCGGCGGCCTACACGCGTCGCGCCGCTTCCCTTAAATGCCCCATGTGTGCGTGGGAAATTGGGATTTTTTTTTTCGGATTCCGGTTTTTTTTCTCTTGTATAATGACTCGATTGAAATTCCTCGGGAGGTATTTCCTTTCGAATGCAGTCGGTACATTGAGAGAAAATACTTAAAAAAATTTACTATGGTTATTAGCAGAAGGAGTGACACTCTTATCGAGTGAGAATTTTTTATATGAAAAATAGCAATTTTTAGTGCCTGAAATTTAAAAAAATATACTAATAATTGATATTTTGATAACTGTTCTTTCCTAATCACAATAGTGAATTTTATTAAGTTTTTTCTCTCGGTGTAGGGGTTGGATTAAGTAATATTTTAGATTTTCGAGATGGATATAGATAAACTTTTAGACTGATTTTTTGGCGCGTATAATTTCGAATTTTTAAATAACTTTGAAGAGTTTTTCAAATTGGAAAGATTGGAATGTGATTTGATTTGCTCGATAGTTTTATTTATTTAAATTATTTATATAATAATAATTCAATGGACAAAGTAGCCCTTAATACAACGTTGGAAAAAACAAAATTATTAAAGTAAATTAAAACTACTAAAAATTACAAGTGAACGGGCCAATAGAGTCAACAGATGTTGAGTTATGAAGTATAGAATTTCAGAACCTTTACACTCTATTAAAAGTGGAATAAATTAGCATTTGAGTTTATTGAGGTTTAAAATTTTCAATATTTCTAGCTTGAATTCTATTAAAAATATAGGTGGAAATTTTTATTTAAAACCTAAAGTAAAGAAACTCGAGAAATAGATAAAAGTGTATAAATTACTAATAAAATTTAATGTAACTTTTATTTTAGAAATTCACTAGTCACTATGGTGTTTTTTTTTATTTTATATCCTTGCTTTAATAATTTTTTAATATAATTTTTAATGCAACATTTGCCTCTATATAAAAGTAAATGATATGACACAAATTTGTTTAATTCAAATTTATAACTTTATTAACATTTATTATACATAAATAAAAATAAAACTCTATTAATAATAAGAATATCATTACTAAACAAGAACAACGTATACAATTTTTTACTACACTGTAACCAAGACAATGCAATAAGTGAAATGAAAGTACTTATATTCATTTATTTTTCTTCTTTCACGCGTTACTTTAAATTCTCAATGTACATGACTAACAAAATTGGAGACAAAGAAAAAGCTTTTTCCTTTCTTACACAGTCAAGACAAAAAAAAGAGCAAACTTCGGCATACGTATATACGCAGTAGTTGCGAGAAACGAAAATACAATTTTAAATGAATTGTATACAAATAAAAAAAAAATACGCCATTAGTCAATTAGAAGATTAGATTGCATCGTTCAATTTGTTAACAAGACAATTTTGAGCTCTTTTAAGCACGATCGCTTATATCTTTATGCTTTTATGTCTTCTTGAGCTGCTACTTATCTTGCAATGATCCCAACGAGTGTTAAATCTATTTTTTTGTTTAAATTTTAATTTAAAATTGTATACCAGTTTACTACCGGTTCGCACAACTGCGACAGAAGTCGTGATAATTTATTTAAAAAATTGTCCTTCTTTTTATTTTAAATAAAGTTTTAGCCTTGTTTATCAATTACAGTATGCTTTGTTACAAAGTAAAATTAATGTATTGTTAAATGGTTAATTCCACAATTATAAAATTCACTAAATTATCGTTTATGTGCCGCAAGAACAATGTAATGAATAAATCTCTTAATATATATACACGCTCAATCGAACTGCGGTGACGTCTCAATGAAACGACGATTGAAAAATCCGCAGTCTATTTTAGTTTTCTGCACAAACGAATTACAATCGTTTAAATCGTACATTGAGTTACAATAATTGACCTTTAACCAAACGGATGAATAAAAACAGTCTGGATAAAACTCCATAAAACGGTGCAAAAACAGCATAAAACCCGATAAATAATTTATCGGATTTTAAGAAAGTTCGGCCAACATCTTCCTTCTTATTTATCTATTGCTGCAAAAGTGTTCAAAGACTCCAGATGAAAGTACAATTAGTCATCAAAATTTCCCATAAAACCTTTATCGTTCAAATTACTTTCCAAATTAATTTATTGGATCTTATAAAATTTGCACATTTTTTATAGTATTTTATAAAATTGTCTCCACGGGGATATTTTTACTCGACGATTTGTACCTTCTTAAACAATTGATTGTTATCAGTGCGTTATTGCAATTGCTGGTCATTTTAACAATAACGACAAAAGTAAATTAGACGTTATTCGAGAAAAATTACACGCCGACGATAACTATTAGCTCTCGAGTCTCGTTTATCTCACGCTTATTATTTTTTCAGATATACACGCCCGGAGCGGCGGCCACTCGTATGATTATAATGCTTTAGCGCGGCTGTCCTCATTCGGACGTGCAATCGCTTTTTTAGATCTGACCGCTCCAATGTATTACACTCGTTTTGGTAATACGAAAAACTTTAAATGCTTGTCGGACCGATAGTATGTTGTTTTATGTAAGTTTTTGCTAATCTGTCGGAGATAATTAAAAAAATAAAAATTATCGAGGCATCGTGAGGCATACATTGTATACTTTTTACTAAATTGAAGAGTCGCGGTAGATGCAAAGATTATCGAAATCGAAAATAAGATATTCATCTACGTTAATTAAGTGGAAGTGATATTTTTACGTATTGATGTACATTTAAGTCGAGTATGCGAATAAATACTGTATCGACAATTAAATAATTAAATATTTTAAATAAACTAATAATATATAATTTATGAAGTGTTATTAGTTAAGAATGAAATCACGTGGCAATGAAAGTATAGTAGTATTTAAATAAAAATAAAAAAAAGTACAAATAAAATAGTTTCGTTGCGTTTCTTAAAAACTAAAAATATTTTACAGTGCATCGACAATAAAGACGATAAGTCAGTATAACATTAAAAAAATTGCAACGTATTTACATAACGTTCATTTCTGCTTCGTATTTAAATAAAAAAAAATTACCTAGATGAAATAAATAAATTTTGAATAAAAAATATATATTATTTAAAAAAACGATTTATAAATCAGTGTAAAAAAACTACACTAACAGCAGTGAATTCACTATAAAAATTAACGAAAAAGAGCTCCACCACTTCGTTCTTAGTAGAGTAAAATTTCTGCTATAATTTTAATTTATTCTTATTATTAATTTTTTCACTAATTCAACTTATGAAGAGGTAAATCATTATTCTATAATTCGAATGTCAAAATGTATACACTGAATCAAATGTTTTTGAAAAATTACTATCTATTAAAAAATTTACTATAGTATTTTAGTAATATTTACTTTCTAATAATTCTATAGAAATATTTACTATAGAATGTCTAGTACATATTACACTAAAATTCAAGTAAATTTTATAATACAGAATGGTGATTTTTTCACTAAATGCAGTCTGTGACTCCACTCTCAGACTGGATAGAAAATTTTATCAGAATTATAAAAATTTTTCCAAAACATTTTTCTCAGTGTATAAAACGTCGCTTAAAACTGACATACACCCCGGCGAGAATCAAAAGCGCTAAACTCATTGAACTCCTCACGGACTCCTATCCTTCTAATAGGGCTCGATCATCGAATTATCGCGCCTCCCATAATTAATCTAGATACATTACTCTGCGAGCTCCGACGGTCGTGCGGTATCAACGCGCAAACCGCGAGAACCGGTAGCAACTGGTTCTCAGCTGTTTACACTCAGCGCGAAATTTTTTTAGAATAAATGAATAAGCCATACACGCTCGCTCGCGTCGCTAAGTTTTTACGCTGCACCGGCTTACCTAAATTACCATCGCAATTGAAGCGCGGTGCTTGCGCGCAAATTATTATTGCGATTTCCGCCGGTTCAACTATAACGCTAAAACGTTTGGAGTCACATGTATCACTCTTAGTTTATAGTGAAACACTGGTAGAGTTAAATTTTACTCTATTAGAGTCAAATTTATATATACATGAATAGAGTGATTTAAATCACTTTAAAGTAGAGTAAAATTCACGCTAAGCTAGAGTTGCATATTACCTTTCGCTTGTCTACTTCACTTTATCAAGGAAGTTAATTTCACTCTATTTCACTCCAGCTGCGATTTAGCGTGTATATAATATAGGAGTTGCACTAACACCTGCGCCTGCTGCCAGTCCACGCACTTTCCTTCGCTTCGATTTTTTTTTCTTTTTTTCGGGAAATATTACTTAAGAAACACCTCGACGACGTTTCCAGCAGATAGACACTTTGAATTTATATATTTGTATTTATATACATATACATACATACACCAGTCCTGTTACAAAAGCTCGGCGCGCTTCCTTTCTTGGCCGGAAGCTTTGATTTTTTTTTCTATAAAAAACACCATCGACAACGTTTCCAGCGGGTGGATACTTTGAGACTGGTTGCTTTGGATTTTTTCTGCACAATTTTTTTTTTCGCACAGTCGCAAATCGCGAGTCGATAAGGGGGAATGATACGCGCGTCTATAGGCGCGCCTATACTATGTACCTTTACGAGCGATAAGCCGCGGAAGCGCACGGAACTTTTTAGGGGCCGAATGGACAGTGTATAAAGATTAGAAGAAGACGATCAGTCGTTGACGTGGACATTCGTACGCGTCGAAGAGGCTACGAAGCAATCGACTGGCGCTTAGCGAGGCTCTTAATCTACCGGAGATAAAAAGGGGCAGATGGTTACTCATGGTACGCCTTCTCGCGATATTTGTTGGGGAGCTCATGCGATCGAGTTCACGTAAATTATATCTGGAACAAAAATTTTTAAATTTTTAAAAAGAAGATTCGCATTTGTCTTTTGCTGTTTTATTTTCACTTTGTCTTTTTCTTAATAATTCCTTAATTATAGATGCACAGTGAAAGATAAAGTTGATACAAAAAGAAGACAACGTTGAATCTCCTTTTTAAAAGTTTCAAATAAAAATCCTGACAGAATTATTATAAGTAAGCGTGCCTTGTCGATTTATATCAGATCGCGATTTTTTTTATAATTTTTTACAAAAATCGTATCATCGTATTACAATTAATACGATGATACAATTTATAATTTACATATAATAATTGAAGAACATTAATGCGCAATGATTTAAATAAAAGATAAAAATGTTTCAAAGGAATATAAATGAATTATTTAAAAAGAAAAATTTAGCATAACCTTCTAGTAAATAACACTTTTAAAGACAAGTTTTTTAACAAAGTTAAACTGCACATTTTGTGAAGTAAACGAGTTTTTTTTTTAATGAGAAAATTTAGTTTGACGCAAGGCAAGGTTTTAAAATTCTTTATCAAGTCTAATTACGCCCTGACGTTTTTATTACTGTGAACGTAATGAAAATATTTTATTTCATTTTAACAATAAATGTACGTGTCTATTCTTATAAAAAGGCGATAATATTTATCGTAATTAGAGCGAAACAAAGCCGAAATACCTTATCATAAATATATGCAGTTCATCATTCACCAATTATTTATTTGTCAAAAAGGATTTTTTTGTAAAGAAAGTTTAAAAATAAAATAGATTTATGTCCAGTAAAATGTGTCAGACACGTGATTTTTTCACAAATAACCATACAAAAATTAGAAAACAATTATATAGTGACATTTTATATGTAAAAAGTAAACTGTGAAAAATGATTGACTTTTCACATTAAAATACGTTTCTATTCAATTTTTTCTAAGCGAATTTCCCATTGACAGATTTAAAGAGAAGATAAAACATTTCTGAATGAAACTTTTGAAATATATATAAAATAAAATAAAGTTCAGTAGTAAAACGTGTTAAATCAAGTTTAGCGAGAATTTTGACCGGAGAAAAAGAATGGAAAAAAAGTAATTATCAGAAGGCGATGAGTTGGCGGGTAAACGCTTGATAATCATCACGTGGGCGTCAGCATGGCTACCGAGTGAGGCTGTACTGTAATCTACACATTTGGCCGCGATCATTGATAGTCCCGGCGTGGACTATTATTTTCAACAGCCTGTACTCATGTCAATGTTCTGCCGTCTATTTATCTCCTTGACCGAGCGGCAGCCTTGCTCCGAACCCGGATGTCCATTTAGATCTTCAAATGCAGCGTTAGTGCTTATAATAAACGCGAAATATAAAACAGTTAAAATATGCAAATTTAATTATATATATAATAATCCACTTTACGGAGTTATACTTGTGCAGTAGGCTTAAGGGGGTCTGAAAGTCAATTAAAAATTCAAATTTCGCGCCATAATGTACAGCGGAAAAAACAATTAATTTTTTTATAACAAAAAGTTTAAATGAAATATTGAAAAACCTCGAGATATTTGCCCTCCGTTAATGTAAAAAAATTATATTATTCAAGTTTTTCTCATTGAAAACTTGGAACTTTAAAAAATGATAGATCGTTACCTAAATTGTCTTACAGGACCTTAACGTGTCCTGTAAGATTAAATAATTTAAAAAAAGAAGTATACAAGAGAAGTAAAAATGCATCGGCTGAAATGTACATAAAAACAAGTACAATGTTAATCAGATATTTATGAATGAATAGACAATATATATTTATCATGCAATTTTGCAAATCTAAATTTGACCGAGTTACTCCGAACTAAGTCGCGAAGTGCAGAATTTGTAGTTTTTCGTTTTACGTTTAGATTTAGCTTTGTAATTTTAAATTCTTAGTTTTATATAGCAGCCAGACAAGCGAACAGGAAAGTTTATCCTGTGCTGGGTTACTTTTTCTAAAGTGAGTCTTATGTGCAATATTATTTTGTAAATTATTGTATATTTTACTCTGTTTAATAAACTAAAACTAAAAAATCCAACAAATATAATTTTTCGATCAAATTAAGTAAGACTTACGTACGTCACCTCGTTTTCAAAGTCAATCTATTTTGTATATTACGCGATTAAATGGATTGCACAAGAATAATATAAGATGTTAATTATAATTTAATGATTTCGTTAATTAACGTACGATATTTTTATAATTTTTTAATAATTATATTTTTGTCGTCAGCGTCAATGGGAAAAGATATCTAACGCGATATAAATGAGTTTATTAAATTTTGATAACTGCACGCTTTTAATATCCTGCATTTTCTCCGACACATGATGTTCTTCGCAGAAGTTTGGCAATCACGTTGATTGTTCGCTTTTTAAAACGATATTCAAAATCGACTTTGAACCGGGCGGAACTCATTGCACATATCTGATCAAAGCGCCGGGATGAACTTTACATAAACGCATAGCATAAATAACGACGTCCTTATTAAACGTAATTGATAATTAAGCGAGATTTCTGAAAACTTGTTTGTATGTCCCGTGATTCAGCCTCCTACCGTATATAATTGGTTCAGCAGAAAAACGCGTGTATATATGGTTTTTATTGACCGATCACCGATAAGTCGCGTACCGTAAAAATATTTGTTCGATGAACGTAAGAAATCATTACTTCGCTCATAAATTCCAGATAAAAAAAAACCGTATTAGGCTCGATTCGATAATACCGATTCCATTTGATAAAGATGGCAAAAGGAAAAACAATCAGATTTTCCCAATTTTATCAATGGGCGCGAGTCCTCCAATGGCATAGTTTCGTAATCCACGCTGAGTACGCGCATCTAAAGATTCTTCATTCTTCGTGCGAACGATATTCATAACATCGCACTGTACTTACATAAGCGCAAAACCGTTTCATATACAATTTGTGCGCGATTATCGATACTAATTGCATTACAGAAGAAAAAAAACGTCAACAAGCATAATGGAATCACGCGGAAATATAGCGGAATAAAATCACAATTATTATCTCGACGCTAAGGCACTTATATCACGTGAAACATGGATAGCGCTCGAGTCGTAATTTTTTTTTCGCTTTAAATTATTCGTAAATTTACGCGGATTCCTCAAAGCCGAGCAGCAACGCCCGGAATTAAAGCCTTTTGCGCGTGAAAAAACGAACATTTGCCGTATTGTTATATATTCATTACAATTCCACGAACGCCTAGGCACTTACGAAACGAATGGGGCACTATATATATTCGTTTCAAATTTACATCTGCGTCGAAAGGAAGCCCGCCGCTGCGTACTTACACTGAGAAAAATATTTTGAAAAAATTACTATCCAGTCTGGTAGTGGAACCACAGACTGCATTTAGTGAAAACCTTATCATTCTGTAATATAAAATTTACTAGAATTCTAGTATAATTTATAATATACACAATGGTCATTTTTTCAATAAATGCGCCCTCTAAAAATGAATATACGAAATACACATCGAATAAGTGAATATACACATTTTCTATCTGGCTGGATAGTAATTTTTATTAGAATAATAGTAATTTTTCCAAAACATTTCTCTCATTGTACACACACAAAAATGGATTTTTAGTTTTAGTATGTACATCCACTGAAACATTATCTACTTAATTTTAAATTGAATTTTGTTTTTTTTTTTTTAAATGAAGAACATATGTCTGTTTCAGTATAATTCTCTATTAGTATTATTACTAGAAGTATAGAATCCTCTGAATGTTATCATAAATATGTTAATTGTTAATATGTATCTGCTTATTATGGAGACTTTTTTATTTATTCAATTCTTTTTACTTCTTATATTAAATAGAAATTAATAGTTAATGAAGCAATTCTGAACTTATCATGCAGTCTATTTATTGGAAGACAATAATCTACTGATTTGAAGAACAAATTGTTTACGTTTTAGCAAATTAATCATAAATGATGGTCCGCTTATCCACGGCATAAATGCGTTTAACTCTATGATAAGTAGATTTTCCAGTGCTATTTACTGTATTCTTCTTCCAGTTAGATTAAATTTTTTTGAGTGTATGTACGTAAGTGTCGATGAACTTAAAAACGATTCGAAGAAAAAAAAACGACAGGCCGGCATTCAATGGAGCGGACGTGTGTGGGATCTCCGCAGCTGGGAGAATGTGGCTATTGTTTAATTGGAGCGCGCGGTGGTCAATTTGAGGCGCTTACTTAGAGGGGCACGCGCAAGAAACGCTCCCAATTGAACGAGCGACGCCGAAACTCGCGGGCGGATATGTATAATGTCGTCTTTTGCCACGCCGCCTGACTTCGTATGCGCGCAATTTAATTACTGGCACTTACGTCCAATAGAAGCCCCCTGACTCTCGAGAAGAGCCGACTCTCCTGCCTCGAACGCTCGCTTTTTAATTGATGACGTACTTTACATCTTGTACGCAAGGCATTGTTTTTTTTTTTGTTAATTATGTTTCCCAGGCGCTGACGGGTATGACGCGTTGCACGTTTCACTTGACATATAGCTTAAACGTACGCTTTTTTATTTATATAAGTATATTTTACTAGTAGTTTTTATTTTTATTTTATTTTTATATTCAGCTAAAATTTTAAGTTTCCAATTGTATATCTTAATTTGTACTTAAGGACTATTTAGATAGTCGAAATGTAAATAAATAAATAATAATTGTTTGTAATAATAAGCGTTTTCGTCAGCTTTTAAGGGCGAAAAAAAATACAATTAACTATATTTACGAAGAGTGCATTCCTACTTTTCCTAAAACTACTTTTTTAGAAACTTACAGTAACTTTTCACACGTTACTCCTAAAACTGCTCGAACTGTTAACAATTGATTCATAGAAGTATTAATATTCTATAAACAGGTATGTCGTAACGTTGAAAAAACAAAATTGCAAGCAAATAATTTTATTTAAAACACTTGGCATATAATTTGTTTAAAGTATACTTATATCGGTGCACAAAATATGTATAAAAATAAAATTACAATAAAAATGTATGCGTCCTTGACAAAAGAGCCAATTTTAAGGAATGCTTTAATCTCTCACAATATATTCTTATCGCTGATTATTAATCTCGTACTCACGAGCATACAAAACCAGCTACCGAGTGAAAATCTCACCGTTAACAACTGCGCGTCGAACTATAAAACTGTAACTTTCAATAAAACCTACAATAACATCATACACAAAAAAAAAACAAAATAAACTCTGAATTTAAGTAAAAAAAAATTAATAATCGAATCATCGTCAAATATTGAGTTGAACGTAGTTGTCTTCGTCGATGATTTTGTAGCGATCCTCGCGGTAGTGCACCAGATCGTCGAGAAATCTGTCGCTGCTTTCGTTGTGGAGCTTAGTGAGGACGGGCGGCAGTCGCTCGATGCCCGCCGTGTCCGCCAGGTCATCGTAATAAGAACCCTGGAGCGGACCCATCATGTGGAACTGGCGTTTGGAGAAGCCCCGACGCTCGAAGCGGTCCTGCTTCTCGGCGGCCTCCGCTGCCAGCATCGCCGAGCGACTCGGCAGCTCGCGCTCGTGCTGCCAGAAACGCAACAGAAATCGCACCTGCAATTAAGACGATTTAGATTACTAATTTATTTTTTTTTTAATTTCGCTTAAGTAATAATATACGCACTTTCAATCCTGAAGTAATAAAAAAATAGTTATTTTCGAATTATTCATCAATTCATAAATTACTACTAAACGATATTCAAAAATTAATAAATACATTTGATTCGACCGGTTAATCTGATATAATAAAGACCTTCATTAAGAAAAATTTTCTTCTTGCGAATTGCAACTTTTTCTTTCAGGTGGTGATTCAGTGGACCAGATCAATATTGCGTAAAGACAGGAAAGTCATGAGGCGCAAAAAACACTGGATGCATGAAGTAGCACAACAAATCGACAAAACAATTTGCAATAAAAGCGATAGGGAAATGTTGCTGCAATATACTATGATGTTTATGCAAAGCATCTCAAATTACCATATTACAGATAAATTACGAATTTTACGGGAGGCCGCACAAGTTTTCAATTAAAACAAAAGTTTTAGGGGCTGCAGTCTCTTTTAACGGTTTATCGTTTTTTTCTCTTTTTTTTTATTATTGTGTAACAAGTTTATAAATGCAATTAGTGTGTAACTATTGTATAAATGCAATTAAGTCGCAATCTGATGCCTGTGCATTTGCGGGAAAATATATGATTTCCGCATTTTATACCTGCAAGTCGAACATGCTGAAAGCGCACTACGTAGAAAGGAAGTCCTACGAAAGCCAAGGTAGGATTTTCTATCGCAATGAGGTGTTTCCACAAGGGCGTGACCATGTTCGAGTCTACGTGGACCCCGCAGCTTTCCGCCAGGAAAGGAAAACTGTACTTGTATCCTGAAATTTTTGTAATAAATTAGGAACTTTTATCACCTTGATTAACACTAGTTACACTTAAAAAGATAGATAGGAAAGTTTACTATAAATTATTTCAAATCGGGGACGAATACTAGAAGCGTGAGAAAAATATTACGGGAATTATTAAAAAATTAAGAAATTTATTTATTTATTTTATAAAAGTTACTATAGCTCCGGTTATTTTTACACGGAGAGAAAAGTCTAATAAAATTTACTATACTATTTTGTAACGCAGAAATAGACTAGACAAATAAAAAATTTTGCTAATAAGTATAATAAAATTTGCTAGGTTTGTAGTAAAATCTACTGTAACTCAAGTATACTTTCGAGTAAAATTTTTATTTGCCGAGTCTATTTTTGCTTTACGAAATAGTATACTAATTTGTATTAGACGTTTCTCTCTGTGTAGAATAAAACTTTTTACGTAATTATACGTAATTTTCACGTTTCAAGTGTGACCTCCACGACTAAAAATTTACAGAAAACTTTCCTGCGCTATTTTTTCTTCGGGTACATTAAAATATAATTAAAAAAAAGATCTCACCAGTGCAGTAGAATATTACATCGACGTCTTCTTCCGTGCCATCCTTGAACACCGCTGAATTCGCTTTCAACTCGACGACGTCCTTTTTCTACGTTACAAATGAAAAATGTTGGATTAAAAGGCAAGATACTGACAATCGGGGAACAAATTTGCGATGCCCATTCGATCGTGCATTAATGTGCAATACCTAAACCTTACTTGTACGACGTTGTCGGGAAACTTGGTCAAGATCGTTTCCTTCAAATGATGACTGAGAATAACGCGCTTAGCCTTCCGCGAGATTTCCAATGCCAAGTCCATGCCTAGGGTCAGAATACAAATTTTTGAGTGAACATTTTTATATGTACGATCAGTAATTAGTGATAATGACACTCATCGTCAATTTAGATTTAATGTTCGTATCTTGCTTTCTACTTTTTTTGACAAAATTTGTTGATCTAATGAATTAATTAAGAAAATTTTACTTCTTAATTAGTTTAATTTAAAAAATCTTAATTCTTAATTAATTTGTTAATTAAATATGATACGCGTCTACTTATTTCAATTTTTTATTAAACTTCGAGTAATTATTTAAATATTAAATCATTCAAACTCAGATATTCATTTACCTATTAATATTCTTTAAATTCTTTTAAATAGTTTGTTCTACGATTTTAGTTAATGACATTTTGTCAACAGCAACATCTGGTTGAACTCTAAATGGACTGTACAAAATTTAAAACATTCTTCTTCTATCGTCTAAAAATTCTTTCAATGTAAAACACAGTTTTATCTCTCTTATCGATTAACAAAATCCTATACTTCTACTGAAATTCATACTATTTTTTTTTTTTTTCATTTTATCATTCCCGAAATTCTACAACTCACTAAATGCATCTACTCGCGCTAAAGCCACGATGGGTCTCCAAATAAATAAAAAAACTTTATCAAAAAGGAACAAAAAAAAAAAAACCATACCAGAAGGTCCAGCGCCGAAGACGACGACGCGTTTGTCGGCGAACTGATCAGGCAGTCGATAATCGTGGCTGTGCAGCTGCTGGCCTTGGAAATCATCGCGTCCTTTCAGCGATGGTACCGATGGTTCGAAGTAATGCCCATTGCACACCATCACCCCGTCGAACTCCTCCTCGAGCGTCTCGCCTTTCACTAGGTCCCGCACTCGCAGCTTCCACTTCTTCCCCGATGGCTCCACCAGTTCTACGTTGTGGTGGAACTGTACAAAACGTCATAATAATTTATTACAAATTTTTTCTTTTAAATAGATTTTTTAAAGTAATATATCTTTGAATAAAAAATTCTGCTTATATGCTAAATCAGCTGGAGTGAAATAGAGTGAAAATTTGACTCCAATAGAGTTAATTTTCACTCTAATGTTACAGTAAAACTAACTCCCTTAATGCAGTGAGATAGAGTAATTTTTTTTTTACTTTTAAGTAGAGCGAATGTACTCTACCTTAGAGTGAATTTAAATTACTTTATACATGATGTAGAGTTAAACTTGAATTTATTGGAGTCAAATTTAACTATTAGTTTCCCTATATGCTAAGAGTGAAATTTCACTCCAACCATTTTAGCGTGTAAAATTTATGATAATGTATAATTATAATTGTATTAGAAAGTGACTGATTGGGTTTATTATACTCCTACGTAATATTTAATAGCTTAAAACATAATAATTTTATGAGAATTGTTATTATTCTCTTGTTTATGGAATGATTTGTTGATAATTTTGTTTATAGTAAGAAAGAGAAATAAATCAAACAGCGAATAATTTATTAATGTCTGCTGTTCTTACGATCAATGGATAATCACCTGCTGTATTAATCACTAATAATTACGATGTATTCGTATTCAGATATTATGTAAGAAAAAACTTGGATGCTTTTGAACTGACATTAAAAAAAACAACATTAAAAAATAATTTTTCAATACAGTCAATACTATCTACTTGCTCACCGATAAGATATTCATCGCAGTAACTTTTTCAATTACAAAATGCATTTGTGCAATTGAAACAATTAGTTTATTAAAAATAAAAATAAAAGTTAATTTGAAAGTGCTATTATACATAAATTTTCAACCGAATGTGCGACTAAACGGTGAGCTGTTCTCCTTATCAGTATAAGTATGATGCGATTTAAATGCGATTCCGAAATTTAAATAGTTATTTCTAGTTAAAAAACATTAAAGTAACGACATGATCTTTATGTTTAAATTTTTAATAAGTAGCTGTAAACATCCGAATATTACCGATTTATTCATGCTTAAAATTTGTGGCTATTTTGTAACAAATTTTACAACTTTAAAGGAAGTTAATTGTATGCTTTCAGCTACTTATTACTCTTCTGTATACATAGGCTTAGGCGAAGTTGGAATGCACTCAAGTATGACATTTCAAATACTGTACCTAATTTTTTTAGGAATTTTAATAAGGAATTGCCCGTAAGATGTACTTAATCTGTAATTTATTTTCGGCTATATAATATTAATTTTTTTTTAAGGGATATTTCCCTCGTTTATTAAAAATAAAATAAAATAAATAAATAAAATAAAGTAAACCGCGAGAAACACGCAGTCGAATAATTACATACATCATGCGGTTGTTGTACTTTGCAATGACAATCAATTCAATAGACCTTAATTAGTATAGACACTGTACTACGTTCATGTGACGAATGCGAGCCACAATAATTAAACCATATGTTTCTTTTGTTGACATTAAATATTGTACCAAGCAGTGCGTCATCTCCCAACAACATTAATTGCCGAAAGAATGTATTTATAAGACTCGCGGTATCGCGCACAAATTCCAATTAATTGGAGCACTACTCCTTCACTGAGTCTTGTGAATTGGCTTAAAATCGTTAAGTTTCGATGCAGTAATTAATTTTTTTTGTTATTAATATTATTATCATTATTTGAGTTCAGCTAATATACTTACACGAATTTTGTCGCGCAGCTTAAAGTGATCGCAGTAATCATTGAGAAAAGCCAAAATTTCTGTACGATGAAGATAACTCTTTGGATTCTCGGGTATCTGATAGTCGGGATATCCCATCACTTCTTTCGGCAGATTAGTCCTGCGGTGATTAAAAATAGTAAATATTATAACAATAAGAAAATTAAATTTTGCTATTATAAAAATTTGACTTAACGTTGCTTACACAACACTTTAAAGGAATTTTATTGCGATATTCTCGTCGATTAAAAACAACATCTTTAAAAATCTATTCAATTCTGAACATTTATTTTTTGTTTATAACTGAACGAACAATAAGTAAAAACAACGTTTATATATTAATTAATAAATTACGTACAGGGACTGCCTCCCCTTTTAATTATAATTCAGAAAATTATAAAAATGTTAAGTATTTTTTTTAATACAATGGAATTTTATTAAATAAGTATATCAAGTAAGTAAGAATACAAAAATAATGTATTTTAAGCTACGATATTTTTTGTAATTAAAAATAATAGTACAAAAAAGAGTGTACAGACGTGTACAGTTAAATGAATATTTTTTATAAATTCGTACCGAAATGCAGAGAAAACAGAAATTTCCACTAGATAATTATATATAGCTCTTATAATTCAACAAATAAGTAACTGCATAAATAAAAAATAGATTTTTAAACGAATATTTTTTATAATTTCATACCGGAATGCACAGAATCCAGAATTATTCACCAAACAATAAATAAATAAATAAATAACTACATAAATAAAACAAATTCACAAATAAATAAATTTGAAATAGAATTGTAGTGCACACACCTGAGGCTGTTGTACATGCTGGAGTGAATGGGCAGGCCGTAGGCATCCTTGCCGGTCTCGGGCACGTAGACCCAGGTGCCGCCGACGTTGTCGGTCTTCTCGTAGCAGACGACGTCGACGGGCCGATCGTCGCGGACGGCCTCGACGCACCTTTTGACGGCGGCCAGGCCCGCCGAGCCCGCGCCGATCACCGCGATCCTCATTATAATATCGAGAGCTCCGGAGACTTTTTTTCTCGGCGATAGACCGAGACACAATGACGACGGCCTGCCGAGCGCGAGCCTGATAAGAACACCAGACTCGATTAGACTTCGACGTCGAAAGGAATATGCTTTCGACGCCGCTCGAAATGCCGCGGTTGGGGAGAATCTTACAGTGTGCTCTAATTATGTTTCTTCCGTGGAGTTAGAGAGCGTCGGGAAATTTCTCATCGACCTGTTTACGGAATTCTTCTTTAATCGGATCGGCGAAAGTTCGAGGTTGACCGCGGGGTGACTGTTATCGTCTTGTACACGCTAAATCGGCTGGAGTGAAATAGAGTGAAAATTTACTCTATTGGAGTAGAAGTTTCACTTTACTTTTATAGTGGAATTAACTTCCTTGATGGAGTGAAATAATAATTTACTGAAACTTAAACGATTTTTTTCTTTGAATAAGTAGATTGTTCGAATAAATGGATTGCGCGATAAATTCTAAATAGATTAATTTAATTAACTATTAATAATCATAAAAAATTAAAAGAATTGAGTAAATGAAAAAGTCTCTAATAAGCAAAAACATACTAAAAATTAACATATTTATGATAAAATTCAGCAGACTCTATATACTTCTGTTAAAATTTATTGAGAATTATAAAGCAGACATATTTTTCAGTTTAATAAATTCACTTTAAAATCAAGCAGATAATAAAGATTTAAGAATCCATTTTTGGGATTGTAGAGCCATTTTTTGGCTCGTAGAGCGAAAGGTAATATGCTACTCTACCTTAGAGTGAATTTAAATCACTCTATTCGTGTAGAGTCAAATTTAACTCTACAAATGTTTTGGGTTAAAAAAATTGTTCGCGTGAAACGCTGTAGCTTCTTTAATTTAGTATAATTATTTATAACGATTTACAGTTTAGAAAAAGATTCGTAATAGATAAGAAAATTACGGGCGTGAAGTTCACATGATTTTTTAATCTTTTTTTATCTCTCGGTAGAAAGGTGAATGATCCCTAGAAAAGTAAGCAAGTTTATTGTGGTTTTATAAAGAATGATAAATTTGATATGAAATTATCTTTTTCTAAGTGGTCATTAAAGAGACATACATATATAATACTTAAAATAATAAACATGATAATTATGAATCTGTTAGTGACGATTTTATAATTCGATTCAATGATTCATTGTAAATATATTTACTATTTTGTTCAGAGTAAATATTATAATTAATAGTTCAACAATGGACATTTGTTAAAAAATAATTTTGATCAAATCAACAATGATGATAAAAAAGGTCACTGTAATACTCAACATTATGTCACAATTATTAGAAAACAAATTTTATACAATGTTTTTATCTACATTAGTTTCTTTATATTTCAAATTATTACAGTAAATTTTTTAATTGATTCAACATTTAAAAATATATAAATTAAGAATGTTTCAATATTATTATTTCGATATTTTACTTTAAAGAGTTTGAATAGTGCTTGTTGAATTTTTATAAATTTTAAGTACTACTTTACGCGAGGTATTGCGAAAATATATACGTGTCGAATCCGAACGAAAGTATCGATGACTACAAAAAGAAAAAACTCAACTTTTTTCCTTGGGCTATCTCACGCGATATTTAAATATGCAGACTTCGCTGAACTCCTTGAGATAACTAGAGCAGCACAACGACCAAGAGGCAACTTTATAGCGCGTGGCCGATTTGCAAATAAGCTTTTCTCTTTTCTCATCAAGTATAAGGCCAAGTTGATACCGATAACGAGGTCTCAGCACTCGCACGACGTCCAAACATCGACTGATGACCCTCGAGAACACGAACGCACTTTTTTCTTCCTAATTATTGCCAACGGTGGCATTGGAACATTTTTAGAGGGTAGTATAAATTATGTATGCCTTTGATGTTATTTCCTAATTAAATTTAATCTTTATTAGTATAACAATTAAAAAAATACTTCACGTAATTTTTTTATTATGCACACATTTACAGTTGAGAAATAAGTTTTTCATGTCATTAAATTATAATAACTTAACAAAGTCATCGTTTTGATCTAATGTCAGTTTCCCACTTCTTTCTGAACAACATATACAACTGCATGGCCGATCGAGCATCTTCAATAGAGTTGTGTTCTCCACTTTGTATATCAACACCAAGCAATTCTGAAGCTAATTTCTTCAAGCTAGGTGTGTTACCCTTGGTGACTTTTCGAAATACTTTATACCTCGATGTGTCTCGTTGCAAACGTTTTGGATGAGACAAAAATAGAACATCCAGATCATTATGCAGTGCATGACCAACCAGTATACGTCCTTTGAGTATCTCTGATACTTCCTGCTGTACAGTCTTGAATTCGCAACCATTCTTTATATGTTGAGGTCGAATGCCACTCACGGCAGTTCTGTAATCTGTAACTTCCTCGGTCGGCTTTACATATTTGTCGTAAACACACACACCATTACGATTAACAATTGAAACTCGTGCTAGCATACTGTCCTGACCATCCACACCAATTCCTACCATCTCGCAATCCATGGCAATGACCCTAGTCAGCCCTGTGTGAGGTTTAGCTTTCTTCTCCTTTTCCGTTATTTCAATCTTGGCTTCTTGCTGCTTGAATCCATAAAATATTATAATAACGTACTCGATCAAAATCCATAAATGATAAATCATATATTTTATTACCTTATTGACTTCAGAGACTTCTGAGTTATTCTCGTGATCTTTTATGACATTTTTACGATAGCGCTTCCTCTTTTTTTTAACAATCTGATTACCATTTGAACCTGGATTTGTCGTAGCTACTTCTGTCACAAGATTTTTAAACATTTGCCAGTTTGAACCAGGTATACGAAGTCCAATGTTAGTATCCTTACCATTTGAAATGGCTTTTGTTACGTCGACTTTCGTGGTCTGAGCAGATTTTTTCGATGGTTGATTCGTAGTTTTCATATTTACAGATTCAGAAATCATCTTTTTAATATAAATTTTCAAAGGAGTAACCGTCTTCTGTTACCGTCGAGTCACGTATGTGTAGAATAAACAATAGTGATTAGCTGAAATTGAGTCTTCGAATTTGACATTTTCTGTAAAATAATTTCTATGAGCTATTTTATCTCATTTAATGCTTGCACTCTTGATTTTAGAGGAAAATTGTAACTTGTTTTGATTTTTTTACTCGTCTAACCTCAAAAATTAAAACGTTGAATAACAAAATTGACACACGTTTACTACCAAATTGTACACGCGGATTCGAAAGAAGAAAGCTCCCTCTACATTTTTTTTTTAAATAAGCGCCATCTATTTTACTGATCTTTGAGTTCAATTGAATAGAGGTCGCTTTTTTAACAATCACGATTCACGAATAAAGTAGCTTCTACATCCTCGCGCAATATCTTTTGCGTGCGCGCCGCGGCGCAAATCACCAGCATAGCCAACTTAAATTTGTATAGAATAAACATATGATGCTCTCAGAAGGTTAATTCTATACAAATTTAAGTTGGCTATGCTGGTGATTTTGCGCCGCGGCGTGCACGCAAACGATATTGCGTGAGGATGTAGAAGCTCCTTAATGCGTCTGTAATTCGCATGGGGAACTGCCGCCATTTTTTAAAAGTTCTTTTATAAAGATTATTCATACGATGTAATTGTACAATTAATTGTAAATGTAAATGTAAATGTACAATTAACAAAATTAAAAAAAGTATAAATCGACGCCTCCTACGAAGAAAATCTCTTTTCAGTTTTGCGGCGAAGAAAATCCCTTCCAAAATTTGCGCCGAATATAATCCCCTCGCTGATTTTTCCGACGAAAAAGATCTCTTACAATCTTATAAAACAATTTTCTACCAATACTATCCCATACTTTTTAATCGAGGGTGCATTTATTTAAACAAATTATTTTATTTTACGTTTTGTGTTATCCTTTTTTTATACAATTTAATGTTAAACGTTGGTTTATTCATGGCTTATTTTTGGCTTATTCGTTAAGTAAAACCATTAGCCAATTATTAGTATACCAGCGATTTTACTTCGTTTATTTTATTTCAATAAAGCGCAAAAACGCCAGAGACAAGACAGGCTAGTTTTTGCCGCAAAAGTACTAGAAAGGATAGTTTTTGCCGCAAAAGTTCTAAAAAGTATAGTTTTCGTCGGGAAATCAGCTGAGGAGATTTTATTCGTCGCCAAAATGCAGACAGGGGATTTTCTTCGTACGGGGCGTCGAAATGTTTATTATGATGAAAGTAACAAAAATTTTTTTTCATATTTTTTTGGTAACTTAAACCTTTTAATATTAGGTAAAATTGTCCTTCTGTAATTATTGCTTAATGATTCTACAGTTCGATGCACAAGATACTAGAAAATAATACATTACAATGTAAAAATGTATTATAAAAGAAATGTTTTTATAAAGTACTTACTCCTTTTTTATGCATCTTCTCCCAAGGCACCCTACTTGCTGCAGAATAGCCCTTCGTATAATTGTATTTTATTAAAAATGCAAGCATAACATGTTGCTCTGATTCTGTAAAAGTTGCTCTAAAAGAAAGTAATAGATTAAATAAAATTTTCTTTTATTCATGATAAAAAAAAATTACCCTCTTCCTCTTCTTCTTATATGTTTAGCACGTGCTTCCAAAGGTATGGGTTTGGGTAATATTTTCCACCAATTGAGACTATAAATATTAATATTCTTAATTTACTCATAATAAAACATTTATTTAAAATAAAAAATAGAAAATGAATGCTGTATAACTTACTTGTTTGAAATAAGAATATCTTTTTTATCATCATCATCGCCGTCATCATCGTTGTCGTCATCATCATCGTTATCGTCACCGTCTTTGTCATCATCATCACCAACAACATTATTGTCATCATCATTATCATTATCATCATCACCATCATCGTCATTATCATCATCATGAGATGATGTTGATCTTGAAGGTAAAATATCTACATCAGATGATGGAGTGCATGGTACTAATTGTGGTGATGGTCCTGCTGAAACATCTTTGCTTGTTTTTCTAAAAAAAGGAATTTTATCAAAATAATGTTAACTAATTATTATATTTTAATAATCATGATATAAAGTAATAAAATTACATACAGAGGAAGTTTCTGTTTATCACTTGTATTATTTTTTACCATAAATTTAGAATTTATAGAATGTGGATCAAGAATTTTAAGATACTTTGGAGAGACAGTTCTGAAAATTGTTAAATTATACATTGAACATTAATATATAAATATAAAAATACTAATACAATATGCTTCGATAAAGACTTACACTCGAACCTCATCTTCATCAAATTCATCAGACGATAGATCTACTACTTCTATCGCTTTGTTTCTTCCATTTGAAACTATTTTTTTTTCTGCTGTTGTTGGAGAACCTTTTCTTTTTCTCCAATTTTTGTAAATGTTCACTTTTTCTTTTTTAACATTTGATTTTTTTGTACTGTTTTTTACACTTTTAATTTTAGTATGAATTTCGTCTTCTAAAATTGTGTCTTCATTAATAGCAACATGAAAATTGTCGACATCTTTTTTATCTTCTTGAAATCTTTAAAGTAAAATTATAATGGTTATTAAATATTTATACTTAGAAATTTCAAGTATAGTATAAGTAAAAGTTCTTACCTATAGTTATCTATATTAAGTATAATATTGTTTGAAATACAGTCATCTATATATGCTGCCGAGTAATAGGGAATGTTAGAATCCTTTTTAAGTTTTTTAAAATAGGCAAATTCGCATAATCTGTAATCAGCATCATCGCTGACATCTCCACTGAGTCTCTGAAGAACAGGTTACACCAAATTTTATTACATGAAAAGTATTTATATTAAATTTTTATCATTTATATGTATACACATTGATGTAAATGTTTCTCACTTTAACTTTATCCACTAACTCTTTCTCTTTTTCTGACGACAGCCCTTCAAACCTAAAACATAAATCATCGAAAAAGTATCGGTGCCTTGTAAAGAAATCTTCGGTATCTCCAAAATTCATCTTTCGAGCACGCAATTCACTGTTAACCTAATGTTTTTAATACAAAATAAGTTTCAATAAACATAATTGACCTCGACATATACGTTTAGTAAAGTTTTCACATTCATTCGGACTTCCTATCACAAAACCCCTTCAAAACTCAACGAACACTTCCTTTCCATTGTAAACAATAAACAAAATCTGAAATTCGGCAGAAAAAAATATGGCGGCGAACACAGCTGATATACAAAAAAGAAATCGATAAATCTCGAAACTCTACGAGTTGAAAAGCCCGCGAAAATTTAAACTATCCACTCTGAAAACCAGCTCCTCATCGATCAGCTTCGGCACATTAATACCGCAATTTTAATAAAAACCTCGGAAACCCCTCTGACGATCTTAAATCCAAGGTCTCCTCGAAATCCATTACACTTCCATCTGAGTAACAGAAAGAAGCGCGCACCACCGACTCTGCGCATCGAAATAGAGCGAGGCGAAGATCGCGCGAGCCGCTGGAGAATGAGACCGAGCCTCGGCGCACAATAGGCATAGGGACGCTCGCGGGGGGATGGAAAAAGTTGAAAGAACGCCGTCGGCATCGTCCGTTCTAATTTTAGCTGCTTAGCCTTCGATGGAACGAGTGGCGCGACTACTTTTATATATCCCATCGCGCGCGCGCGCGCGCATATCCACGACGGCCGCGGCATCGGCAGCATGACGGAGCGCAGGAGACGAGGGTGAGCGGAATAAAAAAAAAAAACGGATGCGAAAAGCGAGAAGTGCGGGCAGTTATATCATATTTTCTTCATTTGCATTCCGCGGCGCCTAATGACCGCGGACACACCCGCGCTTTGTACACGCTAATCGCCCCCGCCAGTTATATCTTTAGGCTTCGCGCTAACGCGCGCCTACGCTGTTGTTTGATCGCCCCCGTCGCAGCTTGTTGTTCGCGAGTTTCGTGGAGAGTGTCGCTTCTTTCGTTTATTTATTTTAATCGGCATGAATTTTCTGCTCTTTGAGATTCTCTCGCGTCGCTTCTCATATGCGCTGTGCGCTTTAAAAAGATCGTTCTTTATATATCATTGTATTATTTTAAATTGTACTTTGTATAGCGTTGCATTCTGGGCGTTGCTTATTGTATTTTTTTGTTTCTGGTGCAAAAAGCGTTTCTACCTGTTAAATAATTAAGTAAATAAAGGTTTTTTTTTGTGTATAATGGATAGGCGAGTACGTCGATTTCGTAATCGCGACGCTCTCTCGTGATCGAGCTTGAGGTGAGATACATCGCGAATTGGCACGTGCGTTGATTTTTCGTTAAATTACGTTATTTATAAAGAAGGCGAATTTTATCCAATAAGCGGCCAGTGAGATCGCGCTCGTCACCTTGTGCCTTTTGCGACGGTGATTTAGCGCTGACGTATATACTTTATCAAGCGCTGCACGACTGCGAATTCGACAGACAGCTGCAAAGTGTTTAATCCGAATTCTAGATCGGATTTAATTCAGAAGACATTCGTTTGCCATATGCACCTTACACGCATACGAAACTGAAGCTTTGAGTTTTAGTCAACTGAAACTTTTGTAATTATCAGCATAATATTCTATGTCATTTTACTCGAAATTTTTCTTGCTATGTTAAAATTAAAATGTAATGGTTTTAATATTAACTTTTAAATCTGCAGCTTTCTGGATTAACAACTTAAATTTTAATACCGTTATTTGTTTACAGTTATACAAAAGAATTCGTGCATAAATAGCGTAAAATAAAATAAATATTGTTGTGCGGTACACAGTATTAGAACAAAATTTTAAATTTTAATGTGAATTGAAAATAGAAACGTTGAAAAGAAGGTGTTAAATCAACGTTTCAAAACCTTTATCAAACGCTGGTTTACCTTAATTTTCAACCTTTTTTCAAACAGTTTACATTGCTCACCTAGGAAATGTTGAATACACGGAGAAAAATGTTACACTAAAAATTACTATATTTTTTAGCGATGAAAGGACATACTTGCAACGTGAGAAAAATTAGTATATTTTATTTTAAAATTTACAATACGCGTAGTAAAAATTAAAAAATATTTATTCATTTTTACTAAAATTATACTAAATTTTAGAATAATATACAGTAATTTTTCTCACATTACAAGTACGTCCTCCAATTGCTAAAAAATATAGTAATTTTTAGTATAACATTTTTCTCCGTGTGTCAACGTTTACATCGCTAACCTGGGAAAAATATTACAAAAAGATCGAAAATCGAGGTAAATAAACGTTTTATCAATGTTTGATCAACACAATTGATAATCAACGTTTGATCAACATAATTGATAATCAACGTTTGATCAACAAAATTGATAATCAACATTTCGAAAACGTTGATTTGACACCTTTTTTTTTAACGATTCTATTTTCAACCGAGTAATGCGTACAAGGACGCGACCAAAATAAAGAAGAAAATTAATTCCAGTTTCAAATGCAGTTTATAAAAAATCTAAAATAATCATTACAACATTTTCAGTCAGTTTCCCGACTTCGAAAGGCAGGTGTTGCAAGCTACAGCGAATGCATCCATCAAGGCTCGCTTCAGCGAGCTTTCGCGCAGCGGCGACAGGCCGGGCATGATCGGCATGGTCCTGGACGCCCTGGGCCCTCAGTCCTGCCTGCAGATTTTGCCGCACTTCCGCCCGAAGGACGAAGACCGCGCGGCGGAGCTGCTGAAATCCGAAGCCCCGGAGGCTCTGACGGAGGCGCTGATCTGCGCAGAGGCCGACGGCGAGGTCTTCCTCGAGGCACTGGCGAGGCGGACGCGCGCCTGGTTCCGCGCCGGCGAGTACGGCCGCTGCGCTAAGGACTGCCGGTACTTTTGCCGGAGGCTCGGGGATGGAGAGGCCGAGGAGGCGAGGGTCGACGCGCTGCTGATGCTCGCCGACTGCTGCAAGGCCGCGGGTCAGGCCGCCGAGGCGCGGAACCACCTGAACGAGGCCATGCGCAGGATAGGCCGCCTGGCCGCTGGCCAACTTTGCGGCGAGCCGCCCGAGAGCGACGCTTTTAAGACCAGGAAGGCGGAGCTGCTCAAGGAGTTCCTGGGGAGGAAACAGGCACTTGGGAATGCGCGGGCGATTATTAATCGCGAGGTGATTTTTTTTATGTTGCCGGGTGATTCAAGAGCATCTGCACTTGCAAAAATGGATTTTTAGTCTTAATAGACATATCCATTTAAGCATTATTTAGTTTATTTTAACAAGAATTTGTTAATTTGAAGAATATGTCTGCTTCAGTATAATTCTCAACAATAAGTATAGTAAAAATACAGAACCCTCTGAATTTTATTATAAATATGTTAATTGTTCATATTTTTCTGCTTATTGTAGAGATTTTATCATTTATTCAAGTCCTTTAACTTTTTATATTGAGTTGAAATTAATAGTTAATGAATCAATTTACAATTTATCGTGCAATAGAAACAATATAGTAAGTTGTATTAGAATGACAGGCTGTAAGTATAATTTTTCAGGCAGTATAATAATTTGACGAGTGTGCGTAAAAATTCTGTAGTTTTTCTACACTGCATTTTTTTTTTAATTAGTTATTTTAATTATTAATTTGGCGTTGTTGGCAATTAAAATTTGATTGTTACGAGAGAAAAAAAAGAAAGAGCTAGAAACTGCATTGTGAATAATTGTTATACTATCTTGCAATTTTTTTATCATTAAATTGCTCAAAAATTCCAAGAGATCAATTCAAAACATTTAAGTGTAGTATATATGCTTCAATAAGCAAGACTTTTTTTGTAAATTATATTAAATTACAGTACTTAAAATAATTATACTGAAAAAAAAATACTTGAATGCACACTGTTATGCAATAATACTCATGACCTACAAATCCGTATTATGTGAAATAATCCAAATTAATTTTGATTAATTTATTTATTGATTATTTATTTATTTTTTTGAATAATTATAAAGGAAGAGAAGGAATTGCCAAATTTAGAAGGAAAATCAAATGAATTTTTAACAAACTGCTCAGACGCCGTAGCTCTGGGCTACGATGAGGGAAAGGGAAGGCTACTCTATGCGACGAGGGACATCCAACCGGGCACTGTACTCATAGTCGATCGGCCCTTCGCCTTCAGCACCGATGTAGTTGCACTCCACAGGAATTGCCTCAATTGTCACGCGTCGCTCATACTCGAGCACAGCATTCGAGTACCCTGTGACAATTGTCAAACGGTGAATATGATTTAATTATTTTTAAAGTAACGCAAACTGCAAAAATCACTTGGTATTTGCGAAATAAATTAATAATAAAATATAACATGACTACAAGATATTCAGTTTGAAATGAAACTATATTGAACATTAAATGAAGATTCGTCCAGAGTGTACAAGGTGTTTACATTTCTCTATAACGACCGAAAATGAATTATAAATTTGTTTAACAATTTTTAACATTGCATGTAGATAAAATACAATAAAAAAAATCTATTTGTTAAAACCCTATACTAAATCATACCAGGCGTTAGTATATAGTGAAAATGAGTACTTCATCAACGGTTTAACGTTTTACTTGCTCTTTTTTTTAAATTTATTATCTAGAACATAACAATTCATTCATTGTAGATACACTGTCAATTTATTGATTGTAGGTACAATTTTGTTCAGATGAATGTCGCCAGCAAGCATGGAATAAATTTCACAAGTACGAGTGCAGAATCTTTGATTATTTTCACGAGAACCAGTTTCAGAGAACGAATTCGCTTCTAGCGTACAGAACAGTGATTACAGCCGCGTTGCGAACTCAGGACGATTTGCTTGAAATCAACCGGGATTTCCTCCAACTATACGAGACCGACAGAGACGTCCTCGACATTAAAACTTTGTTAAAATACGAGTCGCAAGATTACAAAACCGTGTACAGTCTGGAGACTCACTGCGTTCACGCGGAACCAAAGAGCAATCTCGAACGAGCTATCCATGCAACGTTCCTCGCCAAGTGTCTGATTAATTCAATGAGCCAGTTTCATCCGGAGTACGAGAAAGGCGAAAGGCATTTACAGGCATTGGCAGTATCTCTGCTACGCAGTATGCAGGCGATCGGGTGCAACGCGTACGAGATCGTCGAGAACGTCCGCGACGAGGAAACGAAGATCCTCGAGCCGAGAAACGTCGGCGGAGCCATCTACACTTCTGTGAGCCTTACGAATCATAGCTGCTATCCTAACATAGTCAGGCACTCCTTCCCCTGCGGTATGTATTTGTCCACGTCTGTTAATGTTCACAGTCCTTCGAAACGCGCGAGCGAAACTTAATTTAAGAATTTCGATGATTTCAGGCACCGTCGTCGTGAGGTCAATTCGATTCATACCGCAGGGCTCGGAGATCCTCGATTGTTATGGGCAGCACTTCCTCGAAGGCAAAAGAGACGCGAGGCGCGAACTCATGGCACGGAAGTACTACTTCGAGTGCAACTGCGAGGCTTGCAAATATGACTGGCCGATGAGCTTGCCGAACGACAGGTTCAACTTCAAGTGCAACAAGTGCTCCAGGCAGTGCCGTAGAACCCGCAGCGCGGCCGAGTGCACTAGCTGCGGCCTGAAGACCGACATTGGCAAACTTTACGGCCTGCTGCAGAACTCGATAAAAAAAAGACTGACGGCGCTCACGAAAATGTACGATGGATGCTATGAAGAAGCGCTGCCTTTGCTCTTGGAGCACGGGAACTGCATCGACAAAGTCCTCGTGGAACCCAGCCTCGAGGCCGTCAAAACGCAGCAATCGATCGTTCAGTGCTTTAATGCCACTTCGGCCACGTCAGTTTAACAGCGAAGTCGACTTTGTTCGCACGATAATTCTACTTGCCTCTTGTGGTATAAATAACGTAGAAAGCAACATTTCTTTATCTTTTTAATATTTATCCGCTACTCTTTATGTTCTCTGTTTGTGATGGGTGCTGCTATTCGGAGATTGACATTTTTTTTCTCGCGTGAAAAGTAAGTAAATCGTATTTACAAAGATCCAATATACATTGGTACGAGACGTGTCTGCTGAACAACTTAACTAAAAATCATGTTTTCACACTGCTCATCCTATTAAAAACTATAGCCCAGCGAAAACGTTGCTTAATCTTTTTTTTTACCACATGTGCGTCTCGCGAATTTCACTGATGATATGGCCTGCCTGAGTGAGAGCCTGAAAGTTTGCCATAAAAATATATGTAAATATAAAAGGTATACGATGATCATTAAAACGTTCATTTTTCATCACAATAAAATGCGGAAAATCCGCACGATACTCACTTTAAGCATGTCCGCTGCTTCTTTGCGTCTAACGGCAATGTGTTCACTTTCGTTGAGTAAAGCTTCTGCGTGATCAGACTTGTATAAATGCGTCACGAGCTCACTTTGTAAATTATCTTTAACATAATTAACTAAGAAATGCATAACAGCTTTTGGTACACTGTCTTGTATCGATTTCCGAACGATATAAAAGTACGATTTAATAAGCCTCTCTGAAAAATAAATATGTAGATATCAGTGAATAAATTTAAAAGCGAATCAAAAGCATTTTTTTATTGAATGCAAAACAATGTTACCTATAACATCGCAGTCACGCTGCTCTCGATCGCTGAGCTTCCGAGAAGTTTGCATTGGTACTTCGGGTAATAGATTAACCGCTTTAGGTTGAGGTGAGCCCTTTTGCAGTTCCATGATTCCGTCAGGGCTTTGATTTGGATTCGGTGAAGAAGTATCGTCACGTGTTCGAACGGGCGATCCATCCATGGAACTAGTTGATTCGGTTCTACCCTGCGGTAGTAAATTACTGAGCAGCCAGTGATTTTGTAGCATATTTTCCTTATTATTCTGCTCGGAAAATGGATAGTAGTCATCACGAAATGACAGTTTCTGTTGTAGGTGTTAGTGAAAAGCACGCATTACTACAGATCAAGCAATAGAAAAGTATAAAGAAAAGCCAAAGGGAATAACCGTCACCATTGGAGGCAGCCAGAAAATTGATAAAAAAGTTTTCATAACTGAAGCTCGAGAGGAGGGAAAAATAAAGCAACTTATTCTTAGATTTAATAAATACACAGACCCTTTGACTTTTGTGGGGACATGCCAACCAGGGAACATGCGCCCTTAGCCAACCCGTTACTTACGTTTTCTACTGGGACAATGGCATTAGATGTCACATTGCTAGATGGAGGTAAATGTCTCTTATTTTGTTTTGGTAGATGTTGTTCGGCATTTTTTATCAAAGATGAGACAAGAGCGGCATCTTTATGAAAATCGGGATGTTTAGTATTGATATAAGCTAATTCGATGGCAACTAAATTTTCCACCTATAAACAAAAATATTATGTAACTGATAATATTTATACAATTATTTTATAATATCTATGTATTTACCATTGAATTGGTAGTAGGGAGTCGTCGGCGTAAAAGTTGCGTAACCACGTCGACTATTCGTTCATGAAGTTTTGGGAATCGGAGCATCTCCTGCTGAACTTCGGTTCCGCAATGTTGAATAATTCGCTGCATTTCCTCGTGAACGAGTTCAACGCAGCGTAACGAAGGTTCCTCGAGCCGGCGAATTTGCCTTTTGACTAGCAGCTCAAATGAAACTTCAGGCACAAAGAGAGCAGGTCTTGGTCCAGTGGCGTTTCGAATAGCAGTCAGAATATCCATTTTTGTTAAACCAGTCAATGGATGTATGGAATCCAAAGTTTTTCCAAAAGTTTCATGAAAAATATAGCAAATTCTCGCACCACCGCACAATTCCGTCGTTTCTATATTTCTTGCAGTACCTTCAATGGTCGAGCAATAACTACTTGCAAATTTTGTAATTATTTGAAGGAGAGTTTGACTTTTGTCGCTTACGTCTTCTCCATATGAATTCAGTAATGTTTGGAATTGAGATACCATAACATTTACACGTGTCTGTAAACAGTAATCTTATTAACAACCACAAACTAAATATTTTGTAAATTTCTCACCTTTAAATCTGGTAAACAGTCTCGAATATGATGCATTAATAAACGATTTAAAGTTTTTGCCAAGTATGGTGTTCCATTTCTGTTTGCTAAAGTAGGATATTTGCGTTGCAAAAATGCAGCTTCATCTTTCAAAGCATCCTGAATGGTTTTCTTATTCATGATATCTTGCTGAGAACGATTTACCACACCAATAATACCCAACTTCACAGGAATAACTCGACCGCATAAAATATCAATTGCATCAGTACCTAAAATAAATTTGTTGAATTAATAAGATAAGTTTACATTTGCAATAATGGTATTTTAAAAACTAAAAAATTACCAGCATCCATGAGATCTAATTTAGTAACAACAGCTAATGTCCGTCTTCCATCAGGGTCTACATCTTTACTGAATTTTAAACTCTCACTAGTTGCCATATCTGTATTAGCAGTTACTACAGCTAAAATGATAGAGTTAGGATTACAGATGTACTTGAGTACAAGTGATCGAATCTGACTTTCAATATCTTCTGGTTGATCTCCAACAGGAACTTTTGTTATTCCAGGTAAGTCTATCAGCGTTAAATTAACTACAGACATAGAAAAAATCTTCAAGTTGATTGGTTCTGGACAAATTCCTTTATTAGCACCAGCCATACGATCTGTTTCATTTTCAATTTCTTGGCGAATTTCATCAAAGTTTTTATAAATCCTGTTTTTCTTGTGTAAGAACACACCCCATTCTTCGGCATCCAGTGTGCCATCTTCTGCGCTTCTATATTCCCTATCATCTTTTGGACAATACACAAGCTGCAATATCAGTGGTCTTCGAGTCACAATACCTGTTCCTCGTGGTAAAAATGTTCGACCCACAAGACTTTCAATGACTGACGATTTACCAGAGCTCTGAAAATTTTCAATTAAGTAAGTAAATTAGCAGGCTACAAAACAAAGTCTCCGGTGACAATTATACAAACAACTTATACTCGGCAAAATGTTTTCGCCTCATTATACAAATTGATAGCACTTTAAAAGCAATATGACTCGCGATAAAGAAAAACTGCCATTACTCATTGCCACTGGATCGCGCATTGTCCGGCGAAGCGCAAAGCAACGTACTCCTGAAAGACGACGGGGTCGCCCAACAATAGAAAATACGTTACTTTGCAAGCCCGTGGGGGCAGCAAAAAAAAAAAAACATGGATCGCACAAACCTGAGTTCCCAGCACGACGATTTGCGGCAACTGAATGGCATCGGCCCCAACGGTGTTGAACACGTCCTGGAGCTTATTGATCACCGGAATCAGGGCCTCCATCGTGACTCCCCGATCGGACGAAACGCGAGCCGAGGAAGAAGGATTAAAGCACGTCGAGGTGGAGCCGGCTGACCGCTGATCCTAACCGACGAGTCTCTGCTGCCGCTCGACGGTGGGGGATATTTTCGGCGCTGGTATAAAGGTACACCGGCAGCTATAATTTCTCGCGGGCCTGGTGATAATCCGCTCCGTTCGTCGGGGCGGCGAGTCAGCACCTGGGGCCCCCTCGGCGCATACTCGCAGTCGAACTCAGCCTGGGCCGCGCGTCGGTGCCCCTCGATGCACACTTCCAAAGTCCACACTCGACGACGAGGCAGATGGTATATACTCCACTTTCGCGAATCTCCGCAGATCTATACGAAATTCCCTTACCCCCCTGTTGGGTATATAATCGCGGAGCGCGCGCGCGATCGACCACTACTCGCGGCCATCTTGCTCGTCGGGCCGCCAAATTCGAATTTGTGTACGCTGTAAAAAATTCCTTTGTGATATGACTGCACTAAAGGTGTGTAATATTGCGACATACTTTAAATGTAGGGAATGTACAATTCGGTTAAGTGATTTTACAAGCACAATTATAGTAGAAGTACCGTCCGGATAAGGATTCTACTATAATTGCGTTTATATAAAATCACATATAAGCGAATTTTATATTCTCCACACTTAAAATAGGTAGTAGGTTCGCGCAGCTGTTGTACAACGAGGCGAGTGTATAAATACTTTCTACTTTTTAAATAAAAAATAAGAATTGAAAAGCCAAATATTGCAGCTTGTCGTTGTATTATGATTTCCTTCCTTAAACAACTGTAATCTAGAAATATAAAATTTAAAACGAATAAATATGCATAACTATCCATTGTAGTGCAGGAACAAACTCGAAAAATAAAAAATTTTATTAACAAGTGTAGTCAAAATTTGCTAAAACTGATACTGAGTATACTGTTTATTATTTTAGTAGTCAACTGTCATTGTTATTCTTAACTTGAAGGAAAATCTTTTTTCCTATTTACACTTTTATATAAATATTTATATATTTCACTTATTTATGTATACTATCTGTACATGTTTTATTTTTCTATGTGTATTTTAATTTTGCCGACGAGGAAAATAAACTTCTTTTAATATGGGCGCGATCTTCTTTCTTTTTTTACTCCTGGGGTATTATTCACTAATTTTATCACTTCAGAAATTATTATATCGACATATATAAGTTGTCGGATTTCTGTAGAACAGTTTAGTATTTTCAGGTTGTTTTAACTCGATAAACGCATTCGCATCAAAAGATATAATTAGTGAATATAATACCCCGCCGTTCGTTGAGCTCGTGTATACTTTTCGCGCGAAGACTTTTGGTATTATATCCTGCAGACCTTTCGCTTGTGTGGGAGTTGCGACAGAACCGTGACTGGAATTTCCAGAAAGAGTAAAGTGAAGATGAACTTATCTCCATGGGAACAATTTTATAAAATACTATAAAAGTGTGTAAATTTTATAAAATCCGATAAATTATTTGTCGGTTTTTATACGGATTTTGTGCCATTTTATGGAGTTTTGTAAGACCCTTTAAATAGGGTAAATAGTCGGTTTAAACGATTGATTTTTGTTAACATAAACGTTGATTAATTTTGGAGCAATAATTTTGCTAATGAATTCAGACGGCAAGATGTAACATTAAAAATTAAAATAATAATTAACTGTTATAACAAAAAAAAATCATTTATTATTACGCATTTTGCTTTAGTTATTTAATTATTTTTCAGATCGAACAATTGGTAAATTAATTTTGGATTGATGCATCATTTGCTCCAAATTACTATTATCATAAATTTCTCAATTAGAATCGCATTTGTCGGTATCAATAATAATAAACATTCGTTATAGTGTATACATAATATATGTGCACGTACTGTACACTCACCGGAAACAAATTCTCGTGGAACGTTTTTAAATTTTTAAAAAGAAGATTCAATTTTGTTGTTTTTTTTTGCTTTTAATTTATCATTTACATATCTATCGTTTTGAAAATGCCAAGAAACGATTAGCAAGATAAATCGAATCTTCTTTTCGAAATTTTAAAACTGTTCCACAAGAATTTATTTCCGGTGGTGATTGTACATTTGATATACATATATATATCCATCTATAGGTATACGAGACTCCAGTAAACGAAATGCGCGCAAATAGCGAAAAACTCCGAAGATTCTCGAATCGAAAATTCTCACGAATTTCCGGTAGACAATATTCCAGAGGCTTGATACACGCGACCACGAAAATAAGTTCTTACTTATTTCTTAATCGTCGTCATCGTGTTCCGACTGCGCGACCAACAAACAAAAGTAGAAAAAAAAACAATAGCAACGCCATTATCCGCGAAGCCACGGCTAATAGATTCCGCGAGGAAAGAACGCGAAAGAGAAAGAAGGAGGAGGGGGGCGGAGAGAAGTTCAGTTGGTCTACGTGCGACTCGACTCATAGCTCGTAAAACTCGACTCCTGGCTCGCCTGTAAATATACATATGTAGTTAAGCACATTACCCTCTCCTCGTTGCTTTACATCGGCGGTACACGCGCGCACGAGGCGCAATTGGCTCTCGCGCGGCGCGTCCGCTCGAGCACGCGAGTCGCCCGTCGAACTCTCGCATATAATAATAAAATACAGCTACAGTCCCGTGCACCCCCCTCTCGTGTGTGCGCATCGCACCCCTCGCGTGTTGGTATGCGCGTACGCGGGCCGCGGCTCGTCGGTGTGCCTCCGGCCGCCTACGACCAGTAGGCGCGCGGGGAGCCCGAGTGGAGTGGGATATACATCGCGCGGCGGCGTACTCGACGCAGGCAGCGGCGGCGGCGGCAGCGCCGTGGGAAAAATCCAAGATGGCCACCGATATTGCTTCGGGTGCCGTGTCAAACGCGCGATGCGATGTAAATAGTGGCGTCGGGAGTTCGGCCACGAGTGCGGAGGTAAGATCCGAAGAGCGCGACGAGGACGCCGAGGACGGAGCGCCAGGAAGCAGCGGGCCGCGGGTTGCCGACGAGCCGGAGAGGGACGCGGGAGCGACGCCCACCGCCGCTACCGTAGCCGCAGTCGCCTCCTCGGCGGAGGAGCGGCGGCGACGGGGAGGACAGCCCGCCGGGGGAGCGCCGAGCCCAGGCTATGCGCCCGGCGACATGTCCGCTACCAGTGATCGACCGTCGCCCGAGCGTCCGGAGCAGCGTCAAGGTGAGGCCGACGTCGGTGGGCTCGCGGGGAGTCCCTTTGTTCGCGTTTACCTATTTTTTTTTTCTACCTTTTTTTTGGGCGCGCGTTGACACGGGGACCACTCCGTCGGCGAGGGCCGCGGTGCGTCATCGCGCGGATGCGGACCACTTGTGAACGCGCCGCCGCGCCGTAGCTCCCTGAAAACGATATCCCGCCTATTTTTAGAGCTCCTTGTGTCTAGTTTGACTTGCTGCATGCTGCTTCGAAAACAAGCTGCAATTGACTTGGTGTTTTTTTTTTATTTTGTCACTGGGTTCTAGAGTTTTCGTTGTTATTTGCAGATGACAAGCAGCACGAGATTGTCCAGGATGTCAATGTATCCAATAATAACAAGACTAACTTAATTAAGGTGAGAGAAATTTGTTTTTCTCCGAGAGAATCTCAAAGTCAATGTAGTTGTTTAATTTGCCAATGTTTTTTTAGATGGATTCGCTATCAGTGGAGGACGATCGATGTACAAAAAATGTCATTCACTCGCAGGTGGATGAAGGAGGCAACGCATCGAGCAAGAGTCCACAACGGGCTGAGAGTCTTCAGAGTAGCGGACAATTAGGACTAAGTAGCCCAAAGAGTCCAGATTATCCACCTAGAGTTTCGGCTGGTCCTAATAGTCCAGCTAGCACTCTTATAACTAAACGTTCCATAACTTATGGCCTACCGGTAGTATCCTCAGAAGATTCATGGAAAACCAGTGCTAATGTTGTTGAATCTGATTATCCAGTTCAAGAAGATATTAAACCTAAGTTGGAGAACGAAAATTTTCACCAGTGTAGTAATATAAAACAGGAAAGGAAGGATGACATTAAAAAAGAACCTATACAGGAACTTACAGTGGAAAAAATCAAAGAGGAAAATGTAGAAGTTAAATGTGAACCTGATGATACCAAAACAAAAAGCAGTACAACATCGTCAACATCTCATTCTAAATCTCACTCTTCCTCTTCAAGGGATAAGCGCAAAGATCAGCGTTCAGACAGGCATCAATGTACAAGGTGTTATAAAAGAAGTAAAATTAAAAGAACAACTATAGGTATACAATGTCATAGAGACAGAAGAAGCAGTACTTCTACACCTTTGTGTCAAAAAACTGTAAATTCATCTACTTCTATTAAAAAATCAAACGCTGATAACTTGAAGCTTAACTTGCAAGTTAAAAATTATAAAATATTGGCAAACCTTGTTGATAAGAGTGACACATCAGTATACTTAGAAGGACTCAAGTACAAAGATTTCATCCATATAGAAACTTATCCCAATGGTGGTGCATCTGTAGTTCATATGTATCAAGATGAAATTGATGTTTTATCTACTGAGCAGCTTGAAGAATTGGCCCAAGAGTATTTTAAGGTAAACATATTATTTTAAATTAAAAATTATTGTGCCAGTCACATTTTATTTAAAAAATTTTGTTTCATCTTCAAATGTTCAGGTTGTATTTGGAGAGGATGAAAAAGGAAATGCTCATCATGTTATGGGCATCGTTCATAATGCTGCATCCTACATGCCAGACTTATTGGACTACATGGCAGAGTTGTACCCTAATTTGACAGTAAAAAATGGCGTTTTAGGTCACAAAAGCGACATTGAAACAACGACGATGTTTCAATATAAAGAACATGTTTGTAAGGCATACAATAATGGCACCTTTCGTTATGGTCCCCTTCATCAAATTAGTTTAGTTGGTACAGTCCACGAAGAAGTTGGAGGATATTTTCCCGACATTCTGCAGGTGCTGGAAGAAAATCATTTTCTAAAATTGGTAAATATACACGAAAACCTTCTTTATATTTCTTCTCTTCAAGCAAAAGCATTTGTACAAAACCAACTCCTTACATCCCCATCCATAAGCTTCCCATCCACTATAGAAGATCCTGAAGTATTTCTACACCTGAACCTGTAGTCCTGAGTTCTAAAAAGTAAGCCAGTTTATAATATTTAGTATATATAATGAATCTAATGAATTTTTCTATCGGCAGACAATGCCTTGGGGACCTCTATCGGCGGTACGAATGGAGAGTCCACAAGAATCGAACGACGGTCCCATCCTTTGGATCCGACCAGGCGAGCAGCTCGTCCCAACAGCAGACATCAACAAGAGCCCGTGCAAACGACGACGCACTGGCATCAACGAATTGCGAAATCTACAGTACCTGCCGCGTCTTAGTGAGGCTCGCGAGTACATGTTCGAGGACCGGACGCGAGCTCACGCCGATCACGTTGGCCACGGTCTTGAGCGTATGACTACAGCGGCTGTCGGCGTCCTTAAGGCCATCCACGGCGGCCAAGGATCCCAACTCAATCGCATCACCAAGGACGTGATAGCCTTTCACGCTGCCGATTTCCCCGAGCTGGTTGAAAAATTACAATTGGACCTGCACGAGCCTCCGATTTCACAGTGCGTGCAGTGGCTCGAAGACGCCAAACTTAATCAGCTTCGCCGTCAAAATATACGCTACGCTCGTATCAGCCTCTACGACAACGACATTTATTTTTTGCCGAGAAACATCATTCACCAGTTCAGAACGGTCTCCGCGGTATCGAGTATTGCTTGGCACGTGCGGCTGCAGCAGTACTATCCGGAAGACACTACGTCGACCTGCTCGAATGCTGGATCGAAACATGGCTCGCATTCTCACCACGTAAAGCCTAAAAAGGCTATAATGCAAGTAGCCGAAGACGAACAAAAGGAGAACACAGATACTCAGAGAATAGAGAAGCGCGAAGACGAAGAGAAAAAGGCAAAGGAGCGTGCAGCTGAGTATCAGGGTAATCTGAAGAAATCAGAACAGCAGCAGAAGGAAAAACGTAGCTCTTCGCTGATCGGCAAGGAATCTGCGGAGAAAGTTGAAAAACAACGGCACAAAGAACGAAAGGACGAACATAAGGAGCGAAGAAAAAGTTCTTCAGAAAAGAGGCACAGGTAAACACTAGTTATTATTAAATAAAATGTAAAAATAAATTCAAGTATCAGCGTTTATAAATGAAATGTTTCTAAATACTTTGCAGGGACAAAAATCACGAGGATCGTCACCGTAGCAGCGGGAAAACAAGCAGTGGCAGTGGCAGTGGAAGCGGCAGCGGTAGTGGTAGTGGCAACGGTAGCAGCAGCAGCACACATGACAGTAAGCGAAAACACAGTGACAAATCTTCCTCCTCCTCGTCGTCAGAGCACAGGAGGCATTCATCGTCGAGCAGTCATCATTCTTCGAAGAAAGAATCTCGCTCATCCGGTTCTAGTGTCCAAGTTGTTGCGGATCCCACGGTCAAAGTTGTGCCTAAAGAATTAGCGAAACCGAGTGTCGAGAGCTCACGAAGTATCGTCGGTCCCATCGAACAACCGACTTTAAAACAAGAGAGCATCGCAATAAAAGTAGATACAGAATTGATCTCAGCCCGCCAGACAGTAGGCAAGACTTACGCGACGCAAGTCGTCGACAAGGCTCTGGAAATAGCTATTTATAAGTCTAAAACGGATGTTCAGGAGGTGTGTCAGTCGTTGCGCGACGGTGTGTCTTCCGCCTCGAAGGAGATGTTGGAAAGAATTCGTAAGGAGAGTTTAGAAATCGCTGAAAAGCTATTCAGCGAAGATAGTGCGAGTGTCGAGAAGTCATACAGACTGCTCGAGGCAGAGACCGTCAATGCATTTACTTCTAAACTTGAATGCGCGACGGAAAACGCGGTGAAAGCTTTAATAGAGATGGCTGAGGACGAATCTAAAGAGGAGGCCGCTGCTACGGCCGATTCCGCAGAACCAGAGAACCATGCCGTTGATAAAGAGGAAGAAAAACAGGACACCGAAGCTCCTGCGACAACAGAATTACCAATAACTATCGAGGAAAAAAGAATCGACGAGTCTGCGAAGGAAGTGTCGAAAGTAGACGGCGAAAAAGCAAGCAGCGAGTCTGAGAGGAAGCATTCGGACGGCAAGTCGAGCCACGAAAAGAGCGAGAAGAAACACAGCAGCAGTAGCAACAGTAGCAGAGACAAACATCGCGATCGCAAGAAAAGCGATCACCGGGAACGAGACAGAGAGCGTGACCGTGATCGAGATAAAGACAGGGACAGGAAGAGACATCACAGCAGCAGCCATAGTAGCAGTAGCCATCGCCATAAGTCGTCGCAGGATTCGAAGAGCAGCAACAAATCCATGAAAGACACACCTTCCTCTTCGAGCAGCCACCACCGCAGCTCACACTCGTCCTCATCGCACAAAAGCTCTTCCTCGTCCGACAAGAGCGGCAATCTGCAGGAGAACTCGATTTCCCGATCGTCGAGTAGCTCCAGCAGTCACAAGCGCAAATCCAGTTCGAGTTCGAGTAATTCGAGCAACGTTGAATCCGAGGCTAAAAAGCCACGCATAGAAGAGTCAAGCAGCCCAAACGACAACAACAGCATCGTCAGCAGCACGACGGACCAAATTAAGCAGAGCAACGTTGCAACGACGGTGACATGAGTCAACTCAACGGCAACATCAGCGCGGCTCTAGTATTCAAGGATAAATAGTACAATCTTGACTTCTAAAATTGCGATAGAAGTGAAAATAAATTATTGACAAAGAAGTCTTAACTTATCTTGAGCTTCGCCGGGAGCGAAGCTGAGAGAGTGAGGGTGTAACGGCCTTTGTTGTCTCTGTTTCAGAAAGGCAAGTACGGGACGCGGGGGTTTATTGTTTAGAAGATACAGAACAAAAAATGTAAATTGTACGGTTCTTATGTATTGTTTCTCATTGTCAGAATTAAACTTTTGTTGTCCATTCGTCATTTGTCACGTTTAGTTTGTCGCATCAATCTTACTACTTTTTGTACTTAAATCGGCTCGAACGTACAATTGAGCAAAGAACGATTTCGTAGTTTTCATTTCGTTTAATGTATGTGCGTGTGTATGTACGCAATTGCGGACCAATTGACTCAACAATAAATCAGCCTCCCATCACTTGCCTTTGTGAATTTACATTGTAAAGACATATTTAAAAAAAAGCAGACTCGAAAAAATACTGGGAAACGCAATACGTTTTCCCTTTTATGCACGTTGTCGTGATTCGCTGTAAATACGAATGCAAATACTTATATAAAATTATAATCTTGTCCATTAAGAAGAAAATTTATTTCTTTTAAACGAATGAATTAGATTTGCTTGATCTTGTTACTCGATTGCTCAAATCGAGTATTTGCTAAGTTATTTATATAAAATCTCTGCGCAACTTAGGGCAAGACCTTTTTTATTTTATCTTACGTTATATTATGCATTATAAAACGAAACAGAAGAAACAATGTTTTACGCATTGGAGTTCTGCTTCATACACAAAAGACTATATCCTATGAAGTATTTGAAACCAGTGACGTATCCAACATTAGAAGCTTGTAAAAATTCACATTTGCGTTTAGATGTCTTGTTCTTTGGTAATTCCTAGAAAGTATATAAGAAAAACAAACTTGAAATGAATGCCGGATGAAATGCAGGTTGTATTAAATTTTCGAATAATAAAACAATAAGTATTATACAAACAAAATTGTATAATTTAATGTCTTTAAAGATTTCTGTAAAAGTAGCAACACTTCAAGTTTCTTTTTTATTTTTCACCCGTCAACGTAAATATGTAGATAGCTATATATATATATATAAATTATTACAGATGCACCTGATCAAAGCGTAAATTTGACATAATTTGTTGCTTTTTTTAATTACTATCACTGTCATTAGATCGGAGCAGGTTGCGATGAGAAGAATACTTATATATATCGGAATTGAGCGAGACGAGAGGAAAAAAACACAGTGATGTACATTTATGTAAATATCAGCCGATTTATTCGAGAGTAAAAGCACTGAAGTACTGAAAACGGCGAGTGGAAGAATAAAAAAATGTCAAATATTAGGAGCGACTATTAACGTCCTCGTACAGACGTGAGCGACTCTTCCCATCTCTGCCGATTTGCAAATAAAAAATTTTAAAAGAGAATTACAGAGAATACATGATCTTTATAGTTGCAAAAGAAAAAAACTGCTGCTGGACGTTGATTGTATTAAGGAGGACAAAAGTATGCGCACTCTCCGAATCTTGTTAATCAAGTATTGAAAAATAAACGTTGCGTTTACAAAAGGGATGATTGCGCAGCACTGTGCACGAGCATCAAACTTTGAATTCACAAAATAATTGAATGAAAAAAAAAACGAAATACTTATAGATTCGTAAAATTCGAGAGTGTTTTACATTTGTCGAGAATAAAGTATATTACAATAAACTGCGTTCTAACATTATATATAATATATTACGTTGACCGAAAAATCATAAAGCATATATAGTTATAAATATCGTAGAATATAGTTTTACATATTGTACCCATCTCACGTGTAGAGTCGCATTCCAGCTAGGTTTTTAAAAAAAAATAAAATTACTTTTATCAAGCACTTGTAGTCTCCATTAATGTTGGTTTCAAAATAATTATTATTTTGCATATTTTTAGAAACTTGCCCGGCGTTTCTGTTTTCCAGGAATGTTTATAATTATTTTATTTTTGAAGAAACCGATTGCAAGGCCAATCCAGTTCTTGTAATATTAAAATTGTTTTTTTTATATATATATATATAAAATTTCGCTTAAATTATTATAAATTTATTATTCTTTCTAATATATTATTTCGATTTTATATTGCTATAATTATTTTTATTTACAGGCAGCAGTATAACCTTTGTACCTGCAAATATTGTTAGAATGATAAAAATATTATTTACACGTCAACTTTTTATTTACTTATCCTATCCCCTGTAATTAATCCACATAATTTTTTTCATATCATTACTTGCGTGAAATTAAAATCTGTGAATTTCATGTCAATAAATTAAAATTAAAATTAAATTTTATAAATCGAGATTATAATAAATACAGTTTACATGTTTCGTTCGATGTAAATAAATAAAATTATCACGTGAGATAATTTTGATTCTGAGAATAAAAAATAAACATATTTGGTCGCAACAAGCAAATTTTTAATTGGGGGCGGTGCAGTTTGCCAATTTAATTTTATATAAAATAATCATTTAATGCTGCAAAATTTCAGTAGATTTTTAAAATAATGACTAATTCTGTATTATCTTTATTTAATTTTTTTTCACTCGTAGCAATGTTAAGTATTTAACTAATCAGTACAAAAATGTTAATAAATTATTCAATTATTAAACATTTATCGCAAGCGAATTAAATTTTGATTTATTTCCCTTGTGTCTTTTAACGCGTGCAATACACTTATATACTTATGAAAATTAATTGTATACATTATTACCTAAAAAAAAATAATAATAATAAATAAAACACTTATTAATAAATTATCAACACCCTACAGGTTTTAGTCTAAAATCTGCTGTAACCGAAATAATTGCGACACACGCCGAGTACAGTTTACTATACTGTTGTTTTCAAAGCATGACGTCATCTTAATTATGATTTATTGCATTAGGCAGGCTCCAACAGGTATCCGCAGGAACGAGAAGTAGCTATGCCCGAAGAAATGAAAACGAACCAAGCAAACAACGAATTACGCATCAGCGACCCTCGAACACCAGGTAAGAGGGAAAAAACAATCTACATATGCATAATTTGCACCCGAAAGGAGAAAAACACATTCCCAATCCGCGCGCCTGCCTTCCAAACTCATTCACAATGAAAATCCGCTCCATGGGGTAATCTCGTGTCGCGGCCCGCTCCAAATAGAATTATCGCCTATATAAGCGCGCTCGTTGTTTATCTTATGGCACACTACACGCCGAAGCAACTCGAAGCGGCCAGCGGCTCGTTATTACACTTATACGTTCTCCATCTCAAACGGTCGCCAATCCCCAACAGGCTCCTCTGTCCGCGGAGTCCAGCCGATGACCACAAAACCACCAGCCTACGATACATACATGGATACTTAAAAATACTACATACATACTTACATACATACTTACATACATACAACATACCTACATACATTCATACATACTTACGTAAATACGTACGTTTTCGTACGAACATATATACATACACAGTCATATAAATACATTTAAATATTTTATGCACTGTTATACACATGCACGAGTCTCGCATATATGCATAGACACACGTAAGCCGCGGTCGCGGCGCTCGAATTCAGAAGTCGTGTGTATTATATATATAGTACATTGTATATGGCGTATATATATAGGTGCGTATAGACTTATAGTGAAGCGCTAGCGGCTAGTGGCCGCGAGCGCACTCGCGGAGTCGGACGCGCATCGTTAGCGGCGGCCGCCCGCAAAGCTGTCAGTGGGCAGTGGAAAGCTGCGCGACTTGCCGCCGGGCCCCGCGCGCAAATGGGCAGCCATGGGGACGACGCGGCCAGGCAGGACGCGTACCAGCGCTTCGACGAGGACGAGGCCTGGCGCCGCACCACCGATGGATACTACGGGCCAAGTGAGTTCTTGTGTGTTGATCCGCTCGCAAGCTCAAGCTCCCACCGCATGACTCTCTGGCTCGCGATATATGGTGCGCTGGCACCTGCTCACCTGACGCGATTAGTTATAGTTGCGAGAGTGTGGCAGATGTGCGCGCGTGTCTGGGGTTTGCTCCCGAGTGAGGAGAAAAAATGATCTGATAAAGGTGATAGCGCGATTTGCGTCACTTCATCGTTGGCTCCTACTTTTATGGTCGAGTGCCTGTGCTTCGAGATGGAGATCGCGATTGTGAAGAATATGTGTAATTTTACGGGCTAGTGGATACATAGTTTTTTTTGTTTTGAAAGAATGAAGCTGCCTTTCAGTACGTAGGATTGTTTCTTATTTTACGATGGATTTGTGATTGCAGCGAGGGTTTAAATTTGTAATGATATTTTTTAGTGTTTTAAAGAAACTTTTGTTCGAGTGGTTGTACTCGTCTTTTTTATTTTACTTTAGATTTTACTTGTGGTTGTAGTTCCATTGTGGACGCTTTGTTCTACTGCAATTCAACAAGTGAATTTTAATGTCAGTTATCGCGAAATGAGTTTCTTTCTAAAGAAACAAGTTTAAATGTTCGCTACTTTTTGTCAGGGTCAATTTACTTTTATCAAACTTCTTAAATCCTACTTAGTTTGATTTATTTCCAAAAGATATGTCTTTCATTTCAGTCAGTCTCGTGGCAGTCGTTGGCACTGTAGTATCATGTGAATAAGTATTTCATATCATGCTGACTAATTAATTCAAATCGTTTTAACAAAATACTTCATTGTAATCTCATTCATTTATCAACATAAACAATTTCCGTAGCATTAAATTTTAATTGTAGTGCGAGGATAAATGAAGAATGTTTGTATGCTCAGTTCATAGGCTCTGCTTGCTTTTAATGTTTTTTAGAATATGGATCTATGTTGTCTTGCCCTTCCCCAGACAGCCGGATAAACATGACTGCAAGAGGGAGTATAGATACTCCCAATGAAATGGGTCACCGTATTCTACCTAGAGGTGAAGCTGAGGTACTTACGGAGAATGCCTCCCTGTCCTGGAATCCTGGTGTTACTTTTGATCCTGATATTTGCTGGGAAATGAATTACCATGAAGCTGCCATTTTTCTCGAGGTAAAACTTTAAACTACTAAATCATAATTTTACTTTGTAAAGTTTTGAATCCAACCATTTAATGTTTATTTTTATTTTTCTGTTTTTAGGAAGGCAGAAATAATGAAAAATTTGATTCTCATCCCAGGCATCCTGAAGATTTACCTGCATATTTATTAGTTCACAATAATTGGTACTATGGCCTTGATCTGTTGACGTCCCTAATTTTACTTGGATTGGCTTTTGTTGAGGAGCCAGCAGTGCCTCTCTTTCAGGTACATTTTAATTCTCTTTACTTTTTTTATTTCTATAATAAAATTCCTGTAAATTTTTTATATAAAATTTTATTTTAGCTTCCAGTTTGGGCCCATGGTTCCATAGAGCTCTTAGCCTTAATAACCATTGGCGTTGAACTAGCTTTGAAATTAAGGTGGATTGGGTGGGGCACAATGCTAAAACATAAACGGACTATGCTAAAGGTAAGGAAACAAGTATATCAATAAGCAAGAAATATATAGATATATTACACTAGTGCACTTAATGATCTTATGCAACTGAAGGATTAGTCATACATCCAACCAGCCTGATCTGGTATACTACTAACATACTATTATACACTTATAAACTTTACTGTGTTCCTATTTCTTAATGAAAAAACTTTATTGTACAGAACATATATGAAAAATATTATCCTAAAACATTTAGATTGTTTGATAGTTTAAAAAGTATTTTTATGCTGTAAATCTAAAATTAAATATAATTTATATTACTTATTAATTAACAAACATTTATATTTGTTTTTGCAGTGTGTTACACTTTTTATAATGTTTATCGAAGCGCTAGTCGTCCTCGTTCGGCAATCATCTCATTTTAGAGTAACGAGAGCATTGCGACCTATTTTCTTAGTAGATACCAAATTTTGTGGAGGCGTTCGAAGATTTATTCGGCAAATTTTACAAACTCTTCCACCGATTTTAGATATGCTGGGACTTTTACTTTTCTTCATTTTGACCTACTTGGTATTGGGATACTATTTGTTCTACGAAATGAACAGAAATTTTGCAACTTTACAAGACAGTTTTGTTAGCCTTTTCGTTTTGCTTACTACGGCTAAGTATGAACACTATCTTTTATGGTTAGATAAAACTTGAACTTTTACATAAATTAAAAATTGTTCTTACAGCTTTCCAGATGTAATGATGCCCTCGTTTTCAAAAAATAAGTGGTATGCAATTTACTTTGTTTCTTATCTCAGTACCATGCTTTATGTCATGATGAATCTCATGCTAGCTGTCGTTAATGAGACATTTACATCTGCCGAACGCGATAAATTCAAGAAACTATTTCTCCATAAAAGGAAAGCATGTCAACATGCTTTTAAACTTCTTGTTTCAAAACAGAATCCAGATCAGATGCGCTTTAAACAATTTGAAGGTTTAATGCGTTATTATGCTCCGCAAAAATGTAAGATTTTCATTTAATTTGTTGGTATAATTTCTTAGTTTACTTTTGACCTTTAATAAGTTAAAATATTTTGTTTTCAGCAATAAAGGATGTTATATTGATGTTTCGTTATTTGAACGTATCAGGCAGCGGAGTTTTGTCAACAGACGAATTTCTTAATATTTATGATGCTACAGTACTATCTTGGGAACCACAGTACTCAAGTATTCCTTGGTACCACATGGCATGGCCACCCTTTCAAATACTTTGCCAAGCAGCTCACGTCGCTATTTCATGGCCATATTTTGAAAGCCTTGTTTGTGAGTAATTAGTTTTTAATGCCCTGATCAAATAAATATGTAGATTAAATTTAATGTTTAAATAAATTTCAGATAGTGTAATCATAGGCAATGGAATTGCTATGGTTTGCCGCTTGCTTCAACCAGAATTCGACAGAGAAAAATCTGCTCATTTATTCGCAGCGTGTTGGGATACACTACTGTTTGGTTCTTGTAAGCAGATAATTAATATATTATTTAGAATTTTATTTAACATTTTCTAGTAATTGGTATATCTAAATATGTTTTTGTTTACTAGTATTTGCAGTAGAAGCTGTGATAAAAGTTTTGGGCTTGGGTGTCAGGCGTTATTTGAGTTCTGGCTGGAATCTTTTTGATCTCGGAACATCATTAATGGTTTTAGTAGCTGCATTAGGGCTAATATTTTTCCCAAGCGCCGTCTTCCTTGTTGTTTTTCGTCCGCTTCGAATGTTGCGAGTTTTCAAAATAAAAAAACGATACCGAGATGTATTCGGTACATTGGTTATCCTTTCGCCATTGATGTGCTCCACTGCGATTGTTATGTTGGTTTTGTACTACTTTTTTGCGATCATTGGAATGGAGCTCTTCGCTGGATATGACATGAGAAACTGTTGCCAGTACGTTTACTAAAATAAATTTTGTATTTTTTTAAAACTTCTATAATAATGTATTGTAAATGTGTTTCTAGGAATACAACAGTTGAAGATTTTTACAAATATTCAGCAAATGCTAGCACAAGTTTAGGATATTATTATTTGAACACTTTTGATAATTTGATGGCTAGTTACATGACATTATTTGAACTGACAGTTGTGAATAACTGGTTCATCCTGATGAATGCATATTCGGTAACTGTAGGAATGTACACAAGAGGATATTTTATGACTTTCTATCTAGTAACTATGATAGTTTTAACGATCGTAGTGTCTAGCTTTCTTGAAGCTTTCCGATTTAGGATTCAGTACAAAAGATCCACTACTAAACGAGACGGTAATATTCAGTATTTCTTAAAAACTGCAATTAAATTTAATAAAACATAAATTGCATTTGGTTATTATTGTTTGCAGAAGAGAAAATGTTGCATGAAGAAGTCGAATTAAAATATGATGATCTACAAACAGTTGTCCAAGACATCCTTTTAATGGATCAAATACGCACATTTTTACCAACTGGAGTAAGTAATTTGATACTAAAACGAAATGTCAAAAAACATAACTTTTGCTTTCTCACAGAAAACTTAATTTTATTATTCACAGACTGCAGCAGTATTTATTGGTTCGAGACCTCGAACAAGAGAAGTTTTGCAGCGAAGAATGTACATTCACGAAATAATGGAGTGGTTATCAGAAGCAAAATCGCAGGAAAGAGTGACGACGCCAAGCGCGATCAACGATTTTGACGAAGATAGCATCGACGATCACATAACCGAAACTGATAGTGCAATATTGAACGGCGTTACATTAACGCAAAGAAGACCAAGTGCTGTTTTCAGCACATAATTGTTAAATGTACATATAGTAAATAAGTTATAGTAATCAGGTTTTCTGTCATTTAAGAAACTTACGGAACAGAAAACGGCGCACCTAGTCAGAAATTTATACCTTTAGCAGCACAATTTGTTCTGTTAGTGTATCACTCAATGTAATTAAAAACCAACCGAATTTAATTTTCTATTTAAGAGAGTTATAAATTAAGTTTTATAAAGTATTGTTAAAGTGTCATTATTTTGATAATAATGCTTTCATTCGAAATTAATTCATGATTAAAAATTCATTATCATCTACGAATTAGAATGGTATTATTAATTTTTTAAAAACTGAATAGTAATTTAAAACAATGATAAAAAGTAAACTTTGCATTTAATATATTTTTTATCTATTTGCTAGTACTTTTTCAGACAATACTCCCTTTGAAAAGTAGATCATAGAAAAGATCAATATTATAACTTTTGTATATTAAAATATCATAAAAGTACCCTTCCAAAAATTTTGTAGAATGGCGTTTATAAGTATTTTTGTGTCCTAGTTTCTTAGTAGGTTGAATTCAGTACATAAAAAAGATGTAAGCGAACTGTGGATAATTTTCCAAGATTGCAGTGTATTTATCAATTAATTGCAATATACAGAAAATCGAAAAAAAAAATGGACAAAAAAGATGATCAAAATACCATTAATATGCCATTAATTACAGTCTTATAAATTGAAAAAAAAAAAAAAGAATAGGCTTAAAACTAAAGATTTATACTATTTTTTAACTTAATAAAAGTTTTAACAGAAGCACTGAAATCAATAACTATTTGTTAAATGCAAATATTTATATAGAAAACGAAATAAATAAAACAAATTATATGTTGTCCACGCTGCAAAATATTATTCAGTCGATCCATCATGAATCTGAATCCCTGTGCCTCCTAAATTAGTTTGTATAACTGTAAATCCACTGGCAATCAATTCGGAACTTAAATTTTTCACATCACCATTAGCCGCATCAGGTGGAATCAAAACATAAGCAAAACCTCCGCCACCAGCTCCCGTTAACTTAGCAGAATAACCATATCTTTTAGCCGTTAAACAAATAAGATCTAAAGTGGAATGCGAAACGTGACAGGTTGCTAAAAGTCCTTGATTAATATCAACAAGTACCTAGTAAAGAAAAATATTTTAAATTAATTTTGACACGTCGAAAAAAACGCCCGAAAAAATCTTAGAAAGTACATTGCTTCTAAAATACTTACCGACAGTTCTTTAATAAGCTCCAGCAACTGCTGATCACTGTTATCGCTATGTAATTCTTGCGTCCGCTTAAAAATCTGTATGACCCGTTTGGAAACCTCGTCCATCGACTCGAGCACCCGGTGAAAAACTTCTGGATACTTCTGCACAAGACCAGCCAATCTATCAACGAGAGCCTTGGTGCTCCGTCCAACCTTCGTATCCACAAGAAGTATCCTCAGACTACCCAGATTCTTTGGGATAAAACGCGGAGGCTCGCCCTTCCGGAACTCGATGACGGAGCCGAAGGTGCACACGCAGTTGTCGATGCCGGAGGGTGCGCCGTGCATGATCTTCTCGCAGTTGAGCGCGAACGCGGATATCCTGTCAAGACTGGGGTCGTCGAAGATCGGCTCAGTGGTCGGGTCTCGCTGAAGTTGCGACCAACGCATGAATCCGGCGACGAGGCAGACGGCGAAGGAGGCCGAACTGCCGGCACCCGCGCCGATGGACAACTGCGTGTCCAGCTCGAGTCGGAAGCCGCGGATTTCGAGTGTCTCCTCTTGGACGATCTGAGCCAAAGCGTAGAAGAAGCACTCGAGGCTCATCCTGGTGCGCGGATCGCCGGTGCAGTCCAACCTCTGGACGAACGTTTGCACGGCCTGCAGAAATGTTTCGTGACCCTGGACGCTTAGTCGCGGGAAATCCGTGGCGAGCAGCGAATCTCGCACTAGACTAGCCTGGATTTGCTTGGAGAGGTCGAGTTTAGGCATGACGATCTCGATGACGTCGTCTGATAGTTCAGTGAATTTCAAAGTGCTGCGGAGATCGAGGCTCGCCGCTACGGCAGTTTTGCCGTAGACGACCGAGTGCTCGCCGAATAGGATCACCTTGCCGGGAGCCGAGATTCTGAATGAAATCATTGTGATGCGTTGAACTTATAAACTATGAGTACTTTGTAAATTATGTTGAATCAAGTTAAGACTGCTCTTGCTCCTTCGTCCACTGCGCCGGTGTCAGGGTTCTCTGCGTCAAGGAATGAATGCTTTTCAGTTCTTCCTCTAAAGCGGCGTACACCAATCTGCAATTAATTTATTTATTTAGTCAGTAAAAAATAATTTACATAATACAGTGCAAATCTTAAAGAGGTAAAGGCAGCTTGCTTCTTTTTAGACTGGTTTGACTTAAAATTAAAAGAAAATACTTAAAACTAAAAAACTAAAAATAAATTTTAATTATAGTAAAAAGTAACAGGCATATAATTTGTTATAATTTGAAACATTTTTAATTAAAGGCTATCCCTATTAAAACGTTTGTAGTACAACGTATGCACATCTGTATTTATATCTAGTAGCGTCTAATCTTATTAGATTATAATTTGAAAATGGTTGATATAAATTTTACAGTATTTGTATAGTGAATTCGCTATCACAAAATTAAAAATTTTGTGTTTTGTGTTATTGACAGGAAATACAATTTACGATTATACGGGAAAAGAGAAATCAACAATAAAACATTTTGTATAAATTACACTGCGTAGAAGTAGTTAATTAAATTGCAACAAAGTATTTTTTAGTGTAAAATGTATACCTGTGGCGCTGAAGAAGTGGCTTGCCCTCGAATTTTTCCGAGACTATCACAACGGCATACTTCTCACCGCAGCCATTGGTTTTATCCTCTATAATCTGCAACAGAGAAAGTGAATTCATAATCGTAGCGACATTTACGAAGAGAAAACGGATACGCTGCGAATGTACGATGTTTTTTTTTTATTATTTTCTTTAACGCGACTTTTCCACTCGACTTCTCTTTTAAAACTGCCTTTATGTGGATAAGAAAAGAAAAAGAAAAAGAAAAAGGGGACATGAGTATGGGAGCAATGAATGAATTTTCGTTTTGGAAAAAACAAATTTATTAATATTTATGTTTTACGTCATTTTTATGCAAATACACAATTCACGAAGAGCACATTTTTTTTTTTACCTTACAATCGCCTTTGTCAAATTCATTCACTCTTTCTTACGCTTTTTTTTGTGCTTAAAAGAAATTTGATTATTTATCTAATGCAAAGACTCACAATTCTTAAAAGCTAGACTTAATTTCTAATTATTATACTATCACTTGCTTTACTTTATAAATTATTGTTGCGTTTTTCTTATTTTTATTACTAATACCTAAGTATTATTTGGTTTTCAATTTACGGACTGGTGCAGCTGTCGCTAAAAACTGTTTATAATTAAAGTAAATCAGAAATAGAACAAAATGACCGCATGAGAACACAGATATAATAAGTGGATACAGGTCAGGGTATCTTTTTGGTGCGCTTAAAAATCCACTGCATACAGATAAAATCAGTACACCGACCAATGAAAGTCCAAATAGTATATTAATGTATATCTCACTGGATGTCCATACACTAACAGTTTTCTTTGGTTTCACTTTCTTAGAAGTTGGCTTTTCTTCTTGCTTGTCTTCTTTACTTTTTACAAGATTACCAATTTTCGACTCAAACCATAGCCAAGAAACTGATACAACAAAAAATGTAAGGGATGCAAAGTATGCAAGATAAAGTCCATCTTTTATGAGCAATGGAAGCATACTAAAAACTGAAATAATGAGGAACCAAAAACAAATCAATGGATCTTTGTGGAAATGAAGTAAAACTGGTAAAGCAACTAAAAGTATGGATTTCTCGTGAACTTGAAAAGAAAAAAGGAAAAAGGATAGAGATGAATTGATTAGGGCTAATAAAAATTTTTCTCTCGAAGGTCTAAAAAACAAATCAAGACTACTGGGCAAAAGTGCAACTGTAGTTGACACCAAACAAATTTGAGCTAATTGTAAATTAGAAAAGTTATTTCTTAATTTATACAATACATTAACAGCACACCAGACATTAGCAACTTTATCTTCAAAAATACCTCTAGTTAATGGAAAAAGTCTTAATACTGTGTCCATAAAAACTTTTCTATCTGTCAAAAATGGAGCCCAAATCAGAGTAAAAGTTATAATTACAGTCAAAGATATGCAAATTAAAGATCGTAAACATGCAAGAAGTGGCTTCCTTTTACCCGGTGTATTGATTCCAAGAATATAAAAAAAGCATGGAAGAGCGTGGTACAATTCCATTTGCTTATAATTAAGTGCTAATACAAAGAAAAATGATCCAATTGCCATTGAGCCTTGAAAAAGAGCTGAAACAGACGCAATAAACAATCCAAGTGACACACAATTGTATTGAAAATGCCCGTAATCGATTAAAATCAATCCCGGATAGAAAAGTATCGTAGTCAAAACAAAATGGCGTTTCTTAAATATAAATAACTCTTTTTTCTCATGCTTCTCCTGCTGCTTCTTGATCTTAGAGTCAAGAATAGGTAATATAGAAAATGCAAAGTACACAACCGCAGGAATGAAGACTAGCAAGTCAATGACTAGAACAGACAGTCTCATAAAGTACTTGTGTGCGTTAGATTCGTATCCTCTAGACTGATGCAGTTTAACGGACTCAGGGTCGAAAACGCTAGCCACCTGAGCCAGTAAGAGGCTGTGATAAGCTGTGATCGGAGGATAATCCAGTCCCCAGTATTGCAGATCATTATCGGAAGAATTGGAGTACCACTGGGAGATGGGAAGATTGAGGGTGATTTCTTGCCAGTGCCGCTGGGCTTCGTAGTCGCCGAACATCGGCGGCTTGCCAATGCCGCTGTAAGGATGGTAAGATATGCACCAGCGAAGCAGCAACGCTAAGCCCACGATGAGGCCGCTTTGCAGAAGCTCGGAGCCGCCCCCACCGCCGGCATCCTTTCCAGATATCGCCGCCGCAGCGGACGATTCGCCGCTGTCCTTGCGAAGCCTTTCGTTCTCTCTTTCGCGCATTTTCTTTGTCTTTCTCGTGTATGCAAGTGTTTACGCTAGATTCGCGCGCTGCAAAAGTGAGGTTATGTGTTGGCGTCTCTAGCCCCTTTTTCCGCAACTACATAATGCAAACTATCGAAAGTTTATACTTACGAGGTGCGTCGGCTCGAACTCCTTGATTAATTTTTCACGAATGATATCCTCCGAGTCCTGCATATTTTAGACCCGTGCAATAAAGTATACGTCAAGACGATTGTGCAGCGGAAACTCGCCGATTAACGTACTTCCGGATGAGTGTGAAACCGAATATATAGTTCAATAAAGTCACATACACACACATATGTATAAATATATATAGTCTGTACAGATTGTCGCCTTTGCCGATAAGCGGTAATTTGACGTTCCACATCGAGGCCCGCGCGTTTTGTGTATATCTTCGGTACGCTCCGTATCGATTTTCTAAAATTATTTAAACAGTTTATAAATGTATTAAAAAGAAATTAACTTGACAAGTTTTCATCACTATAGTCATAGTCAAAGATATTTTCACTACCTGCATATACAATATGCTAGAGAGATACGAGAATATAGAAACATTATAATTGTAAATAGTATATTAAAAAGTGACTAGAAAAGTTTTCTAAAAGCAGAATAAGAAGATACTTTCACCAAGTGTACGTACGTATATTATAAATTGACAAGCTAAAAATATTCTAAACTGACACTTTATTTTAATGATTTGCAAATGTTTATTTTAATTTATTGTAATTTTAGAAGCCATTATTAGAATATACATACGGATATTTTTAATGATTATGTATGACCAAGCTTGAGACATGTTGAACAGTTGAAATACAGAAAGAAAGCTACTATGAGAAAACAAAGGCAAGAGGATTCATGGGAGTAAAATTGCAGCGGTCAACACCAACAATGAAATGAGTCAAGATTAGTTAAATTTTTATGAAAAAGTTTATTTATTATAATTGTACGGTAACATTTTAGTTTAGGAAGAATGCATTACAACATGTTTACAGTATTAATGTACAGGTTGCAACGTATTCACATTTTAAATTTTATAAAAAAATATACAACATTGTGAACTAGATATAGCACAAAACGTTGGCAACGTTCGAATAGATAGAGAATTTTATTTACTTATAATTAAAGTTATATAAGGACACAATGAAAGCCTGAAATTGCTCCAAATTGTGTTAATTTACACAAGATTTTATGCATCCTTTACCTTTTCTCTCTAGGGTCATAATGCACTATTTATATAGTATATTATGTGAAAAGGGAGGTATTCTTTTTTACCTCCTACGTCGCGTATACTATTTTTCGGTCTAGCGAAGCGGAAATCGTAACCTTTTGTATCGGACGCCGGGAGGAAAGGCTATGGTTTCCTCCCACTAGGCTGAAAATTCAATTTACATTTTAATATTAAGTTGTAGTACTGCGGACATAACAGTACAATACTCTAGTACCTTTTGTACATTAGATAAAATTGAATTATTATTATATTTTGCAAAAATTGTAAATGGATAATTTTTTTAAATTCCTCTGTTATCATTGGGTTTTCTGAGACTTAAATTTTATACATGATTATATTAAGTGTATTCACTACCTTTGAATAGACAAATAATAAATCATTGAAAAAAGAAGAGTACAATTCCTATAATTTAATATTTTTAGTATTATAAGCATAAAATTTAAGATAAAATGAGCCTAAGAATAAGTCTAAAGTAATTTTACTTTAAATTTTACTAATAGAATGTCATTTTAGGATGAAGAGTTGTAGAAATTAAAATTATTTGTGGAATCCTCCAAATTTCTTGCTCTTGTTTTTCATAAATTTCTGTTGGTTTTTTTATTTTAAAGTATTCAGCGTTGAATGACATTAATTATCAACAATTTAGGTCCAGTCTTACCAAGATTTATGGATCATAAACAAAAGTGTTTAAAATAACATTACATGAAATAAAACATATTTAGAGACTTATTTATGTACTCATTTTATCATAAATGGCTAATTATTGTACTTTTCACATTTTAGATGATTCTATAACACTAGTGTGTAAGAGCCTACTCATGGCAAGCAAGTGTGCCATAAAATAGTTTTCTTTCCTCATATTATAAAATTTTGTTTGATACTTGTGCAAAATTGATTATCAAATTGCTAAACTTGAAGCCTTCTGAGCATCAACTTTTGTGTACTAGTATTGAAAATAACTATTATGCAACTCCGTACGTAAAGCAGTGCATGAAACATTTTAACATACAGTTGCGCATTCTTATGCTTCATAAATCAGCACTTTATGCCCTTGTTGCATAGAATATTGTTCGACACTTTAGTGTATGAAACATTTTCTGCTCATTATTGTACTTTGTTGCTTTTGTAAAAATATTTTATGAGCTATTTTGACAGCAACAATATACTAAATGACATTTCTGTAAAAAATAAAATTTGATTTATATACACTGTATAATTATTTTACCATTTGAAACGAGAGGATATTTTTCCTTGCTTCCTTTCCTTATTGATTATATTTTTGTATTTGATATTAACTTCTGTAATTCTAGTAATGCAGGATTTACTATTTTTTGTGTTGATTTATTATTTTTCTGATGAGCTCTGTTTGAACTACTGCAACTTCTTTCATATGCAGTTGATTCACTTGAACTTTTAAACATTAATTTACTAAAATCAGAGGTAAATAATGAAGATTTATCCGAACTAGTATTACTAATAAAACTATCTGTAGAAGATAAAGAATATTGTGAACTAGATAAATGCTTTGATAAAAATTCTGGATTATCTTCTTTCTCTTGGCTATTTTCACTCAAATCACTAGTTTTATCATTTGTTCTAAGGCTATCATTTTCAGTATTTAATTGATTAATAGATGATGTAGAAGATATCAAAGAAATGGACGATGCAGAATCTTCTGATAACAATGATGACAAAGATGCAGATGACAAGGAAGTTGAAAGTCTTGCTTTATATTTTTCTAAGGCTTCTAATTGTTTCTTGGAATCTGAATAACTTGGTGAAGAATTTACTCTCACATCCACAGAAACAAATGAGATTTTACTCTCAGGCTCTTCTATGACATCACTTGTGATATTTTCTGTCATTTTTAAACATTCTTTATAATGTTTAAAAGTAAAATTGTTTCTTTTACAACTAAATCTTCCCCATGTTGCCATTTGTCTTTCTATAACCCATTCATTTATGTATTCTTCATTATTAGAACTTGTGTCGATCAAATTTATTATCATAGAATTATTCTAAAAAATGAAATAATATAAATATTTGAAAATAATAAAAATTTTGATATTAGTAAAAATAAATATACCTCTTCGTCAATATCAAATATAGAAGCTATAAAAGCTTTGTTAAGTATTCTTTTCAGAAATTTTCTAGAATACTCTGAAGGCCACTTTTTACTATCTACCGGTTTAACATTATACAAACCACATGGTATAGCTTGAGCTGGAAGAACAGCAAATTTTTTGTCTAAATGGTAAATTTCTTCAAAATCATATTCATACATTGTTCCATAGTCATACAAATGTATCTAAAATATTAATTATACATTTTAAAGATGAAAATTAATCTTAAAAAATTAATATACTAAATAAGTTTATTACTTACTTCTACACTGTTAGACTTGATTTTTTTTACGATTCCTCTGTGCCATAAATCCATAAAAGTACAGGCAATATTTAATCCCGGTTGTAGGACTGCCTTTACTACTTTGTAATTATTTAAATCTTGCTGAGAATAAAAGTTACTGAAAGAAAAATAGTATCAAATATAAATATTTTAGATCAAAATAAAAATTATTTATAAATTAGGTAAATAACCTTACCAGAGCTCAGACATAAGTTTATTTAATTTTTTCTTATTTTTATGCAGCATAATCCAAAAAAATGAAGGAGAATGAACATCACAAACAATTACATCCACAAAAGGATCTGGTTTTAGAAGTAAAGAAGAAACTGTAATTTGACTAACTGTTTCATTAATATTCATAGTGTTTTGAGGAATAAGAGATTTTGATACTGCTGCGGACTAAAATAAAATTTATAAGAATAAACATTATTATGTGTTACAGTACATTACATTATAGTATAAATTTTATTATCATTTAGCATAGAAAATTTTAACTTACTAATTTAGAAGGATGTGCTGGAAAATCAAATGGAATATTCTCACAAGATTTACTAAGAGGTGTTGAATGTAGTAAAGGAGAGTTCAAAAGATCATTGGGATCTCTTCTTGCATCAACAACCATTTGTTTCTGAGAATTCAATGGAATAATAATTTTAAAAATATGAGGTAGAGCAGCCACAAATTCAGTAATACTATTGAATCCCATAGATGAATAATGTAAGTCAAATTTAAATTCCTTTACATACAGTTGTGGAAGTTCTGAGCACCATATTCCATTTGGATGTTTTTCAATTAATTTTATTAACCTTTCTTGAGTTTTTTCGTTAATAAAATCACTGACTGAATCTAAGTATGATGTTTTTATTGGTGCTCTATTGTCATTAATAATTCTATTTTGATATCTCGATTTAATTGTATGCAAGTTACTGTCATTTTCTAAAGTTCTATCTTTAAAATAGATATAGTTACTATCGTACTTTATTAAATGAATAAACTCTGACAGCTGCCTATTTAAACCCTGTAAACTATAAAACGAATAGGTACCGATTCGTTTGTTAACTGCTGTTAAGATATCCTCCTTTTTAATGCTCTTGATGTTAGATGACTGAAAATCTTTCAAAACTTCAAACAACAATTTAGGATCAATGGGATTGCACTGTTCTCTTATTAGATGTGTCCTCGTGTTACTTTTTCCTTCATATGGTTGTTTTTTTTCTTTTTCTTTCAAAGCACTAATGTGCTTGCTTTTTTCTGAGTCTATATGACTGACACAATAAGATTGTAATTTGTCATTATAGTCTAAATGAACTGTATCATGCAGCGAAAATAAAAAATCCTTTAAACTTGTAAAATTGAATTCCTTGAACGGTATGTCTTCGCCTTCCTCCTCTTTGTACAGACTGTTTAACTTTTTTAAAGTAACATCACGACTCCCGACTGAAATCAGGATACATCTGATAAGTACTTTAATGTCCTGCAATTTTGCTGAACTCGACGAAGTTACCATTAATAAAGCCATTTTTAAATTCGCTTTTGAAATTGCACTTTTTATTTCAGAGTTAACCACGTGCTGCACGTCCAAGCGTGTCAATATTCTAGTAATGTTCTAATTTGTTTGTGTTGAATGCGTGTATATAAGGCACTACGATATGAATCAGACTCCGGTTCTTGTCTCACTTTTATTGCTGAGGTTCACATTGTAAGAACCTTTTTATTTCGAACTCGTCAATTTGATCGCATTTGATTTGCACTTTCTAACATTTGAAGTTTTAAACGCACCAAATGCACACAGAAATAACCTGCATCTCCACCACTGACGCAATTTGAAATTGTCGCCGCGTACTTCGCGTGCCGCCGCTAGGCGAACGATTAGCAGGTAGCAGCGCTCTTCCGGTCTATAAAGCATATATATAGGTATATATTTGTATCCTTTTTCCTTTATTCCTTTTACAGTTTTACCCCATATATATATATATATATATACATATATACGCGCAGGAGGGTAGAAAATCAAGACGCATGCTACATTATGGGAATCTTTAGTCCACGTATACGTATGATAACAATTTTATATCTGTCAATAGCGATCATCACCCGTCAGGTGTAAAGTGCGAGTCATCACTATCATTTTCGTATTTGTATATAAAGAAATAATTATAAGTTTTATATTAATAATCTTTTATTATTGTTAATATTGATCTTTAAAGACATTTATGATATTTACCATTACATTATTTTTTAATAACTTCACGACTCGCTTTTTTCATCTTTTCAGTGTGAAGTTTATTTAATTCTTTTAGTAACGTTGTTACGATTTGGTGCTACATAACAACAAATATTTCTTATTTTCATTATTGTTGTTGGTTTTTTTTCATTGAATTTGTCACAATTTTTTTTCCAATTTGGATCGCTTTCTTTTTTAATTAACTTTACCGAACTCAGTAAATATATATTATAATTTTTTAATACACCTAAACGCTCTTCTGGACTAATCGATGGCTTTGGACCTCTTTTCATGATGCCAATTAACGTATATACTAAACGTGGATCTCGCGTCTGTTGATATTCAATATGTAAACACAAATATATAAGAATTCGTGAAACGTCCTCACACCATCCAGCCAAAGCTCGCATGTTCTAACATTTCATTTGGCGCGTTGCTCTGTACTTTATAAACTGGTAATACTGAAGAAGATGCAGTTGCTACAGATGACATCAATAAATTAACTAGTGATGCTAATAGCCTTTTTAGAAAATCTTTATCACTTTGTGTAAAAAGTGAAATACTAAGTGACATTAATCCATATTATTGCCCACAATTTGTTGAAAATTATAAAAGTTTGTGTAATAATTTCCCATCGTGGACTAATGTCATGATGAGCCATTTCAATTAAAAAATTTTATAGCTACTTCTTTACGGTCAGTGACCTTTCTTAGAATTAGAAAACAGTCAATCAAAAGAAGTATGCGCATGGAATTTTTTTTATTGAAATATAGTAAAGGTATTAGTGGACTTCTCAACTTTGCTAATATAAGAGATAATATCCTAGAGCAAATTTCAAATGTTTTTTAAAATGACTCTCAACATGTTACAAAATTAAGATCATAAATAAACAGTTAATAAAAAAGTTTGTGTATTTTTAAATTTATGAAGTAAAAAGTATGGAGTGTCTTCTATAGACATTAGTAGTAATTAAAGTAATTAAGAAGTTTTAATTGGGATAATTAGTATTTATGAAGGTATTGTAAAAATGTAAAATTTTAGTTTACAGCTTGACACATTGTTGTAAACTTCGTTCTTATATAGTAAATTATGATGTCTTAAATTACTATTTTAAAACTTTGAATCCATTTTAAATTTATAGGCATTTTAGTGTCTATTAAAAATGTTACTCTTTACAATTTGAACTTTATTAAGTATTTCTAAAATGTTTTTTGGAGTTGGAAATTTTTAAAGAAAATCACAAAATTAAACTTGTATAAGCATCTTTTTTTTTTTAAATTCACTTTTTATTTTAACAGAACGCGCACAGTGAGATAAAAACTCGACGTTGGCGTTAAAAATTTTGTTCAATATTACAATTTTCATATACTGTGTGCACAACACATATTTGTAAGAACTTCATTAAACAGTTGCATTCAATCTTGCAATCAAGTTACTGCTGCATACAAGGAAAATATAAGTGTCATAAGAAAAAGACAAATGGCTATTAAATAGTCTTCCACTCTCTTACACTTTCACTCTCTCATTCTTGCATTTGAACACGATGTACTACAAACTATAAACGAAATGACAGTGTTTTTATAGCGCACATGCCGATTATGTCAATGTATCCCAATCGCACAATGAGATACGGAATGTGAACTTTGTGAAAAAAAAATCAATGCACTCATTGATGATTTATAATTAATTATAAAAAAATGAAAACAATATTCATTACAACTATTCCTTATTTGGTTTTCTTCTTCGTGGTCCCTCCTCGCTTGTGGATGGTTCCTTCTGTAAAAAGGAATTTTATTTATTTAGTTAATTCCATGAACGTTTTAAAGAAAGAAGACTTGATAACTTTTTAAAGACATACTTTGTTTTCAATAACTTCTTCTGTTCCTTGTTCCTCTCTTTCTTCTGATTCTCTCGATTCATCGGCATTCTCTTTGGTACCTTCTTCTTCAGCATCTGCATCTGCATCTGCATCAGCATCTTCCTTATCCTGTTGAAGTAGACCTTCAGTATCAGCATCTGCTTCATCTTTATTGGGTTCTTTATTATCCTATGGAATTTATTAATAATAAAAGTAATTACAGTTACTGATTACATATTTTTTTTTGTCATAAAAATATTATTCTAGCAGCAAGCATGCATTAATATAATTCTAGCACTACTTTGTACCTGACTTGTGAAGCAGCAACAATAAATAATCAGCATAATAGGTAGGCCTAGCAATATAATATAAACAGTCCAAATCCATGGGTGCTCGGCAGTGAAATTTAGAATTCCTTGCCAAATTCCAGACTACAAATAACAGGGAATAGTGAAGAAAAATGGTTTATATTTTATTTTCTACTCTTAATTTGAACTACATGATATGATTTCTCATTAGATTAAGTAATGTAATAAGTAAGTAATAAGAATTATCTGCAAACAATGATCAAATTTAGTACGCATTTTATTTATCAGAATCAGATTTTCCTACTTTTTTCTAAATACGAAAATTTACAATTCAAAATTTAATGTAAGATTCTTTTATCAAATAGTATTTTATGATAAAAGCTTATGTTTATATTCTAAATTTAATAACATACGTTTTTCTCAGGAATGTAAACAAATTTTCTAAATTACATTACAATAAAATTAAAGAATAAATTAAAGCTACTTCAAAATAAAATATGAAATTTTTTTCAAAATTTATAAGCTTGTATACACTGCTCCGATTTGTATATTTTTACAAAGCTACTAATATTGCAGTTTTACATTAGATTGCATACAGCAATTTAAGTTTTGCTGTTTCATTTTGTTATTTACGCGTACCTCTCGTGCTCTTGAGATGAGAAAGCATATATAAATACAAATAGGAATGGAACAGTATATAAAATATGCAGCCCACCATCCTGGTTTATAATTCATGTTTCTCATCATCTTACCCCAAAATGTTTCCTAATTAAAACCTTTGATTATTCTCACAAATTATTTTATGCAATTGTTTTTGTACTTCTTACAGATAAAATGTGTAATAAATGTTATTAATAGTAGGCATGATGTGAAATACTTACAGACTCTATGGCGATTCTTTGCTTACGAACTTCAAATGTATCTTCAGCCCATTTGTGTGCCACTAACTCTTCGTCAGTAACAATAATATTGTCAAAAAGTATATCAGGTGACATAGACCATAATTCAAAGCCTACAGCGTACTGCAATTTTTTGTTTACATTAAATTATATGTATTACATTATTATTTGAAATAAATATAAATATTTAAAACTGTAAACTTACAATAGGAGTCATTTTGAAAGGATGTTCATCATTGAAGTAGTCTGGATTATGGATTAATCTTGGTTTCCATTTTCCTTTATAATTAGGATTGTTTATTAGTGGTGGAAGCCATTTTCCTTTGTAGTTAGGATTACTTATCATTCGTTTTGTATAAGGTCCACAGCCAGGTGCATCAACGCACTTGGGATTTTGAATTTCTGGTGGTTCCCATTCTCCATCCATTTCTTCATCCCAGTCTTCAGGTTTTACAGAATCAGGATTTGGAATAGTTGCTGGCTCATCAACCAACCAACCTTCAGGTATTTTGTCATCCTCATCTACAATTTGAGCAGGTGCATCTTCATCCCATTCTTCTGGTTTTGCAGCTACTGGATCTGGTATTTTTTCTCTTTCATCCCAATCATCTGGTCTTTTGTCATTTGGATCTTCAATTTCCAAAGGTGGATTTACTGGAGGTGTGAAATCATCAAGTAATGAACCATCATTCACAATTTTTCCATCGACTTTAATAACAAAAGTGTTATCTGGTCGCACAATTAAGGTATACAAATGCGGCTGTTTATCTTTGAAAAAATCTTCAAGCCTCTCTTTTGGTTTCTTTGCATGTTTTTCTTCATATGTTCCATTCAAAGGATTTTTATGCCTGAAGATAAAGTGCAGCTGTAAAAAAGAGATGCCAATATTAGATATTTTATCAAATATTTATTATTTAATTTTGAATTTTTTTTAATGTTACCTTATGATCATTGCCACATTTGTCAGGTCCAAACATAATAGAATAAGGTGTTTTATCATGAAAATCTCTTAAGTCATTGTGTTCAGGAGATACTGACAATAATTTCAGATAAGCTCCACCACATTCTTGTCCTTCTTGGAATATAACTTCATATTGTACGACTAGTGGTTTATCACTAAATATGAAAGGCTTGCTTAACTTGGTAGAGATAGCTGCGTGCCTAGCCTTACTCTTGAGTACCAATCCCAGATTGCCATTTTCAACGTTTCTTTTGGGATCTTCTACTTCCCAAATTCCTGTGAAAAATAGAAGCAAAATTGAAAAAAAAAAGAATTTTTTCAAGCTGGAAAATGGTTAAGTCAATGAATCTTATCCGACATGTTATATTTCACAGATAACTTAATAATACAGGTAAAGATAATGTGCAAATGAGCGACTTTATCTACTGAAAATAAAGTACACATGTTGTGCAAATAAAAAATTAATATTAATCGTACTTGGAAAGTTACAATTAACCAATGAATAATTTAAACCCTCGTGCCAACTATACACCCTAATAGACTCAAGAAACACTATACCTACACAATGAAAACATTAAAGATGCTTCAAGAACGTTAACCTAATAAACATGCAAAACGCACCACTCGTAATCATCACTGCTCGAGAAAAAGTCGCGCGAGAGGCCAGAAGAAAATTATAACAAAAAAAATAAATAAATAAACGGGTTCCACCGCCTCTGCACAATTCACTCACACACTCGATGCCCACGGCAGTGGTTTGAAATGCGATATCGAAAAGAAAAAAAAAAGAAGGAACGGTAAAAGGCCGATCGATGGTGGAGTAAATTCCTCACCGTCGTACTTGGCGATGTCGTCGTCGATGTCGTCCTTCTTGGCCAGCGACTTGATCCAGTTCCTGTCGAAGGCCTCCTTGTCGTCGAAGCTCTCGGCGAGCAGGGTCGGGCCCAAGGGCTCGGGGCTCTGGTAATTCGCGGTCTCGGGCTCGTCCTCCACCGCGACCTCGGCCTCGTCGCCCTCCGCCGCGCAGCAGTGCAGCCCCACCAGGGCCAACAGCAGCAGCCAACTCAGCCGCCGCCTCGTGATCATCGCGAGGCTGACGCAAGTCCTCGGGAGGTCCGCTTGTGTCAACTCGACCGGAGCCCCGTTACAACGTGGAAGGCGCGCGCGCGCGCACACCTCCGGCCTCCCGGAATCCGATTATCCGATTACGCTTAATCGAATCGGGCGAGCTGGGCGACGCCGACGCGGCTGCTGCGAGGAGGCCGGCTGCGCGTGAGCCTCCGGGGGGGCGGGGGAGAGGCGGGTGCCGGTGAGACGCTCGGGGCCTGCGGCTACACTCCACTGCGGGATCGCGATCAGCGGTCAATTCGCACCTAAGCGCGTCTCGGCTAGACGTCGCTGCTCGCGCGCCGAGCGGCTGGACGAATCAACGACCGACACACCGAGTGCCCGCGGCGCACACACAGGCGGGAGGATCCAAGTGCACACGCGTATCGTGTGCAATACACGCAGGCGCGGCTGCGCGTCACGAGTGTGCGGGTGGTGCTGGAGCGTGAGTCCCAGCTGGGGGAGCGCGAGGGAGACTAAACTGTAGCAAAGTGAGCTCGGCGCGTGTGAACTTGGCTATAGACAACTGGAGCACTGGGGATAGGAGCGCAGCGCCGCCTGACGTAGGCAATGCGAATGATGCTGGTATGAAAAGGTGCAGGGTGACTATATATGAGTGTGTACTTATATAAATAGTGTATACCTACGTTTTGCTGTTCCGTTCACCCTGAAATCTGCATGCGATCGTGTATAAGTATATATGCGATGATCCATGTGACTTTATGCGGGGGGAGTATGATTCACGTCACTGTGTGGGTACACCCTCGATGCGCGGCTGATTTTTCTTGATCAATTGCGTGCGTTAGTGTGTACGGAGGAGGCCATATAAGCAATGACATGTCCGGACTGGGCCCGCATGCCTCGTTTCCTTATTCAATTGTGGAAAGTTCGATGAACGCGCACAATATGTATATTATTTACTTAAATAAATAAGTAAATGATGAAAGTCAGTCGTGGCTGTTACTCGAATAATAAAGAATAAAACCTTCAGGTTCTCGTATATTTTTTTTAATTAATCGTTCTAACTGATTATTTAATTTTTTAATTAAACACTATATATCAACAATTAATTGCTGTAAGGAAATTTAATAAATTCTGATAACGAGTTTTAGTAACTATGGATACAAGTATTGATAAAATATTAAATAGGAACGGATATGGACTAGCCAGACGTCAGAATTCTCTTCACATTTATATTACATTTCGCAATAAAATTAAAATAGGGTAAGAAACACTACAATGGCCAAAAATTAATTAAAATAGTAAGTAGGAACTGACAGGAGACTAGTCAGACATTCGGCATCTCTTTACATGTTCGTAGTAAAGAAATAAACTTAAACTGACTGTAAATTAAATTATGGCAAGAAAAAATATGAAAATCGCAACTTATTAAAGAATGAAATCTACTTATTCAATAAAAGTAGCTCGTTTCACGTGGTTGTAATTAAGGAAAGCATCTTTTACAGGATACCTGAGTAAAAAAGCAGAGGAAGTTTTTTTTTAAATGTACTTTTTTTCGCGGCTAATTCAAATTGCACTATGATTCTCGCAAAAAAAACTAAAATGTTTTTCTTCGCGAACTCAATAATGTACGTACTTGTATATTTTGAAAAGTATAATTCTTTTTTTTTAATCATACTTTAGAAAATAATTCTTAAGAATCTTAAAAAAAATGCATATATATATTAATACTATTTAGAAGTATATTTCATACTATTGTTAAATAATTTTATTGTTTAGTTTTTGAGAAGAAAAAAATTAAAAAACATGTACGGTGAAAATTTATTTAATAATTGCTTTATATAATAGGAGTATAATCGAATGAATCTACTTCAATTGTTTTACTTTGTTAGTCTTTTTTTTATAGCTTAAAAATATATTAATTTATTACTCGTATATTTATTCATTATACTCGTAAATAGAAAATTATTGGTTCTTGTATCAATTAATAAAGTAATATTCACTTAAAAAAACTAGTCATTTTATTATAATATTATAGTTTACCTTAAAATTAAACATTAAGTAATAACCATCCTCGAGTATTAATTAAAGTTCTCGTTACAATGTTAACTAATTAATCATTAATTAATTAAGAATTCACTTTTGTGAGTATGCCTTAGAGTGATTTTTACTCTACTTTGAAGTGAATTTAAATCACACTATTCATGTAGAGTCACTTTTCACTGATCCAATCGAGTAAAATCTAACTCTACGACTGTTTCACTATAAATTAAGAGTGAAATTTCACTCCAATCGTTTTATTGTAATCGCTCTTTTGCGTACACATTCAATCTCAGCGCCGCTTGGAATTCTGTACTTAAATAAAACTCGTTTCCGTCTCCGACTTATTACATAAAACTGAAAATGGTGTCAGTGCAACGCGTCTCACCAAGGTATGCACGATTTTTATGTAACGCGGAGCGAGAAATGAGAGCGCTGAAACGACTGTCGCCGGGCTCGATCGGCCACTGCCACTGACTCATTAAGGATTCCATTGGAAACCCCCGGTTATCCATAATTTCGCGACCCCGCGATTATCCCTTATAAGTGTGTACGGCAAGTCCGCTATTACCCCTAAATATGCGAAGCGGCGTATACGCTACTCACCCTCCGCATCTGGGGGGGTCGGGCTTGTATACTTTCCCCGCGCGCAATTCGATCAATTCCGCTGCGGAGCGTTAGGATGACTTTCGACAAGACGCGGAATACATTCGCCCGATACTATGGGTTCAATCGATGGATGCTCGAGGGCTGCGGCGTACTGCCGCTGGCGGAGAGGGGTGCCTTCGTCAATATTTCCGTGATTTTCGTTGCGCTCTTTTCCGCCGGTTTTTTGGTCCTGCCCAGTATGTATATGGCGGCGTTTCACAGCGAGGACATTGATGCTGCCGAAGTTGTCAATACCATTGCTGGCGAGTCGCTGGAGGTCTGGGTGGCCGCCGTCAAAGGCAAGTAAACTTGCTCAGTGTCCGGTGATGGAGATGGTCTCTGTTTTTTTGTGAAACAGTTTTAATTCATGATACGAAATAATTATAAGCGTTTTACGAAATTTTACGTTAAATATAGTTACTAAGAAAACTCGAAAAATAAAAAAAAAGTTTTAAGGGGGTTTAAAACTCAATTAAAAGTTCAAATTTAGCGCCATAAGGTACCAGACGACAAAACACTTGATTTTTTTATAACAAAAAGCATTAATAAATTATCGAAAAACTAAGAGATACTTGCCCTCCGCTAGGTAACGATCTATCGTTTTTTAAAGTTCCAAGTTCGTATATCAATCCCTTGATGAAAAAAACTTGAACAATATGATTTTTTTACATTGTTCAAGCTTTTCTTATGAAGAAATTGTTCGACGAAGTTGGAACATTGTAAAATGATAAATCGTTTCCTAACGCAGGGCAAGTATCTCTTGGTTTGTCGATATTTCATTAATACTTTTTGTTGCAAACAAATTAATTGTTTTATCGTCTGCTAAATTATGGCGCGAAATTTAAACTTCTAATTGACTTTCAGACCCCCTTAGCGTAAAAATTACGGTGAAATAAGTTTCCCAGAAATTTTTCATTCCTGCAATTTTTGCATATAATTTTAATGTGGATAACAGTAATGGCGATGCTACCGCGTCGACCCACGTTGCTCTCGCTGTTCCGTCGAGCCTCGGCCCTGTGGTCTCTGATCGGCACGGAGGCGGATTTCGCGGTGGTACATCCGTACACACGACGAGGCCTGTACCTCACCTACGGCTTCGGCGGCACCGTCTTCTTCGCCCTGATCAACGTCCTCCTGGCGCCGATCTTCATGCAGGACATATACGACGCTAACGGCACGATGATCGCCTCCAAATCGCTGCCCTACACCGTCGGCTTACTGCACGAGGACAAATTCGTTTACAATTTGTGGTGGGCTCTGCAGGTGCCCACGGGTTTCGTCGCCATCATCTCCATCATCGGCATAGACACAGCCACCGCTGTACTCGTGCTCTACGCGTGTGGTCACTTGAAGCTACTCTCTACAAGGTTGCAGCAGATGGAACAGGGATTTCATTTGGAGGCCGATCTCGATGCCAATAATGGAAGAGGTAAAAAAAATACGTTGTAATATTGATAATACTAAATGATTATGTTTTTTTCTATCCACAAAATTTTGACGTTAAAAGTTAGCGTAGCCTGTACTAAAGCAAGGAGAAACTCGAAAAATAAAACAAAAAACAAGGTTTAACTGCTGGCGAATTTCCTATAAATATACACTCAAAGACATCTTCTGAAAAAATTGTCATTCTATATTATAAATTCTACTAGAATTATAGAAATATTTACTATAATTGTAGAAATATTTACTAGAATCTAGTAAAATTTATAATAAAGAATAGAAATTTTTTTACTAAATGTAGTCTGTGGCTCCACTCTCAGAATCGGACAGTATATTTTTAAAAAAATTTCTTTCAAAAGTAAATTTTTTTGTTTAAGTGTTTTACTAAACATTAAAGTAATAGTTTTTTATTTTACTCAGTTTATCTTTGCTTTAATAATCGATGTAGTTATTTTTAAGGCAACATTTTTTTCTTTCATGTTATGCACAGTTCTGGATAAGTATTTTTTTTTGCAAAATTTTGAATGAAATTTATAGTTTAAAAAAAAATTTAAGAGAGTGCACTTACAATTTTTGTCAGCACGATTTTTTTATTGTACAAAATACACTTGAGTGATCAAGAATCTAGTTTGGGTTTTAAATTAAATATTATTTTAATTAAATGCACTGTGTGTGTTAATTAATTTTTACGCATATAAAGTTTAAGAATGAACTGTTGATTTTTAATTGCATGATTTACAAATATTTTTTAATAAATTTCTTTAATATAAATTACACTGTCACCACTATTTTATTTTTTTAATGACTTTAGATCATTATTTGAGAAAATATTGTAATAGCTACTGTTTAATAAAATATTTTGCTTTAAAATTTATAAAAATAACAATTCGAATTAAATTTTCTCTTATACTATTTTCATTTTGATTCTCTCATTAGAAAAAGGTACGGAGAAAAATTACAGAATAATGTTTGTTGAGTGCGTTGGCACGCATCAGCAGATTATACGGTTCGTCTCATTTTCTCTTTTAAAACGCACATATACACTATAGAAAAGATGTTCGTAGTACAAAAATAAAGGCGCAAAGCAGAGCCAAAAGAAAATAAAAGCGGAAATTCTTTTTAAAGTCTTTGCGAGGAGATAGAGGAGGTTTTTCAAATCGTCGTACTCATTCAAATGGTACTTAGTATCTCGGCAATATGCGGCTTTGGTTTCAACCTTCTTGCCGTAAGTATAAACAAACATTTAAATAACTAAAATAAAAACTTGGGTTAAAAATGGAAGGACCAAATTAACATTTTACATTTACTCGGACTCCTTTATCTTTGCGTTTAAATATAAAACGCGGCCGACAGCAACAGCAGGACAGAGTGAAATATTTTGTACACTTGTACGGTGCGGTCATCCAACTCTTTTTATTCTGCTGGCCTCCGGACACATTACAAAGCGAGGTTATTAATAATTCTGCTTTATAAGAAGTATAAAAAAAGTAAACAAAGAAAAATTGAACAAAATTACATATCTTTCTTTATCAGAGTCTGAACATCGCTATTGAGGCGTTCAATTTGAAATGGTACAACTGGGCGAGAGAAGATCAAGTCTTAGTGGATTTCACGATAATGAGAAGTCAGAAGCCCTTGATACTCACAGCTGGTAAATTTGTCGACATGTCCTTGTTGACTTTCTCATCTGTAAGTCTACAAAAAAAAAAGGAAAAAAATCCGATAGCAGTAATCCGATCCATTACGTAACTTAATTTCAGATTCTGTCGTCGGCCTTTTCCTTCTTCTCGATTTTAAGGAAAACTCTGTAAAACCAAGCTCTACATCCTTTTTTGTAAAATAGTGTTCAAACGAAATCATTATATATTTCAGGAATAAAAATGCTTTCTACTGGATTCAAGTTTCTTGTCCATCATAAGAACCCCAATACTTTTCTGCCATTATACTGAAAAAAGGAGAGTCTCCTTTAAAAAAAAAGAGATTCTCCTAAAAATTTGTAGCAAATTCTTCTTTTTCATAAATTAGGAGTTTCTCCTTTTCGTTTACGAGTTTCTCTTTTTTCCAAGGAGAAACTCTTAATTTATGAAAATGAAGAATTTCCTTTAAGTTTTTACGAGAATCTCCTTTTGTTATAAGGAGGCTCCTTTTTTTCAGTGTAACTTCGGCGGACTTATAGCCATCGATTCCAAGCTCTCGGTGGCGATTTCGCGGCGGGAGGACTCTAGAAGAGCCGATCGCCACTTATCCTCCTTTCAAGCAGGGCCTCGAGCGTCGGGCAAACTTTCGCAAGTCGAGCCGTACTTAGGCGCTCGCCCATGTAATTTCCAAGAGAAAGAAGTCGTCCTCGCTATTTCGAGCGATCAGTCGTCATTGTCCCGGCGAATCGGCGCAAATCAAATAAACGAACAAAGCCGGTTATATTTAGCTAAAGCTCGGGGGGCGGATGTATAATTTGTTCCCTGAAATTAAGCGCAGAAATGTCGACTTAGGAGCGCAAGATTCCGCTTAGCTATTTTCTACGCCAGTAAAGTATAAGTGTCTTATTATGCGCAATTTCGCGGGGCTAATGGTAAATTATACGCGATCAAAGCTCGCGGAGTCTGCATAATAAATGGGGGCTGCATGGGATACCGATTTTTCTGTTAGTTCAGTCTCGGTGGTCAATCTGGACGGTTGGTGACTAACATGGGAGCGAAGCGGAGACTTTGGAGTTTTTATAACTACTTTTGTGGAGTTTTGTGGCATAATTCTGCCGATGGATTTAAGGTCAGCCTTATTTTCATGGTCCTCTGCGTTTTTTATTGTTTTGCTGCGTGCAGTTGTTTAGTTATTCCTGGTGTGTACCACGTACCGTGACCAGATCAACCCGACCGATAAGTTCAGAGAGGTACTTTAGCGATTATACTTTCAATTTTAAGAAAATTATGTGATTTGATGATGAATTTAATAGTGTTTTTGAATGAATATGTTTATTAAATTATTTCAGATTCTGTCGTCAGTGTTTTCATTCTTTTCAATGTTAAGACAAACCTTGTAAATATGCATGATACGCGTAAAAAATCTTGACATAAAACTTATTTTTATCTACGACAAAATAATTTTTTTGTACTTAATTAGTTATACAGTAATATAGTTATTTTTTACTTTTGATAATAGTTATTTCCAGTGTCTGCCAAACAAGTCTTATTGAACAGATACCGTAATAGTATAGATCCATTTAAACAAGATTATTAAAATACATTTTATTCTAATAAGGCTTCTTTAACTTATTAATTTATGAAATTCAAGGCTCAATTTAACTGTTATAGATCACTTACTATCCTGCGATGATAACAGAGAAAACGAAACTTGCTGCTGTTGAGTCGTGCGCTTGCAAGCACTGCAGTTCAAAGCGAAGCTTTGATGGTTGGCCAGTAGATGGCAAATTCGTGCTTATTATTGAAAAAGATATTAAATTTTCCATATCATGGACTGTGGAATCGACATCTTTATATAAATTTCGAACTAAATTATATGAATTTCTTTAATTGCTAAAAAATATCTTATTTATTTAAACAATTTAAACTTTTTTTCACTCTTAGAAGAATAGAAGCTCAATGATTTTATTGTAGCACGCAGATATTTAACTTTCATTATATTTGTTACAATATTTTAACTCGCCAATCAAACTTAGCGTGTTATTTTAAAGCAAAATACAAATGAAAATTTATAAAAAACATTTTTTAAGGAATTATCATACGATTATAGTACCAGTAATAAAAATTTAATATTATATTTAAATTTTACAGATGATTTAAAACTGCTTTTTAGGATGGTAAAAAATATTCTCTCTAAACTCAACACCGTGAATATCAATTAGACACGAATAAAGGAAGGCTTTTCATGCAGTTGACTTCAAAGGTGATCACTCGACCATTTAGTCCCTGGTAACGAAGTTACTAAACGCGTTACTTGAAGTTCGCGATATTGTGTAAGTTCCACTGCTCTATCAAGTTATTAATTCAACTACCATCCGAACTAACAGTTTCATAAGGACCTTGTAAAGCAGAATATCACAATTGAATTGCGAGAAGTGTGAATATCAAGAAAATATTTTTTTTAAAGAGTATAAACAGGTAGAGTGTTTAAAAAATCGTCAATAAATCTAAGCAGCCATCAAAAATAAAACTGCACATGTGAGCTAATAAGTGCAGCGTTCAAGTACACGGAGTGAAAAGCTCTAGTAAAAATTACTAAACTGTTTTGTAATGCAGGGACAACGTACACTAAAAATATTTTTTACTAGAACGTGTAGTAAAATTTATTAGATTTACAGTAAATTTTTCTGAACTTTCTAGTAAAATTTGTCGAGTCTGTTAGAAAACAGTCTAGTAATTTTTAGCAAAACTTTTCTCCCCGCGTATATCACCAAACCGTAAGATTGAAACAAAAATAAACGAGGAAGCAGAAAACAACCCTGAGAATCGAAAGCACAATAAAAAAGCGCCGCGCGATTTAGCCTCTATATACAGTCCGATGCTACAATCGGACAATTTCTCACACTTTATATTTAAGCCCATAATTTATTTGGCCCGGCGTAAAAGAGAGTGACTTATGGGACAAAGTTGATCTTCGAGAGAGGGCCACACAAGCGCCGGTTATAAAGCCCGCGCGTAACGGCGAAAGAAAAGGTTTTCCCTGTAACTCTTGGATTATGCCGGATGTCCGCGACGTCCCCACCCCAGTTGCAATTCATTTCTTCCTTTTTTTTTTCGCCTCTGCATTCAGCTCAGGTACGCGGCTTTAGGAGCGCGCCTCGTCGGCGCGGCACATTGTTTCAACTTGCCGCGGGATTTTTTACAGCGCCGCGCGCGTTTGGATTTTTAAGATCGCTATATAAGCGTCGTAAGAGCGAGGGGGTGATGGGCATCGATTTGATTCCGAGTGGCGAGGCTCCCCTCATTGGCCGGGAGGAAAGAAGCCACGTTTTTCAAGAAGTTGCTTACGACACTCGTTAAAACGCCGATCTTTGGGTACGGCGATTCCATTGGCCTCGCTATCGACTATCACGTCCGAGGATACAGTGCATGACTCGGACCTAACGGCAGTTCGCTTGAAGCTTTTTATTTTTCGTTTTGCTTATTTTTTGTACCGTTTTGACTGGTGTAAGATGCGTGCGGCGAAACTTCGGCAGTTCAATGAGAATTTAGTGTTCTAATTTTTTTGTGCGCGTTTTTTGTTCAGTATATTTATAAGACTCTTTAGTACGCCGAGAGAAAAAAACTTAATAAAAATTACCATTGTAATTAGGAAAGGAGTGGTAGACTTGACAAGCGAGAAATTTTATAAAATAGCAATTTTTAGTATTAAAATAGTATAAAAAATTCTCACTTGATAAGACTGTCACTCCTTTCTTAACGAGAATAGCAATATTTGTAAAGTTTTTTCTCTCAGTATAATTGGCTCAATACATTGCATATAAAAATGGCAGATTAAAATAGTTAAACGAGAATATTATTTCTGGACATATATATAATAAAAATTTTTTAACGCGTAGTTTAGTTTTTCATTATTCGAATATTATATCGTTGAAGATCCAGCTTTATGCAGTATAAAAGTAATTTATTTCTCTCGAAATTTAAAATAACAGAAGGATCAAAGCGGAGCTTACACTAGAAATACATATATTTAAAAAAATCGCATTAAAAATTTAATGTTTGATTTCTCTGAAAATTTAAGGGCGGATCAAAGTAGAGAGCGCTTTTTAATAAACATAAAATTTATTGAAAAATTTTGCGTTTATTCACCGCTTTCACGAGAAAAAATTATAACGCGTTTATAGAATGTTTATAAGGGGTATTTTATAAAGTGTTTATAATGAATTAAACTATTTTATAAAATTTTTATAAGCTTAGTTCGCATTATAACCATTTTATAAGCCCGTTATTTATTTTTTTTCACAGGGGCAGCAGAACTAAGTACCGCTGTTCTCTTATAACTAATATTCAAAAGCGATTATTTTTGTTAAACGTTTTATGATGATGGAACTAAAAAAAGAACCAAACGTTACATCAATGCTTCGAATCGAATTAAACCAATCAATTTCCAAGGACCTTCTAAGCGCAAAACAGCATTTCGAGCAGCCGCGTCGGTAAATAATAAAATCGAAAGTAAATGATAGTAGGTAAACGCGCGCAACGGCGCGCGTAATTTATTCCCGTGGGTGGATGTGAAAAATAAACATCGGGGGCCCATAAAGACGAGGGGTGAGCTCGCGCGTCGCCGCTCATTGCCTTTCATGAGTGCCTCGAGCGCGCGCAATGGTCATTTCCAGATTCCATCCAATTCACAGCTTCGCCGGCCATAAATAAAGATAAAGTCGGGGCATAGGAGAGAGAAAGATTCTCTCGTATCGGCCGAAAAATGATGCGCCACCGGGCGCATTTATGCCACCTCTGGCTGACGCTGAATGATAGCGGCCGAGATTATCCGCTCAGTGCCTTTTTATTCGCTCGCGTTTTATCTTCTTTTTTTTTATCTTCCGGTACATAGTCCTTTCTTAATCCAGTCATTATTGTTTAAGAAGTCCTTTCGTATTTTTAATGGCGCTTATACTTTTCGTTACATTCAGAAGTGTACAATTGTTTGGAGATCAGGATTTACGACGTATAATAAATTTTAATTGGCTTATTTTTATTTCATTTCTATTTGATTATTTTGTAGTGCAGAAGTAAGTAATAGGAACAAGAAAATGAAGGAAAGAATAGAGTATCATCTGGAGAATACCTTGGATTAATTTAGAATAATTTGCCTCGCGCTATTTATTTATTTTATAATAATTTTATAATTCTTTAAACGGTTATGAAATTTCACGTAAAAACTAAAAAGTAACGTTGAAAGAAGAAAATATTAAGCATTTGTGCATTTCCATCTCCATCAATAAACTTGGATTATTATATAAATTATTATTATATTAAAATGCTTTTTAATTAGAATTCTTTAAAAATCTCTTTAATTCTAAACTAGAATTCTTCAAAGGAATTCTTTAAAAATCTCAGAAAAAGCAAAAATGGAAAATACCTAATCCCTTATCCATTACACCTAACTTCGATTTTTTTCGATATTGGATTGGGTTATTGGGTTATTGGATCAAGCGAAGGCCATGCGAAGGTCACGTGAAGGCCATGTGAAGGTCAAGTGAAGGTTTTAAAGCATTTGCATTTATTCGGCGAAAGATACATTGAGTAAAAAAAAACCTCGATTCTATGTAGACGATTCCAGGTAATTAACTTCAAACCTTTCACCGACATTCATTAGCGACCTCGACATGGTATCTTGCGCGGGAATTCGGCATCTTTTTCACCTACGCATTTAAAAAGGCGAGGGTCGTTATTAATGAACTCGCACCCTCCGAACCTTATGTGAATTAATTTATGAGATTTTCGTATAGCTCGGATGACTGCAACGCCGACGTCAATCGAGAGACACGTACCCCAGTGTTTTTAGATCGATTCAGATCGAGGGCACACCTCGGCTTGAATTAGAATTGTTCGAGTTTGATTTATTGCCGGCGTGAATTTCATTATGGCATTTTATGGGCGAACAGTTGATATCGCGGCGGTTCGCTTTATTGCGTCCGAGTTTCATTACGTATACCGTCTATCAAGCATCTCTCGGTCCTGCGATATTACTTTACTTCGCTATCGGACACGCCAATAGATAGTTATTTTTATCTTAATTATGGAAAGTGTAAATATCATCTGTGAATGTAAAACTGACCGAGAGAAATGTTTTGGAAAAATTACTGTTATTCTAATAAAAATTACTATCCAGTATGAGATTATGGCCACAGACTTAGTGACTTTAGTATTAGAATTCTAGTAAAATTTATAATACAAAATGGTAATTTTTCACTAAATGCAGTTTTTGAAGTAAATGCAAATAAATCTTCTATTTCCGCAACGATTTAGGTGATAATAGGTGGTTTCATTTATCGTAGAGGGAAGGAATCTTTAGTTCTGTTAATAATTAAATAGTTAAAGTAGAAAAATTTAGACTTTCTTATAAAGAAAGACTGAGATATTTAAATCAGCTAAATTATTCCAGTATTTCATCGCTTCGCTAAATTACTCCCGCAATTTATCGACGCTATAACTAGGGTATTAGTCATCAGTAGATCGTACATTTTTAAGTAATTCGCTGTGTTCCTATCGTCCAAAAGTTTACTTACCTTTTCCTCATAATTTACTCGGCGATTCCTTGAGAAAAGTAATACAGAAAGAAAAGAAGCAAATCGTTGGAAAAAAATCCGCAGCGAAAAAGCCTTGCACCCGGACAGTGGCCCATCGCCGGAGTTACGAATTCGCAGGCGCACTTTGATTAACGGGCGGCAATTACGTCGTCGGGATAAGGTCGGGACGAGGGGGGTCGCGAAACCGAAGGAATGTCTGGCCCGGACAGGCGTTCCCGTCGGTTGGCAGGGCGGAAAGGGGAGTCCGCACAATGAAAGAAGAACCCGGAGTCGATTCTCAGGCCGCAAGCAGGCATCTGCCCCCGACGGTGCACACCTATACTCGCCTCCTCGCGGCGTAAGTATTTATTCGCGGCCCTTGGAAAAGGGGAAAAGGGGGAGGGGGTCGATTCTCGAACAAGCTGAGGCACTCTCGAGTTAATGAAATCCATCCCCGGGACTCGATTCGTCTCGTCCCCGGCGCTGCCGACGTCGTCTTGCCGACAATTCCACCCGCACGCGGCGTTTATCAAAGAATACCCTGCTTATATATATTTTTCTCCCCTCGGAATTGCATCTTGCGATCTGCAGCCGGGCGTGGATTTCCTATTTCGAAATTGCGTACTTAGGCGTATCTCTTATTTCAAAGACAATTTGCAATGTACAATAATAATGTAATTTCTATATGTAGGCCCTGAGAGTTGTAATGTTTAGTAGAATCAGAGGGAAATTATATTTGATTAATAGAATCGCAAGCAGAAACATTTTAATTCAGATAAAACTTACCATTTTACGCAGTTAAAACTTATTCGATAGATAATTTGCATTGTACAATAATAATGTAATTTCTATATGTAGACCCTGAGAGTTGTCAGTTTTAGTAGAATCAAAGGGAAATTATATTTGATTAATGGAATCGCAAGCAGAAATATTTTAATTCAGATAAAACTTACTACCTATATAGTTTTTATTAAGTAAGGGCAAACTCGAAAAATTACAAAAAAGTGAGCAGATTATATTGTGAATGTAGAAGATAATTATAAAAAATTTATAAATGATACATCGCAAAAAAAAATAATAAGCCAATTTTACTTTTTACATAGCAGATTTAACTGTTTATTTAATTGGATGTCAATCTAACTTTGCGAATTTTCAGTAGAATCTGCTTTACAGAAATGTCAAATCTACTTTTTTTGTAGAGTATGATCCCTATCGGAAAATTTAGGGGTTTCTGTCCAGATAAATATTCAATTCTATTTTAATTTAACATATTCTAGACAATAACTCCTAAATTTTCAGGCAGGAATCTACTTTAAGAAATGATAATTTTATTGATTTTGCAAAGTCGCTTTTACTTTTCCTAATTTAACTGATATTACTGTATCGAAGCAGTAAAAACTACTTTTTTGTTTACGGTGTAATATTATTTAACCACAGAAAAATTTAATTAAATTCTTTTAATTTACTTGCTACTAGAGTCCTTGATTTACTACATAATACCGTAATTTCTATTTATTCTAATGTTATTTAACTATAGAAAAATTTAATTAAAATTCTTTTAATTTACTTGCTACTAGAGTCCTTGATTTACTACATAATACAGTAATTTCTATAATACAACATTTTTCTCTATTCGGATTTTATAATTATCTGAATTGGTTTTATTGATAAATTTTATTGAAAGAAAATTTCTAAAAACTGCATTTAGTAAAAAATTACCGTTCTGTATTATAAATTTTAATAGAATTCTAGTAAAATCTGGTAAATATTAATAGAATTTTAGTAAATTCTAGTAAATATTACCAGAATTCTAGTAAAATTTATAATGTCGAATGGAAATTTTTCACTAAATACAGTCTGTGGTTTCGCTCCCCAAGTGCATAGTAATTTTTATTAGAATAGTAATAATTCTTAAAAAACATTTCTCTCAGTGTGAATCAATCCATCGAGCGAGTTTACCGCGAAGGCGTACCAAATCTGCGGTCGGCAAAATCAACAAGTGCCTCCGGCTTGGCCCGTCTCCACTCGAGCTCCACAGGTGTTCGCACACTCCAAGTCGCGACGTTTTATCTCGATTATATCCCGACGCCATTCGCGAGCGTCCCTCGTCCGTGATCCTTTGGCATGGGCAGTGCGCCAAGGAAAGGGATGAAAAGAAGTGGCGGACCACGATGGGTGCGGGTAGCGCGCCACTGGGAAAGTGCTCGTGGTCTCTCAATTGCTTTTTGGACGATAAAAAATTACTCTCGGGGCTGGGAGTGTGATTCGCGCCGTTGGATTTTATGGACACGCGCGCGAGGAATACCGAGGGACAGCGGGCCAGGAATGGCAGATATGCGCGCTGACCCTTCTATCTTGAAAAAAAAAATTTTTTAATGCTACGATGGGAGCCGAAGACGGACGTCTCCGGGGGTTTATTAAATTTTTCCGGTTCCAGTGGATCATGGCGCCACGCGAGTGACGCGCTAATAATCAATGAAATGATGCTTTTTTTATTTGCTGGAAGTGGGATAGTCTTATTCGCGACGATAAAATGATTTTTTTCCACGTTAACGGCAAGTAAATTTTAATGGTTGTGATTTCTTTTTGCGAAATAGCAACGACTAAACTTGTATTTAATTTATAACTTTTTATTATACTGAAATTTATTTTTATATGCGTTTTATATACTGTTTGTAATTGCAGTATTTAGCAATAAACAACTATTCTGTTATATTTTATTCTATTTATTCAACATATAATCTCAGTCCGTGAAGGCATTAAAGTAGACTATTACAATTTTTATAACTGAATTTAATTAAAATAATCAAATATTTAATTCGTGATGCATTATCGAGTATTTTAAAGATTCGTGCGTCAATATCTGTCCCAAATATTTTAACGAACTCTGCCTCCGTTTCTACTAATAAATACATTAATACTACATAACAAGCGTCCAATCAATAGTGAATATAATCTACTATATCTCAAAAAATCTTTGAACGCCTAAAAAAAGGAAATAAAAAAAACTCGTTCATTACACCTCAATATAAGTTCGCCCGCAGATCCGGGGAATCCCCGGCCTATCTCGCGCGAGCTCGCAGAAAAACAGAAAAGTAAAAGGCCCAGGATCCGCGCGAAGCTGCCGCGAATAATGCGGCGGACTTGCAGTTTTCCACTCGGCGAAATCCCCATGACGACGACGCGCAGTCCTCCTACCCCCTCGGCCGCGGCGAAGATCGAGCCTGCGGCCTCGATTCCCAGCGCCTTGACGCCCCCGCAGCGCGCGGCGCGCCTTTAATAAAGTCGGCGCGCGCGAGGAGCGTCCCTCATATCGGGGATTCTTGGGAGGCCTCGAATGCCAGAGTTGGCGACGGACCCATTACCGCGTTCCCTCGATGGTTCATTGATAGAGAGAGCGAGCGACTCATTTTAAACGACTCGAAATATGCCCGCCCCCTCGCTATAGAGTCCGCGCTATATTTTTCTGCCCTTCTTTTTCGGGATTCCTTTTTTTTTTGTTTTCTGGATCATTTCGCGGGGGTTGGGAGTGTTTCTACGTAGGCGCATATGCGAGATTAGGAGATTACTGATTGATTAGATCGAGGAAAGATGGGCATAGCGGACTTTAAGGCGAAACGAACTTTAGATAAATATTTGTTTACTCATTTATTCGAAGTATGTTTTTTTTTATTCATTATATCCATGAAGTGTATGATGCACTTTTAAAGAATAATAAAAAAGAATAAAAATATTTTTTTTTGCGAAGAGAGCAATTACTATTGTGTTTTATTTGTATTGTAATGCAGTTATAGCTTTTTTTTTCAAAATATGCCCTGCGGGTAAAATACAGGGGTGTTATAGTTACTATATCGGGGTACATTTGTTGTTGTGCAACTAAAGTAAAGTGTACTTTTAGAATTAATAATTCGTTACCAAAATTTTACTTTACTTTGGCCATTTTGCAATAATAGCTATATTTAATTAGTGTTGATTCTTAAAAAATTCTGAAAAAGTTCTGAAATTGTATACAAAAATTTCATGCAGAGCTCGAGTAGAATCTTAGCAGATTTTTCAGTAAATTTTGCAGAAATTTCAACAAATGTTCTCTATGGATTTTCTGCAAAATCCTCTGAATTTCTGAAAACATCTGCATAAATTCTACACAATTGTAATTCCGTATAAAATTAACACAGAGTAATTTGTCAAGGTAATAAATAATGTATAAATTCTTAATTCCTCGTTTACAAGTAAGAAAAAACCTTCATATAAGACGACCCACTTCTAAAAAATAGAAATTCCAAGGAGTATAAAGTACTCGACTCGGCAGAAAGCAAAGTCGCACTCGCGATCACCACGAGTTGCTTCCGGGGGTGGTCGACGGGGTGGAGGGGAGCGGGGGAGGTGGGGCGCGCCGGCATGCGCCCTGACGGCGGCGCGACGGCGGTGCGGGGGTGGCCAGGCAGCGCTGGCGCGAAAGGCGCTCAGGACGCGCGTGCGAGACGGGAGGGAAGCGCGGCCGCGAGCAGGACGCGATCGCAGAGGCGGAGCGCCCCGGGGAGCCGGGATGCGGCGGGAGCCAGCCGCGGCAGCGGCAGTCGCCGAGGAGGAACGCGTGCCGCGCGACCGGCCCATCGACGGGGTTAGCACGACTCCGCTACATCACAACTAGCGAGACGCGGGCCGTCGTCTCGTGCCAGCCTCTACAAGCTTTACCGTGAGTTTATGTAGTCAGATTTTTTCTTTATTTTTTTTTAATTTAAATTTTTTTTATTCATATTCAACACGGCGATAAAGGTATTTCGAAAAATTACTGTTATTCTAATAAAATTTACTACTCTCCGGTATGAGAGGGGGAGTCACAGACTGCATTTAGTCAAAAAAATTACTGTTATGTATTATAAATTTACGAGAATTGTAGTAATATTTACTAGAATTGTAAATACATATTACTATAATTCTAGTAGCATTTACTAGAATTGTAGATACATATTAATAGAATTCTAGTAACATTTACTAGAATTGTAGATACATGTTACTAGAATTCTAGTAAAATTTATAATACAGAATGGTAATTTTTTCACCAAATGCAGTCTGTGGCTTCGCTCTCAGACTAGATGGTAATTTTTCCAAAACATTTGTCACAGTGAATTGATTTATCTATTAATTTTATTATTGTAGTGCAAGATGATTTTAATTTTGATTTTTAAATTGTTTTTTGTTTGCGATTCTAATAGCTGGGGGTGTAAGAATTTAATTAAAGTTAAACGAAGTAAGCGTTTTTTACCTTTTATTTAAAAGAATCGTTTTTTAAAATAGTTAATTTTTTTTTATGAAACGAGTGTTTATAAATATCGTTGCTTGGTTGTGTACCGGTGTCTTTATAATTTTCCGGTACATCGGTATTAATATTTTTGATAAGAATGTTTGATAAACAATTTTTTCTAATATCGCAAAAATTATTTAATCAGGATTGATAAACAATTCATTCTGATATCGCAAAAATTACTCAATCAAGAATTTATGGGATATCAAAGTTGGTAAAGTCATTATTTGGTAATTGCTATTAGTCGTGTTCTAAAATGCGAGATTGAATGTTACAAGTTAATTCATTAGATAGATATATATATGCTGTCGTCGAGATATTAATTGTACTATTTTATTAATTTTATAATGATATTTTTAATTTTATTAAAATTCCATTGAGTCCGTTGAAAATTAACTAATCGGAGTATAGTTTTGAAATAATAATTTAACATTCATTATAAAGCAATCAAAGAAATTATTTGCTGATTATTAATTGAATGAATTAATAATATTGCATTTATTTACATAGTCGTTATAAAAGTATAGATAAATAACATAAATTGAAATCTTAGATAATCACTGTATGTGCTGTTAAAGTTTTTTTAATAAACAGGTAAGTCTAGAGAATTTGCGAAGGTTATTTAAAAATATTTCTTTAAATAATTTAAATATTGAATTGTTATGGATAATTTATTTTAATTATAAATCAATTTGTACTTCAATTAAAATTACTTTATATTTTCAAATTTCGTCCTTACATTTTTTTTAAATAATGTAAAATAATAAATAGAAACATAAATTAGCAGGGTTCTATTTGTGATGATAATATTATTATCATTACAAAAGGTAAACTGTTGCTTTCAAATCAAACAATAAAAAAGTCAATTACGATAATGAGCGAACATAATTGTATCGAATTATTGAATTGTAGTGCTGCTCCTGAAATAGATATTTGAATAGTCTATGCTAAACTCGATATTGTCTTTTTCAAAGTCTAACTTTGCTGACTGAGGTAAAATTAAATTTGGTTTAAATAAAACAATTAATCGATTGTAGAATAAATTTTCACTTTTGGCTATTCAATGCAGTTCAGCTGTAAAATCAATTCACTCTGTAATCAGAGTGAAATTTTGCCTCGACTTGACGCGAAAATAATTATAGTTTGAACTTTTAAGAAACTTGTCCAAGTGTATTAAGTAACCTTATACACTTAATAAAAATATTCTAATAAGTAATTTATTTATAGCTACAGATGGCAGTAATTAAATTTCTATTTCTTCGTGAGATTTCAAGTTCACACGAGACTAAAAACTACTTTTGCGACGAAACCTATATTTTATTGTTATAATCTTTTAAGACTATTTTTAAATAAAAATACTTTACTCCGTTCATGTATAACTATAAAATTGTTCATAAAAACGTAGTAATTCTAATTAAATTTCCATGTCTTCGTAGACTTAGCCGTACACGCTACAAAGGTTGGAGTTAAATTTCACTCTTAGTTTATAGTGAAACACTCGTAGAGTTAAATTGGACTCTACACGAATAGAGTGATTTAAATTCACTTTAAAGTAGAGTAAAATTCACTCAAAGGTAAAATAAAATATTATAAATTATGTCCCTACCTTTCGCTTTACTTGAGAGTAAAATATTCTACTCCATCAAGGAAGTTAATTTCACTATAACATTTGAGTGAAAATTAACTCTATTGGAGTGAAATTTTCACTCTATTTCACTCCAGCTGAATTTAGCGCGTATATAAGGTATAACAAAACTACAGTTACAAGAAAAACCTTTACGCTATTATCGCAATCTTTTCCACATCCAGTCTGTCGATGCCTGGGCAGTACAACCGTGCGCAATTGCAGACGAAACAGCTCGTCTGGGTATACAGAGACGCAGCGGAGTGTTTCGGACAGTGCGGATGGCAATTTATATTACAGCATCATTTCAAGTCCTCTCCAGTTCTAAATATTCATTTTCTCAAATAGACGCAGTGTCCTGCAATAGGCTTTGTCTTCGAGGTAGGGGTCGAAGGGGGCACGTTATATACCGTACCATAGCGGGTGACCGACGGTCGCCCCCATAGGGGCGGCCTCATTTCCACGTGTCACGTCCACCTCGCGAACGAAGCTTCTCCGGAAATTACTTTATCCGCCTGCTATCGTTCGCGATTCTGATTCGCGCTTTAAAGGACTGAATGGGCCTCTGTTTTGGAAGGCTAATCCCGGAGTCGCGGTACACGGATCAAATATCAAACAGATCCGCGGGAAAGCTCGCGAAAGATTAGGTATTAACACGTTCCCGAGAGAATAGTACAGTTGAAATAGCCTATAGTTTTTATTTTGAGAGAATAAGAATGGTTACCCTTCATATTTTATACAGATTAATGTAGCGAAATAATATAGGAATTACTTACTACTTTTTTCGGCGCGATTTAAAATTTTTAATCACTTAAAAATCTGTCCGAAAAAAATCTGTCGATAAATCAGGCTCACGAACACTTGGGACGATGGAAAGAAATTTTATAATAAAAATTACTATGTTCCCTAAGAACCTATTACGATTTTTACTATAAAACATACTAAAATTTGTTATGTACCTAGTAATTTCACTATACACATAGTGATTTTTAGTATGATTCATAACAAAATCGTCATCGGTCGAGTGTTACTATAACATTTCTCTCACAGACCAAAGGACCGTCGAGGCTTTCAGGGCCGGTCGGGTCAGTCATTTAAAAAATCCATCGAAAAAAAATCCATGGAAACAAATCCATCGAAAAAAAAAACATTGAAAAGCCATTGAAAATCCATCGAAAAAATCCATTGAAAAAATACACTGAAAAAAATCCATCGAAAAATCCATTGAAAAAATTTATCGAAAAATCCATCGAAAAAATCCATCTACAAACCACGCTGAGGAACAAAGAGCCATCAGGGTTTTCAGGGTCGGTCAGACTAGTCCCATAAAACATCCATCGAAAAAGAATCCATCGGAAAATCCATCGAAAAAAAAATCCATCAAAATAAAATCCATCGACAAACCAGGCCCGGGTACAAAGGGCCGTCGGGGCTTTCAGGGAAAAGGAGCGCGCTCGGACCAGCGCGTTAAGCCTGGCGTCGGGAAACCGGGGCGAGTAGAGCGTCCAGGTTTAATAGAGTGATCGGTAACCGAGTTATAAAGCAATCTGCATAAGCCCGTCTCGCGCGCGCAGGGCGCAGGTACTTTGGCGACGCGCTGCCTTGGGGAGCCGTGCACCGGGTAATTGCCGGCGGGTAACGCAATTACCCTCCCCGGATGCCCGGAGTAACTGAGACGTCTGTGCGCGCCGGCGAGCGGACGCGTATCCTTCTGCTGCCTTTTTCACCGGCCGCTCACAGAGAACTGTCGCCACTATAACTTCTGGGATATAGTGCTCGGGCGCGATTTTTTTTTACGATGCGATCCTCGTCAGGTTGCCGGGGGTGGCTCCTCCGCATTTTTAAGTGAAAATTTTCGATGCGACGGAATTCATTTATCCGGGCAATTTATTGCGAGAGTACGGGCTTTTATTAATACGGGGCTGATGCTTAATAATGTAATTAAACAGAAATTTCATTTATATTTAATCATGCGGAATTTCGAGGATATTTATTTATCGATGAGAATACGCTCTAAATTTAAAGCAGCGAAAATATCACTATTTTTGACAGTGACGGCGCTCTTCATTGTATAACTAATGAATTAACATTATTTTATCAGTGATTTTAATTTAACTGACGAATGCAGTTGGTGAATCAGTACCAACATCTCAGTGAAAACTTTTTACCTACAAAATCCATACAATTGTACTCTTTAAATCTGAAAATGTGAAATTCGCTTGGAGAATGTGAATAGTGACAAACTTTTTTTGAAAAATCGTTCACACATTTAGCATGTGAACGACTTTTCACCTATATGAAATGTCACATTTACATTCACTATTTACATTCTCCAAGTGAATTTCAGATTTAATTAATTTCAAAGTAATTAATAACTCCTCAATATTCATAACGGGTAAATAAAATATATTTACTATTTTCAAAGTCCTCAGTAAAAATGTCACTACTTGAATAAGTGAACGGTTTTTCACTTCTATAATACTTTTTAAATAGTGAAAATTTTATACTCAGTAAATAATCATTCTTTAAAAAGTGAAATTTTCATTATTTCAAAGGTGAAACCCCTGCTCACTTATTCCAATAGTGAAAATTCCACTGAGAACTTTTAACAGAGTATATTTTTCCGCAACCTTATTCTCAAAAAATCAAATCTTACGAAGAGAGAGAGGGAAAGTATCGATGCCTAATGAAATGAGCCATCCTTGCTTCCGGCACCGCTGGCTTATTTTTTTTTATCTCCCTAGCGAAAGACGCGAGCCTACCTCGCGGGGTGGGTAATGCAGTTTAGGGGCGAGGACGCGAGGGCCAATCAAGCAGGCGCATTCGAGACGCAGCCAAATCGGATTTCACGTCGCCGACGACGACAGGTATTGAGCTCCTCCGCGGAAAACACAAAAAGAAGTCAGAGGGAAGGCGAAGTCGCGCCGACAAACGGGGATCCCATCGGAAGCTTTTCGAGACACCTAAATTCGTTTACTCGCCCTTAGCGCGAATTTCCATTTACATGGACGGATTTAACGGCGCGCGGCTTTTTTCCCCGGCCGATACAAGACGAAGCGTCGTAAACAACGATTCCGAGGTATACTATTCTCGCGAGCAGCACCCCTCCGCGAAGCCGGATTTCGTCAAATAACTTTCAATTTACAGTGCGTCGCGTTATTTGCGTCGATCGGTAGTTCGGGGGTGTTACGAGTTACTCCGTTATATTCATTCGTACAAGAATCACATGTACTCTCAAAATTCCATTCACTGAAATTTTCACTTATTTAAACAGAGATTTTCGTGTTTACTGATTGGGCAGTAAACATTTTACAGATTTAAGTGTCGAATTTTGTTTTTCACTGAATGGAAAATGAAAACTTCACTTATTTAAACAATCATTGTCGTTTTTAATGATTAAATAATATTTTAAATAATAATATTTCATTTAACTTTTCAGTAAATATTCTCTTTGAAGCAGTGACCTGATCCTCACTAAAGGAAATAGTGCGAGTTTTCATTGAAAATCGGTGAGCTTTCACTGAATGGAATTTAGAGAGTAATCATGAAATCGTAGGACTTGTTATTGAAAATTGATCAACGACAACTTTCATTTTAGAAGGATCAAAATTATATTTAATTTTTTAAAACATTTTATTGTTCATGAAATGGAGACGTATATTTCTTTTCATAATTTTCATAAGCAGGTTCTTCTCCGTGACAGGGCACCGACACGTTTATAATCTCAGCAAATCTTGACATCGCTGATAAAAATTATTATTGAACAATCAATTATCATACCCCGAGACTGCATTGATTTACGCACTTAAAATAAGAAAAATTTGATTGTAGAAAAAATCTTGTGAATGAAAGAGTTGTATTTTTTTAATCTGAACATATTTTATATTAAGCTTTTATTGTCAATCTCGATTCAAATTTGTTTAGAGGTAAAAAATCAACTAAGTATAACTTTATTAAATTTCATTGCAGAAAAAAATGTACACAAAAAAGTTGTATCTTGTTAAGATGTGTAACTTTTATTTTTGAAGTTTCGTTATAAAATGTCATTCAAATATCTTCAGAGGCAAACAAAAATTTTCCTCTCTTAAAAAGTGATGACCGGATGTTGCGAAGCCTCGAAAAGCTTTCGTAGGTTAATTCCAGAATGGCGCTAAAATTCAAAATTTCTAACCTTAAAAATGAATCCGGAATAAACAGTAAAGAAGGGAAATGGAGCGCTGGATTTTGCTTGTGAAAATAAAACTTGCTAAGTGTCGCCCACGTTCAGTCATGAAACCCCGATCAAAATGAAAAAAAAAATGCGCTCGCTCGGGCCACGGACCCCCGGACTCGAAAGCTCGACGCTGCCGACCATGCCGGTAAATGATTTAAAAGGCTCGGGAATGGCGAGCGCGGGGCAGGGCGATGAGCTTCATCGGCGCGCCTGTACGCGCGGCCTTTGGCGGCTCGCGTATCCTCCATCAAAGTGCCGACGTAACGGCAGTCTATGGGTGTATAGGAGCGAGCGGGAGGGACCGCGCGTTTTCTCCGTTGCTTAATGCAATTTTCGTCCTCCGGTAATTCAGTTAGCGCCGTAATATCGCGCTCGCGAGCGGCACAAAGTGGAGCCTTTGCCGCTCGCACTATCCGCCGCGCGCCGAGCGTCCAACTTATACTTGCGCAGGCCGCGCAAAGCTCCTACTGGCCGGAGATCTGTAATTCATTTTCGTTTTTTTTTCAAGGATGCACATAGTTCGGTGGACGTGCCTCGGAATGAATTCCGTGACTGTGAATGTCGGTTTAGCGTGGCGCGTTGCGAGGGCAGCTTTTAGTGTTGGAAAGCTGCGTTTTATACGCTTTGATATAAGAACGGGAATATTACGCACGAGCAAGAATAGGAAGGATTTGAGAAAATTTTATGATGTTGGGCCATAAATTTCTGTAGACTGAGAGAAATGTTTTGGAAAACTTATAGAATAGAATAGAATAGAGAGTAGATTATGATTATTGTAAAGTGCAGTATTTATACAAATAGTAAAATAACATAATCGAGTAAATTATTATACACAAAACATTTTAAATAAAAACAGACATACAATCGTAATTACGAAAGCATCACAGTCGTTTGAAAACTTACAATGAAATGAATCTTCGTGATATCACAATCGGATTTATAAAATAATTAATACTGAAAAGTACGTCATACATAAATACTAGAACTAATATCGCAGTAAGTAAATTAAAATGACTAAATAATGTACTATTTTTCTAATAAAAATTACTGTTATCTAAAATTGAATTAGTGAAAAAGTACTACAATTAATGAATTCTCACTGAAAATTAGTGGAAAGAGCTTCACGATTTAGGTATTAGTGGAGCATCTTTCACTAAATTTTTGTAAAGTTTCACGAATTCAATTTTAGAAGGTCTTCGGCATTATAAATTTTACTATAGAATGCTCGTAATATTTTCTAGAATTATAGATACATATTACTAGAATTCTAATCAATTTTGAAATACGCAGAATGGTAATTTTTTCACTAAATGCAGCCTGTGGCTCCGCTCCATTTGTCACATTTCTCTCAGTGTTGATTTTTTGTCTATGTATTGGCATGGAAGAAGAAACGATGCACGCTATACGGATCATTTTTTTAACGTGGTTACTATGAAAATTTTTAAAGTGAATGCCAGAACAATTTTTTTTTTCAATAAAATCTGGTTTACTTCGTTGTTTCAACGATCGCGACCTCACGTTCGAGCTTTCTATTTTTATTTTGCAAAAATATTTTTATATACGGTCGGACATCACGAGCTTTAGCTTACGCCACCAGCGAAAATAACAGTTGCCCACTTTACACGCAGTGAGTAAAAAAAGTAGTAACTTTTCAGATTTTACTGTTTTTAAGAAAGGTATATTTCAGAATTTCGCCGATTCTCTTTACAGAAGTTTTATTGAAAATAATTAGATAATTTATTACAATTGCTAGGACTCGTGGCTTTCGATAATCTGATAATAGTACACGTGCAATTCCATTTTCACGGATTCACTTTTTTCGTGCAAGAATCTCGCAAAATGTGTATTTCATCCCTCGTCGGAGGGATCTTAAATGAAATGTTTTTTTTTTCGTTGCAATCCCTTAAAGTTAAATCTTCGTGGCGAGATTAAAAGAAAAATCGTTTTATACAGTATATAAATATTCTATAGAATAAACTACTTAAAAATGTTGAAGTTAATAAAATAGTGCAGCCGAAGAACTTAATTTGAAATAATTACAATTAAAATTTGGTTATATAATTTTTCGTTGCTTTAAAAAATACATAAACGAGATTTATGCTTAGGGGAACACGTACAAGTACCTGCAGCTTGTCAAATGCAAGTTGGTTGTATCATGATGATCCCTATTGGACTCAGCTGCATCTACTTCAACGTTCCAGCTAATGACAGCAGCAGAAATCAATACTCAAAAGCTAAAATTTAAATTTAAATATACTATAGTATATTTGCGAGAAGCGCGCGATTGAGCGAATACAGTAAATGAGATTTTTAATTAAATAATGCATTACCAGCAATGAAAACATGCTTTGATTGATAATTATGTTACATATTATGAACGCAAATTAGATCTCAATTATAATTTTACTGTAAAATAATGTAACTAAATCGTTCGTTTTAATATCTATTGCAAAATTTATTAATATCTACTCGATATTGTCCTATTTATATGCATTTATTTATTTTGTTTATTTATTCTCATTGTATGCATTAATTAGCAGAAGGCTAGACGTACTATTATACTAAATTTTAGTTGTATTTAATTATTTTAAAGTATTTAGGAAACTGGCATTACTGCTTACTTTCGAAAAATTTCATATATTTTGTTATCACTTTTGTATTATAAAAACCTTACAAAAAATTTACAATTTTTTTCCACGTGGACGATAAAGCTCGCGACATTACAAATTCCGCAAGAGAAACTTTTTGTCGATCACTTTTAAAAAGTTGCAGTGATTAACGATTCCTTTTAAATAAAATATTTCCACTACGGTCACCGATCAATTGATACTTTTTTGTACGAGCTTTTACAGCGCCTAATAGTTTTGAAGCAATTGATCGGCCGTAAGATCGATGAATTCCTCGAGGCATTATGGGGATGAAACCTTGGTGTGTTTGTTAGAGAGAAAACCGGACCGTGAAGCCGGCCTACTTGTTGAAACCCGAAGCAACAGTTTGCTCTTTAAGCTTCAGCGTTCGCTCCCCGCACAATCCCGACGCTTCCACGCTTAATCGAGCCCTTTTTAACTTCGCGCCTAATTTCATTCAACCTTTCGCGCGCATCCTCTTTAAGCTCGTAATGCTCCTTCCGAGTAGTCGATATTTTTCTTTTCTTTCAATGTTCCTGGGTAAACGATAAGGTTTTTCTTTTTCAACGGTGCTTTATCCATTTTAATTATTTTCAGATGGATGCACTTATCCGAATAAAAAACATTTTTTTTAATGATATCAATTACAGTGTTAATAATAGCTGATTTATTTTTAAACTTTGAAAGGCGAATTACAGAAGTTGGATTATTTCGTATGATCGATTTAAAGATTTCCGTTGTTTATTTTTATTTTTATTTTCTTTTTATTAGTAAAATATGTATTTTATACAAGGCTTTAAAAAGTTTCTACATAAATGAGAAACTTACAAAACTAATGAAAAAATAATATTTAGGAAGTTTCTTCTCAATGTTTTGTACTTACTACTTAATGTCGCGTCAAATATTGATGTTTCTACTTATTTTGATAGAAGAAAATAACTAAAGATTCCCAGAAAATAGAAAAAAATATAAACGTAGGTGATTATAGCTGTTTTACTTACACTTATAGTTTACAATATATTAAATAAAATTAGAAAAAAAATTCAAGAACAAGGTACGAATAATGTGGCTCCATTTGCTAAAATCAGTAGAAAAATCAATATTTCACGCGACATTTGATAGTAATTGTTGATAAAATAATTTCTTTACGAATTTATTCTGTATACAGAGGTAAATTCGTTTAAAAAATGCTTTACTTGTACTCCTTTACAGTATTTCTTCAACATTCTAGGTTTCTTGGTGACATTTATCAAAAGTGTCTACAAACAATCCTTCCGACGATCCTCTCCTTTCATTATTACGATACTCTAATAAATTTTTACTTAATTTATTTATCATTAATAAAACTAATATTTTTCTCACAATACTTTTATACCATTCAGTAATGTTTAATAATAAATACTCCATATCACATCTAAAGTTAAAGAAAAAACAATTTTAAAAATGGACACGACATTTTTCTATTCTTATCTTATAAAAAAATCATTACAGAATTACTTCATCGAACAAAGTCCTCCGAAGAACAATGGGACATCAATAAAGTCTAATCAATTTGAGCCGAAGAACGGCGAAGTAAACCCACGTATATGAATTGAAAAGGGACAAAAAAAGTCAACGGATGACGCAAACGCGGAAAGAAGACAAGGAGGCCGCGCACGGGCTTATCACAACGAGGGGAGGGGGTGGGGGAGAGACGCTCTCCTCGCTTATCCAGGCAGACGGCTCTCAGACGACCACCGCACATAATACTTCGTCGGGGGTTAAATTGACAATTTCATTGGCTTGTTCTCGATTCGAAAGTTAGCGCAAGATCTGATTAAGCTTATTCAGGTCCGCGCGGGTGCGACACACTGCTTCTATTCGGCCGCGTCTAATTGCCCCTTAACGAACTCGAAACTCCTCGGCGTAGTTCGATTAAGGGGGAGGAGGCTGCGCGAACCGGGCTCGGAAGAGGTGTATAACTGCCGCGCCGCCGACACTTGCCGAGCTCCTTCGGTAAATTCGATTTAGTTGGCGCGCGGGCCCGAGCTTTCGATCGAGCTTTCACTAAACACGACGCCGAGTTCCGCACCCCCCTCCCCTGCTCCGCATCGAGGCGCAATTGCAATTGCCTTTTGTCGTGGATTAATTTGCATTTCATGACTTTTCGAGCGAAGCGAAAAATCGACTTGCGATGTCTTGCCATAGCCGGGACTCATCTACTGATCGCCGTCCAGTTCTTCCTTTGTATTGAATATATTTAAACTCGCACTTAATTTTGCTGCAACTTTTATACGTATTCATATTCGTATTTTTTAATGGGCATGCCTTTTAATGTAAAAGTACATTTTGTCGTTTAGTTCAATAGATGAATAAATTTGAAAAGTAACTGTAAAAAAATGTAAGGATGGCTCGAGCCTATTATTCATATACATAACTTGAGCTCAAGTTATGTCCGAGGAAGTTATGTGCACTGAAAAAAAATTTGTTAATTTTAAGGAAATGATTTACTTCAATAGTACTTATTAAATATTTCTTTGAATCAAGTAATAATTTCATTAAAACTGAATGAATTTATTTGTTTCTAAATAAATTTAGTAGCTTGAAAAAAAAAGAATTTTTTGACTCAATTAAATTAAAAATATTTAATAAGTACTTATTAAAAAACTTATTAAAATATTTAATAAGTACTATTGAAGTAAATCATTTCATTAAAATTAACAATTTTTTTTTCAGTGTGCGAAGGTAAGAAACCCTAAGTTATAGTGAAATAAACTCTCTTGACGGAGTGAAATAGAGAGGTTTTTTGACTCATAAGTAGAGCAAGTAGAGAGTACTTAGAGTGAATTTTATTCTACTCTACAGTAAATTTAAATCAGTCTAGTAATGTAGAGTCAAATTTGACTATAATACAGTCAAATAGATTCTAGAGTCTCTAATAGAATCTAATAGAGTCAAATTTGACGCTACGAATGTTTTACTATAAACTAATAGTGAAATTTAACTCCAATCGTTTTAGTGCAGCAACAGACAGGGAAAATAAGTAGCAGAAGTCTGCGTAGTCAACAAATTACGGTGTCATTAGCTTTCACGTGCATTTTCAGCACTTAACATATCCACACGGTACGTAGGCTTTTTTTTATCTCTTACACAGCAACGCGCAATTGTCATCCAGGCGAGAAATCGATTAACCCAGCTGGGCGGGCATCATTGTTCGAGTAAATCATCCTCGACAGCTCTCGAAAAGCGAATTCAATATTTCGCGTTACCTTGACACTCGGAAAGGTAACGGCAGGCGCGAGCGCAGCTCGTCGCGCACGCGCTGACCGGGGACGAACAAACACATTGCCTGAAAAAAAAAACGATATTAAAAAAATTAAAACAGAATCAAAAACAAAAAAAAAAAACAAAAAAATAGGCGGACGCCGCGGCTACGGTCAACGCCGACTGAGTGACACCACCGGAGTGGCCGCCGCTGGAATTGACGGGCGAGACAAGCGGCTTTGATGAAGTGGCTCGCTTCTGTTCCTCGTGCATGCGGACATTCGCCGATTCATCCGGTCTCATTAGCGCCGAGTGGCCGCGGCCGGGAGTAGCACGACGTCGGTACTTAATAGAAAATTCTTGTAGCCGCGCCCGAGGGGCGCTCGGTTAATTCTTTTTGCGCGCTGCGATTACGGGCGATACGACGGGGAAGGAAGCGGAGGTTTTTCTTTGGCGGAAAATATCGAGCTGGTCGAATTTTCTAGAGTCCCCGACGTAACGACTTGACACTGCGATGATAAATTTTTAATCGTAATAGCGGGAAAATTTTTCTTTTACTCCACCTTCAGTAGAGGAAAAAGATTTTGAAACTCTTTACCTGTACTACTACAACACCAATTGACTCTATTAGTCAGTTAAAATCATCATTACGTTCATTCACGAGCAATTAGTAGTTTATACATTGTTTATATATTCGTTAAGTTAGTTTCGATAGAGAGATACAACGTTTATTTACCCAATGGCAAAAATAGTAATATACACGTGGTGTGCACACATTGTTTTGACTAAATACAATTTGTATAAAAAAGAAAATATAATAGAGGTAATAAAACTGTATTAGAATAAATAAAAAATATTACTGTAATATTACTTGAAACTTTCAGAGGGAATAAGTAAAAAATATTACTGTAATATACTCTGAAACTTTCAGAGGGAATAATTAAAAAGTATTACTGTAATATTACTTGAAACTTTCAGAGGAAATAAATAAAAAGTATTACCGTAATATTACTCGAAACTTTCAGAGGGAAGCTTTCATGCTATGTGGATTATTCACTGAAATAATTTACCGCGTAAATATTGCCGCGAAGCTCCGCGTAAAAATTATGTGAAAAACAAATATCTGCTATTATTTTATCCTTCTAAAACTCCATCAAAATCCACAGTATCACTCGCTAGCAGAGTAGTTAAATAAATAAACTAAAAAAAGAAGTTTTACAATAGACCACTAATTTGTCGAAAGATCAATAGGAAGCACTTTGCAGCGTGAATCGCTCGGCCGGGAAATCACGGCGAGCCGTAAAAATCAGCCGAAGGACCTTGAGCAATCGAGAGAACATCTGCGCTCCTCCCGCAAATATGGAGCGACGACAATGCCGCCGCAGCTCCCCGGGAGACGGCGCGCCTCAGCGCGAATCCCGCCCGAGGAGACGGAGCCCCTCCAGCCGTTTACCATCGCGAAGGAGCGCGACGACAAACAGAAGCCCGCGCGGTCATTCTTTTCCTAATTACTGCTGTAAAGTCGTCGAGGAGCCGCGCGTAGGAGGCAAAAAAAAAAAATGAGAAAGCGGCGGGTGTACGGAGAGCAGATTGAACGGCGCCCCGGTGAAAGCCAAGCGTCGCGGCGGCGGGAGCTTTCATAAGTGGCGCGAAGAGAATGGAACCTTTCAGGGAGTAATGCGCACACAGCCCTGGGAGATTGAGAAAGAGACAGAGGCGCGGCGGAAGGGGAGAAAGGACGAGGCCGGGCTCTTAGGAAATGCTGATTGCCTTCCTCCTTCCGCGCCGCCCGCCGTGCTTCTTCACCTTCTCCCGTGCCCTAAGTACTTCTCTTTAACGTTCTCGGACTTTTTTTTTACTTTTTTTGCGAGAGGTTTTTTTTTTCATTCGCGCTTGTAGCTTGTACCGATATTCTTCCGAGTAAATATATGAGATAAACTGCTCAATTACTTACTGGGACAGTGAGAATACATAGTGTAAACGGAATGTTTCTGATATTTTTATGGATTTCACAGAATTACTGCTTAAGGGGTATGAATGTCTATTAAAAATTCAAATTTCGCACCATAATGTAGCAGGCGAACAAATACTTAAGCACCTAATAACGAAGAGGATAAATGAAATATTGAAAAACTATGAGATACTTACCCTCTGTTAAGTAACGATCTATCAATTTATAAAGTTCCAAGTTTTTATAATAATATGTCAACGAGAAGAGCTTGCACAATATGACTTTTTTACATTATTCAAATTATTCTCATCAATGCATTGTTATACGATCTTGGAACTTTATAGATTGTTATACCTAACGGAGGCGCAAGTATTTCATGGTTTTCCTATATTTTATTTAACTAACATCGCGAATGTTTGATAAAGAAAACAAAAACTTATTCAAATATTTTTTTTCGATCCTTTAGAATTTAAAACGTTTGTTTATCGAAAATATCCATGTGTAGCTATTTTCATGCCTGCAAACTGGTATCGCATATATTTTTTTAAAGAAAGTCATCATAAAAAATGTTATATATTTATTTACAGGCATCCGAGCTTTCGACTATCGAAGTTCAGAATTTCGTAAAATATATATTATTAAAGTTAACTTTATCTTTTATTAAAAACCGAGTATTTCTTTTAAAATAATTTAGAAAATTTATTTTAAAAAGGATACTGCCCGATAAATTTGTCAAATAAACAAAATGTCGCATGACATCTTGATTTTTCTACTTACATTAGCGAATCGCGTAATTTACTTTTCTCTCGATTTCTCTGATTAATGTTTAAAAAATTGTGCATTAAAACTACTTAAAAATATAAAACAATGTTTCGCAGTAGCAAATTGAAAGACGAATTAATATCGCGTTAATGTTTTTTTTTCCTTAAATCGAGCTCAGAACGACTGCTACAGAATACGAGCTTTTAAAGTCTAAAAGCTCTTAATTGATACGACTAATTGCATTACTCGCGAGGAATCAGTTTATAATCTAAAAGTCCCTGCTGGCTGTTACAATAAGAAAACTTTCCCCGAGTTTCATCTCGGTGAGAATACGTAATTTCGCCCTATCAACTTTTTTTTCACAATTACGTATATATAAGTATATATAAATGTTTTCTGCGGACCTTGGAAGATTTCGTCGTCCCCCTTATATCGCGGTAAGTGGTCGAATCACGTAAAGTGCCGGAAACGGCCGATTCAGCCGGTAAAATTGTCGGGAAAAGTGCATCAAAATTTTATCTCACACTTTGAATTTTTCCCGCACAAGTAAGAAGCCTTGTACAAAAAAAATTGACGTTCAATCGTGGTACTGATGCATTGACGTGATATTAAGTTATAATCTACATGAAAAATGTTTATTACGTAGGTATACAAAAAGAAAACAAAAAGATTATACTATATTTATAAAGACTCGTGATAGACGTTCGGCTTTTATAAGTCACTTCAACTTTAGTACAGATTTGTATGAAATTATTAAGAGTCATTAAATATTATAATTAAATAAAATTAACAAAAACTACAAAAGAAGCCTTAAAATAGCACTATTAAAGATTAATGAATTACTAGTACATCTGACTTTGCCTCAATCTTTCCTGTTCTATGAATTCCATCATGACAATCAGTTTAAAAGATATAATAAAAATTCGATAAGATTCATCCGCATTTTATGACGGAGCAGGATCAGTAAAAGAGGACTATAATACCCGCTACTACTCCGCTTCGGTAAAAATATCGATGTAAAATGAATTATTAGTGGATTTATGTATTAATGGAAGGCAGCATGATGGAGGGACCGGTAATTGAAGAGAGGGTAAATGAATTGGAACGAAATTGTAATTACGCAGTAAATTGAAAGGCGAGAAAATTAATAAGATTTTTTTTCGCTTGCGAAGGCAGGAAGAGGATAGCCGGAGAGGATGGCTGGGGGGCAATGGAGCGGCTGGCTGCAGGGCTGTCGCGAGTCACGGAGCCTCGTCCTCGTGATCGTCGCCATAGCACTGCTGTTGGACAATATGCTACTCACCACCGTCGGTAAGTCATCGATGTATCTGAAAAAAAAAACTTTTTTCAATGATTTTTTATATTTTTTTACGATTAATTTTTCGATACCCTGAATACAAGTGCACAATAGTGCATTACATAACAAGGGATTAAAGTCGTTGATTATTCCCGCGGGTGAAAGTAAAATGCAATAAACTTCACCCCCGGGAATAATAACATTTGATGCACACTGTATCAACATTTTTGCGCTTATATCATAATGTACTGTTGTTATCGTTTAAATGTGCACATCTCCGTTAAAAATGATTTCCTTTAAATGAATAAAAAGAAAAATGAATGTTTCTATAAATTATTTCTACAATTATCAAAGTATTTTTAATAAATTCTTAACGATCCTTTTTTAAGATCTAAAACAAACAGTCCTCACGTTGATTCAGTCAGCAACGAGCAGAGCAGCAAAAAAAAAGTACAAGCGAAGAAGTCAACTTTTAACGAACGGTCTGCAAGCTTTCGCAGTACCTAAGTCAGAAGCGTTAGCAGGGAACGTCTTAGAAAAGCTCGAGGAAAAAGTCGGCGGGTGTAAATGAAAGGGACACGGAGGATCGGAAGTCGCGAAGCGCAATTAGACGGTTAATGTTAATGCGGATTCTTTCATAATGGTCGCGACGTTTCAACGCTTCGCACCCCCCCCCCCATTTCCCTCCCCCCCGGGGGAGATCGAAAACGAAGAGCAATAAGCTCGAGAATAAAGAAGTGACATCTCGCGCCTCCTGGATAATTAAAATCCTTAACCGACTACCCCGACTGGCGAAGCAATTTCTCGCTTTTTTTTCAGAGCACCGCGATTTACCGCAATTTAACACTTCGAATTTGAATGCGGAGTTTTTCATTTAATTTAATGCGAGCTTTTCGCATTGTTTTATATGAACGTTTTATTTAACGGTATGTGTTTAATTATAAGAAAGTCTCGTTTCACAATCTCTGCACTGCAATACAAGTTGCGAATCTCACGCGAGAAGATTTTATTGCCATTGTTATTGAAAAAGGCGGTTAAGTCTGCATCTTCTTGAAAAAAAAAATACATTGCGGAATGTGAAATAAAGCGAATTAAGCGCTAATATAAGGGGTAAGTATTATTATTATTATTATTATTTAAATGAAATTGTATTGGTACTTAATTTAGTAAGTATGAGTAATGAGTGTCTTAATTAAGGTTTATTCTGTACACTTGCAAATTAAAGTTTATCTGTTACACTTACTTAATTTTATACTGTCAAAATTAGATATTCTCATAAAAAAAGCAAGATTGTTTGCAACTACTAGTGATTTTTACAGAAAACTTAACGTAATTTTTACAATAAAAGCTCTGTAATTTTTACAAAAAAGCTCTGCGATTTTTACAAATAAATTCTGCTAATTTTACAAAAAAAAACTCTGTGCTTTTTACAAAAAGCTCTGTACTTTTATGGGATAAATCTTCGTATTTTTACACGCGAATTTATGTTGTAAAAATTACAAAACTTTACCAGCGATCACGTAAAAATTCATTAAATCAAATCAAATCACGTAAACAGTCATTTTCTTTTAAAAATTTCCTAAGCAGTGCTTGCAAGCCTTTACGAGGAAATAGTCTCGGTAAAGGTTCGCTGTAAATCACTTAAAAATTGCATAAAATTCGATTTTTTTTCATCAGCTTCAGTTCATTTATACGTTTACGTTATATAGCAGCTTTAACATTCTATACCACCGTCCAGAGAAGTATGCGATTTATCGCGAAGTACAATTGGCGAAGCGACGTGAGCGGTTGATTCTAAAAATAGGATCGAGGATCCCGGCAGCGCCGATATAATAGAGTTTCTATGAAAAATCGTCGCGATGCGGCGTGACAAAGTGCCTCGGATAGGGGCTCTCTTCCTCGCGTATATATAACCGTCTGTGAGGTTCGCGGCGGGCGCGGATCGCCAATATCCGCTTCACAGGCTGTTAGCGCCTCTATCTACCGCACGCGACGTCCCCTCGGGATTTCCACTCGCCGAAGCGCGAGAATCGGCGGAAATTCGCCGGCGGAAAATTCGACGCGCACACCTGAGCCCGCGCCCTGCGATCCGCGAGCTTCTTGAGTTATACAAGCCCGCGGGTCAAGGGTCCAGACTTCACGAGTGCCCGGCAACTCGACCGTGGCTTTTTGCCGCTTGGCTACTTTTTTGCACTCGTTTCGCTGGGGTTAAACGACACTTGGCAAGTCCCCCATTGTTAGCCCGCGAATTAAGAGAAAATCGTCTGGGACACTTGAAGAAATTAGGTGGCAGGTGAGGCGATTAAAAAGCTCCATTTAGGTGTGAAGGCAACGATTATGACTCTATTGTATTTATCCCTGACTGAGGGGATCTAGATTTTACCCATCGTGAAAAAGCCTTGCTCTAATATTTTTTTTCGCCTTCTATATTTAGCATTCTATTTTTAAACCGAATAGTACCAAACGTTTTTAATACATTTTAAAAATGTTTTTTTTTTTAAACATTCATACGTTTTAAATTAAGTCTAAGAAACTTTTAAGAAACGTTTAAATAACTACACATATGCGAGTTAATTTTATTTAGAAGTAATACATTTCAAAACCGTTTTCAATATGAAGACTGAAAGCTATAAAGCGTTTTATAAACGTTTTCGAAACGTTTTTCGACTACCTACGAAACTTCGGAATAAAAGTAGCGCGCATATGGAACATTATTTAAACGTTTCTTAATGGTTTCTTAGACTTAATTAAAAAAACTTTTTTAAAACGTTTGCTGCTATTCGGGAAGCGAGTAATAAGTATATTAAACATAAAATTTCTACGATTTTTTTTCACATAGCAATGCCAATATTCTTTTATTTATAACAGAAAGTTCCAGCGTTTGATTAATTTTTTTCTCGGAATTTGAAAAAAAAAATTAAATTTTTTTATAAATATGTAAAAGCTTTTGCGTCGTACCCAACAGAGTGGAAATTGACAGAGTGCACGGGCTCAAAATAAATAAATACAAAAAAATTCAAAAAGTAAAAAACACCGCAGCCTGATAGAGCGATATAGTTTACAATATTTAGTTTTTCAATTACAACGATCCTTTCAGCTGCAAATCGCATTAGCCACCACCGACGCTCCATTGCCTTTTTGATTGCGAAATGCGATTTTTTGAATCACGCGGCGGAAAAAAAAGGGAGCATACCGCGTGCAACGGCGACGAAAAAAAAATCGAATCACGCTTTAATACCTGGCGCTGAAGCGATGAAATTGGCAATCATATTACAGAATATAAGTCAACGTAATACCGCGCGGCTGCCGCTCCGTGTCCCCGTCACCGATAGTCGACTGACGGAATGAAGGAGAGGAGGAGGTTTCCGCGGCGCACAAAGTATCGAGGATTCGCCGCGAGATTACGCCGGCCAATTCCTTACCCGACGAAAAACAATGTCCCCCGGGGGATATTATTTACTGCTCGAATTTCATTATGCTTCGTTAAATCTTAAATTGCGATTTGCTTTTCTTTTCATCTGGCTCTTGATTAAAAAAGGTACTTAAGTCCGATTGAAAGTAAATTAATTTTTTTAAGAATTTTGTTTAATCTTATTAATCTTAGTCGAAAGAGGATTCAGAGGAAGTCTTGAGCTTTTAAATTATTAAATCATTGTAATAGCCTTTATGTGGTTTTATTAAAAAATTCCAAAGTTAATATTTAAAAACGTTAACTTTGAAAATTGAATACTTTTTTCGATAACTTATTGATCCCAACTGAATTAGCAATTTATCGGTGAAAGAGACAATAAAAACTCTTCTACCTTTTTATTTATATTTTATTTTCTGTCTGGTTAAAAAGTATTAATTAAATATTGAAAAACCAAGAGAGACTTGCCCTCCGTTATGTAACAATTTATCATTTTACAAAATCCTTGATGAGAAAAGCTTGAAAAATGTAAAAAAATCATATTATTCAAGCTTTTCTCATCAATAGGGATTGATATACAGACTTAGAACTTTAAGAATGATAGATCGTATAACGGAGGACAAGTATCTTTTAGTTTTTCGATATTTCATTAATACTCTTTGTTATAAGCAAATTAAGTATTTGTTCGTCTGCTACATTATGGCGCGAAATTTGAATTTTTAATTGATCTTACAAGTCGAGCTTGCATCTAACCACGGGAGAGAGAAGCGCGAACCCGGAAAGGCACTTCTCGAACGAACGAGCTTGGCTTCGCGCGTAAAATGATCGGGACGCTCGTCCGTCCGCTCCGTTTTTCCAGCTTTTAACTTTTCAGCCGCCGATGTTTAATTCAGGAAGTAGCGCCGGGGAAAACGTATGGCGCTCAGTATGTCACGCCGCCAATCCAGATAAGTGGTCATGCATTTATGGAGCTGGCAGAGCGCTTATATCGGAGAGTCCGCCTCCCCATCGGCTTTCTCGGTTTCCCCCCTCTTGGGGGGAGGGGGGCACTTACAAGCTCGGCCCGGAGCGCGATAAGTGCGCGAATATCACTGACCGCGCGTCCGAGAGATTTCCTCTTGAGCGATCAAGGATGTGTTCGCTCGCGCTGACGACCATTGTCTTTCGAGGCTTTCTTCTTCGGCTGATTGATTCGAGCTATTTGCCGAAGCGCGTGAAAGTCTCTTCTTTTATACATGTGTGTACAATCTGCCGGAGTGGTATTGAGTTACTTCGAGTTTAATTACATAATTGATGAAAATGATATTTTGTTTCGGACGTGAATATAAGCACGATTTCTGCAACTTTTTATTTTATTTTATTTTCATGGACGGGAATGAATTCCCTTCAAGAGGGTCTGAAAGACAAGTAAAAATTTAAATTTCGCGCCATAATATAGTAGACAAAAAAAATGAATTTGTTTATAACAAAGAGTACAAATGAAATATCGAAAAACCTTTCCTTAGATTTGAATCTATTATTTTATAAAGTTTCAAGTGCACATAACAATAACTTGATGAGAAAACTTGAATAATGTAAAACAAATCAGTTCTCAACGAGATATTGTTATTCGAACTTTATAACGTGACAGATAGATTGACTAAAGGAGGGCAAGCATCTTCGTTGGTTTTGGTTTTTGGTTTTTCGATATCTCGTTTATACTCTTTATTATATAAACAAATTAATTGGTTTTTCATCCGCTATATTATGCCGCGAAATTTGAATTTCTACTTGACTTTCAGACCCCCTTAATAAACTGTGATACAAAAGAAAATGCAAATACGCATGCATTTAATAAAACTTCAATGAATCATATCTCTTAAACTTTTAATTTCATGTTATAAACATTCAAATGATTTCTATTTTTTTAATCTATATAGCTCCAGAGTAATAAACTGTATACACAATTTTATTCTATTGTCCCCATAAAAATATTTTTTGTATAATAATAAATAGATTTCAGAAAGTGAGCTTCATTTCATTAACTTCATAATGATCAGATTTAACAGTATAATTATTAATCAATGTTAAAATCTTTAGAAATATCAGAGTAATCATAATGAAATTTATTTATAAAAATGTAGAAGCAATAAGCTAAATGTCTCCAAATTTATGTTAAACAGCTTCACAATTTAGATAAAAATCCTTAGATTTATGTGTACATAATTAATTATGGAGCAAAAAAAAGAAAGGTTGGAGGTGCTGGGATTTGAACCCAGGACTTTCAGCATGCGAAGCAGACACTCTACCACTGAGTTACACCCCCGCGTGCCCGCCCATTGTCCTGAAGCCTTACAAGAACTTAACAGTTCATTTATCCGAAAAAATTTGAAATTTTCTTTTGCTTACAATTTTATTTTATTTTAGTTTGTAATAATTAATTTTTACTTACTACTTTTTTAATCAGAGAATTCTTAAATTTTTTAAGAACACGAAGAAGGTCATCTGATTGGAAATAGAATACCTAAAATGATAAATTAAATTATTATAAAAAATGGTAACTATAAAAATGTTATGGTTTGTCCAATTGTTAATTTGTTTTAGTTCCAATCATCCCAGAGTTCCTTTACGACATGAAACATCCAAATTCAACCTTGAGCCAGTACCTGGAGGGATCGGAACACCACAAGCAACAAATAACTACCACCCCGGAAACGAATGTACCATTACCAAAAGGTTGTACCTGTGCTTTGAACGCTTCCAGCAATTCATCCTTGGAGTTTATTCTATCCACGAGCGCAACTTCTATAGGTCGGTTTCGTTACTTAAAATAATTCATCTATTACTATGTTTTTAATTATTCTTTTAAAAAATTTAACATAAAACATTTTAAAAATCAGATTTATAACAATAAATACTTTTTAGAATTTAGAATAGTTATATAATGTGTTTCGAATTTGAAAAATAAGTACGACGTAGTTTTAACGCGTTGAAAAAATATAAGTAAATTAAATTTGTTCGTTAAATTTTTTGTACTTCTTTTTTTTTAAGAAATGACAACGATAAATCAAACCGCTGCTGAATTGCTGGAAAGAAAGGAAAGGCATCAAGAGCTCCTAGAAGAAACTGTTGCTGTTGGTATGATGTTTGCTTCAAAGGCCTTTGTACAACTGTTGGCTAATCCTATAGTGGGACCTCTGACACACAAGTATTTATGAACAATTTTTTCCTTTATTTACGTTAGACTAACAAAGTCAAGCTTTTAAATTCAATAACAGAAAATGCATTATCCCTGTTAGTTTAAGGGAGTATGAAAGACAATTAAAAATTTAAATTTCGTAATATAGTAAACGAAAAAACAATTAATTCGCTTGTTAAAAAAGTGTATAAAAACTATCGAAAAAACACTATAGATACTTGCCCTCCGTTGACCAATCATCTATTATTTTCAGAAGTTCCAAATTCGTATAACAATACTTGAATGAGAAAACTTGAATAACATGATTTTTTTACATTTTCAAGCATTTCTCATCAAGGAATTGTTATCCGAACTTGGAACTTTCTAAAATGATAAATCGCTACCTAACGGGAGGTAAGTATCTCGTGATATTTTATTTATACACTTTTTTAAAAGCAAACTGATTGTTTTTTCGTCTGTTATATGATGGCGCGAAATTTCAATTTTAATTAACTTTCAAACTCCCTTAATGTAAAATTTGATTAGTACATACAATTTAGTTATAAATAATTTGTATTAATTTTTTTCAGAATTGGATACAGTATTCCTATGTTCACTGGTTTCATCATAATGTTTTTATCAACTTTAATATTTGCCTTTGGCCGGAGTTACGGAATTTTGTTTTTGGCTCGTGCTCTGCAGGGTATCGGTTCTTCTTGCTCCAGTGTTTCTGGTAAAAATAATTTTTTTTTTTAAATTTATACCAACTTTGCATTGATTTTTTAATTTAAAAGCAACCTTTTTCGATTTACTGTTAAGGTATGGGAATGTTGGCCGAACGTTATCAGGACGACAAAGAGCGAGGAAATGCCATGGGAATAGCTCTTGGTGGACTTGCCCTTGGTGTGCTTATTGGACCACCTTTCGGTGGTCTCATGTACGAATTTGTTGGAAAGTCGGCACCTTTTCTTGTTTTATCGGCTTTAGCTCTTGGAGACGGATGTAAGTCATTTTTCTGAATCAACAAATATATTTTTATTATAAAAACGTGCTTTGTAGATCTGAAAATGTGAAATTCACTTGGAAAATGTTGATAGCGACATTTAATACATGAATAGTCGTTTAGAGATGAGAAGCATTCCTAATGACAATACGCTAAGCCCGCACTTTTTATGAAGCATCCGTAAAGAAATTTAAATTTATATGTTTGTTTATTTCAGTACTGCAGTTATTGGTTCTCCAACCTTCAGTAGTTTATACGGAAGCGGAACCACCAAGTTTAAAGGCATTAGTTACCGATCCTTACATCATTCTTGCAGCAGGTAAAAATATTAGTCATTATAAATAAGAAATATAGGTAATAAAAATCACAACACTTGATTAATGGATTAAATACATTAGGCGCCATAACATTTGCAAATATGGGTATTGCTATGTTGGAACCGAGTTTACCGATTTGGATGATGGACACAATGGGTGCGAGTAGGTGGAAACAAGGCGCAACATTTTTACCTGCAAGTATAAGCTACCTCATAGGGACAAATCTTTTTGGACCCTTGGGACACAGAATGGGCAGGTGCGACTGGATTTTTCAATCTAATTAAAAATATTAATTATTCTCTAAGCTTTTTAGCTTATGCAATTTTAGAAATATGAAGAATATACAATTTGAATATCATACTTTCAGATCGCACTCTAAATTTATATAATAAATTATAATAATAATTTAGAGTGCGATCTGAATGCATTAGAATCTTTAATCTCATGTATTTTTTTATTTAAACGTTGTTTGAATCTTTTATGAGATTATATAGCCTACTTTATTTAGAAAAACACGAAGATTAATTAATTAATCTAACGTTATGGTAAACTTTCTTTAACTTTATTATTCTCATAGAATATATAGAATATATATTTTCATTTGTTTTTTAAAAAAATCTGCATATTTCTTTTCAGATGGTTGGCCGCGCTTATCGGTCTCGTCGTTATTGGTTTCTGTTTGATGTGTGTACGTAACTTTACAATAATTATTAAAAACTTTTCACGTTATTAAAAAATTGTAAACGAAGTATTAACTAATTCACTGAATTTTCACAGATTCCTTTAGCAAAAAGCATCGATCACTTGATTATACCAAATGCTGGTTTGGGATTTGCCATTGGAATGGTTGATAGTTCAATGATGCCAGAACTCGGTTACCTCGTAGATATAAGGCATAGTGCAGTTTACGGAAGCGTTTACGCCATCGGCGATGTAGCTTTTTGTCTCGGTTTTGCAATTGGTAAGTTCCTTAGCAAAATTGTTATAAATATTCTTCATCTAACCAGGCTTAAGTCTATTTTACCAGCAAAAGATATTATCTACAGTCGTTATTTGCTGTGATGGACAATGACTAAATCTGAAATAATTAAATATAAATCGTTCAATTTATAATATTATTTTTTGTAGGACCTGCGTTAAGTGGAACTTTGGTGAATACTATTGGCTTTGAGTGGATGCTTTTTGGAATTGCCATATTGAATTTTATTTACGCACCATTCATGTACTTCTTAAAAGCTCCCCCTACGAAAGAAGAGAAAAAGGTATATGATGGATGGAATGAATCGAATAATAAATATAAATACGAATAATTTCTAACATAAATTATTTAATTGCAGTCATTAATTGTTGGAGAAAAATCTTCGGTGCGTTATGTAACTTACGAAAACGAAGAAGATGATCCGTAAATATTTTGAAACCCTTTTAGTATAATTGTTGTTGTTAAATAATTTTATTCTCTAATATCTCTACAAATAATATTTCTGTTAAATAGCCCTTTGCTGAGGCAAATTATTTAAGAATCTTACTTTATGTATTTTTTTTTTTACGAAACTTAAAGACTAACAAAAATTTAAATGAATCCAATGTATTTTTTTAAATGAAAAAAAAATAATGCAAGATCTGTAATATATTTTCTGGAAATAGTGCTAAAAGTGTCAGCTTAGTCAACTTTAATTCATGGTAAATATAACTTTAATGAAGATTGGTCAAGATGAATTTAAGCTGATGATCCTTTTGATTATTAGGATAAATATATTTTGTTGTAAAAATGAATAATACTATCCTGAATCACAAATTCGTCGACGTAATCAATACAAAATAGTTTATTATTGTAGTTACGTAATCTTACAGATGATTATTTAAAAAACAAATAAATAAATAAATCAATAACTGTAGAAGAAAATTAGTAAATTTTACATACTATAATGTAATCATTATATGAATTAATTATTGTGAATGATCTAAGTCATTTTATTTTACAAAAAAAAAGCCGAGTATGTTTTCATTAAACTTGATAATTTTTTTTTGTTGAACAATAAACAATGGATTCCAAATATTAAAAATGTAATTCTTATAAGCTTTCGCGATTTTGAAATTACTGCAGTATAAGTAAACTGTAAAAATTCAATTCTTTAAGGCAGTGGTTACAATAAAACTTGATTACTGGAACAATGCGCGATATACAACTTATATAACAAATACAAAATATCAAATATCAAATATAAGATCGTTGCACAACTAAACACAATGCCGACATAAATAATAATCTCGACTTTGGACAATATTTTCGAGGCGAGTCGTTTTTTTTTCGAAATTTGAATAAAAAAATTAATTTTACTGAGAACCGCCCGATTTGGATTCCCTGAATGGCTGCAGGGAAACCGTGCCAAGCGATCGGGAGAGCATGAAGGAGTTCTCACTTTTCGGATTAAAAAAAATTGTTTAAAAAAAATGAAATGCACGTTCGACTATAACGACTCCCTGACCAATGACCGACTGTGGACTATAATTAAAAAAAAATCGAAACGTACGGCAGCAGCAGGGTAGGGGAAAATGAGTGTTAAATGTACGTACTTGTATGTGTATATCATTAATTGCTTATAAATGTTGGTATAAATTAAATTTCCCTGACGCTGCTGACGGACGTTTCTTCTACCGAATTATAACTGATAGATATATGAATTATATTCAAGGACTTTGACGAAAATTGTATATCGATAACGTGGAGCGTACTTCGAATTTCTGGTGATCATGAGAAACTTAAAAGAGAATTTGCAGCAGGAAACTCACAGAGTATTTCGATTATTTTACCTCTAGTTTCGAATTATGCTTTTACTGTATTTTTTTGATAAAAAAAGTACAATGGAAAATTTGCCCCTAGTGTAGTATTCGTAGAAGCAATATACAAGTTATATGATATAAAAGTGTATATTCTATAAAAAAAAGTTATATGAGCGTACGTATAGCGAAAATAGTAATATATTCAAAATATTCTAGATATCTGTCAAGTACTGGCAATATGAATATAAAAAAAAATAAAAAAAAGGTTGAAATTCGTGAGTGTCGTAAAACTATTAGAGTGAATAAAAAATATCTGTCTTGTATTCGTTCTATTTATCGGCAAAGAGAAAAATGTTGATAGATCTTGTCTTGACGTTAAATTACCTGTATACTTGTGTGATTGTTGAGATCCTAAGCTACTGTAACTTTTATCGGTATATAACATGTCTAAGTTGCATAATAAATCTAAATATCTACTATAAGCGTACGATAATCGAGTAACCAATGTATATTGAATAGTCGTGAGGTAGAGAAATTAAATAGTATTCTGCTTTGATTCCTTCAGTTTCGTCTGGTACTGCAAAGAGGGGCTTGCAAAAAAAAATAAAAAAATAAATCAATTTTAGAAAAATTAAATTTACTTATTCTTCTTAATTGAAAAATTAATCGATTACGTTGTTTTACGATTTTTATTGACATTTTGAGAGTAGATTTAAAATTGAATAAATATAAAGTTGAATAAATAAGATTTAACTCAAACAAGCGAACGGTGATTTATTCTGCGTGAAATAACTGCCAATTGTTAAAAAAAATAGTTGGCATTTTACGTTAAATAATCACGTACGAGTAGATTTCACTTATTCAATCTCATATGAAAAAAAAAAATGATAATGAATAAAAAATAATCAGCTTCCGACTGCAAAGTTCCACGAAATAAATAGGTGTGTCCTATGCACCTACTCCCGGAACGAAAAGTGAGTCAATTCGATCACCACGAATTTGAAGAACGAATCTGCGAAATGGTATATGCAAATTTAGGAGAAAAGAGATCAGCGACATTTACGAGAGTGACGGCCGACGCACAGTCGAGCTTCGTCAGTGTGTGTTCGGAACAACATTTGTGCATCGTTTATGAAAAAAATGATAATGTAATAGATCATGAATTAAAACTGTAATTTCTCGATTATTGTAAATATCGCAACAGCAACTAAATATAGACGACGAAAGGAAAAAAAAACAGACGTCCTGTATAAGAAAATATATTCACCATGGGTTCTCAATTTGAATCTTTTTGTCTCTTATTCTGTATTCAGTAAAGTTTATCTCGTTCTCAAAGGTCAGTGACACCTTCACGTAGCAAATAATTCGTTAAAATAAAACAAATGTGATCTATATTAAAAGAAATAAGAAAAAAAGATTAAAGAGCATCTGTAAGTATATGACGTAAAAAAAAAATAGGAAAATATAAGTATAATAGTTAACCGTATATCGTGAATTGACATGAAGGAGACTAAAGCAACGCTTGGCAAGTCGAATTGCAGGTGCAATCAAACAGATGGAAGCTGCTAAAAAAACGTCATTATTGTGCAGCGTTAAAATCAATCGGAGTACAACGAACTCTCGATGTTTTCTCCCTCCGTGGTATTAACGAATTTATTGGTACAATGCGCAATTTTATAATTAATCGAAATGCAGTTACAATAAAAATTACGTGAAAGCTTCCACTTCGCGTTACTTACTTCCGTTATCGAAAGCTCATAAAGCGCTGCAATGTAATTTTTTTTCTTTTTAAACAAGTCGACTGTTATTGTACATGCCACGGCGTCTAATCGAAGCTTTTCTTCTCATTTCGTGCACAATAACAATGAACAATTGTTACATTAGGAATTGTATTATTGGTATATTCAGCGAAGAATATATGCGTATCAATAGAATAAGTTGAATCGTTTGGGGAAAAAAAGTTACGTGATAAATTACACTACGTTAAAAACAAATTAAAGAATGTGTTAGTTAAAGTATAAAGGTATAAAGAAAGTATAATTATACGACCATCCGTATAAATTGTATAAGAGTGTAGCATCATAATGGAAAAAAGTTCGCCGCGATTGACCGAAGTAACAACTCGCATATATAAGGCTGCAAAATGTCTATAAACGAGGCGAAGACGGATATTTATCACAATTTGTCGTGCACTTGAATTACCTTCTGTATAAAAAAAAAAGGAAAATTGTATAATCGCTGTAACGATTCAAAGAAAATTAGTTACTCGACGAGGGCTGCTATTGTGAACAGACAATAAGCAAAGAAATCGCAGAAACTCCCCGGTCACCCTTTCAGGCTAATTATAACAAAAAAAGGCTTTGGTAATCACGTATAATCGCACGATAAACAGAGCCCAAATCGCGTTACATCGAACGTCTTGATCGGCAAGGGATGTCTTTGATTTTCTCGCACGCAGTATAACCGGAAGTAATCAGCGTTGCAAAGTATAAATAAAATATATCAAAAAAAAAAAATAATAAATTTGAAAGAATAATCCGAATGCAAGATCAGCTAATTAAAAAAAAATTATCGTTGGTATCTGCGTTTAGGAGTCGAAGTAGAGTGACGTTTCTAAAGGGAGTGAAATGGAAGGAGAAAGGAGTCCACCGCAGATGAGCTTATGTACCTATCCGTAGTATATTGTACCATATCGCGGCATCGTACGGTTCGAAGTCTCCTACAGCGGATTCTGAATGATGTATTGTCAGGCGAGGTGGTGACTTGTATTCAATGTAATCGTTGTGTCGTAAATTGCACATCTTATTATCAGCTGGTGTATGGGTCCGATTTAAATGCACTACGTAAGAAAAAAAAGTAAATAAAGTATAATTAAATAAAGGTCTCAGTCGAGTTTCGATGAAGAACGAATTATATATGACAATTATATCAATGTACATTATTCTTATATAGCGTACCTTCGGTTCTCTTCGTAAACAGCTATACGTGTACCTACGACAATAAATAATGCATTAAACTGTTTTTCAGTTCTGCTGGATAATATGCACTTATAGAGATCGTTTGATTTTTGATGATTAAATTAATTCGTTTCTACACGATTGATAATTGGAATGAGAGGAATTAAAGGGTTTGATAAGGGCGAGGTGAAATTGTATGCGTTAGAAAGTTAATAGAAAGAAATGACAATTTTTTGTGAACTCGATCAGCTTAAGCGTATACGTAAAGAAAAATTTGGTCGATTAGTGTATATGTAATAATGAATCAATGTGTATACGAAAAATGTTCTGTGACAAATAAATTCAAATGGAAATATATGCAGTGCCGTTGAGTGTGTCTTTCTCGCTTATTTGTTTAAACCTTTAAATTGGGGATTCAATTGATAGAAGATATTAACTTTTTTCTTGAATTCAATTTATTCACGTCACAGTCAAACACCAGTCACCATTTAGGTACATATTTTTTTGAAAAAGACATGCATTATGAATCGTTTATCTTATTAAAAAATAAACCCTTTCATTGTTTATTATTCCGGAGAAACTGGAGACATTTATTTAGTTAATAAATTGTACGTAGCCATTAAATCAGATGCAAATGTTTAGTTTTTATTTTTATTTTTAATTCCGATGTACCTAAAAAACGTTAATTATCTCTGTAGTTTCCATTTATAAAGACTTCAGTTCTTTTTTTATACAAGCGAAAAGAGAGTTTTTTCGTAAAAATTGTATTTTATAACATTTTTTTTATCAAGCAAAGTGAATATTATCTATGTATTTAAAAATCTTATATTAGTAGAGATTGTTAAATTAAAATTACAATTATAATAAGATTTTGTAATTCGTATAAACTTACAAAATGCAATCTGATTTTAGAAAAAATGAACTTAAGTCGTTATTTAGGAAAAAACGACATAGATTATGTCGGAGACATTTATATAAATTGCACGTACTTTTTACTTTCACTCCTTCAAGCATTTAATTTGCCCATGGTATATTTGTCGCTCAATCGTGATTTGCAATTTTACGATTTTTTACGTTTCCCTCCTCGTGAATAACATTCAATTTTTTTTTCTTATCTAATGCGCGTAAACAAGTTTACGGTTGTTAAGCACCTAGACAACTTTACTTTACCACCTTTTCTTTTAATATATCGTTATATATTAGTTTATTAGAAAACAACAGACGAGATGCTTTACTTGTCTTCTTTATAACTTATTTGTTACTAGGAGTGAGATTTTTTTAATTAGGTAGTTATAACAATTTCATTAGTTTGTTGTTAAACAAGCAGAGATTTGTTTTAATAAACATTAACGATTTGTTTGCGACACGTCGTCGCACTGTTATATTTTATCTGTTACTTATATTTCCAAGAGGATTTAGTTATATAAAAAACTGAAAGTCCTTTTCTTAGCATGTTAGATATTAAAACTAAAAACGTAAAATAAAATTATTATCTAACTTTTATATTATATACAAAATTGTAAAAGAACTTAGATGCAAATGATAAGAATGATAACTAACATAATAAATTATTTGTTTCGAAGTATAACATTTATTATTTAATGTATCATCAATATATAAAACAGCTACTTTTTTTTTCAAACTTCTTAGACTCATAATGACTATCTAAACCTACAGTAATTTTATTTACTTACAACTGCAGTTATCCGTAACTGTCGATTAATTTATTATCGATTCTGCGATTGAAAATCATTCATTTTTATTTAAATAAATATTTCGGTTATCGTTCATAATGTCGCTGCTTGAAGTATTATATTTTCAGAGTTAGCAATGACAGTTTTTCAAGGAAATTACTGTCGCGAATAACTTTTATTCCAACTCGAGCCAATATTATGACGATCATCGTAGCTTATAGGAGTCAGCATTTTAATTCAGTGCGTTGTTATTTAATATGTACAAAAAGCGCTTTTCTTTCAACACGCACTCGTAAAAAACTGCTCTTTCATCATAGTAACACAGTTATAGGATACACCATGTCCGTTATTTCCTCTCCTCATTTTTACTTCGAAAAGTTTTGCGACTTGTATGATAGAGGTCGAAATATGTTTTATTATGAAAATCAAATTTTGTAAATTTTCCACTTTCAACTTTAGTTTCAATTAGAAAATTCTTCTTGATTCCTTTAGATTTTTTTGTATGAATTAATTTTTTTGTAACTACAGTTTTGGCGCTTTCACTCTGCTCTTGAATCGTTCCTCTATAAATAAGAAAATAAAAAAAAAGAGAGAACCCCTACTTTTTGATAAAAATGTTTCTACAAGTATTAAAAAAATGGGTTCTTGGAATTTCTTTTTTTTTTTGTTATCTAATTCTCAAGTATTGGAATTCTTAAGAATCAAGTGAGAATCACCAGCCAATATGTAGATCAAAATTAAATCTAAAAAACTTACTGTACATGAAAAACGCGTTAGTGAGTTACGCACCATAATAAAAATCTAATACTAGTCATGGGAGAATAATATTCTTTTAAGGTATCATACAAATACGTCTTCCTCGGTTATCACAGCAAACTAGAAGTAAATAAGCCTGGCATCTTCTGGGTTTTGATCCACTGGGCAGTAAGGGCATTTCAATCTGGAAACAAATTGGTTCCTTTAAAAAGTGTTTTCGCTATCATAATTCTTACTTTCAACGCTTCTGAACGACATACTTGTTGGCATTAGTAAGTTTATTAAGGGCGTCCCGCGAAATGACGTGACCGCAGACTAACTTCATTGGAGGATTGTTTTCTGTACTTTGTTGCCTCAAGATTGGACAAGCGAAAACCGAGTGATAACGGCCTTGTTTTCCCAAGTCAATCTCGATCTATGGATTCATAGATAATTTTAAATAAAAGTTTTAATAGTGAGCAATGGATGTTTACAATAATAATATAATCTTACAGGAAGTTCATCTTTCCCACTCCAAATCCCAGCAACTTGTCGTTGTTGCATGACTTGTTTTATATTCAGAAGAGCAGGGAGTGCTGTGATGCCAGCATTTATACTGAAAAATTAAAAAGAAATTTTACTGAATGAAATATCTAATTCTCGCATTTCAAATAATTTTTATAAATATTTACCAAACTGAAAGAGGGCTGTCAACGCTTAATCCTAAAAGTGTACATGCTTCTTTTGTAAAAACATCATGGATATCAAGCCACAATGTAGGATCCAGTAGGTGGCTGTATGGGGAAGATCGAATTCCATTGGGTAGGTACAGCAATGTTCCCATGAGTGATTGCACTTCTTTTTCATGTCGGTTTACAAATTGTGTTAAATGCTTACGAGCATAGGCAATAGCTTCATTTTGCTTACTTCGGCCTTGTTCAACCAATCTTATAAATTGTAACCTATGTAATTTAAATTCTAAGGAAGAATTCTGAAAAAATACAATAACAATGAAAATGACCTATTTTTAATATGTGAAATAATAAATCAAAGGAGTTTTCATACTTGTGCTATAAGAGCTTCTCTGTGTTTTGTAGCCCATTCTAGAGCTGGTTCTAAATTTTTCTGTTTTAAACAATCAAGAATGTAGTTTAACTCTGTGAAAGGTTCTTTTCTTCCTTCATCAGTCTTAATTCCAGCTTCCTAAAGTTAAACAATTATTATACATACATAAATAGAAATAATTGATAGTAAATTATACAAAAAATTTACCGCTGCTAATTCATCGGCTATATCTAACATCCCTTGTCGGTAAAAGTGCTGACAAATAACTTGATTAAGGAGATGTGTTTTTTCAGCACCTGCGAAAACATCTTCTCTGCTTGTGCTGGCGAAATCAGCTATGAAATTCCTGTCTATTGCTTTACCAACTTTTGAGACTGTACTGTGCAGTTCACGGTGATCAGTGGCCAATCTTTGTACCGTGTCTCTTGCTTTGGTCATTGCTTGCTGTAGGACTTGAACTTGACCAGGTGTCAATTCATGATCAGGTGGTGCTACAAAACAAACAACCAAAAAAAATAAATTAATATCCAGCAGTCTTTTTCAGTCTTGCAACTCTACATAGACCAGTTATTTTTTTCATCGCAATATCAAATGCACCCGGAATATCCACTTGTTAGCAAAACTGCACCTTCGAATGTTACATTATTTATTATTGGATATTCATCCCCCCACAAACTGCCACTAGGTCAACATGTAAATTCGATCGACACTGGAAGTATGAAAACAGTGTGAAAAAAGAGAACGAGTCAGGGAATGGTAGATAAAGGCAGCCGTCGCGCCAGAAATAGAAACGTCTAGTAAAGATGGCAATGTTTTGAAGGCCTTACTTAGCCTTTGTTTTGACGCGCGAATCCTACGGCCTCCCTCAGCGCTTACGTACCTTCCTCCAGCTCATGCTTGAGGGACTCGATGTGTTTGACGAGATCCCGTAGTGTGATGTCCGCATGATCGTTTATGGCCCCGAATTTTAGCAAAACTTTGTCAGCTTCGCGCTCGACGGCATTGCAAGCCTCCATTATTGTTTTTCCTACTGAAGACTGAGCTCCGAACTCCGAAGTGTCGCGTCACGATTACCAGCTGACGTCAACGCGCCAGTGTTGCCAGATTGATACTGTGTACTTTTTTTTAAAGGTATACTCTTGTAAGGAAATTTTCAATCATTTATAATCAATTCTCAAAGAAAATCATTGTCGATGGAGGAATTACTGTATTGCTTTATTAATAATGCATGAGATGTTTTATATTTTTCGTAGTAGGTATTTGAAGGTTGTGCATATGATGAGTACAGACAAAATATTTACCATGGTCTTTAGCCGTTCTTATTAATTTTTTAGTGCTAATAAGTACCATAAATTGTCTTGAACTAGGTGACAAACATTTAAGGATTTTATATGAAGCACTTGATTACTACATTGATTACAATTATAAATGACAATTTTATAAAATAATCATTAGTTTATTTCTTTTTCACAAATGATGAACATATAATAATGGTATCGAATGTATACAATAAGGTCCCTTTTTTTCTTCAAATAAATATTTAACGGTACTTTACACATTTTTTTTGTTTGTTCAAGAATAACATGGGATTTTCACTGATAACATTAAACTAAAAATTAATGACAATCTCGTTTCAATGATGCATTGTAGTACATTGTGCATACTTACAATGAAATAATTTTTTTTTATATTATACAAATTCTAATGCTTGTTTTCTTTACAACATTGACGTATTTACACAATCTTCAAGCGAATGGATTTGGAGTTTGCTGCAAAAACAATATAAAGTATTAGTAAGTTTACTTTAAGCAGTTATCTTTGTGATAATATAATTCATCGCAGTAGCTTATTCTATTTCTATGTATACTAAAGTATTTATGTATACAAACAATTCAAATATCTCATTAAATTGAGAACTAATTTAAATTTGTGAAAATATAATGAATAAACTTGTTGATTACTTAATTTCTTTGTTCGATAAATCAGAATTTAAGGGTTTTATTTACTTACCCATTCTCTGCCCATTAAAAGAATGGTATTTTTCTTCAAAGCAGGACCCACAAGAGGATTCATTTGAGCCATGTAGCAACACAACCAACTGCAACCAAAAAGTGTTCAATTAATTAGATGATTCGTTAGTGACTACTTGAATACATATTTAAGTGTATACTCACAACAACCAACACGTAAATGCTGTTAGCATTAAAATAACTTGTAAGATACTGAAAAAAAATAGTAAAACGCAAAGATTATTGATAGAGAATCAAAATTTGGAATGGTCTTCTTTGGATTTGCTAAAGAACTTACCCCTTATTTGGGCCTTTGGGAACGAAGAACGGCAGCACTATGCCAACGACACCCCAAACGAGTGTGAAGAAAAGAATAGGTACCACGGAAGCTCCCATGTTTTTTCAATTAACGAAATTTCTTTGCTAAAAAGTCAGTACTCAGCCTCTATAATCCTGCCTCCGATGTGCAAAGGGTGTCTGCTCTACTGTCACATGATGAACATGCGCCGTGCGACACCTATATGAAAAGTCGATAGACTCACGCCGTTGCTCGCAAAGTCGCAACTCGAAAGTCGCGATAAATATCGACTTAACGTTAGATCACGTGATCGATTATTTTAAGAAGAATAGGAGGGACGTTCAAATTCAAAATTAACGAAATTTCTTTTTATTAAAAGAAAAATAAGCATGAACGTTATAAAATATGTCGAACGAAACGTATTCGAACAATTAGGATATGGCTATCCTAAATTACAAATTTATCGAACAATATCAAACTTTTTGTTATTTCAAACATTTAAATTGCATTCTCTTACAAACTAATATTAACTATAAAAATATAATATAATCTCTATTTGTTTGTATAAATATTTGTCATAATACAATTGTAATTCATAGATGAAAAACTTTGCAAAACTTCATTATGCGAAAACAGTCTTATAACTTCATCAGTACCCTCGACTCTCGTTCCCTTTTTCTTGGAGTTTCTCGTTCTGTCTGAATTCTGGATAGGAAGAGAGGAAGAAACATTTCCTCCTCCATTACTTGTCGAGCACTCACTTAACTTTTTTGCAATTCTGTTCATTTGCAATTTATTCAAATTTTTTGTTTTTTCCATAGAGAAAGTTACTTTTTGAGATCGGTTCATATTTGGAGTGCATTCGCTAGATACTGAACTCAGAGTATCGGAGAGTCCAGTTAGTTTTTCAAGTATGTCTAAAAGTATTAAAGAAAATTTAATTTTATTGTAGTACTTTATATTTAACATTCCACAGTTTATACTTTACTTGTCAAGTCTAGGCTCTCAACAGAAAGATTTATTTCACTGTCTTCTAAAAAGGTATCTCTACTGAATAAATGCTGTCTAACACTCGACAAATTTTTCATCTTCAGTTGATTTTGCACAATATTCTTAGTTGGGCCAGTGTTGGGGGTTTTGTACATAACTGACCACTCCGTACGCATTTGGTGTCCTTTTTGAATGTAAGGAATTAAAATTGATACATCCGACTCATTTCGGGGAACTGTATTAGCTGGCTGAATTGAAAGGGGTTGTTTGCAGCTTTTGACTGTAAACGAACATTATTAAAATTAAATCACAAGTAAATAGGAGAACCAATTTAGATTTACCTGAATAAGGAGTTCGAATATATAGTGTAGACTTTTTATCATAAGGTAGACCATGGATGCTTGATGGAAAACTTAAAGCACCTAAAATTATTTTATATTTTTAAATTGTAATTACTTTTTTATTTAAATTACGTAAATTATAAACAATTTACTTGTATATATTGAATCGCCCTGTCCATTCGTAGATTTATTGTAGAAAGTAGTAGTATTCATTGTGATTGAATTGTTAACTATGATAGATAAAATAGGAATCAATCTCTTAATAACTTTAAGCATAATTTCACAACGATTTATAACCCGTAGCTGCTCTGGTGGTGTTGCTTTATTTACTAAAAATTTCTTTGATGCTGCATCAGTTTCACAGATAGCTGCAAAAATTATCTTTTTATATTAAGAATTAATTTAACATAAAAAGTAAAAAGTAAAAATTAAGTAAATACCAGCTTTAAATTCTCGAACGATCATAATTGTTTGTTTATCTATATTTTCTTGACCAATGTCTTCGATAGTAGCAGTAATTTGGCTCGAAAGAGATAAAGCTCTATGAACCACCACTTGGACCTGAGACTGTGTAACATCTTCTCTGTTATCCAGACAATTAGACATTTCAGTTACTCTCTCATTCACATCGTCCAAAATTATCTAAAAAAAAAAAAAATAATAATAAAGGGAAAAGAGTTAAATTTAAAAAATTTTAAAACATTTTTTGAGAAATAATGCCAACATATTTTAGATACCTGACAGTAAGCTGAAGGATCAATAATTAAATTTACAGTGTGGTGAAACTTATTCATTTCAAGTTGCCACTGAGCTGTTAATAATTTAACACATGCACGCATCTCTTTGTTATCAGGATGCAAATAAAATGCTGAAATTGCTGGAACCAACTCCATTTCTAAGGATTCAAAACTAGCAAGACAATTTTTAATTTTTCCACCTCCTAGATTAAAATTTTTGTTTAAATTACATAATAATTAAATAAGTCAATTAAAAATAATGAATAATAAATTTTTACTATTTTTATCTCTGCTACAAGCAATGGCAAACTTTCCAATCTGCATAGATTTATCTGTAAGCTGATCGAACTCTTCAATAGCAGAATTTAAATCAGTCGTTGTTCTGTCCTTTGCACTTAATGAGGTTCCGCAAATCTTAACAAGTTTTTTTAAGGCTCCAAAAGGATCACTAAAGACTTCCATAACTAAAGTGAGAACTGAGATGTTGATTTTACGCTCTAGTCTGTAAATTGCATCTGTTAATGTATTGATAAAGAAATTGTTCATAGTCGGATCTGGTGGATCTAAATGAAGTTGTCCTTTTAAATTTTCATATTCTGTCAAAATGGATTGGCATGTACCACTGATAGCCTTAAAACTATAAGGCTGGCAAACTTGAGCAATTGACATTGCATGAGAAAATATGTCTTCAATTCCAAGCCATAATTCTTCACAATCTCTAATTTGCTCTGCCTGTGATTTATTAGATAAACTCGTAATCATATCTAATACTAAATCAATTCTACAAAAAAAATAAATAGTTGTAAATTGATAAGTGTATGTCTATTTCATAAAAAAAATAGAAATATAATTACCTATAAACAAAATTATTTTCTTGTTCAAAACATTCATCTTCATTGGATGGTTTTGAGACATTTAAAATACTTATGATAGATTGAAAACATAAACACAGACGTTCACAAATGTACTTTTTACAAGTCTGTAATAAAAACAAGAAACTATTAAAACTATAAATAAGTGAGCAAAATATCAAAACTACGTACAACTTACATAGATTGGAGTGTTTAAAATATGCTGTTCCTTTATCACTTGAACTAACATATTAAATGATGCACACAATTGACAACAATATAAAGTTAACTTATCTGCTAGTAGCCCTGACATTAAATTTTTTTTATAAGCTTGCAGTGGCCTTAGAATATCAGCAATTGAAGTTCCTAATTCCTGTAGATAAATATTGAAATATCAAAAATGTTTCCATGTTAATATTTTTCTAATTAAAAAGAGTCTAAGAAACTTACTTTAATATTTTGTAAATCCTCTATTGCACAAGCCACTCCCATTTCTTTTACATACTCCAAACATTCTTCTAAACTTTGTGTCAAACTTTTAACTTCTATTTTTTCCAAATTCTCCAATAAACATAAAAACTTTTCGTCCAGTGTGTTAAATATTTGATCATCAATTTCTTTCTTCATATCTTCAGTCTAATATAATAAAAAACAATAATTGTTATCGTCTAATACAGTAATTACAATAAGTACTCTATACATCGTCAAAGTCATTTATTGAAAAGAAATAGATTATTTCAGCCAAGCAGAACTTACCTCTTTATCAAAGTCTATTGTACAAAATTCTTCAATTATAGAGGCGATCTTCTTTTTCATTTCTTGGTAGCTGTCAATATTCTCTTTTGATGCAGTTTCAAACTTTTCTGCTAAATTGTACAATTGATCAAGAACTAGTTTCTTCAGTGCCAGCATTTCTGACGAATTATCAGCATTGCCATTTAGCAAATCTGAGAGTTTTTTCAACTAAAAAACAAAACAGACATATATTAACAAAAAAAGGTTTTCCTTCACACGGATTTGTAAATCGGAAGAGGGAGACAATTTCAAAGAGATTTTTAAAAATAAATTAAACGTGTGTACCTGCTCTTGAATAGGTTGATAAATCTTGTACATTTGTTTAGTTTTTAGCGACATTTTCATCGACTTTTTGGCAAAGCCGACTGTCTTAGTCTTATTCAGAAAATCTTGAATATGACCGTTTGTAAACAGACTTACTAAGTAACCAGATAATACTCGAGATAAGATAATTCCTGAGCGACAACAGCGCCACTGGACATGACTTTGCCTGTAAGTAGTGTCAAGATAACGTAGATACTTGTATCTGTAAGCTTACTTCGGTTCACTTTGAGTCGCTATTGACGCGGCGATATAAATCGATACTGACGCTTCGAGCGCATGGCGGGAAAAATTTGAAAATTTCCCTGGCAATAAAAAGCCTGGGAAATACGCGTAGTTGTGGAAACTTCAGTGATTTATAGCAAAATTTTTTCAATTTTGAAGATGTTTACTTTTATTATAGGTAGTCTGTAAAACTTTTTATTCACTTTAACCAAATCCTATGTACCGTGCATAAGATATGTGTAGCTTATATGTCGACATTCTTCTTTTTTTCGGATAAATCTATATGATGTAAAAAAAACTCTCTTATAGAGAGTATAATACATGTTTTATCAGTTGCACGCTAAAATATAAGAATTTTACTCTTCGTAAAGAATGATTTATTCTTTTTAGTCTGGGAAAAGATTAAAACATACGTCTTCTACTTTATAAAGAGAAAAAGTTTGTCTTAATTGTTGAAAAGAATTAAATAATTCTTTTATTTTTTTTAAAAACAGTAATGTAGTAGAGTAAATGCATCGAACAGTTATTTTCAACAATTAAGACAAACCTTTCCTTTTTATAAAGTAGAAAACGTATGTTCTAATCTTTATCCACCCTTTAAAAATGAATATGTAAAATTAATATCGAATAAGTGAATATACACTTATTTTACATAAGTCGTTGTCTTTATTATAAAATGCTGTAAAAATGTAAAAATTCTATTAAATCCGATAAATTATTTATTGGGGTTTATGCAGGTTTTGCACCATTTTATAGAGTTTCATAAGATCCTTCCAATAGGGCTAATTCCCTATTGAAGTCTTGTCAAGAATTTAACAGGTTCAAGATATACGTAAACTTCACTATTTTATATACAAGCGCATGAATCTTTAATTATTTACCTTATTTAGAATTATGTTACACCAGTATTATAATTTAATATAAATATTTTACTTTTTTAGTACAATAATACCTTGAAAATATTTACTTAACCGAGCGTTACAAACAAATTTACAGATATCAAAGTTAAAATCTCTAAACGAAGTGGAAACAACTTTCTCTCGCTGCACTCGTTTTCCATATACTACTTTACATATAATTAGTCAGTCCACGCGTCTTTTAGTTTTTCACTTATGCAATTCATCCATAAAAAAAATTAAAAAAGCCAAGCAATTAACAAATGTTAACTTTCAAATGCCAAGCTGTAAAATCAATTGCAAGTTTCAAAGTGTCAAGGTTTTGACACCTAAGAAGTGATCCTCCGCGCGTTAAGTTTTCTTCAGAGGGGAGCAAAAAAAAAAAAACGAACAAGAAGGAAGGCGTCGCGCGATGATTTATAATAAGATCGCGGCGAGCGTCTTCGCGTCGCAAAGCGGGAGGCCTTGCATTCAATCACTCAAAAGCGAGGAACATTTTATATATTGTCCTGTCCGCGGGGCTTTTCCACGTTTCGTAATCCGCACCTCGTGGCGCGCCGGCGCTGCCTCACTTTCCAATTATATTAGAAATATGAACGCCTTGAGTGAGCTTAATTTACGGCACAATGCCGGCTTCATTGGGTCGTGGATTAATTTAATGGACACCGCGGCCGGTGGGTTTCGACACTCCGTGCTGCGAGCTAATCGCACGTTTACATGAAAATCTTATGGATATTGTGATTTTTTTTGCAAAAAATTTAATCGGGGTGTGATGAAATAAGGATTATTTTAGGGGACGACTGTTTATTAATTTGAGCTGTCAGTAAATCTTTAAGTTTATTTGCACAAATGAAACTTTTGACAGTTATGGTCCAGTAAAAACGTGAAGGCTTAATAGACATTTATTTAATTATTATTATTATTAACGGGTTGCCTCATTCATTTTAATAAACAAAACTAATACTTTCACTAAAATTTATCATTAAAATTTTAATTCATTGAATTAATAATTCATTAATAATTAATTGAATTAATTAAATTCAAATTTATTGAAAAATTTACACTCGTAAAGTAACACGCTTAAATTTAATATTATCTTATGTATAGATGTACTATCATTGTGTTGTGCGCGATATTGAGATTAATATTCGTTTAATGTTTGTTAAATATTTTTTCTTCATTAAGAAATTGTTGTAGCCTATTAATTTTGTATTAATAATTCAATCGAACCTTATCTCACGATTAAATATAAATAAAATTGTTATGTATTTCGTGCGCTTATAATAAATGCCATTTTTTTTAATTAAGGATCCAGATTATTTCTCAGATAAAAAATCCATTTAATCGTTAAAATTCACGAATAAGCTATAATAATTTTTTTACACAAAGAAATATATTATTTTTTACTCTACTCGAAATAGAGTAAAGAGGCTCTGGAATTTGCTACTTGGACCTATAACATCTATATTGTTTCTATTGGACAGCTTAACACTTCTCCGCGTTAATTTATTTGAAGTTTTTAGTTTTTCTTATTTTAATATTCAATTATAATTTTAGACTCTAATTTTATATCTTAATTTGTATCTAATCTTAAGGACTGCTTAGTCCGTCGAAATAAAATAAATAAATGAATAAATAATTTTTGAATAATAAAACGATAAATATTTAATACGCTTGCGTAAATCTTGTTACATGGAGTTTACAACTTAACCTTTGACGCTTTAAAATGACAATCCGAGTCGAACAGTCGTAGCATGTCATTTTAAAAGCACCTCTGAAACTACCGGAAGATCAGAGAGTCGCGGCTAAAAGAAAAAAATCGAACGCCTGTAAAAAAACAAAATCCGTAGAAAAGCCGAAAAGACACGCGGCTTACGAAAGCCTCAACTTGATTGTTTACAGAATGCCGCGAAGGCGTTGAAACCAATTAATCCATCCCGAAGTGCGTGAAAGCCGTCGGTCGTCGCTGCTTCCGACGATATACACGTCTGCCCGACGGATTTAGAAAGACCACAGGCGCGCGGGTCACGTTCCACCTGTCGGGGGCGATTATACCCTCAAAACAAACGATTTATATTTAACGGCCCGAAAGTGCCGCAACATTGAATTTCAATCACGTATCCCTCCGTTAGCGCCTGCGGAATCCCCGATCCGCGGAAACGGAGCGCCGCGAGGCCGCCTCCGCCTCGCCCATGCCAATGAGCCGCGCACGCGAGGGAAACGCGACACGCGACTCGCGACGCCGACTTCCTGTATCCGCGGGACGATTAAAAACCGCCGGGTACCTCGCACCTTGTTTCTTTGTTTTTTTTTTTCGTCAGAGACGGTGAGAGCCTCGAGGCTCGTTGTGGGGGTCGTTGTCGATTCGCCAGGCGCCCGCTCGAGCGGCCCTGAGTGAAAAGAGCCGCGGAATGCGAAAGTTTGTCGGGTGTATAAGTTCCAGAAGCCCGGCGCGGTTTCCTGCTTTTTTTAGCAGTGACGAGGAAATTTCATGAACGCTCAAGTGTGTCTATCCGTTGGCTTGCGAATCTGCCGCTTAATTGCAATGTTTACAATATTTTTACAATGAGTCACGGAGATATTTTGTTTTTCTCCTGCATGGGACTATTATTTATAGGCTGCGCTATTCGTGGATAAAAATTAAGCAGTGCGCCGGTCAATTTTTCTTAGTCGATCGGTGGAATTGGAGGAAAGGATTGTATCTGGTTGTAAATGTGTATGTGAGGTTCGAAAAATAAAAACGAAATGTTTTCTGTATTTTTCATATTTATTTATTTTTCTAGATTATGCTTTTAAACAGTTACTCTATTGGTGGACTTTTGAAATTCAAAATTTTTCAGTGATGCAAAGTTCCAGTCTGTAGAAATGAAGGAATTCAAAATTTCAAATCTTCAACGATAAAAGCAATCGCAGAAAGTCCATTTATGTAATCTTAGAATAATTTTGTGGAGAACTAATTTTAACTTATTTTCAGTATTATACTGTAGCAGTTTTTAAAATTCAAACATTTACTTCAATGTTGTGTTAATTAGTTTTCCATGTCAATTCAAAATTTCGATTTAAATGTACCAAGATATTACGATATTAATATATTAATGGATCCAAAAAAATCTCGTTCGGATTGCCACAGTCAAACTGGGACTACGATGTATTCTTGATAATTGTACAAACGTGTCTTTTCGACGAAAAAATTTCTACACGATATAAATAGACGATTTGTTACGAAATTTCGATTAGCATCTTCTTTTTTTTGGTCGCTCGACTATAAGATTCCCCTTCGCAAGAGTACTGGACTTGAAATGGGATTTTCTTTTTACCAATAAAAATAGCGTCAAATATTTTACACATAATCAAACCTAATCGTATCAATAAATTACTAAATATTACGTACAGTAAGTGTTTTTGCATATACAGTGGGCTACAAGCTACACGAAATTGGCGCGATGTAAAAAAATTCTATATCGAAACACTGAGTATTTGTTGAAAAAAAAAGTAAAGACATACAAACGACAAAATTTTACGTGTTTTATACAAAAATTCAAAATAGTTTTGTGCGGACTTCAGCATCTCGTTTCATCACGATTAAACAAACCAAAAATGACTGTTACACGCAGCAGTGGAAAGTATATAAACATCGCTGCAACGGCGAAAAAGATTATCGTAATTTTTTTTTTATTAAAAAAAAAATCGATTAATTTCAAATTCGTTCTCTTTTCAACGTCACAGCGAGTGCACTTCTTTTATTTATTTATTTTTACACGCTGTTTTCTTCAATTTCATTCTCGAGTACTGGAAACGATCACACAGAAGCCAGAAAATCGCTGCAGTAGGATACAAGCGTAACTTAACGATATGTACAATATGAATACAAAAGGAATATAATACAATGCAATTCGCTGCACGCACAAATCAGCACTCGGGTTCTTCTTTTTTTATTCCGTGCGACGAAAGAAACAAATCATAGCGCAAAATTAATTTATAAATATAATATCACAGTTGAGAAATGCCGGCGGGCGATCGGCACGTAAGAGAGAGCTTAGGTCGATCCATATATATATATACGTACAATGTATCTTACACGGAAGGTTTCTCCGTTCTATTGTTCTTTTCCCCCAGGTCGAATTTTATTATCTTATCGCGGCTCGATTTTTTTTTAACATTCGACTTCCTGTGTCATCTCGAGTTTCCACGAACAGGAGTATTATCGGTCCGCTCCTCCGCGATACGAAGGACTCGCGCCGAAGTCTTGCTTCCGCGTTTCTCGAAACTGTCCGTTACTTCCAGCGTATCCGCCTGGGTCTAATGGCTCTCGACGTTAATTCGGATGCGAGGAGGCTGGGAACGAGTCCCAGGGCTGTGGGATTCAAATTGTTTCAGGACGGATGAACGAACTTTTTTTTTAAGACACGATGTACACGCTAAAACGGTTGGAATCAAATTTCACTCTCAGTTTATAGTGAAACACTCCCAGAATTAAATTTAACTCTATTCGAGTGAAGTTTGACTCTCATGAATAAAGTGATTTAAATTCACTCTTTAAAGTAGAGTAAAATTCACTCAAAGCTAGAATAAAAAATTACAGTTTCTCCTTTTTTTTTTAAGGAGAAGCTCTTAATTTATGAGAAAGGAGAAGTTTTTAGGAGAAATTCCATTTTTTAAGGAGACCCTCTTTTATTCAGAGTAAGAGTTTCATTCTGTTTTACTACATCAAGGGAGTTAATTTCACTATAACATTAGAGTGAAAATTTGACTCCAGTAGAGTCAATTTTCACTCTGCTTTACTCTAGCTGATTTAGCGTGTAAGTTTTTTCGCAATTTTTTTTTTCACACTCAAGTTTTTTATTTTTTGTTATGAACATTGCGTGCTTACAGATCAAGCAGATGCTCGTCGAAAGTTAACGGCGAAGGTAGTCGGTAATTAAGGTGCGGGTTTGCCGTGACGAAATAAAGTCCACTTTTTCGGATTACGCTGCGGCCGCTAGAAACTCTTTTTTTTCATTTCTAAACTACATAATAAATTAATTTGACTGCATTATGGTGCCACGAATTTCGTGCACGTCAGATTTGTGTGTACAAATGTTGCTTTCGACATTCGAGCAAAAAATTTGATTAATCTACAATAAAAAAAAAAGAAAGAAAATTAAAACCGCTCAAGACACGAGTAATCAAATTTTCGTTTCTTTTTCTTCTTATTTTTTTTTTGTTCTTATAAAAAGCGTGTCAAAACTTAATGCGCTTAAGTCGCGTCGAATCGAGCGTGGCGGAAAAGTACATAAGTCACGGAAAGTGTGTCACCCATCATGACCGCGCCTGCACTTAGGCACCTATAAAATAGCAACAATACTATGTAAATTTGAATAAGCGAAAATCATTTCGAATACGTGTATATTCACTTATTGAAAGTGAAAAATCTTCCACATATCGAATTAGCGAAAGACTTTTAACTTTACTAGGGGGGCTGCGCCTCCTATGCGCGCTACGCGCGCCCACCCCCAGCTTTAATTTTAATTTTAATTCAAAATGGGTTAAAATATTATTCTTCATAATTTAATATCGTTGGCGATATATTTTTATAATGTAGTAACTTTATACATAAGTGCATTTTCAACTATTCGACGTGAATTTCACTTATTCATATTTAGAGGGATATGGAACACGAAAAACCTCGTCACTCGAAAATTCATCAACATATACATCCACAGGGACTTTGCTCGCGCGGGCTGCAGTCGGAAAAGGGTATCAGTCTCCCGCGCTCGTCAGAGTCCGAAAGAAAATAATAAAAAAAAAGAAGCCTCCCTCCCTGGTACAAGCACCCTTTAGTCGGAGGCCTCCTCACGAGCAGGCGCACTCGAGGACGCGCATGTCCTTCCAGTTGGACACCTTCAGTCTGGTGGTGTCGTTCTCGTCGAAGTAGAGGATCTCGAGTTCGGCGAGTTTGCTGGGCGCGCAGCACGGCCTGGGCGCCTTCTTCCGGTCCTCCTTCCAGATGAGGCTCTGCAGGAGGGCGTGGTGATGGGCCGGATTGAAGCGCGGCGGGCAGCGGCCTTTGCAGTAGCCCGCGTCGAAGCTCTTAGGCTGGATGATGAAGTCGAAGCCCTCCAGGTCCTTGAACACGACGCTCATGTGGTGGCGGCAGCATTTCTTCGCCTCGCCGCGGCACTCGGTGCGTCGGCCCCGGTGCAGGGAGAGCAGCTGCTCACGCGCCGTTGAGCGCTTCATGCGCGAACCAGCAGGTGCGGGGCTGTCCGCGTAAACCGCGTGGACGTTCAGCGCGGCGCTGGACACGCTGAAACCTAGCACCGGCGTCCAGGCGTCCTTTAGGTAGTCCTGGAGGAAGAGATTCGAGCTTTTAGTGAATTTGTGTATCATGCGCTTTAAAGTTTCTTTTTTAAGGTTTCGTGAACAATTTTTACTTTTACTTTTTATAAATTTTGCTACTCTCTTCAAAGTTTTCAGTGTAAATTTACATAAGTGATTTTAAACGTTATTTATTAACAAATATATGCCTTTTTTTGGCCGAAAATTACAAGCTTTTCTTCAAGTATTCGCCAATTAAACAGAAATTAATATTTTTTAAAGTCCGTACGTGTTATGCTTGCTACACTGAGAGAAATGTTATAATAAAAATTACTATATTCCGTAGGAGCAGTGGGATATACTCGACCTATGACGATTTTTTGTATAAAACATACTAAAAATTCCTATGTACTTAGCAAAAATTGCTATTTATATAGTAGAAATTGCTATGTGCATAGAAATTTTTAGTATGTTTTATAGTAAAAATCGTGATACGTTGAGTATGTCCCATTGTTCCTACGGAATATAGTAATTTTTACTATAAAATTTTTCTCCCTGTATAGATATGTAGATCACGTGGATTTTTTCTTTTATCCAGGATGTAAATTACATGTGCTACACTGCCGCATCGCAGAACGTCTATAGTTAACAACGCTTGGAGATAGCAACGTTTCTGTTGTTTTTACACATTTTTTTTTATTTTTATAGTTCACCAAATAGTTAATAACTTTCTTAAATTATTTCATCCTGTTACCTTTCTTTCTAAATAAAAAAAAAAATTACCAAAAAAACTTTTTTTTAAGGTGGTTACAGTGGTGTTACCCCTGAAATAGTGATTATTAAATAGTGATTAACCAAAGATAAAGCGAACCTCCATTTTCAGAATTTAAAAAGTGAAATTCTCACTGAGAACTTTTATGACAGTATACGCACTGTTTTCCAGTTATATTTTGCTGCTTTAGATTTAGAGAGCAGACACTTGTACAAGTTTGTATAAAAAGAATATTAAAAATTTTCATTGGTTTGCAAATGAAATCGTCGTCTCACCTTACGTAAGACTTGGACTAGAAGATTGAGCGGCGCCTCGGGATTAAGACTGGCCGCAGCGTCGACCTCGTCGGTGAGGTCGAACTCGAGCCACCGTCGCCTGACCAAATCGGGCTCCTCGACGGTCCGGCGGCTCAGCAGTCGCCGTCGTGCTCCAGAGGGTAGCCTCCTGTACACGCGTATGTCCAGCCTCGAGTTCGACGACTCCTCGTCGTGGTCGAGCAGTAGCCTCAGCGTCGCCGTCTCCACCAGTGCGCTATCCGCGTCCTCCAGGCCCAGGGGGAAGCTCAGTCTGAAGCCCTCGGGCGTCTCTTCCTCTGAAAATAAATCAAAAGATTTCTTTCGTCAGAAAAGATGTGCATTATTAATTTATGAAATAGCCTTCTTTTTAATAAAATTTATTTTTTGCGGGTTTATTGTACAGCTATACGTTCGATAGAATTATTATAATGCAGTTAGATACATTTTTTCCAGTGGATTATTTCCAGTAAAGTACAGTAAGGACTCAGCTTACTTTATATTTTTTGTGTACCGAAAAAATTGCAGTTTTTCATAATTTATATTTATGTATAATTCGTAACGTAGATCGCTTTCTAATATTATACTTTGAATACTTCCAATTTATATTGTTTTTTATACAATTACATTCTTACAAAATAGAAAATTTTACTACAACATTTTTTTCAATATAGTCATTCACCTTTTTATCAGAATTATTCAAGGAAGACTTAACAAAATAGTTGAATTAAAATATATCTTCAATAAAAACTGTTAAATTTATATGAAATAATTTTGATTTTTCGCGCCATTATACTGCATATTTATCCATTAATCGAAATCAAGTTTCTTCATTTAAGTGCATCACTTTTATTTATTTTTTTTTAAGAGATGATTAACTGTGATAAATACGAGCGTGACGCGATTACACCATGCTAATCGTTACGGTGCAACGGCCGGCCGTTTCAGCACAAGCTTTCAATTAGAAATTTATCGAAGTCAAATCCCGCTGTTTAAAATAAACGCGACGAGCGCCGCTTTTACGACGGGCAAATAGCAAATAATTTATCTCCCTCGGTTTACGGCGTTTACCGGCCTATTCCGAGAATCGCGGAATCGCTATACGTTACACCGTTAATTGGCCGTATTATCGCAGATAGGAAAAAAGGTCTCGAGATCCGCAAGTCGTTAGCGTCGAGTACGAAGGACACCTCGGGAGAAACTACATACGCGTGCCTCGCCAAACATTTGCACATCCATTGCCTTCGGCAATGGGGCCTTATCTGCCGAATGAGCGTGAGAATCGTGGCTTTTCGCGAAAAAAAGAAGAGGAAAAATAAAAAAAAACGAGATCTTGCGACCGCCCCCGTCTAGTTTCACACCTGCGCTGCGCCATAGCGTACAAAAGCACCGCGCGCGACCTCGTCGATTCTTCGAAAAAGTAGTTAAAGTACGCGCGTGGTACGGCACGCCGCGATCGTTTAATGGACACTTTTTACTTTATCTTTCTCCTTTTTTTGGAATTATATCGTTCAAAGAAAAATTATGGGAATCTTTTATAAACTTTTGTTATATATAAGCCTAAATAAAAAAATACAATATTTTAATATCTACCATCTCTATCGTCAAAATTTATAGATCTCGTATTAACAATTAAAAATTGTGTGAGCATTAGGTCTACTTAATCAGATTCTTGTAAAAATCCTTGACCTACATCTTCTTTTATACACATTTTTAATATAGATTAACGATAGTGATTTTACATTGTTATTAAAATTTCTTCTTTGTACAACTAAAAGAGGCTTTAGTTTTCGAGAGGAATATAACTTCAGTTTCTGCTTCAGTTTACCCTTCGCTACGATGCACCAATTCGATTTATTTTTATACCAATAATCTCACCGATTGGCAAGCCGCTCTTAAATTACCACGAAATTAGTCATTGACTAATGAATGAAAAATTTTTATTGCACTTATTAATAGCCGGTAAAGAAAACATTCCAGTTTATAAATAAAAGTGCGTACCTCATCGTCGCTCGACTCCACAAAAATACACCTAAATCAATTATATTCGTCCGAGCGATATATTGGAAGGCGCATGCCGTTAAAAAATCTGTGAGAGCGAAAGACCCGTCCGTTAAGGTAAAAGCTGCTCAAATACCCCAGGGGTCTCACTATTTATATAACTACAGATATAATTATATCGGCATGTATAAGTTGTCGAATTTCTGTAGGCCAGTCAGTATTTTCCGGTTTTTTTAACAAACTGCATTTGGTGAAAAAATTAGCATTCCATATTATAATAAAATTGACTAGAATTCTAGTAATACATGCTAAAAATTTTACTAAATATAACTAGAATTCTAGTAAAATTTAAAACATAAAATGGTAATTTTTTCACTAAATGCAGTCTGTGGCTCCGCTCCTAGGCTGCATAGTAATTTTTACTAAAATAGCGGTAATGTTTTCAAACTATTTTTCTTATGCGGAGAATAAAGTTCCAGTAAAAATTAATACAACGTTTTGTAGCGCTAGGATAGATTTTACAAATAAATTTTTTATTAGAAAGTATAGTAAAATTTAATATAAGTTCAGCCAAATTTACTATCAGTTTAGTAAATTTTATTATACCTTCTAGTAAAATTTTTATTTATCGAGTCGGTCCCAGCATTACAAAACAGTATCATAGTTCTTACTAAAACTTTTCTCTGTGCAGCGTTGCAATTTCATGGGCGCCTTTTTAGGACAGTTAGTTTATTTTCGGATTGTTTTAACTCCATAATCGATCACCACGTTAAATCTTCATATCGGAGGATATAATTAGTGAATAATGCCCCAGCCACTTACACGAGATCCGAATCCCTGTTCGCGTGCGTTCCAGGGCCTCGCGTCAATCGCGCCAATAATAGTCGTCGGTGGGCCATTCCGAATTATAACTGTCGATGATGGGGAATGCGAGGTATGCGCGCGCGAGCTCCTCATTACGGGCGAAGTTAAAGGCGCGCGGATGAATCAAGCGGGCCACGCGGACCACGAGCACCGGCCTAAAGGCGCGCGAATCCCACCTCTGGAAATAGACTTTATCACCCGGCCGCCCGGCGGAATTAGCGCGCGGAAGCGCATTTCTTCACAAAATCGCGGTTATTTTCACGGCGCCGGGCGCGATGCGTGGGATGGCGCCGCACCGCCACGACGAATCGGGACCGCGCGACCACTTTTTAATGACCCCGCTCTTAATTTAGCGGCACGATCATTCGTCTTCCGTGGTACCTTCATCATTTTTTCTGAGCGCACGAGTCTCCTCTTTTTTATTTGCTATTCGCTAAGCTCCGTTGATTAACGGACTTTCTCACTTTGAAAAAGTCGAGCGGGTACAACTGATTTATTTTGTGTGCGAGGTATAATAGGTGATTAGGTGTAGTGAGTTAAATTCTTTAATTTCTGTTCTTGTTCATCTTTATTTTATGGAAATATTATAAAACTTTTTTATTATTTATTTATTTACTCATTAGTCATTTAGAACACGAATGTTTATTAAGATTCAGCTTGTAATTACAAAGCTCGCGTTTATCTTAACTTATTCTTAAACTAAAAATCTAAATATTATGCTAAATTTTTATAATTGTATGCGACTTGTTCGTTGTTATATAATGTTTTCTATTTAAAAATTATTTTAAATATTCGAGTATTATTAGGGGAGATCCGGGCAAGACGGACACTCTGGGCGAGATGGATACAACCTATTTATTTATTTATTTATTATTTAAATATTTATTATATTTGTTTAAGTAATATTGGAGGACTGTAATTGCATAGAGATATGTATTTTCATTCCTACTTTACTTAAAAAAATTATTCATGTGATTTTCCTTAAGGTGTCCGTCTTGTCCGGGTTTCCTCTACTGCAAAATTCTAAAAGAATTATTGTCTTCGTAAATAAAAAAATTCTTCTAATGTATACATTAATTCTATAATATATTTAACGTTATAGTTACAAATTTATTTGTCTTATTCTAATTTCTTTTTTCAAGGATAGTAATTTACATGCCACGTAGGATCAAAAAGCCAAAAAACTTCGTGTCGATATAATTTTGTAACTTACGAAAACGATTCTAGGAAAACTTTTTTTTTGGTAAATTTATGACAATAACAAAGTCATATAAAATAACCGATATACTTTATTACAATAAATACATGTATATACATGCCTATTTTGAAGCTGTCAGCTGCACCCTCTAAATCACGCGGAAAGAATGTTAACGATTCGCCCGCGATTTATTGCGCGCAGAAGGTAAAGACAAAGGGCCAATAATCATTACACCTTTAGCGCTTGAAAATAAACAATAAAGCCGGATACCTCATATAGCGCGGAGACGTCATTCTCGAGATTTAGGGCACACTTAAAAGGAAAAATAAAAAAAAAACAAAAAATTCAAGAAAGAACGAAGGAAAGAAGAGGCGCAGAAGAGTCGAAGCAGCAGCCTCCTGAAAGGGTTTCCTAGTACGTTCGACTTTATCGGTGCAGGGCGGAGTCGTCGCCCCGATGCCGCGACTCCTATCAAGCATTAGACGCCACTCGGCGTTAATGTCGGACTCGCGTGTCGTCGCAGGCGACTGCTAATGACTTCGGCGGCGCGTCTGGCGGGCCGCTAAAAAAAAGCGACGCCCCTATTGATCATCGAGGAGCGAGTGATTCACGCGCACCACTCGAAGCGCCATATAATAGCCCCGCGCGCGGTTCTCATCGCGTCCCGGGCGAAATGAGAAGTGGCCAATTTGCGCACTTTCGTCCGCTCAATGCCCCATTCATCCGGTCCTTATTTCTCGAAATAGGCGTGATTCAATTTTCTATCATAGCCGCGCAAAAACTTATATCGGCGCACGCGCCCCCCGAGGACGAGACGCGGCATACCTTAATTCGCGCTCGCCTCCCGAAATATCGGTGATTCAGCGATCTGCAGCCTCTCGGGGTATTATTCACTTATTTTATCACTACAGATACATAATTATATCGGCATATATAAGTTGTCCGATTTCTGTATTACACTGATAGAAAAGATTCTTTAACCCAAAGTCTTCGCGGCTTTAAAGAATAATTTTGTCATGGTATTTGAAATAAAGAAGTATGCATTAGCATTCAAGAAATATTTCTTAATAGTTAATGCGCGATCATCTTTACTAACAAAAATCCTGTGGATGGCTTAATAGTTAATGCACCATTTCTTTACATCTAATACCTACGCCTTTGGACTATATTAAATGCGCACGGCTTTATATTAAAGACACTGGCTTTGGATCAAAGGATCTTTTCTATCAGTGTATATAAGTTGAATTAGTAAAAAAAACTATACTGTAATTAGTGAATTGTCACTGGAAATTAGTGGAAAGAGCTTCATCACGATTTAGGTATTAGAGAAGCATCTTCCACTGATTTTAGTAAATTTTCACTAGCTCAAGTTTAGAAGGTAGGACAATTAGTATTTTCGGGTTGTTTTAACTCGATAAACGCATTGATTAATACTCCGGGAGCGCGTCCGTGCATTACGCCGAGGGATGCAATTATTGGGGGATGCGTCGTCTCACTTACCCGTGGCGTATGTCGTAAAAAGCCTCCTTTGCCGGGCGTCTCCCTCGGCCGAGCGGCGTAATCTCGTCAGGTACTCCTTGTGCGCTCGCTCGTACTCCGCCTGGCTGACGTTCGCCTGCGACAGAAAGAACAGAGGCACGATCGCGCTTGTTAGTGCCAGTTTTTTTTTTTTTTTTTTTTTGATAGACTTAAAAGCTTATACGCGGAACTCGCGTCCGCACTTCCCAGCTGGAGCTCTACTATACACTTTTTTCTCTTTTGCACCGCCGCCCACTCCATGCGCGGCGTGGTTATATACGCTGCATCGTGTGTTGTAAGGCTATTTCTTATAATGATGACATGCGCGCGGGGGTATAATGGAATTATTTCGGTATGTCGGCCACTTCACTCGATTTTAATTTACTGCACTTGTCCTACTGCTCCTCGCGGCTATCGGCGCTTTTTAGTAAGCGAGAAGTTTGCGACGCTGAAACTTCCTTTTGTAGTTTTATTGGTGAAAAAGGGGCTTTATAGCCTCCTACTTCGACGCTGATTTAGTTCCATCGGATTTTGAATTAAATTTATTTTATTTTACTTTGAGCTAAAGGAGTGGCTTTAGTAATTTAATGACGATATATATTTTAACAGTGTATACCTCTTTTATTTGTTAGAAGTTTGTTTGTTATAGAAGAAAAAGAAGCGTTTCAAGATGAGTAATTTCCGACATTAGAAAATATCCATCAAAATCCATTAAAGGAAAATTAAATTCATCGTATATTCAATCCTCAATCAATCAAAACTTCCAATAAAAAGAATCACGTAAATAATTAATATTTATAGAAAGTATAATTTCCATAAACAACGTCGAAATAAAAATCCAACAAATGAGTTTTTTTTTCAAAGCCGAGACTTCCGAGATTTCCTCGCGCACTTCTCAAAGTTGAAAGAACAGTTCGCACAATAAGGAGCGAGCTCGCGCAAAAAAAAAAGAAGGAAAGATCGTAGTGTCCTTCCCAAGGATTCCGAAACAACCAAAGCGCAGCCGGTGCAACGCACTCGAGGCCTCGGTCGAACGGCTTTCAAAGTGCAAACACACTCGCGCCTCGGCTAAAAGGTCTCTCTCAAATATTAGTTGGGGGGTCGCAGAGGGGTGACGCGCCCGCCGTGGGAGACTGTCGCACGATAGGACCCGCGGACAATACCCGGGGGGGGGGGGGGAGGGTTACAGGGGGGGGAGCGTCAAAAGAACACATTGCAGCGTGTGCAGGTGTATATATACGAGTAATTTTTAAAAAACTTGAATTTTCTGATTGTTAAATCTGCAAAAATCAAAAGTATGTGAAATTTTTTTTTAAAAATTAAAACTTGTACTTTTCGATGTCTAAAACATATAAATATTAACAAAAGTAAATAAAAGCACTCTATAACAAATCTATGGCTTTAGGTACATTTTTTCTCAGGTCATAGAGTTTACATAATAAATAACAGAATTTACTTGAATTTAAAAAGCACTCAATTTTTTCCTATTTCTTATATCATGCTCAATAAATTTTAGCATTAAAGAGTACTTATTAAAATATAGTATGTGTAACTACGAGTATATAAAAGAATAATAAATTACTAAGGGACATCCTGAGAGATTACAATTTATGTAAATTTTTTATAGAATGGTTAACATAATATATTATAGTAAGTTACGTGTGTATGAATTAAAAAAAAATGTATTACTTTTCACTATAATTAATTTCAATGTGTAAATTAAAAATCCTTTGTAATTACTGCCTATATATTTAAAAGTTCATATTCTTCGAAAATCGCTCATATATGCCGGCTCTTTCGAGCGGGTGGACTGAAAATTAATTTCCGTTGATTTCCAACAAGAAAACGGAATATGATGACGAGCCGAGTGAACTTTTGTATGTGCGATGCCGATTGTCTCGTTCGCGGGAATCCCGAGGTGTTTTCGCTGTTTCTTTCTTTTTTTTTTTAAATTGCGTTTGGTTCGTCAGACTTCGTCGGGATGGATTGCTGTATGGTGACGCGCGATGATGTGACCGGCGATTTCGATAAATTGCCCGTGAAAAATTTTATTGCCGTTGCGCAATTGATGAAGAAGAGGTAGTCGTGCTACTTGTCGATGCTGCTCACGGAGTTGTTCATTGATGAATCCGAGACTATAAATATACGCTGTGAAAAGCACGAGTCGCGGTAGGTTGGTATATCTTCCTGCTTTGCGTTGTTCTTTTAATGTTGAATGAATTAAGTGTGTGCTGCTTTATTTTTTTTTCCTCATTGGAAAATCGTATACTTTGTCACGTATGTATAAAAAAGTCTTTTTAAAATCTGTTGAATCGGCTGCTCTGTTATTTTTACTTTAAATTTTCTATTTCAATGGTTTTCCCATTATTCTCGATCTTTAAGTGATGTCTATTAATTTTAGGTGACACTTTTATGAGGTACAAGGTAACTTGATAATTGTCTCCTCACAGCGTAAGTTTATGATTCTCCAAAATTTATGTAATAAAAAATACGGCTGAAATCGTCTAAGTTTCTCTCATTGCTGAAATAATTTATACCGTCTATTTATTTCTACTAAGTTGAATTAACAAATTAAATGAAAGTGTGCTATACATAAAAATTATTACGCATCGAGATACTTCAAGTAAGTTACACTTCATCTACGTATATTATGTTGAAATATTTCAAAGCATACAAATCGAAACTTACGTAATGCACTCACTACATAGTACGTAAAATTATTTCTTATTTATACCGTAAAAATTATTATCTAAAAATAAAAATTTTTCTATTTAAGGATCTTGGTGTTTAATACAATAATAATTTTAGTTTTTCTGTTCATAGTGATTACATTATTCCGAAGGCTCATAATTTAATGGGATCCATTAACAAAACTGTCATTCCAATTTTGATTTTTATTTCACCTTTAATAAAGTGAAAAGATTGTGGAATTCTTCACCTCATAATTTAACATCCATTGACTCTATTCGTCAGTTTAAAACCTTTTATCGGTCATTCACTTGTGATTGTTAGTAGTTTAAAATTAACCCACGAACCAATCAAGTTCACGTTTTCGAGGCTTCACAACATCCGTTCATCTTTTTTAAGAGAGGATAATAATTAGTTTTAAGTTACTTTCAATATTGTCTTTTTTCCAAATTTGTATTAAATATTACTTAGTCCGTTGAATTATTATTAAATAAACAGGCTGTCCCAGTTCAATTTAAAAAAAAAGGAGGAGTATTCCTGAAAGTATCCGCTACAGGCGGCAACGTTTGAAACAGCGCCTAAACTCGAGAGCTCACGAAAGCGGCGAATAAACGGCGCCGTTAAAGTTTCACCCGCAGCACTCGGCGCATATCGGCATCAAAGCCATAATCGTCGCGACATGTGCATGCATAATCCGCGCGTAAGACGCTGTCGCGCCTCGCGCGTGGCTGCGACCGCCTGATGAATGGCAAGATGGCTGCGCTCGCGCTAAAAATAGCGCGTCGTGCACCATGAGGTGGCTCGCCTCCCCGTCCCGCGTCATACGCGACAAATTTTGACGAGCAGAGCAAGTGGCCGCGGTCGCCTCTCGAGCAGCGGGTGAAAAAGGCCCCGGTGAGCTGCGAGTGAGTGCAGGCCGCGCTGCATTTGCTCGCATTGAGATTTAACGCGATTGTCGCGGTCATCGAGTGCCGCGCGTGGATTTTCATCCCCGTGGGGTTGATTTTGAGGGCTTAATCTCCATGCGAGAGTTCTCTATTGAAAAAATCTTATAAAACTCCATAAAATGGTGCAAAAACCGCGTACGTTTTGATAAATAATTTATGCAATTCCCTGAGTAAAGCAGTGCGTGAAGTGTTTAATTTTTTTTGTAAGATTTTGTAAAATAATAATGGGTTTAATATTTTTTTTTAAATTTTTTAATGAAGCGTAAGAATGCGCAACTATGCGAAAAAATAATTCAGGCACTGATTTATGCACGGAGTTGCATAAACTAATATTATCGGATTTTATAAAATTTGCAATATTTTTGTAGTATTTTATATAAGATTGTTCCCATATGAGGTTTGTTCAAACTGTCGAGGTCTTATTTTTCTTAGTAAAACTACTGCAGGTGGGAGTGCAGCGAGTGAGTTGTCAACGTGTACAATTTTCATTGTTGCGAGCGTCTTTTATTCACGGTTTATTTTCCGCGAAAGGTCTATACTATTTATTTTCTAATTTTTGTTTTTCATACTTATTATTTTCTATTTTTCTATAGTAGTTTCGTTTTCCTCGGTTTTAAAGAACCGATACGTACTTTAATTTTTAAAATACATTTATAAACATTTTAAATTGAAATTTATTTTTACCGATGTGTATTTATTTACATTTATTATTAAATTATTGTTATAATAAAAATAAATTGACGTTGCAGCTAAGAAATTAAATTAATGCTATCTAAAGATAGGAATACAATTAAAAATTTAACAGGAAACGTGTTCCACAATATCTTTATTCCTATACTTGCAGAGGGAAATCCGAAATTAGATGAAGATCAACTAGCATCCTCAATTATAGTCGACGTGTTCTTAAACCATAAACTATGTTTCTGTTCAGGCAAAGAAACGAAAACTAAATTTCCAAATGCACTTGTACACTTTACACGTTAAATGACAGTCGTAATATTGTGGTTCAATGACCTGCTCCTTTCGTAATACCTACTATCCATAGATATTACACATTCAGAATCGAAGGAATTCAGGTTTAAAAATTAATTAGATTCAATTTTTCATAATTATTCAGGATAAAAAAAATATTTATTAAAAGTCGTAATAGTCAATTTCAACAATCTCGTCTAATGATACGTTTGAAAAAGTTACAGTGAGTTTCGTGTCAAATTTACTAAACAGATTCTTTTAAATTTTACTACCGTAATATACTTAAAAAATGTTGCTATAATTTTTTTTATTTTTACAATAAAGCACCATAATCAAGATAATTAAAATTAACGATTGTCACTTTTAGACACAGAAGTAGTCTACAAAAAATAATTATAGAAAATATTAATTTTTTAATTAAAGTGAAAATATCAATTAGTTTTATTTAAGCAAACAAGTCGGCCCGATTAAAATGTCCAATAGCAATCAAGATCGCTCAACACTCAACGCGCACGCAGGGTCTTAGTGTCTGACGATCCCCGCGATTTCGCTCCCCGCGCGGGAAAAGAAAACCAGTCTGGTTTTCCAGGTGCGAAAAACAGGTCTCACTCTCAAAAGAGCCCGTGCCTTTTGTCGAGAAAATTTACAGCCTCGCGCCGACGGGAGACGCGCGCGATGCTTATCAGGCCATTCGCGCCTCTCTCTCTCTCTCTCTCTCGGTACGGTGCAAACAGTCTCGGTCGCCTTATCATCACCTATATATACCCCCCTAGAGTGGACGCGCCGCGGCCCTTCACAACACTCACCAAAATCTATTCAATTCTAAACATTAATTTTTTGAATTTAGAATTGAACTGACACAATATAACCATAATTTTTTATTAATATAACCGTAAATCATGAAATTACTCAAATATTATATTGTTTTATTTTGACTACTCCAGTAAAATGCACAAATATTTAGTAAAAATACATTTTAACAAAATTCTTACAATAAATTGTGCACTACATCGCCAGAAAGTACATAAATATTTTATTAATCTAAAATACTTTCTTTTATAAATTGTACTGTATAAATAGTACTTTATTACATATATTACTTATTTTTGCATCCCTATCATAGAATTACTGGAATTTTATATATTGCTCAAGTTCAAACAAAAAAAAACTGTAATTTAAAGACATTCTTTACATTAACGAAAACACAAGGAAGAGTGTACATTAAACACAATCTTCGTGCAATTATTTTTTAAAGAACACAAAACAAAAAATTTTTAACCGTGAATGCGTCGCGGCCGCTTATCGGAATCGCGTAATCGTCGCGGGTTGAATTATTGCGAGGCGCGATTCAGCCGGCGCCTATTCAGGTCGAGCCGATGTGCCGGGACCGCGTGCACTTGGAGGGCTTTACGGTGGATGTGTGCGAGTGTCTGTTTGCTCCCGCGCCGCTCGAAAATTCATGCGTGACTCCGCTGGTTTTTGTTACCTCTGCGCTCCGTTTTTTTTTTCTCTCGAGCGGCACTTTTACTGAAATGGGAGACGCGGAATACGGGGACTTACGATTTATCGGTCCGGTCGCGCTTATTATAGAAAGCCCGTGTACTCCCCCTGTATCTAATTTCCTTTTATTTCTTATTTTTTTGTAAACAAGGAATAATTTTAGTATGTTTTAGAGAGGATTAAATCGTCTATTACTTGTTTTCGCTATTATTCTTAAGAGGAAATTTTACGATGTTTACTGACCCCGATACGTATAACATATTAGCGCGTGGTTGTGGAATTATATTAGTTATTTTTCTATACCATTCTACTTAAGGTGGTCTAAAAGTCAATTACAAATATAAATATAAAATAACGAAAAATCAAGAGACGATCTATCATTTTATAAAGTTTCAAGTTCGTAAAACAATACCTTGATAAGAAAAGCTTGAATAATGTAAAAAACCCTATTATTCAAGCTTTTCTCGATGAGATATGGATTTATAAACTTGAAACTTTATAAAATGATAGATCGTTGCCTAATAGATGGCAAGTATCTCGTGATTCTTCGATATTTCGTCAATACTTTTTGTAATAAGCAAATTAATTATTTTTTCGTCTGCTGAATTGTGGCGCGAAATTTGAATTTTTAATTGACTTTCAGATCCCCTTAATAAATCTATGAAATATTTCAACTAAATTCGAAATACGATTGTAAGGTTCGTAGATCGTTTTGGCTCCTTTCTTATAAACTTTACTCTTCGCGAGCCGTAAATTCATCATCGGTGATGCTTGTAGTAGCTTGAGTTGTTAATCTTGAGTGCCTATGGTATAGACAACGAATTAAATTGTTAACACCAAGATCCAATTACTTTAATACAGCAGATAATCTAAAACTGCTGTTAAATTGGGTAATAAAAATTTAAATTTACGCCTCATCCTTTTGTCGCGTATGTCTGTATCGAGAAAGATATAAATATTTATCACGCTGAGGAAAGATCGTTTAAAATAATTTTATTTCCTCTTCGTATGATAATTTCTCTATTTTTATATAAATGACGTCTAATTAACGACGATTTACCGTGATATAAAGATTGCCAACACGCAGCGTTTGGTCTTTTTCTTGTGTTCGTAGAAGTGAGGGGAAATATAGTAGCGCGCGATTATCTCATCAGTAACTTAGACAACTCGAGAATTTTTCATTTAAATTATATTAAAAAACAAGAAAAAGAAAAAAAAGTTATTTAATGGTTAGGTATCTCTCGTTTTTCTTCGAGAACGGACTCGATGGTTGACCCCGAGAGTTATAAATGACTTTTGCAGTCTTAAATAATTTAAATTAGCAATGCACGCATAATTTAAACGATAAAGTAAATGATTTTCTATTTTCACTGTATCAACATAGCACTGCATATTTAATTTAAAAATTCAGTTAATATTGTTTGTATGTAATATATTCATTTTCAAAAATTATAATTGCAATTGCTCGCGCTGGAACTACAACTGAACGTGTAACTGCGCAATATATTCATGACTGACAAAGTAACTTTAAATCGTTCATAAACAATATCAAGTTATTTTGTGCAACAAGCAAAGCATTTAATATTCTCTGATGTCACTGTTATAATTACCTGGATGCATCACTTTAATCGACAATAAATGATAATACGCATAAGTTACATCCACATTTACGTGCTAATTAAACTGTACTTTGTAACAATTTTAATGACTTTTTAATCCGCAACCTCGACAGACGATTATTAAACGACCAGCTGAAATGGTAATCAAGATAAACAGCACCAATATTTGAAGAAAAAAAAAACAAAATTAAAAAAAATCCTTAAAATTCCTCACCCTAACGAAATAAAGGAAACACTTCTGCGGTCCTGATGGGGTGTGGTCCTCCGCTTTTTTAAAATTCGGGACGACGGCGCATCGACGAGAATAGCCCGCGCTCGGGAAAATCCCTGCCGCGAGCGGGTCCGACTGCTTTTTTATATTTGGCTTTTTCTTTGCGGCCCCCGGTTTCACGGTGGACATCATCGTACGGACCGGCCCCCCCATCGGGCGGTCTGCCTCTAATCAGTTCGCCGAAGTGGCCGAGCGCCTTTTCAACGAGCACCGGTCATTATTATTAACGGAGCGCGGGTGACTCACGGCGAGCATCTCGAGCGCTAATTCGCTGCACCGCTTCCGGATTAAAGCAGTGCCTCTTTTATATCCTGCGGACGCCTGACGCTTTCGATGATTTCCGCGAAGTTTTCCTTAGCATGATTTACCGGGTGACGTGTATTCACGCAGGGGAGAGAATTTCCTTGCAAATATTAAGCGATGAAGGTGAAATTTTAATCATCGCGGTTTAAGGGGCTTTGAAAGACAATTAAACATTCAAATTTCGCGCCCTAATGTAGCAGATGAAAAAATACGTAATTCACTTATAACAAAGAGTATAAAGGAAATGTCAAAAAATTATAAGATACTTGCCCTCTGTCATAGATAATGATCTATGATTTTATTAATTTTCAAGTTTATAAAACCATATGTCAACGAAAAAAGCTTGAATAATATGGTTTTTTTACATTATGCAAGTTTTTCTCATCAAGGTATTATTACACGTTATTTTTTCCGCTGGCATTATGGCGCGAAATTTGTTTTTTTAATTGACTTTCATACCCCTTAAAGCACTGCAATTCAAATAACAAGGCGGTTGTTTTTAAGGAGGCAATTTATTTTGTCAGACTGTCAGTATATTAGTAATCGTTTAATTTTAGTTTTTATTATAATGATTATTACAATAAGAGATAATTATAATAAATAATTATATACGTAATAAATTAATTAAATTAGTAACACCGTATTTACAAAAATTGATGTAGCTTTATGGAATGTTTGCTAAAACTATAGAGATTTTTCTTGCTAATTATGAAAATTTCGCGAGAGAATTCGGTCAAATGATAAACTACAGACATTAGTATTACATTTATAGCTCACAGAGTCCCGAGCGTATTGAAAAATTATAATTAATCTTCATTAAATTTGAATCTTATTTGATTTACTGGATGATCGATAGATACGTTAATTCGGGGCAAGCCGAAATATACGAAATTCTTTCACCGCTGAGAAGCAGGTCTAAATCCGTCCTAATTATGCGGAGAAAGCCTATGGACGTGGAGCCTAACCTTCACCGTGACGTCACAAGCTAATTTCGCGGACGCATCCCGGATATCCGAGGATTTCGTCGAATTCGTCGAACCGGCTATACAAGCCTCTCCCGCGTTTCGGAATCAATGCCGAGGCGCGAATCAAGCTTTCGCCCGGCGCGCGCGCACGTACACTGATTACCCGTGAGTCATCCATTCAGTGCGGCGGAGGAAAAAAAAAAGAGCGCTTCATTCTTAATCTTGATCGGATTGCGTCAATTAATGTCGCCTGCTAATCGCTCTCGCCTTCATCGGCTTTTTACGGCTTTTCGAGAGCTACAGGCTTATGCGCTATTGTACAGCGTGTATATACTGTGTGTATTGTTGTGGTAACACTTTTTTTTGTTAAACAAATTTTTACGTCATTTTCACAGCAAAAAATTGATTGCTCATTATAGATCCGATATGTTTTTAATTTAGAGAGGTATACTGTATATTAATTTTAGATTTTTTTTATAATTTTTAAAATGGTTTTTTTAATGCAAGCAAAATCTAACGCGCTTGGCGCGCTCTTTACATACACCTTTTGAAGATTAGATTAATTTTTTTAACGTTGGCGCCATTTTTTAAGAGATAATATCAATAATCATCATAATCATAATATAATTTTAAAGTTATGTATTCGCATTCGCGCTTTCTTCCACTTAAAATAAAAATTAGGCAATCAATCTAGTGCTCGTATTTTAGAGTAGTAAAAATAAAACATAATATTTGTATAATTTCATAATTTATACACAAAAATGGTGTTCGTGTTGCGTCAGTTCAATTTTAAACACAAAAATAATGTTCAGAATTGAACGGATTTTTAACGGTGTAGCTATATGTGCCAGTGCTTTATTTCTTAATACGTTTTTTTAATATCAATTAATTAGATGCTTAGAATAATTACAAACTTAAAACTTTCAAAAAATCGTCCTTGAATTGGCGCTATAGTTGGCCTAATTATAATCGGTGTTAAATCTCACGACAAAAAGGATGAATGCCAAGCAGCCACAAGAGAATGTCAATTACCTTATCGAAGTTTAAAAGCAAACCGGACGAGATGGAAGTCGATAGTCATGGGACAGTCAGCGCCCTTATATAAGCGCTTTTCGTTTTTCTAGGTAAGATCGACGGTGATATTTCAACGCGTCATCGACACTTATCTGATGGCCACTAAAATCGTCCGACTTTAAAAAAGTATCATCGAGCGCTAGAAAAATGTTTTGGAAATATCAGAGACTGAATTCAGTGAAAAAATTACCATTTTATATTACAAAATTTACTAGAATTCTAGTAATTATTTACAAGAATTTATAGTAAATTTTCCAAAACATTTCTCTCAGCATACCACCTTGGCCTGATTTCTTCGGGAGGGTCGCCGGAAAAATCGGTGGCGACTTAATTATTTTAACCTGGAGAGCTGCGGAGTGAATTAGCGACCTGCACAATGGGTGGTAACTATCGTTTTATTTATTTAACTTTTTACTGCTTTTTCCGACAGTGGCAGGGTGACAAGTGCGAAAATAATTATGAGAAATGCGATTTTTTTGTGCTCGTTTAGTATCTGGGAATTTCGCATTAACTTATTATTTTATAGATTTCCTCTTAATTTTCAATTACTTCTGACGAGATAATTAACAAGCTTTTCAGTACATGAATATTAATTTGTATATTAAGGAAAGAAAGAAGCTTTTGATAAAAAGATCGTCTTTACCCTATGCTATAAATAAAATGAATCAATAATAATATTTTCAATAAATTTTTTTTCCATGTACTAAACACTGCTTTAATTTAATTCACAAATATTCCTACGGTCGTCTTACCAACGCTTTCATATTGATTAGCAATAAGTCAATATAATTAATTAAACTTCAACAGTTCCTAAAAAAAACTTTGAAACACTTTTTTCTGCTCGTTACCGTCACTATAATCGATGATCTTTCAATTTCAAAACACCCGATAAAAACTGAAAAATTAAAAATAATAAAAAAACATATAGAATCACGCACCAGAACAGCCGGTCGCGCATTAAAAAACAATATCAGCGCGCGCGTCACAGCCGGGATCCCGCGGCGGTAAGTTGTGAAAGCGGCGAGGAGCCGGTGACACCTGATGAATCGCTTGTACCCGGAGCGCGTCCCTATAAAACGGCGGCGGCGATTAAGCGCAAAGGTCGGCGCGTGGGCGCGCGAGCAGAGAAAGGGGCTCGTTGTCCGGCGACACGGGCTTGACCCAAATAAATCCTCCAGTGCCTCGGACGCGACGCATTATGCGCTGTTAAAGTTCAGACGGCCGTTTGTCTGGATGCGGCCTTTGCTTCTCCCCATTGAAACGCGGCGCGTCATTACGGATCCGCGAGCCTCCTCTTTTTTTCTATCTCTCTCTCTCGCTCCAAGAGCTGCAGAACGTGGGCTTTTTCGCGCGCGAATGGTATATATACGCACCGCGAGCGCGAGCATGTGACAGTCGCGGCGCGTTCCGCGCAATTTAGTCGTCAGGCTAGGTGACACGTAAATTGAAGAAATTTCATGTACTCTTTTTTTATGCTTGCTTAATTATCGGAGGTTTTATTTTTAAATAGACCGTTGCACTATGAGTAACACCTTGGAGTTTTTGTAGAGTTCTCATTGCGTACTCCTGCGCTTGCACCGTTCGGTGAATTAATTATTTTTTTTTTTAACGTATAATTTATGTATGGAAAAGTGTATCGTTGGGGAATCGATATTAATTGAACGAAAAATAATTTGGATCGAAGCCGGTTGATAATTATTAGATTAGAAAAAGTGAAAGTATTATACGCACTGATTTACGCTTTGATTCTTCTTGATCTATATAGAGTCATCCAAAACTCGCGAATTTTAATAGAACACAATTAGATAATGGAGAAGCTTTGACTTAGAAAAAAATATGTAGTAATTATGAACAACTTTTAATTCGAAGAATAAAATGTTAAATTCTCCCCAAAAAGTTTATTTATGCGAACAAAAATCTACATCTTGATTTCCCCGATTTTTTCATTGCAGAAAGGATTGCAATAGTTTAATATAAATTTTACTTTAGAATCTCATCAGATTTTCTCATATTTTCATAGTTAAAGAAATTAGAAAAGTAATTTCTATTTACAATAATAATCTGGTGATATTTATTAGAATTTCTAGTACATACACGGAGAGAAATGTTATATTAAAAATTACTATACTGTTGTGTAACGCAGGGACAGACTCAACGATTCAAAAATTTTTATTAAAAAGTATAATAAAATTTATTATAAGTTCAGCAAAGTTTACTATAAATCTAGCAAATTTTACTATACTTTCTAGTAAAACTTTTTATTTGTTGAGTCTGTCCCTACGTTACAAAAAAGTATAGTAATATTTACTAGAACTTTTCTCTCCGTGTATTACTAGAATTCTAGTAAAATTTATAATACAGAATGGAAATCTTTTCACTAAATGCAGCTTGTGGCTCCATCCCATATCCAATTTTCCAAAACATTTCTCTCAGTGTATCAGCGGACCGACAGGCGATACCCGAGGAATTAGCCAGAGCGACAGGTTACGATCGCGAACGAAAAGCGAAGTGCGCGCGAGCAAAGCGTCAGGGTAAGTATGCGGAGAAGTCACGGCTGGCGAAATATTGTTCGCGCAAGAGCCGACTCACCGCGGCTCATTAATTTCACGTCGGCAGAAATATATAAGCTTTCAGAGCCGCGGGGGCCACCTCCTCGTATTTGCCCTCCTCCCCCTCCACGCACACACTCGGGCCGGCTCTCTTCCTCCATTATCCCGGGCTTTTTATTTGTTTGCGCTGAGGCCGACGAGTTAATGAGATCTTACAGGGTTCGAGGGGTTTTTGTTTCAAACACACGCACACGCCGAGATCGAGGTGTATTAACCCGAGATACTTATCCGAAATTTTAACGGCGACTTTCTCTCTCTTTCTTTCTTCTCTATGCTGCACCTGTGGGAATGCCCCGTCCATCAACGGACTTGTCTTGGTTTCGCGTATAACGATCCAATTTTTTTTCTTTTCCTTATTTATGTTAATTGGCTTTAACAGACTTTGACGAAATTTTCCGGTCTACTTAATGAACTTTTAATTAAGCTCGGTAAAAGTTTGGTATCGGCCGTTGCGTACATAACATTTAGATAGTCATCTAACGTTTATCTCGGCTTTATTTAAAAGACATCGTTATATTTGGCTGTGCTCATACCTTAATTGTACACCAACGCCGTGGAGTTCCTGCGCTGTCGAACAAAATGCTTAAACGTACGTATTATATATGTTATCCTCCGTGTACTATCGCCGAGATAAAATTATTATGTATCATCAAAGGCTGCTTGGGATTCGTGCAGTAAATACTGATTATAGCCTCTAGTTTTATCGCACTGCACTTGAATAATTAGTTACCTCCTACTTATATATTATTCAACCATTACCCTATTAAGTTTTTAAGTTGAATTAGTAAAAACGTACTAAAAGTATTGGAAATTATTCCACTAATTACTAAATATAGTGAAGTTCTATCTGCTAATTTTTGCACTGAGAGAAATGGAAACATTATTATTCTGTCTGGGAGCGGAGCCACAGACTGCATTTAGTGAAAAAATTATCATTCTGTATTATAAATTACATTAGAATTCTATAGTAAAATTTATAATACAGAATGGTAATTTTTCACTAGTCTGTGGTTCAGTTCCCAGGTTGCATAGTAATTTTTATTAGAACAATAGTAATTTTTCAAAAAACTTTCTCTCGGTGGTAGTAAACATTTTGTACAATTTAGTACCAGATTTTCACTAATTCAACTTTAGATGGTTATATGCAGATGCAAAAAAAAATAGAAAAAATAAAAAATAACATCGACTTGCATTCTCCCCGCCAATTATGTACGGAAAATACGAAAGACTCGAAACAATAAAAAAGCACAGAAATGCTAATCTATTGTACGATATTTAAGGAAAAATTTCTTACCCTAATGAGCGGTCCTACGAAGTTAGAGCCGTCTCCCAGTCGAAACGAGCATCCGATAACGGTACCCACCACACATATTTTCTCCTTTAATTTGCTAATCATGTCCGGGCATCATCGAATGCACGCGCTAATTGCCATGCACTGGCCGGACGGGGCCGGCATTATTCGACGAAAAAAAAAGCACACAGAAGGAATCCCACAAGGCGATCGGTAAAAAGATCGAAATTCCAAAATCAAGGCTCCCATTCAAATGACCATACAACTCCGCGTGTTTGGTCATCGTTCGATCGGTACGCGAACTGCGCGACCTCGACGCGCCTCGGCTATGAATAGAAGACCGATTTGACAAAGCCCGGCCGGGTCTGTTAAAAATCGGCAGATGATTGCGGCGGCGCGCAAGGAAAAAGCGTCGATCGCACCAATACTCCATTGAGTGAAGAGATCGGGGGGAGTGGAGAAGCGTCGATCGCGCGGGCCTCTGATCGATCGGTCAATTACGGTGATCGCGCGCCTATACGGACACCTGCGGCGATTAAGACGCCGTACGGGCGAAGGGTCGCGTGTACTCGGCGAGGAAGATAAAAGTGAACGGCCGCGAGAACGGGAAGCGCCGAGTGGTCTTACGGCCTATGCACGCTAAATCAGTTGGAGTTAAATTTCACTCTTAGTTTATAGTGAAACACTCGTAAAGATAAATTTTGCTCTATTCGGGTCTATTGGAGCCAAATTTGACTCTACATGATATTCTGATTTCAAAAAGCGTTTTGTCAACATGTCAAAAATGGTCTCTATTTTTCACCCATTTCTATTTCTTCGGCTATTAAATTGCCATTATAAGTGTTTTAAATTTCTAGCAGTATTACAGGTTAAATCTATACCTTTTGCTTTACTTAAAAGTAAAAAAAATCACTCGGCTTCACTCCATCAAGGGAATTAATTTCACTATAAAATTAAGGTGAAAATTTGACTCCAATGGAGTTAATTTTCCCTCTACTTCACTCCAGCTGATTTAGCGTGTGAGGTCGAGTCCTTCGAGCGAGGCCGGCGCGTGCCTCGCGGAAGACGCTCGATTTTCCATATGTTGATTGGCTGCGGGCGATCACTTCGCGCGGATTATACTCTGCGTTCTTTCCTGCAAATACTTAGATCCGTCGGTCGCGTGCCGATGATCCGCGTACGTAGCGATCGATTGCGACGCGGCGTGAATTTTTTTTTCGTTTGGCTTCATTCCGGGAGGCGCATTTAAATTTCTAATTGAAATTACCCGACTGTTTTTATTTATTTATAACGAGTGCTCGTGTTTTTTTATTTTATTTTAACTCTGCCTTGCGTGTAGTAGTCAGTTTACATCGAATTAAGGGGTTATACCACTCTAAAAACTGGAAAAATATAGGCTATTTTCGGTGTTTTTTTTTTATAAATTCTGTAATATAAAGTTGATTAGAATTCTAATAAATATTTTTAGAATTCTAGTAAAATTTATATTACAGAATAGTAATTTTTCATTAAATGCAGTCTGTGATTCTGCTTCCTGACTGGATAGTAATTTTTATTAGGATAATAGTGATTTTTCAAAAACATTTTACTCGGTGTAGAGTAGCCTAACCGTTTAAGAAGTGTGAAATCTATTTTTTTTTATTTTTATTCTAAAGAATCGATTGATTTTAATCAGCGTGGTGAAAGTTGTAGCTGAAAAGATATGGGAGTTACGAAAGATAAGCGCCGGTGTATGTATATAGCTGTTGGTGCATCGAATCGCGGAGATTGATCAAGGGCCCCGCGCGAAAGGAGAGGAATATCGTTTTCTCGATGATTGACGATCAGTCTGAAAAATGACATTTTCAAAAGCTTTTGAAACTGTTTGCGTCCGTGATATTTCCATAAGGCTAATATAATTATAATATTATATTATACGCGGATAAAAGTGACATGTGGCGGTAAAAACCTCGCGGCGATCTGAATGGCTAATGAACAGGATTTCAGCCTTTACAGTTTACATCGTCAATTTTTTTTTTCAACATTTAGCACTGAAATATTCCGCTAAATAAACATGAGCTTATTGACACAGTATCCAGAGGCAAAATGAAAATAGGAAAATTTAAATTATAGAATCATCCTATATATAAAATACTAAATTTAACAGACTATTTTTTACAAACAAATTTTACGATAATTATCATAAAATATAATCGTAAAAGGCGCGTTACGGTAAGAAAAATCTTTGAAAAATAAAAATAAACATATACAATTTCCTAATCGTACAGCAGCAGTCCATAAAAAGTGTGTGAGAGAGAGAACGGGACGATAAAATTTCGAAGAACGCTCGATGACGAAGAAACACGGTAAGGATTGAAAATCGTCGCTAATAAGCCATCACCAAAAAAGAAGGAGATCGATGAACGATGAAGCCGGCGCGGCTCGGTAGCAGCTCGGCCTGTCAGCCCCCTCGGAATTTCCCAACGACATTCCCGGCATAGCAGCGGCACTCGTTCTTCTTTAATCGCTTGATTAAATTGTACTAGTCGCTCGGACGGCTTTCGCCCGGCCGAGCATCCTTTACGCGTGTCGTGCGGCGATAATCCCGCGGAGCGCTCCCGACCTTATAAGCCGCAGTCGTGTAGGTTTCATCCGAGATTTATTCGCAAAGGGCCTCCATTCTCTTCATTTTATTTTTTATCCTCGCTCTTTTTTTCCTCCCGTTGTGATTCGTGCAGGGCGAGGGTCTTCGAACCGGTGCACGCCTTTTGTTTCCACCCGCGAGGAATAAAAAAATTAAGGTCGGATATAAATTTTACAAGAAGTTAATATTTGGATTAAGCTTTAATTGATATGGTCAAACCTTTCAAAGCAGTAAGTTATACGTGAAGTTTGAAGAAATATCTTTTAAAAATTCATTTTGAGTTACCGATAACGTTATCATTTTACTTTATATATTTTGATGTACTTCATTTAAATTAAAATTTAAAAAGTATAATGAGGTATAAGAACTCAATTTTTTTATTGAATTTATATATTAATCTGAACTTCATTCATGATCTTTTTGTAAAACTTAGCTTTTGTAAAAGTATTTTTTTGAACGTAGGCAGCTATGAATATATTTTTTTTTAATTGGGAGAGGCTTTCGCTGTGTTGGAAATTTGGGTCGTATTCTGTGAGGAAATTATATTGTGAAGCGGTCATGGGTCGTACGAAGAAGGGAAAAACGCCGACGTTGAGATTTTCTTGGGAGAATTATAGTGACGTCCGTGATCCTTTATTACTTCTGAGATTTGTGATAATTTTCATGTATACATGTAAGATTGTGAAGAAGATTTGTCGAGTCATAAACACGAAAACTTTGTACTTTAATGACGTGAACGATTACAATCGTCTGAGTTTTCTGATCAACTTATAAGTAAATAATTTCCGATCATTATGTTCAGCCGTAAATTTGATTGCTGTCCACTCAAATAGGTGCGATCCAGAGATAATTCCGAATATTTTTATTTTGTACTTTGTAGCTACGTTTCTTTACAGTCTCAGCTCTATTCTACAGAATTTTTATGTATTGATTAGAATAATTTCAATATTGCACAATTCCTGTGTGTATTAAAAATTAAAATGTTGAAAAAAACGTCGTTTTATAATGGAAACGAGGACGTTTCTGCTCGCTTCCATTCTAATTTTGATAAACTCATCGAAAACTTATTCACGTACTTACATCACTCCAATCAACGAAGCTGTCGCTTACGTCGTTAAATTAAATTGAAACGCCTCAAAGTAAAACGAAATTTATTTTGAATTTCTCAACAAAAAACGAAAGCAGCTCTAAGATATCGTATAACCGTATCCCTGAAACGCAACTGACTCAAGCGGCTAAATTACAGTCCTTCCCAAAAAAGTTTCTTGTTTTCAATAATTAATTCAATCTGCAGCCTACTTCCGCCCATACGCTTCCAGTGGTGCACTCGGAAGCCTTCAAAATCCAACCTTATAAAAACAGCGAAAATAAAAAAAAAACAAGCAAACCAACGCCGGCAAATGCTAAAAAATAAAAGAGTGAGAACAGAGAGAAAAAAATCACAGCAGCGCCGTCATCAAAGGCATCCGCGAGACTGGGAGAGGGTGCGCCGTCGGAAGAACACGAAGCCCTCGTAGAGGCGGGCTGCAGGGGTCCCGGGCGCCATCCACTCAGCGTTGATTCGTCCGTAATTTAAGCTCGCTGCCGGCGTAAAATGATGCTCTTTCCACCCGCGCGCTCAGGCAAAGGGGAACAGAGAGGAGGCCGCCGTCGTCGTCTGCCGTCGATTGTGCAGCCGCGCCGTCGACGTCGTCCGCTCTGTTTCATGTCCGCTGCCGCGCCTCGGCAAAAGGCCCGGCCTCTCCACGGCGCGTTGGTGCATTGTCCACCTTTTGACGCCGCGCGCGAGACGCGATCGACGCACTCCTCTCATTAACGGCGCCCCTTCGCCTTTTTAAATTCAGCGCAGGCGGATCGTCATTGTCGCGCGACACCGACGCCGCTCGCGGAATTTTTATTCGGGCCCATCCGAGAGCTGGCGCCTTTCAGCGACGGGTTGATTCACCTCAGCGATAACGAAGCTTCTTTTTTCGCACACTTTTCTTTCCTACCGTGTATTTCGTTTTTCCTCGTGAGGAGGTAATTTTTTTCTCTTTTCTTTTGCAACGGCACAGTGACACGGTTTACTGCATTTTATTTTTTCGAGGAGTGACGGCTGCGATAAATTCGCGACTTTTTGTCTAGGGTGTGTAGGGGCATGGATTTTAATATTCCGGATGCTTATCGGATTTCTTTAATGCTAGAAGTCCCACCCGCGCTTGGATTTATGCCTTTTCTGTAGATTTTTCCGCCTACAGTGGTGGTTCAGTCGAGGCGATAGGGAAGATCTAAACATAGATTTTGAGATTGCGCAGAGATATTTTCGAAGCGATGCCTGACGTCTTTCTCATCATTGATGAAAAACATCGACTATCGGTGCGTGCCTTTTACATTACACCGAGATAAGTAATTTATATGAGAAGAGTCAAATTAAGAAGTAAAGATACTTTTGATTTATGACATGTTTCTTTTTTTTTTTTAAATAGGAATATTCATCATCTTTTTACAACAGCAAGAGAAACGACCTTATCTTAACCGAGACTAATACTTTACAAATGATATCTGTACAAATTATAAGCTAAGCGTATTTCAAAATTGTATACAATGTCTTATAAATATTGCTATACGTAAACTAAACTAAGACTAAACTTTACAGGAAAATACTCGACAAACTTTCTTGAAATCTTTTACATTTGTCTAAAATTTTTCTACCTTCCTGTACAAAAATAAGCTATAAAAAATTTTCTTTACGAGGTTGCCTTTTTTTACAAACAATTCGATGTCACACGTCTTTGACATTAAATAAATCTAAAATGAAAAAGTGAAATTCAACGTTACTATTGGAGCAATTACACGCTAAATCAGCTGTTAGAGTCAAATTTTCACTCTAATATTATAGTGAAATTAAGAGTTAGAATGATTTTTTAACTCTTAAGTAGAGCAAATCGTAAGGACTTAAACGGTAACATGCTAGTGAACCTTAGAATGAATTTTACTCTATTTTACCTTCTGAAATTGAATTAGTGAAACTTTACTAAAATTAATGGGAAATTATCCATTGATACCTAAATCATGGAGCTCTTTCCACTAATTTTCATTGAAAATTCATTAATTATAGTAGTTTTTCACCAATTCAACTTTAGACGTTAGAGTGAATTTCAATCACTCCGTTCGTGTAGAATCAAATTGGACTCCAATAAAGTCAAACCACTCTACGAGTGTTAGACTGTAATTTAAGAGTGAAATTTAACTCCAACCGTTTTAACGTGTATGAAAGCGGCATCCTGAACAGTCGGAAGGTTCGAGCAGCCGACGGTCTCGCTTCGTCGGCAGCTCGTAAACAAGGCGGCGTCTCGTCCGACACCTACACGAGGAGCCTATAAAGACGTCCCGCCAATATCGGTTCGATTTTAAAGCGGCGGCCCGCTCGTTATCGCTCGATCGGCGCGCTATTCTCGGACGCCGCGGGGGCGCCTCTCGTTTTTTCGGCGCCGCGACCGCAGGAATGCGCCTCCTCCCGCACCTCGGGGGGGAAAAATTACACCCGGCCGTGTACGATTACTTCTTTTTCCATTTTTAAAACGGTGAGCCGATTTTTCATCGAGAAACACGCGCGGAGCGATATTTCGGTGAGGCGCGGCGACGATCGGTAAGAATCGAAGCCGATTCCGAGGAAGACGCGGGGACGAGGGGTCGATTAATTTAAAGTTTTCACGCGTGCCGCCTCGTAAAATCGTAATTTATCGGCCTCGCCACAAGCTGTAATTTGTACGTCGCCGAAGAGCCGGCGTAATAAAATAATCGCTTCGGGTGGGTTAAAAGGAGCGAAACAATTATCGCAACAACTTCATCCGAGCGTCCTCTCCGCCCACGTCGTGTATGCATCTCGAGATGAGGTTTCGAGTTGAATGTATCAAAAATTGGGTTAGCCGTTTATCTCGCGCCTCGTTTCGCTTGCTTTTTCGACTTCGGATATTATTATACGCGACGGACGGAATTATACGCGTCGTTTACATATCCGCGGGCAAAATTTTTATACTTCGCACGTTTTATTGAGCACTTAAGGTGCGAATTGTTTATTCTTTTTTTCGTCTCCTCCTCAGGATTCCGATGCTATATATTAGCATAATTTCGAAAGTCGTCTTTTGCGCGCGTCCCTGCATGCGTCGTTATAAAACGTCGAGGAATTTCTACCGGGATATTCGCTCGGATCCAGGCGACAGCTGAAGATGTTCCATTGAAAATTTTTCCTTCCGATAAAAATTGCACGCTACAAAAGATCGATAAAAAACAAGACGCGCAAGACCGAAAACTGAACGAAAGTTGTTATGTTTATTTTATTAGCCGAGGCATTATATCAACTCAAACAATTTTTTTATTCGCTATTAGCTGTAAAATTTTAAATTCAAAATGAACGAACGTAAACATTTTTTTTCTCGATTACGCAAGAGTCGAGTAGTATATTGCAATCGGACAGCTGCTCCATCCTCGCGAATTGAAAACTTTTACTTTCCACTTTTTCGAACCAAGTGCGATTTCGACGATAGTTACCCAACTGCCCAGCACCTTCGTAACTATTCAACTTTATCGGTCAACTAGTCATTAAAAATAATATTTTAAAAATTTTAAAAATAAAATCCATTCAAGCAGTAAATATACAATCTCCTCATCTTTCGCCGAGAAATCGTCCGCCTCGATAAAGGAACGTACTGACGCGGGGATCCATCGTCCGATGTCATATATAGATATCTCTGCGTACTCGCTGTCCGGCGCTGGCGGAGCGGCCACCTGTTGCTGCTGCCGGTGGCTCCCACGCGGTCGCTCCCGGCTATCGGCACCCCGCGTTCCTTCTTTTTTTTTTCGGCGCGGCGATAACGGCCCTGCACTCTCTTATCGCGATGATCGATGGGTCCCGGGTGCGTCCATCTCGACGACCTCCCGGTCGAGGCCACCCAACGGAAAACGCACTTGCGGAAGCGGCGCCGGGCTAAATATAGGCATCCGTTGAATGAAATTGTCGCGGGGATTTTACAGTGATTTTTAGAATGCGCGAAGTAAACAACGCGAGCGCGTGAATACCCGTGATGATAACGATAAGGACGATCGATTTGTTAAAGACTCTCGCATCGATTTTTTCCGCTATTTAGTTTAACTATTTATGTTCTCACCTTCAATAGGGAAAAGAGATTTTGGAACTCTCTACCCACTAATGTAACATCCGTAGACTCTATTGACACTTTCAAAACCGCTTTGAAATCATTTACATGTAGGTTTCATTAATTCACACCCAATTTTGCAACAGTTTAATAAATGTTAGCTTTTTGTTATATATACCATAGGGGATGATTTCTATGAGCTGGAAAATATGCCTGTAGAGTGTCCCAATGGGATGATGACAGTGGCGCTCGGCGTTAAACGATCGCAAGTGCGGTGCGCCGCGATCCGCTGCGTCCGCCGGGAGGCTCGTCGGTATATGAGTCAGCGAAATTAGCGGATTCCGTGCCGGCTTAATTTACCGTTTTTCATCGAATTCATTCGCCGGGATTCTTTAATTATACAGCGGCGCCCCTTTCTCGCTGGAAGTTTACCCGCCGATCTAATAGATTTCCGTACGGCGATGGCGAATCACTTTCGGCTTTTAATTTACGATTTCGAGCGGGTTCGAATTATTAAATTTTTAATGAAATTGTCACATTCAGATTTATATCGGTGATGAATAGAGCTGCCTGCAAATCATATCTGCTTATTTCGTTTGTGTATATTTTAATAATACGATGCGACTGTTTTGCTTGCAAAATTATTAGTTTTCGAATCAATAATTCATTGCTTTATTGTTTTTCTTTTTTAAACAGTAAGTTATAACGATATTCGTCAAAAACTTTTAAATCATCGCTAAGTGACGAACGTCGAGGCGAGCACAGTGTCTTACACAAGGTGAATGCTCGGATAAAGCGATAATCTTGTAAAATTAAGCGAACATCCGCCATATTTCGCTCAATTCAAGAGTTACCATTATGAACTTTTAAATGGCAAAGGAACAGCGGTTATCGTAATTTTTCCGCGTAATGCGGGCCAACTCGACATTAACATCCTTCTCTCCACTATGTATTTTACTTCATTTTTTTATTTCTGAAAATCCAACGCACTCACGTCTGAATTGCCGTAATTTTCCCTGCGCACAAACGAACAGTGAAAGGAAATACTGAGCCAGGCTTGCAAATCGCCTCCGCAATTACACATTTTTCCGTAATCCCGCGGTACTCTTTCTGCCGGCGTCTACCAAAGACAACGACAATCTGCAAATCCTCAGTGTCGTTAATAAAAAAAAATTCCAAAATCATTCGAACGAGTCACGCATGAATTTCATTACGTCTACGATATAAATCACGCAACAGAATATTGTCAACGTTAGGAAATTCACGAATGACCAAAGATCGCTCGAAATGCAAATTGACCGAGTATAAAGACGTGCTACTTTGCTCGTGAGCTTTCGAGCAGCAACTTCAGTGGCGGCGTCGTCGCGAAAACTCGAACGAAGACGCATCGGCGCCGACATTATCGACGAATTGGGGATAAAAAATGTCCGGCCGGCATCCGCTCCGTCGGCACGATAAAAGATCGCCGACCGCGAAGAGCTACGTATGAAGTCCGCGCGGAAAGCTCTGAATAAAGCTCGCCGAGCCGTTTGATTTACTACTGCCAGCGCCGTTCGATTTCGCTCGCGAGATGCGTCTCCACCCCTCGGAATTTCGAGACCGGAAAGAGAGAAAAAAAATAAAAGGCACGCGCGGGCGAAGAGGAGAGAAGTCGTAAAGTCTGAAAGCGCCGGGCGTCTAGGCGGGCCGGAAAAAAGGAACGCCTGGACGCATTTTTACGCCCGGCGGACCGCGCGCCAAATATTTGTATTTCGGATGAGTTATAAGACCCGGGGTGGTACGACCGTTCAGTATTTGCATTGATTATACAATTAGATAGTGATTTATGGCGAGTTTTATTTTTTCAAGCGATGGAGTTTAGAATGCGCGTAGGGTCGCTGAGTTTACGGGGCTCGTCGAGCTCATACCTTGTAGGGCCTCATTAAAGCTTCTGCACTCTGTAAATTTCAATCAGTGAAAATTCACTTATTTAATGTGAATATTCACTTGGTGGCTGTATTAAAAGTCGTTCACATAAGGAATGTGAATAGTCACATAATCAATAAGAGAATATTTGTTTATTGAAATAAATGAATTATATATTCATTTAGTTAGATAAGTGAATTATGCTAAATTCCACTCAGTGAAATATTCACTAATTTCAACAGTGATTATGACAAATGAAGTTGTTACTTATTTAAACAGTAATTGTTGTTTTCACTGGTTAAAGAGTGATTTTTCAGTGAATATTCACTGAAAAATAGACATTTTAATTTAAAACGGGTATTTCAATTAACAAAAATCCTGTAGAAAAACTACCGAATGAACCAGCGGTACTGGTCCTATGTGATCAAAAAAGATATATATAGTTTTTTTACTTATTAATAAGTGAAAAAAAAAATTACACGGCAAATACGTTAAATTTTCACTGATTCAAATTTAGAGAGCAGTGGATTTCGCGTATTACGGTTCTGGTGGGATGTACGAAGGATTTTTTTTCGCGAGTAATCGCAGCGATGGAGTGTTCGCACGGTGAATCGGAATTTCAACTGGAGATCGTAAATTATTGCACCGCCATCGGAACTTTTACGATTCTCTCGGGTGAATTCCGTCGTCGCCGGATAATATCTCATTCTGTACAAATCGTAAGTGTGACAATTCGCCTTAGAGAGAAATGCAGTAGTATAGTCTTCGTGACATGGATACGTAATCGTCTCATTCAGTTGCATTATTGATTTATCGCGTGTTAAGGTACTAGTCCATAAAGAATCTTTGCGAGGGAGCTATTTCTGGACGGAGGTCAAAAATGTGCACTTTTTACGCGAACGAGTGAGAAAGCTGGTTTCATTTGCGAAGCTTTTATTGACCATTTGCTATTACAATATTGTTATACCGTTTAATATTTTCATCTCAAATTCTGCCAGTCTTACTGTTAGAGGTTTCTTTTTTACGTTAAAGGATTACGTGATGGTCGGTAAACAATCGGTCGAGCTTTTTTCTTTTTGCTGCTGCTTAAAAATTTAAAGCGATTACTTATCGGAAAATTCTTTAGTTAAAATATCTCATTTTTTCAGGCTTTAGAACACTGCATTTTTTCCTCCTTGATTTTTGTATAGGTTTAGAAAAAAAAATGAATTTTACAACGAAGGAGGATGAATTATTTTGGAACAGGCACATAAATAAGTTCGCATCTATTTGCAGAGTCTTGCTGCATACTTCATTATTAATTAAATCGATTTTTATAGCGCGAAGGATGATCCTCCTTTTTGATCATCCTAATGACTCACAACTCTGAATGTTACAAAATCGCATTAGCACTTTTTGAAATTATTCGACGATTGGGTGCTCGCAACTATCGCTTTTTTTATCGGAAAAGACGATCAAATGATATGTTTAAATTATTTTGAGGGTGAGAGAATAATTTAAGCACATTGACTGGATCGATCAAGAAATTGCACTTCTCTCTATAAAGTATTTTTTCACGAAGAATTATTTCCTCATTAAAACCAGATATAAAATTAGAGTTAAATATTTCAAATTAATTCAACATTTTGTGCATTTTTCATGATCTGCGGTAACGGCGAAATATCAATATCTAGAGAATCACAATTTTGGAGACCCGATTTGACAAAAAATTTACAATTAAAATTTGTCGCTCAAGAAAATTAATGGCAATCTCGCCCACTCCGCGAACAACAGTTTCGCAAAGCTATGAAGCTCATTGTCTTTATCTGGAGATAAGCCGGCGGTGCAAGTAGCATTATCAATAAGAAATTATTTCGATTTGATTAACAAGTGATGTAATTGCACGGAGAGCTCATTGATTTTCAGCAATTCTTGCAAAGTAGTCCATCGCACTTAAAAGGGCACGCACTAGACCTACACTGAGAGAAATGTTTTGGAAAAATTACTGTTATTCTAATAAAAATTACTATTCAGTCTGAGGAGCGGAGCCGCAGAGTGTCATTTAATGAAATTACTATTCTGTACTATAAATTTTACTAGAATTCTAATAAAATTTATAATACAGAATTATCTAGTCTAAGAAGACTCTAGTCTAGTATAGAATCTAGTATGAATCTACGATTCTAATAAATATTACTAGAACTTTAGTAAAATTTATCATACAGAATGGTAATTTTTTCACCAAATACAGTCTGTGAATCCGCTCCCAGACTGAATAGTAATTTTTCCAAAACATTTTTCTCCGTGTAAAAAAAAAAGATAAAGTCAACTCACCTTAGCGGGGTCGGGTATCCTCCTGATTCCAAGGGCCTCAACGATGTTGGCCCTGATGTCGTCGATCTTGTCGTCGGACAACGAGTCCCTCGGGCCTGCAATGGCCATCCCGGCCAGTAGTAGGGGCCCGAAGATCAGCAGCAAACCGAGGTGACGGAGCGTCGGCAGGCCTTCGCTACTAAAGCGTCTCTGCTGGGCCAGGCCCGAACGGCCCATAGCCGGAGCGGCGGTCCCGCCGAGGTGCGCTTCGCTCGCGTTCGCTTCAGCGGGTAAATCGCGCGGGGCGCGTCGCGCACATATCAGAACCTCAAAACACACCGTCGCAGGAGTCCCGTGCAACTCGCCAGCGCCGCCCACCCTCAAGGCGCCGGCAACCCCCGGCGAGTCATCGCGCCGGCCCGACCGAGCCACCCTCCTGCTTTTTTTTCCTCCCTTGCAAATTCACTGAACTCTCGTGGTTCGTGCTTTCGTTTTTTTTTAGTTTTTTTTTACAATCTTCTTCTTCGATTTTTTTTTAAATTATTATTGCGGGCCTCGCTCTGGATGCGGTATCACGGCGGTCAATTGGTGACGGCTCCGCGTGCGTAGGTGCGACCGGCTCGAGCGAGTGCCGCGTGTAGACTGTTTGCTCGGACGCATCGGCCGCGAGTGTATATACTCCTATCTCTCCTTCTCCCTCCCTCCCGCGTTCTCTCTCGCTCGCTCCTTCCCTCCGTGGAGCGCGCCGCGCGAGTACCTATATACTATATACGCGCGCTCGCCGCTCTCTCCCTCTTCGGCCTCCCTCTCTTTCTCGCTCCTTTTTTTTCTTCTTCGCGCGCTCCGCGACTGACTTCTTCCAGCACTCGGCCGAGAACCGTATCAAGCGACACACCAGACGGCCGTCTATCAAAGGCGCGCGCCTGTATCTCTTGTAATGAGCGATTGCTTGGTTTTTTTTTTTGTTACATGTAGGTGTTTGCCGGCGCTTTGGAGAAAGGTCAGGTGAAGCAGTCAGTGCTATTGATAAGGTGGACGAGTGTGCAAACAGCTCGATGAAGTTAATGAGCCTTCCGAGGATGCATATCGATTTTCTTCACGCTAATCGGTCAATTTCGACTGATCTTTTTAATGGACTTTTCATTATTTTATTTCTGAAACGTAGATTTATTTAAAATCTAGGTCTTTAAAATAATTTTCTAATAAAAGATCACTGATACGTACTAGATTTTTAACACTTTATTTAAGAGTCTTGAAAATCGTTAATTGCAATCAAAATATTTTTAAATACAGTCGTTAATTATTAATAAAAAAGTACTATTGACGATTTAACCATGATCCACCTGTCAAGACTGATTAATCAAACATTAACGTTAAAAAATTTTTTTACGTAATTTTTTTATTTTCTGTTTCATAAATATATGATAGATCTCTATATAATTCAACAGATGAATTAAAATAGCATAACAATTAATATAAATCGTTTTTATGAATCACATTCTTCTATTCAATTCGATGATTTCGTTTCTAGCTCAAGTTTTAGGTTCTGCTGGAAAATAAGTACATTGTTTTACTGCTGCAATTAATCTCTTAATACTAGGAAAATATTTAATTTTCACAACAAACTTCTAAGAAAAACTATACAGAAAGCATTAAATGAAAAAAAAAAGTTATTGTGTACACTTTTTTTCTAGCTGCGTACTTTCCATCAAATTAACAATTTTCGCGTACTTTCCATCAAATTAACAATTTCTCGTGAAACTTCAAACTTTCTGACGAAGCACGAGTGAAATTCTAGCGACGACGATTCATCAAGCGAAAATCCCATACCTCCCGCCTTCGCCGAACTCAAATAGCCACCCCCGCGCGCTCCCCCTTCGATTTCCCGCGTAAATTCGATAATAGACGAACGCTCGCAGCAAAGTTGCCCCAGTCGCGGGGGCGGCCGTTTAATAGGCGACCCTTAAAAATAATTAGCGTTTGCTCGGCGCACACTCGGCCGGCGGCGGCGTTAAAGCGGCTCTTGCGCTTTCAATTAGCCGCCGCTGTCCTACATGCCTCTCCCGACTCTTCTCGGAAGAAGGAGGGCGCGAAAAAGGGCGTGTATGCCGGAGCGCGTTTTCCGGCGCTCGAGCGGGCCGCGATAAGAGCAGGGACTGCGACATGACGCCTACCCAATTCGAAAGTTTGAAAATCTCGATGACAGCTGCCTTATCTTTCTCTTTCTCTTTCTCTTTTTTTTAAGCGGAACTTTCCTGCGCTTACGCGCAAACAGGTCCGGAAGTCCCTCTGTCCCTCGACTCGGGCTGCCCGACGAGTTTTTCCGAAGATTCTTATCAGCCGCCGGGAAAATAGTTGCGCCGCGAGTTTTTCACTTTATTTTTATTTGTTTGTCTAATATTTTTTTCTTTACATGCTAAAATGGTTTGAGCCAAATTTAATTCTTAGTGTATACCTTCTAAAATTGAATTAGTCGAGATGCTTCACTGATGCCTGAATCGTGAATCTCTTTCCATTAATTTGCAGTGAAAATTCGCTAATTATAGTAGTGTTTCACTAATTCATCTTTAGATAGTGAAACACTCGAAGAGTGAAATTAGACTCTATTTATGTATCTACAATTCTAATAAATATTATTAGAATTCTAGTAAAATTTATAATACAGAATAGTAATATTTTCATAAAATGCAGTCTGTGGTTCAGCTCTCACTCGTGTATGAGTAAAAAAAATCACTCTATTTCACTTCATCAAGGGAGTTAATTTCACTATACAATTAAAGTGAAAAATTCACCCAGATAGAATTAATTTTCACTCTATTTAACTGCAGCTGATTTAGCGAGTACGCTTCGCCGAGGTGGTAAAATTTTGCGCGGCGCTCGATTCAACCTGTCGCGCGACGAAATCAGTTATATTAATCTTATCGAGGCCAATGGAATTATTTATACGAATTCGTCGGCTCCGCGTCGATTAAATTCTTGCCCGAGGCGAGAAATGGCTCGATTCGAAAAGGAAAAATAAAAAAGCAACAGTGGCCCGGCACGTGGCGCGGGAAGTGGCAGCGGCCCGCGAGAAAAACATTCAATTGCCCCGATGCGGTACTTTTGATTCAATTGCTTATCGGCGAAATTCAGTTCAGGCAATCTTATCATTCGTATAAATATAGTTATCTATTTTTCGCATAGTTTCCGATCGATCATCATAAAAATACTTTCGCGAATGTCGCGAAGGAGGCTGCTGCAACGTTTCTTTTTCTTTTCGGTTAGCGCGTGTCTTGTGCAATATTTATTATTAATTTTTAGTTCATTATTTATTTACTGTTACTAGGAACTTTAATTAAAAGCTCGTTATGTGTACTGCATAATTTATGTGCTTCTTCCTTGAACTTTCGTGCCGTTAAAAGGCCCAGGTTTTTGTGAGTATACAAATAACAAAAAATATAAAAAAATAATCTCTAAGATGTTTGTACTTATCAATTGACTTATTTGTATACCAAAATATTTCTTTGATGAGTTTATAGAAATTTTTTCTTAATCTTTCGCATTATTCGCATCATTTGAATAACTTACACTGATAGAAAAGATCCTTTGATCCAAAGCCAGTGTCTTTAATATAAAGCCGTACGCATTTAATATAGTCCAAAGGCATAAGTATTAGATGTAAAGAAATGGTGCATTAATTATTAAGCCATCTACAGGATTTTTGTCAGTAAACATGATCGCGCATTAACTATTAAGAAATATTTCTTGAATGCTAATACATACTTCTTTATTTCAAATAGCATGACAAAATTATTTTTTAAAGCCGCGAAGACTTTGGGATAAAGAATCTTTTCTATCAGTGTATGGTGAACTGGAACAAGGATTAAGTAATTTACTATCAATAAACGAACTGCTTTGGGAATTCTTAAAAACATGGAAGTAATAAAACACTTTTTTTGTAGAGGCAACATTTAAAGTTTTAGAATAATTAGAACAATTAGTTTTAATTCTATGATGAGAGAAAGGGTGAAAAACACAATTTTTTTAAATCGAAATTAATCTAATTAAATAATATTAAATTTAATTAGATCTACGAAATAATCATTAAATTCTTTCTATTGGAAAAATTAGGAGTTTTTGTCAGAATACGTTGAATTAAAATAGAATTGAACATATTCAAGGCAAAACCTAAATTTTCTATCATCAAGTTTTCAAAATTACTGTATATGATCTGTTATAAATTTTACTAGAATTTTAGTAATGTGTATCTACATTTCTCGAAAAAATTACTAGAATTCTACAAAAAATTTATAACACAGAATCGTAATTTTTTTCACTAAAATAATCAAAAAAATTCTCTCAGTGTACGTTTAACTCTCTAATAAGTAAAGTTTCCAGTGTTATTTGGTGAATTCGTCTACCAGTTAGTTTAAATTTTTGTGAGTGTACAATATTTTAGGTGAATTTTATTATACACGCTAAAAATGATACTTTTCAGTTAGACGTATCGGAATACAATGCGAACGGCGATAAGAAAAATAAGAATTCCCATAAATCGCTAAAAAGGAAAAAGGAAGGTAAGTATGCCGTCGGTGCGGGAAACAAAGCGAGCGATTTGCATAGTCCTCGTCAACGGCTGAACCCTCGTGCACACCGAGCAGGCGAGTGCATACACACGGCGAGCCATCAAAATTACACCGGCGCTCGGACACGCGGCTAACGTCGAAAGCCCTCTCGTCGTTCTGTTACCCTCGTGCATAGCCGCACGTCTCGCTATTCAATTTCGACTGCGCCGGCCCCGTACGGTTTCCCGCCGTCACAAAAGGAGACGCACGAATGCAGCGATCGAACGATACGTAAGTACGGCGGCCGTCGCTTCCTCCTCCTCCTCCATTGCCTCTCTTCTTCTTCTTTTTTTACTCCGCGTCGGCCACCCCCGCGTGGCGGGTAAACAAGCCGCGCGATTCATATTGCGGCGCAGTATGTATATATACACGACAACAGCAGGTTTCCGTGACGGCGCGCACGCCTCTTGCCCCTTCGATTACTTCATCGGGAGCGGATAATCCGCCGCCGGGAGATCGGCCGGAGGGAGGTCGGCGAGGGCCTTGGGACGGGTTTCGCCAAGGCCCGCGCGTCGCCTTTAATTATTCGCGTGCGCACGTACGCTGCGGCGAGGTGGAGATGAAGTGGGGGGGGGAAGGGGGGACGGGGGGCGCACCGGGTGGTCCGCGCAGACGAGAAGGAGGCACCTCTCGCGAAGCGCAAAAGGATGCGCCGAGCCGGGGCTTCACTCAGGATCGCGGTGTTCCGACGAGCTTTTTTTCTAACGGCCCCCGAGAGGGATATACACACTGAGAGAAATGTTTTGGAAAAATTGTTATCTGGAAGTGAAGGCATAACCTGCATTTAGTAAAAAAATTACAATTCTGTAATTATAAATTTTACTAGAACTCTAATAACATGTAACTACAATACTATAATAAACATTACTAGAATTCTAGTATAATTTATAATACAAAATGGTAATTTTTTTACTAAATGCAGTCTGCGGTTTCGCTCGCAGACTCGATAGTAATTTTTCCAAAATATTTCTCTCATCAACATATAGGTTCTTTCTTTTTCGATGCATTGGTTATAAATTAAGGAACCGTATGCACAGCTTTGATAACGATTATTTGGATGTAAACAATTGTGTTTTTACACAAATACTATGGTGGACTATTGGTGGAGATCAGTTTAATTTGCTGCTTCTAAACAGGGTGAATACGATTTATAACTACCTCTACTTTTACGTCATTTTATTCTGCTTAAAAGAACAGTGTTTTTATAAAAGACTTTTCCAATATACAGATTGTAATCGGCACAAAAATAAAAGCAGATAGTCATTCCATGCTTGACTCATTTTACAAAGAATTTGAAGAATTTGAAGCGATATTATCTTGTAGTACATGATACTAAGTAATCGTCTCAAAGTCAGAGACCCACATCTTAATTTTTCATAAGTTTCCAAATACAATCTATAAAGATGCCCAATTAAGGTAACTTTCGATATCTCCGATAAAGAACTTCGTATATTAGAGCGCACTAGAAGAAAAAATTGAAAATTAAGTTAAACAAATGCGCATGGCCTGAGTGAATGCCTGCTATCTTAAAAATTACGAGCTCACGGTCGCAATACTTCCTGTGCCCGTCTCGTTGCGATCAATATTGCAAACTTTCATGACATTTATATACCACCCCTCGATTCTCAATCGCAGTTTTCGCGGAAATTCCGGCGGCATCACGCACTAACTTGCACGTCGCATAAATACGGTATCATCGGAACAGCAAGCGATGCAAGGACAACGCGCTTCCGCGACGCCATACAAATTTGATGGATTACTGGAAAAACCGAACTGGTATTTATAGTTTATCGGCGAGGATCGATCTTGTAAATTCAATTGCCGCGTAATTTCATGCGTCCGACTGGTCTAAAGTCTGAGTACACATAGACCGTCGGTCGCCTATATCGTCGGTCTGGTTGGAAAAGGTGTCATCTCCATTGAAAACGATGGTGAAATGGCACCTTTTCATACTGGACTCCGCGATAACCCCTTCTTGGTCTAGACCGATGGTATAAAACATAAATCGCTCCACGGACAGAAAGTAACTCAATCAACGCCGTGATCCACTTATGATACACTTAAGCCGCGGGCACTTAATAAAAATTTTTCAATTTCGTCGACGGACGAAATATAAAAAAAAATGAGGGTAGACAAACAAAAGGCACGGGCAGGTGCGACACACTGACGCGCGAGCGAGTTTCGCGGAAGCGCTAGGTGCATTACATCATACTCGATCGTCGCCGCGGCCAAGGCGAATAAACATGATTATAATAACTTTCACCGGGTTCGAGGGACCCACGTACACACACACACACACACATATATACGTATTTATTTATTTAATTTATTTAACATAAATTTAAGGAATTAAAAGTTCTTAGGTACAACATATTTATACAAAAGCTATAAATTATATAGACTAACTTAACGAAATATAACGAAATATAATTGATCAATAGATTCAATTGATTTTATAGTATTAGATAAATAGTTTCAAAATCTTTTCACTCTATATAATGAAGGTGGATAAAACCCAAAGTTGTTTTAAATTTTAATAAATTTTAAAAGCAAATTGTTTTTTCGTCTGCTAAATTATGGCACAAAATTTGAATTTTTAATTGAGACCCCTTTAAGATGCGCGTATTGCTCGGATCGCCCCTATCTATTATCCGCGAAAGGTGCGTTTTTTAAACTAAAATTTATTAATTTCTCGGAAATCGCCGAGACGCGCATCCGAAATCTGGGCGAGCGATTAATAATGATCGGTGCTCGAGGAAACGCGGGGAATCCCCCCAAGTTTTTTTTTACTCCGCAGTGGGCTTATCAGCGCGGCATCTACGGCGTCGCGTGTGTACGCGGAAGCCGGGCAAGTCACCTGTGCGCGCGCGCCGGAGACAAGTGCAACGGACTTTCCGGGAACTCTTTCGTGGCAATCAATGCGCGCGGCTGGCCTTCAACTTGCACCCGTTCGGCCCCGCGCCGAGCTCAATTTGGTGCAATCAACCGCGAAACGCTCGGCTCCGAAGCGTCGCCCTCGTCCTCGTGCTTTTCTACGGAACGCGGGGAGATTATTCTTTCTTAGCATTTTTTTTTTCTTTCTTAATTTTTTATTCATTCTCTTTTATCGATGATTTTTTAATGACTCGCGGAATGTTTTCACGTGTGCATGTCATGCAAATTTATTTATGCATATACTTAGTTTAATTATCTTAAAGGAGTTACATTGTTTAATTAAAAGAGTAATTAGTTCCGGAGTAAGTTGTTTTAATCGTATACACTGAAAATATATAAATTACTAAAGAATTTATTAATATTCAGATCGTTACATTAATTATAAGAAATATTAATTATAGCTCTAACAGAAAAAGAAATGTTTAAAAATTGAACAGCATAAATTAATTGCAGAGTAAAGCAAATATATGAGCATTGTACAACTCGAGGTCATCAAAAATAGAAATAGAATTATATTAGATAATTAAATGTACAACAAATCTACAAACTTCCTGCAATGATAATCGACTTTTCTCAAAATTTCTACTTATACTCCAAGTAGTTAGCCTCTACAATTCAAAATTAACGAAGAATACAAATTCAATAACAGCATAATTATAGAAATTTAAGGAAGATTCTAAAGATCAGCCTACTTATTCTCAGAACCTGGAGCTTTAAAAGATCCTTCCATTCTAGTTCTATAAAAGTGATTTAAAGCATCACTTTCAGTTTTTGAAAACCTCTCGAAGCGCTGACGAAAGACTCGACGCTAAAGACTGTACAGCGAAATGACGTAATGGGAGAATTTAAAACGCGTTAGAATGCAATGACGTAGTAGTTTTCGTAGTTCGCATCCGTTTGTACAGAATTTTTCATTGTGAGTACGCGGTTGTAAGATCGTAATTGTCGATTGACCGAAAAATTGCGCGAGCCTCGGCTTCGATTGCCCGACGTGAGCGTGCGGATATATGCATGACCTACATACGTCGCATTTGCTTTAACGGAAGGGTCGGCCGATGTGCGAGAATTTACCGGGCGTTGTACTCGCTCAAGCAAAACCAACTGTGAGATCGTAAAAAAAATTCTGCTTCATATGATATTAACTGAAAATATTATTTAAAATAGCCATAAAAATGATTCGACGATATATTTGATAAATTGAATAATTTTCTTAGATAGTTATACGTATATATATTTTTTTTCATTAGCGATTTTTCTTATTTAATTTTATGTAATTTTTAAATTTTAGATACTTTATATTAAAATGTTAAAAAATGCAAATATTTTTCATTTCGTTATTATTTATTAACGCTTCATTTTGTGTCTATTCAATTCAAAACATTCTTAATAACCCTACGAAAATAAAAATTTCAATAATTACTAGCATAATCTCGCCCCTCGACAAATTAATTGCGATTACGTTGTCAAAAAATCACTTCAAGTAAAAAGAATGGGGTTAACATATTAATGAGCGAGTGGTGGACGCCTTATCGCGCCGGACGTAAAATAACGGCGAGACTGCCTTCGCAAACGTTGACTAAAGCCCCTGAAAAAAAAAGTGGAACGAGCTTACGCATCCCGCGGCTGTCTGCGACACGAGCGACCCCCGAGCGTCACGCAAGAGACGCAGAAAAAAAAGTAGGCGATCGTCGAAATCTCGAGTAGCGCGCAGGTGAGTTGAGCGCGTGGGCTGAGCGGCGGCGATGACTAAAGCACTTTGGCGGTCGAGGTCCCGGGAATCGATTAATCGGGATTTCCAGGTAAGTCACCCGTACTCGCGGCCTCCCTCGCGGCGACATGCGAGCCACCCCCGGAGGCTTCCTCGGCGCGCTGCGCCACATACCCACCCCCTGCGCGCGTCGCTGGGATTTCCCTTGGAAAATCCTGCGAAAGGGTTGGGCGGCGGCTCGTTATTTACAGCTGTTCACGGGAAAAGGCATTAAAAAAAACCTTTGTGTGCTCTCGAAATAGCGTCGCAGCAGACGCTCCTTCGCTTCCGAGGAATTGACCTTATACGCGCGCGAAAAATACGCGTGTTTCAAAACAAAGACCAGCAAAAAGAGTTTGGGGGTGAATTTTTTATTAATTCCCCGCAGTAGGGCAAATTACTGGATATCCTTGGACGCAGAGGAATTTACGAATCGAGTCAAGGCTTTGACGAACTTGGCAAATTTCTCGCATGAACTCCGCGCATTCCACGCCCTCCTTCGAGTTCTCCCAGAGCCCTTCGGCACCCTTGGAAAAACCCGCGGTTTAACACCTCGTTTGCTGCTAATTTGAGCGATCGAAGGACTAGATACGCCGATTGTTTCCGGAAAAATACAATTAGACCACGTTTTTTTCACGAGGTCGATCGGGGAAATTCCAGATCCTCGCCATTGATAATTTTTGCTTTATCGGCGATTCCTGTATTTTTTCGTCCCGTTTACCGGGTGTTCTTCTGGAACCGTAAGAGAATATAAGAATCCCTAGAGTCCTCAAAAAAAAAAAAAAAACACTGCAAGAAAAAAAAATTAATTTCCGCAGCAATCACCCAACCGAACTGGACGGTATCGTAATCATTTTTTTTCTTCACGATTAAAAATGGACGCTAATAAAGTAATAAAGCAGCCTCGTAAAGATCCAGGTGATTCTGGGGAGAGGGCCCTTCGAGTATGCTAATTCGCGCCGCCGAAATTCACCTGGTGAATCATCACTCCTGAGCCGTCGCTTCGGGGGATTTGAACGATTGCACTCGCGCACGCATTGCTCGGCGTCGCGACGCTCGCAAAAAAACGGAGCAGGAAAACGCGAGGCCGCTCACGTATACATAGACTGAAAGGGGGAAATACCCATTGCGCGGCGACGCCGCCCGTCCCGCTTACCTGTTCGCCTATTTTCTCGGCGTGACGCGCCGTCTTCCCGTATTATTTTTCGTTCACGAGAAAAATCATCGAGCGTAAAACGCAACGTTAACGAGCGGCGGCGCTTCGTAGCGTGAAATTTGTTTGTTTTCCTTCATTGTTTTGCTCGCTTCCTACTCCTTCAACTACTCTTTATGGAGGAAAAGGTTTTACGGATGAATTGAATCGCGCGCGGCGTAGGGGATCGATATTTGTGAAGGAGTTATGCGGAATCGTGGACGTAGAGGGGATTTCATTAAGAAACTGCGCTGCGGCTGCGTGTGAGAATTAACAAGTTTATTTTTTTTTTTTTTTAATTTGATTAACTACACATTCTTGAATGATACATATGTTCGTGTACGAATAAGTCGCTTTATAAGTATTGGCTAAATGTGTTGCATTTAATGCTTTTTATTAACGATTGTACATAGTAATGTAATTACATTTTTCTATATAAGTGTATATGTATATTAAATGCACCATATAAGATCTAATTTTTACAAATTTATATTCAATTATTTATTTGCAATTAATATACTAATATGCTATACCATTTTTTGTCCGACGCTTTTTACTTTATTCGATACTGTAATTTAAATTTATTCTATTCTTTATAACCAAAAATTGTTTCGTTTCTTTAAAGGACGTTCTATTTCATACTTAAAGGGATAAAGGAGAAAAAATGATGTTAGTGTTTAAAATTTTCTTTTGCTACGAAATAATGTAGTTACTTATTATTGTAAGTCATAGTACGAAAAAAGAACAAAAAAAATTATTAAAAACGTGTGTGAAATATTATTCCAGTAAAAAATTGGAAAAAATGGCACATTCAGATTCGTATTCCAGCTGTCAATGAAATTAAATAATCAATTGTACAACAACTACGTTAGAAGTGTACACAATTTCACAAATTTGCAGTTCATTTCAACCTTTAACCAAATTAAGTGAATTCAATAAAAGACCGCATCACGACATTTCTCTTACGTAATAAAAAGTGAATGACATATCGATTGTATGGAAAAATGTGCTGTGGTTATTTACATAACTCTCGTCATTAAATTCATTATTGCAACTACCAAATTCACTCGAGGAAAATCATTACTGTCAAGTGCCTCTTAGAAATATCGAAGAAAAGGGCCAATGTGAAGGTTTCAACATCAGACGTTCAAAGACTTTCGATTCTTAAACACGAATTATGGCCGGTTTCGTTTATGCACATTAATGCACTCAAAAAGGAACAAAGTAACCAGTAACCAATGTAAATAGAATCCCGATGGAAATTGTCCGGTTTTTTTCAATAATATCTCGCTTATTTTACTCTGATTCAATTGCCAATTTGAAAAGTGATTTTTGCATTAAAAATTACCATAGTATGTTCTATATCCAGGACATATTCGCAAAATTAAATAAATTTATTAAGTTTTTTCTCTCGGTATATATATGTACTTATTGATTTGTTATTAATTAATTTTATATAATAATGCACGATAAATTGCGATTTATTTAATCATCGATTCTTCATCAAAACTCTATAAATGAATCGGATATAATGATAAATAATAAGGTTATAATAAAAGTGTTATAAATACTTTTTATCCAGTATATTCAGCTCACATATTACTATAAATTTCGTTAATTATTTTCACGGTAAAAGTATATTCTTATAAAATATTATAAAAGTTTATAAAGCCGTGTGCATTAAATTAAATTTTTATTTTTTATCTTCTTACTTATAAATATGTCTTTATTTAATCAAATGCGCACAGCTTTATATTAAAGGCACTGAAAGATCCTTTCTATCGTTGTAGAATTACATCGAAAACGGATGGTGCAAAAACCTCGTTCCTTTTGATAAAAGCTTTTTTTTATAAGTTTTTATCGAACCTTTTCAACGGGGTCCTGCGGCGGCGAGAGAGAAGACGCCGAAGCGTGCAGCCATGTAAACAAGAGTCTCGATAGCTTGTCGTCCTTTAACCGGCTACCGAAAAAAGAGGGACGACCTTTCTCACGGCGATTGCCGGGGGCGCGCGGATTTGAAGCTCGGTCTACCGGCTACCGGTCTCCTTCGCGACGAGGCGTTGGTTGAAAAGAGAAAGAGCGAGAGGGAGGCCGAGGGAGAAAGCGAGAGAGAAGCATCGCGGGGCTTCTCTATTTTTAACGATCGCACGCGGCCCGCATTGGCATCTCTCTCAGCGCGCGACTCGCGGCAAAACGTCGACTTGCCTGCTTTAAGGCTTCCTGTCGGCCTCTTCCTCTCGTCCGTTTCTCTCCTCCGCTTCCTCTCGACAAAGTCCCCCGTCTGCCTGCTTTTTTCGCACGTGCCGACGGGCGCGGAGTTATCCGACGTCCCGAGGAAGTGACTCTTCGCTTGATTTTTTCCTCGTTGAAAGGGTCTTTTAAGGGGTAACACCACTGTAACCCCCCTAAAAAGAGTTTTTTTGATAATGTTTTTTATTTAGAAAGGAAAAGTTTGTAAATTCTGGCAAAAAACGGCATCTATTTGTTTATAAATAATGTTCAAATTATCTTATCAAATATCCCATACGTATTAGTGTACTGCAAAATGTAATATTAAAGGTAAATTTAAAATTTCAACAAAAAATAATGTAATTTGTTCGAGTTCAGCTGCATGACGATTTAAAAGATCGTGTTTTGAGAAAAACACGTTCACAGTTTGATTTAGACGTTTCAGAACAGAGCAGCCATCTCGGCCAAGATTTCCAAATTCAAATAAAAACGTTTATTTTCAGCTATGAATCTTTTTGCCTCATATTCTAGAGGGTGAAAGCACCTTTTAAGCTAAAAAACTTTTTGATTTTTTTAAAAGAATTACAGTGGTATTACCCCTTACTCCTTACCCCTTAAAACTCTGAAAAATTGTGCGAAAAATCGCATAAAGTCCAATAAACAAGTCGCCGGATTTTATAAAATCGACACCCTTTTATCGTACTGTACAAGATTGTTCTTTCTTTTTGCTCCTCAAGGTGCGAGGCGATGACAGGTGCGCTTTTGATTTCCGGCGTGTGACTCAATCGGAGAAATTAAACGAGGTGCACAGGAGTGCAAAGGTATACGGGGATTGATTTATGCTGCTCAAGAGGATCCGAGTTAAGTCGATTATTTCGAGAGAGGCACATTGACGTGTTCATTCGTCGAGAGAAATTATGACGTTTTATTCAGTACATAATTTATTTTATATTCGATTAGAAACATAGTGGATTTCAATATTGAAATCGGTGCAATTGATTCGAAACTGATTAATTCACCAATAAATATCGTTTTTTACGTATCTCTTTGGCACATGCTTTTAGTTCAGTGCTTTTTTGGCTATTTATTGCAACTGTATATTCATTACATTTGAATTTATAACACTTAGAAAAATAGAATATGGTAACTGCAGTAAGATGCAAATTACTGATTGAAATACTTCCTCGCTCCTAAAGTGTCGTGATAAGAAAATTTCTTATTACAAAAGTTTAAATAAATGTTACACATAATGCGATTTGTTGCATATTTAGAAAGGACTGAAAGTTGCATTGTAAAAAGAAACTAAAATAATCAATACAATTCTCATAAACACTTAAAACATGTAAATAATAGAAGGTGATTCACATTTCACACTGGTCGAAAACTGATGACCGTCGAAATCAATTTAAAAAGCATCCATCAAATCTTACGAAACGATTTTCTCCGTCTCCTGGTAGCGCGATCGACCGAGTGCAATTGAGTTCTTTTGCCGAGCAGGCATCCGATTGGATAGCACTCGTGTTGCCACCATCAGTTTCCCGACATCTCGGCCACAACTTTCTTCAGAATTTCAATTCCCTCCTCGTTGATTTTCTTGTAGCCAGGTATCCCTACTTTCGCTCTATTTATCCAAGTTGCCACGTTCCTGTATTTAACTACGTCGAAGCCAAATGCCTATTGAAAAGTTATCTGTTTTTATTAAGCGACAATTTAATCATTTTTTGTACGGTCTTGTTATTGTTAAGAAGAAGCTATAGTTATTAAATGCATATTTCTTTATTTCAAATACCATGAAAAAATTAATTTTTATTTTTTATAAATAATTTTTATTATTATATATTGAATAATTGTTCAAAGGTGCGAGGAGTTTGGGTCAAAGGATCTTTTCTATCAGTGTAATAATATAATTAGATGTTTTAGCGCAAAAATGTGCATTCGCTATATTTACTTTAAGTTTTAAAAATTAAATTGGAAACGCGGAGATTCTGTTTGTAAATTACTGTAAAGTAAAATGTAATTTAAAGTATAAATTAAATGCTAAATATAGCTATCACGTCCCGAGAAAAAAAAAAACGACGATTAATTAATTTTATAAATAGTTCGTATCAACTTTTTTTAATATTCATATGACTTTAGCTTTTACATTTATAAAAAAAATCTTTAAATATACAAATAATTTTTAAAAAGTATCCAACAGTCACTTTTCAGATACTACAGATGCAATACAGTAAAAATTGCGAAAGAAAAAAAACTTTTCTTCAAATACTTTTCCAACTCCGTTTGTTCTATTGCATAATCTTTATTTACTATTTAAATGGATGCATGAGTAAAAGGGACCCGCGTGAATCATTAAACCGCCGCGGGTCCAATGTGAATTTAAAGCAGAAACAGACGGTAGATAGACGATAATTGAATTAATATTGCAGCGGGCCTTGAAGATCCTTTTAAACGAATAAAAACAATGACTGTGCAAAAGTTATTAAGTGTCGGGGAAAAGAAAATAGCGTATTTGGGTTAGTCAGGTGTACATTGGCAACGGCGTATACCTCGGCAGTCGTGACCGTCGCGATTATCGACATGTCCGCTATGGTCAAATTCCGACCGGCCACGTAATCCTGGCCCTCGAGCATACGGTCTAAAATTTCGAAGGCCTCCTTCAGCTTCTCGTATCTCTCGGGGGAATGCGCCTCCTCTATCTTAAATATTACCGGGAACTGCAATTTTTAAAAAGAAAGCTTTTTACAGTCGGCTGTTCGATGTCAGTCAGGAATGCGAGGCGCAACGCCTCGGCAAGCGTGTAACTCAACACTCCCGGTGCGCGATCCATAAAGTTTCCTTTAAGGGAAGAGATAGGCCCTCCCTGCCGCGATACAAGCTCACCGAAAGGAATCCACTTTCTTCCTCCTTTCGGGCCCTTTTGTTACTTATTTTCTCTCGAGATGTTTACGATGCAAAGTGATTTCTTAACTCACAGCGGCTTTAATCACTTCTTCTTCTTTATTTTAATGATAGTAGCTTATGTTTTTGTGCGCGAAGAGAATCGTGTCTTAGAAATTATCGCGAGAATGAACAGTTATGTGAAAAAAATTATTACGAGGTTAGTAATCTGGAGATTATCCGTTTGGTCAATATTAGTCTAGAGTGTTGTAAAATGTGTACACCAAAGCGTCGTAATCTTTACGAAGTTTGTGACGAGTTTACCCAACCGTGATTAATTTATATCAAGCAGTAACACTAATTAACACTAATAATGAATAGTAAAAAAATTAATTTTTGTAATAAAAAGACGCTCATGAATCCACTCCTTCTTTGTATGAGGCAATGTTTAAATTAGCCCTTTTATTCCAAGATTACTTTTCTATATTTATCTCTTCGAATTTTCAAAATATTTTTCAAGGCAAATACGTCGGATATAAGCATTTTAAATTTTTTCAAACCTTTTTTTAGTTGAAAAGTAGCCTTGCAAAAGATGTTGAAAATTCGGGGTCTCGATCGTTAATGAATTAAAATTAAACTTTTCATTCTAATAAAACAAAAAAGAAATTAAATTTTTTTTAAAGAAGTGACAATAGCCTATATTTAACACGTCAAAGGCCGTTCACTAGGAAAGGTAATCGTAAGTAGTAAAAAAACTTTTAACGATTCCCGGAAAATCCATCATTTTTTCAAATCGATTTCCCCCTGAATCACGCAAGGTTCCGCTCAAGAAACTCCAGGAACATAAAAAAACAAAATCAGAGACAAGTCGACTGAATAAATTAAAAGGTAGCATAAGAAAAGATAGAACAGGTCATACGTAGTACTGGGCCATGGCCTTGTAGAGTTTGCCAACGTCGAATTGGAGCGCTTGATTGACGAGGGCGCGGCCGGAGGGATCGGTCGGCAGGATCCGCGAGCTCTTGCCGTACTTCTCCACCAGGTAGATCATTATGGCTCGGCTGCAAACGAGATCGCCAGGACTCAATCGTGACTTTTCCGCCTCTAACGAGCTGCGAGCGCTGCGAGGCTGCGCGAGTGTGAAAAAAATTCTAATGACTCGGACGATTGTGCAAGTCGCGACGCGGAATGGAGCAACGATCTCCTCGTCGTAGGCTCTCCAAGATTCCGTGAAAATTCGTATTCCTTTTTAGGTTGTTCGGGGGAAAGTAGAGTATCTAATAATCCATTGCAGATCTTCTACATTCGGTTACAATATCTTATTTCCGAATGTATACTTTATACGCTGAAAAAAAGATTTTGTAGCTCCAACTAAGTTGTCTCCTTACTCAATAAATTTGAAAACGTGAAACTCATTTGAGAAATGTGAATAGTAACAAATTTTGTGTGAAAAATATATCAAATGCCATTATTCACATTTTAAAAGGGAATTTCACATCTTCAGATTTACACGGTATAAAATTATTTACTTTATTTAACTAAACATTTAATTTTCATCATGAGAAGTTTTTTGGTCAAATTTATTATGAATGCAATTAAATATAGCTACAAATCAATGAAATAATTTTTGTATAGAAATAATTTAATTATTTTTTTGGGTGTAAATCAATAAATTAATTTTGAAAGAGGTTGCAATAAAATATTTAGTTGGATACGCAATTTTTTTTTTCAGTGTAAATCTGCTTCTTTGAACATTTTATTACAGACATGATAGAAGAAGTACTTTGGCATTTTTACAGCTTCAACTTTTTTACTTTTCGTCCATATTAGAACATTTATGCTTACAATTACGTATGCGACGCTGTTATTTTACAGTTTCGTTTAGAAAGAAAAATAACATAACGAGTATATGTTGTGCAACTAAAGGAGATAATTGATTTTTCCTTTTCTTGCACATTGTGTTTTTTTTTTCGAATAATTTTTTTCTGAGGGAGCAGAAGTAAAAATCTTCTACCACACGAAAAAGCTCTACTTTCTATTAGTTTTTTTCAATCGTGTACTACTTTTGATGCAAAAATATTGCTCGGTAATTTCAATGTCTCAGTACCAACACTATTCTAAGCTATTTTATTTAAAAAGTTTGATAATAACTTTAAAAATTCTTTAAATTTAAAGAGACAAAGAATAGATTGCAGATATAAAAATTAAAAGTACAATTTAAAAAAAAAAATAAAACTTGCAAAATTTTTAATAAACAATAACGGATCCGTTATAAAGTAAAAGCCTTTGCCATCTACCGCTAAAACTTGAAAGTCGCTTTTTTAAAGCTCGTAAAAACCTTTCATCGGTAAAGTAGTTCTCCATTCCTTCGATCAGCCAATTATAAAACACACCACTAACCTTTCGGCAAGTTTAAAATCGCCGTCAACGAGAACTGGTATTTTCCTATCAGGATTGATCTGAAAACGGATAAAATTTATTTAAAAAATTCGCCTTGAAATGTTCACCCTTGCTTCGACTTATAACTAGACAAGGGAAAGTAATCACCTCTTCAAATTCTGGAGTCATGTGCTCGCCCTTGAAAATGTCGACAAAGTGGAGCTTTAACGGAACTTTGATGTACTCCGCCGTCAACCTGACCGCGCGACTCGGTGGACTATAGGGCCCGTAGTATAACTCCATGATCTTCGTTAGTCGATCCTTTAATTTACGCTAGAATGATTTGCACTGGGAAAAATCACGCGCTGCAGCGGAGCTGCAACGAGGCACTGACGACGCTATAGACTGGCCTATTCGATGGCTTTGCTAGTCTACGTCTCGTCGATACTATAATGTCATGCCCTAGGAGGTAAGCACTGTATTAAAGGTTCGCGTGTGTATGCCACTTCTTTTAATGTACAGTAATCTTACACACGAAGCAAGAGGCGAGAATAAAACATGAGATAATTTGCGACCTTCCAAATTTATACACATTAGCCTCGTTGCCTTCGCCGATTACATATTCTGAAAACTATACAACTAGGAAAATGTGTAACTTGTCACTGACTTGCGGCAAGCCAAGTGACATCAACTAAAACTACTTATAAATATATAAGGAAATAAGTAAAAGTTTTACAAGTACCATACGTCAAAGAATGTAACTGATTTTATTACGGTAAAATGCGGAATACCAGTTTAAACTACTTTAAAATGCACTTGATTTTTTTACTTTTTATCGAATCGATCAGCTGTTTGTATTCTTTCAGACCGGTCTCATTTATTTCGTTGTACTTGGGTATTTCTGACTTCATTTTCGTGAACCATTTGGTGACGTTTTTATATTTACTGAAGTCGTAGCCGAACAGCTAAAAATAATAAAAATTTAATTAATTTATGCTGAATTTAAGGAATAATCAGAATAAGTAGATGATGACACAATATTGTCGTTATTATCTTGCGCTTCTTAATTGGATAGAAAAAATACTAAACGTAAAAAAACTTGTTATTTTTACCGGTAAATTTGATACGCTACTGGCAATGGAGATGTCGGCAACAGTTAAGTGTTCACCAGCTACATAGTCTTGGCTTTCTAAAAACAAATCCAGAAATTCAAAAGCCTTGTTTAATTTTTCCAAGATCGATTTATCTTCTTTCGCGTCTGTGTATAACGGCAATAACTAAAACACATTATAAATGTTAATTTATATTTCTTTTTCGCGAATAATTATTTTTTACTTATTCAAATAAAAGCTGACTGATATGGTCAAACAAATCTTTCTATTTTTACGAAAATTATTCAGCTGATTTAGTTGGTGAGAGTTTTGTAGGGAAAAATGCGATTCATTCAGCGTATCTCGTTTATATCTCAAGGTTTGCAATATCATTGTATAACATCGGAGACAATCAGTGCTGGTAATTAGATATATATGTAAAGTTTTTTCTTTTTAGTTTATGATTTACAATCTTTTAGTTATGTTATTTTGTTTCGACCACTATAAATCTTACTCTATATTTTTTTTTATAAATCCCTTTAAAACTTAATAAATTGACAATTTGACTATCTTGTAGAACAAGCAATGAATGACTTCAACATTCGTGCAATTTTCATTTAATTAGAAGTAATAGAGCCGGGTAGTGATATAATCGTTTCTGTTATTCACGCTATGAGGCATGTCATTCATGACTAGATTTTTTCCCTTCTATTTAGCAGCATAACTAAAGTTTGGAATTTACAATAAAAAATACAATAGTCCACCAAGAAATTAACAATAATATTAACGACTCTAATTTTCATAAATTGAAAATTCCATGAAGAATAACAAATCTTTACACATTGAAAGATCTGCAAAATAATTTTGCCAAAATTAAAGATATCGACCGAGTCACGGTTTATTTGAACTTTCCACCCCTTTGTGATTTTTACGAAGATTTAAGCAATTGTTTACGTAGTAATCGTAGAAAGCTTGATATAAATTGCCCATATCAAAATATAAACGCTGGTTAACGACAGCACGTTGTTTCGGGTCTTTCGGGTAAAGGGAATCATCCTTTGCATATTTTTCAATCAAATACGTTGCAATGGCACGACTGAAAAGTTTACGAATATAGATTAAATAATCTGACTTTCATTAATCATTTTAAATAGTAAATTATGATGTTCAATCACCTTTCCGTCAGATAAAAGCCATTATCGTTCAATGTAGGTACAGCGTGTTGTGGATTCATCTGCAATAACAGCTTAGTATATTATTTTTGCATATTAATTTATTTAATCGGTTTGTTACAATGTACAAAAAAACTCGTACATTTTATTTTTTGATACGACTTATGATCGCATAACTCTAACAGTTTTGTCCTTTGAATAGATAGTGCTAACGACTATCAAATGCGTTTTTAATTTCAAGGTAAAATTTACAATTAAAAGTAATGAACATTTTTAATATCTATGATATGTTTATAAGATATACAGTTAAATGCACGTTTCTAAATATTTGCCGTGAAAAATTATTATTTTTCCTATAAAAACTATTACTTTTCCGTGAGAAGTTATGGAAAATTACCAACATCCGGTGATTCATTTGTATTTTGTTAAATACCTGCAATCGCAGTGAAGATAATATTCTCGAGGTCAATGTTAGACATTACTTACTTTTAAAAATTCTGGTGTTTGGTGTTCACCGTTGAATATATCACAGTATTTAAGATTAAGATCGACACCAATAGAAGCTGCTACTAGACGCACTGTCCGACAAGGCCCACTTATCGGTATGTGATATAAATCGATCGTCATTTTTTGCAAAAAAAGTATGAAAAAAATATTCAACGAAAGCAATAAATATTTTTCTATTGATATCAAATATATTGTTAATATTTATTATTTAAATTGATGTGATAGTATAATCGCTGAAAATTTAAGATTTTTTAAGATTTGATGTGAACGCCTCGCTATTCAGAACATAACTGACCTACTTGGTGAGTATATACGAACAACGAATGCTTTACCGACGCTAGTAAGTAGTATTAATAAATGCGGATGCGTGTTATCTGTACCTGGTATTTAAATTAAGACAATTAAAACACATTATTTATTCTGATTGGATAAAAGTCCTTGAATTAAGCTTCTGTCAAAATTTTGATATTTTCTTGTAAAATTTATTGCACATACAATGTTATTAAAAATTGTAATTATAATGTTTATAAGCTAAACTCTACCTATTAATTTATAATTTCTGTCAAACGAATTTTTTTGCAAGACAAAATCATTGAAGGTAATAAAATCTATGACTAAGGTAAACATAGAATTGAAAATAGTTTTTTAATTCATTTACTGCAAAGGGAGTTCTTTAATAATAATTATTCTAGTTCAAATTAAGATCACACATTTTTCAATAAATATACAAGACATAATCATATGATACAATTTTAATAGTCTAAAAATAATTATAACAAGAATAACACGTGAAGTCATTATAGATTTTCCTTGAATAATATTGCTTAATGATAAACCTGTTTTTTAATTAAAATTCCATTAATCCTTTTCTTGTATCTAAACATATATTTAAGTTTGAAATTACGATTCTACAAATAAAATAGTAAGTAACACATTCAAATTTTTATTGATTTTTATGTTTTAATATAGAAATAAACAGGATTGATGTAATACCTTTTAGAAATTTATTTTGCACTGCTGATAAAAAAATGTAAAAATGAAATAAATAATTCCTCTTTTCAGATAAGCACACATAAATTCACGCATGAAAATGTAATACTACAGTGATATAATATAACTTATGAAAAGCTCATTAATTTTTCTTTAGCAATTTATCTGCTAACTGCTTGTATATTTTCAATCCTTCGCCATTGATTTCTTCATATTTTGGCAATTGAGATGTCACCCTGGAGAACCATTTTCTGATATTTTCGTAATCATGTATATCGTAGTCAAATGCCTAAAATGATAAACAATTTGCGTATAATAAAGTGTACAATTGAAAAATAATTAACGAATACACTTGTTATAAATTTAAAGAAAAGATTTAAAGCCTTACTACAAAGTTGGATACGGTGGTAGCCAAAGCAATGTCAGCAACAGTTAATTTGTTTCCGGCTACATAATCTTCACCTTCGAGAAATTTTTCCAGAAAATTTAGTGCAACACTTATTTTTTCAAATTTAGCAGAGTCTGCTGGCATGCCGTAAAACATTTGACTTCCCTGAAATTGAGATTTATTATCAGATTTCTATTATTCTCACGCACCAATTTTTACGTACGTAGTAATCGACAAATGACAGATATAAAGTTCCTGCATCGAAGTATAAACGTTGATTTACAACAGCACGTTTTTGTGGATCTTTCGGATATAAGGCGTCATTTTTAGCGTACTTCTCAATTATATATGTTGCAATGGCGCGACTTTAAAAATAAGAATAAAGTCGTTTATTAAATTAATTAAATTTATTATGGTTATTATTTTTATTATTATTAGGAAAATTCGCGTTCACCTTTCTGATAGATAAAACCCATTATCATTCAAAGTAGGCACAGTGTGTTGTGGATTTATCTGAAAAACAATTACATTGAATTAGTACATACATTGAGTAAAAAGTATCATTGAACATTGAAATAATCTAGTTGAATTCTTATGTACACAGTAAATATACTCATCCTAACTATACGAAGAAATATATATTTTAACTATACTCAAGGGCGGGGAGGGGCGAGGGGGTTGATGTCCATGTCAGTGACCATTTTTAATAGAAAAAGTTTCTTTTTAAATTTTTAAAATAAATCTACGTATTAAAGGATTTTGTAAAAAATGTATGTTTCTAATAAATTTCTGCAAAAATTGTTTGCAGACTGTAACATTAAAATATTACTTTTTTTTTGTATATAAATAAAATAAAGAACGACATGAATATAAAAATCTCGCTTACTTTTAGATATTCTGGTTTAAAATGTTCTCCCTTCATAAGATCGACTTCTATAAGATTAACATTCACGCCAATGGAAGCAGCGACTAAACGTACCGCTCGGCATGGAGAACTTGCATGAGCGTGGTACAAATCGATTGGCATTTTTTCAACTGAAATAAAAAATAATTAAGGTACATTTCAAAAAATATAATTCTATTCAATCCCTTAAGATTTAAAAACAATTAATTGCTATACTTGTATTTCAACTGCTAAATAGAAAGAACAACGTGAGTGAGCCTCAAGTTACTGAATGTGAACAGGTCGAAAGCCGAAACGGAACTAACTTACCGCAACAGTTCCACGACTAATTATATATATATAGCTAGATGTTCAATGTATGCGCAACCATTTTTACTCTGTCATCGTGATCAACTGATTCTTCAATGTGATTACTCAAGTATTTTTTGCTTCTTTCGTTTCTGTTGATAAAAAGTGTCGTCATAGGGATAAAACCATGATTTTAGATTTTCTATAATTTTTTTCTTTTGTTTTAAAGTAAAAAGAAAGCCAGAAATTGAAAATCTCTTATCTGATTCTTAATTTTTAATATACTAGCCATGAAAGTCAAAATAAAATAATTTGAAAATGTTAATTTTAACTTAATCAAAAGAGCTATAAAATAAAATGAAAGAATAAAATGTATCCTGAATAAACTATCTATATGTAGTAACATCATAAAATCAATAATTTCAAGGTATTGTTAACTACAGTGTCGTCTGCTGTAAAATTTGGATTGTACATAGTAATTTTACTTGTGACGGATCGATTCATAGACAAACTAATACTGCTATATTCCTACTATCAATTATTTGAGAGTATCTAATTAGTTTGCAACTGAATTATTTGTACTGTTATTATATTTTTTTAAATATCTCAGTATAATACATAATATTATATGAGTTTACTTCCTTGTGCTTAACACAAAAATTATATCATTCAGTGCCACACAGAATTTAATATAATAGTAATCAATAGTATCGTTTACCTTTTATAAAGTTATTTGTATCTTAAGATACAAAAACATCGATTATTATTGAAAACATTTAATATTTTTCTTCTTCACAGAATTCTTAGATGAAATTGTAAAATATGATTTATTTAATTATCCGAATATTCTAGTATTTTTTAATTCAACAATTTTTTGCTTTTTTCTTAATATTTCTGGCTTACAAGGTTGTTTATGAGGGTAAAGATGCAGATTAATGGTTAAATATTCAATATTTTTCAAAATTTTTTGGCAAACCATTTGGAACTATTTACATTATTATGTGTTTATGCAGGGATTGCAGATAATTAAATGCAAAATTAACTTTTAACAAAATACTTACTCGTTCGTACGATTTAGTACTTCATGCATTACTCGTTTTGTTACTAGTAAATATAAAATAAATAAATAGTATATTCCTTCTTTCGCTTCTTTGACTCACATATAGCAATTTAATAACTGAAAGTTGATATACTTATATTAGCAAATATTAACATTAAAACTTTTAATTTTCCTGCGAAGCAATTTACTTAGATTCTAAATTAAATTTCAAGGAACTGAGCTTATTTTATACTATGCAAAGCCCTTTTTTTCTGGAAGAGTAATACTTTAGTTAAGTCAGGATCAATAGTATAAAAATATTCATTTCAGTGTTTCAATTCCTTTTAAAATTGTCGCAAATTGCCTATGCCCATTTTTTTTATTAAAGTTAAGGATCACGAAATAAGTAGAAACAAAATTGTTTATTAGGCGTTATTTTCAGTATGTTAAATAAATCTTTTAGTACAAAGCTGCTTCCAGTTTAAGAATTAAGGTGTGAATAATTTTAAATTATTGATGCTATCTAACTAAAACATTACTTCTATAAGAAAGAAGGGCTTTGCATAATGCAATTTGAACTCTTATATTGAAATTAAATTTATTTTACATGTAAATCGTTTTGTGATTAAATTAAAAGTTTTAACGTTAATATTTTCTAATAGTGATAAATGTTTTAAGAGCTGTACTAAATGAAAAACTTTGCGTAATGTTACGTATATCAGTCGGTCACTATGGAACTAAGCAATCAAGAAAAAGTTAAGATATTTGAATATTCAAATTTAAAAGCAACTATTATTGTTATGAAATGTTGTGGTCTCTGGCCCTACCAAAAGAAGTACCAACAAATCTATCGTCCTTTAATTTTTTATACGATTATTGCATTATCGATATATCCTCATGTAAGTAGCAATTTATTACTGTGAAATACATAAATAAATTTCGTAAGGAATAGAGTAAATAATAAGGTGTAAGTAAAAAGTAAAATAATTATTGTATGGAATCAACTTACTCTTATTTGTTTAAAATTTATATTATTATAATTTTAAGATAACTGAAAAAATTAAAGCGATCACAATAGGATTCAGTACAAAACATGATCCATAAAATTTTATTAATAATTACGTATTCTTGAAATATTGCAGCAATTTTGAGGAATGATATTTGATTTATCTTGCGTAATACAACTAATATATATAAGAAACCTGTTAACAATATATTAATATGGATTTCCAACAATTGAATTTTTTATATTGATTATTAATATTTCGTATTTGTAGTCCATTTACATTTATTAAAAATTATAATTTTTAAAATTCCATTATTTAGAGAATATATCGATAAAATTTAAATTATATAAGAAAAATATTACCAAAAATAAAATTAATAATAATAGTATAATAATTATTATTATTGTAAAAAGTATGGAAAAGCAATAATTATTTAAAAATGAACTACACTGTAAGTACTTCGTATATTTGTTTGTGGTGCAAAGTTGTCGTGTATTTCATTAAGTTTGTCTATTACCAAAAAGTGTTAAATATATTAACCCTCATTTTCATTAAAATAAAGTGTTTTTACGTATTGATTTTTTAGATACCTGATAAAAAATTTCTTAATAAAAAAATACTTTTTTATCTACATTTTTTATAAAAAATGTTGCTAACATTATTAGAGATATTTTTCTCTTTAACTTGATATTTGTGTGGATCAAATTGTACTTATTCACAACTGTAATATTTATTGTAAAAAAATAATGAACTTTTACCTCGATAAATTAAATACAGGTATTGGGTATTCATTCGGAATGCGGAAAAAATATTTCAGCATGTTTGCTCAATGTTACAGCTTTTTGTTTCATATCTGGCGTCGCCTTTAAGGTTATGATTATAATAATCTTTAAATCAATGGTAATACATAAATTAATCACAAATATTACACGAATGTTCTAATTAATATTTCATTTTTAGTTTATAAAACTTTTGGAGTTCTCAATTAAAGCCTGGATAACACTAACAAATGAAAATGAACAGGCTATTTTAAAAGAATACAGCAAGCTAAGCGACTATAGGTCAAAAATATATATGGGTATAAAATCGTTTTTTACTGATTAGGCCAAAATTTTAACATAAGAATAACTTTAAATTTAGTGCACATTAGGGGAGACTAGAGTAAATTGGTTCGATGCATGTGCGGGAAAGCGATTTTAACCCTCGCATGTGGTTTGCGTACGGCATGTAGAACACTATTTTCTGTATACGCGATGCGCAAAGTTACGAATTTCCGCATGCTTGCTCAAATTCGTCTGCGAAAAATGGTATCTTGCACACGTTATATCGAAAAAACGATTCGATACTTGTACAATATTCTCTTCACTCGTACGCAAATCTCACCCGAGGGTTCAAATCGCTTTCTCACACATGTATCGAAATGAACTATTTTTACAGAGAGATTTACTCTAGATTTCCTTTTATGTATATATCAAAAACGGTAAAGTTGCATATTTAGAATAAAAGTAAAATCTTCCATCTATAATATTATTTCTAATATTGTGATTATTATTCTTATTGTTTACATAAATGTCATTTGAATACACTGAAAAAAATTTCGTTCTCATCTATTCTGAATAACTTATTCAGAGGTAAGTATAAGATGAAGCAACGAAAAAAAGAGATGCTACTTAAAAATTCGGGTTGCTGTTGTGACTTATGCGTGTATAAGACTGAAATACGTCAAATGCGCATGTTTTGGCCGTACTGTTGCATATTTTCAGTGCAAAATATGATATTTTTAACAATTAAAATTGTCTTACATTTTTTATTTTATCTATATTGCATTCATTAATGTAAAATTTTATAAATTTCAAGTTTACTGCGGAGTGGTTAGTTTCATTTTCACTCAGTTCTACATGATACCTGTGGTACTTGATTTTTTCTTTCCACTAAACCAGAAGCGTACTAGACTGTTAGTTGTGAATGTTGAATATCCTTTCAACCCATTTGATTATTATTTTGAATACTATTTGGGTTATATTATCATAAATATAAATTTACTTATTGGATTTTTATCTGCGGAAACGATCTACATGGGAATAGTACATCAGTGTCTTGCAGTTTTCGCTTTGGCCAAGTAAACAGTGTCTTTTTTACTTTTCTATAATAACACTGTATTTATCAGGCTTCAATTTCATGCCAAGATTTTTGTAAACAAATGTTTACTTTAAAAAATAAATGTTTTTAGTTATCAATTGCAGAAAATTAATGCGGAGCAATGTGAGCAAGATGTGTACGATTCAATAATAAAGGCAATCAAATTGCATAAATATGCCATACAGTTGAGTATAATATAATCTTTAGCTTATAATCGATTTTTTAAATTAAGCGACAAAACGAAAACTTTATTTGAGATACGTCGAATTTATTGAAACCATTCACAAGTATATGTTTCTCATGGACATCAGCTTTACAATTTTGTTCGTTGTTTTAGGTACGGTAGCTGTAAGTGAAAATTATCAAATTATCCCAATTAAATATTTTTATAAATTTACTATAATGAATGTTTTTAAATACAATAGATTATCTTTTTTACAACAAATCTGATGGACAAACTAAGACTATTTTTATTTATATCCGGTGGTTTTATCCACGTATGCTTCGTTAATTGTCCAGGCCAGTTACTTATAAATGAGACAGAGATTTTGCATAGGTTAATGTATGTAGTTTTTTTAAAAGTATACTATCATTTTATTATATACCCCTATAAAAAAAATCTCAGGCGAGATCTCACCTGAAATCTGAATCTCATGTTACTTTTAAAATTAACGTATGATTTCCGATGTACTATTAGCATTCCCGTGGAAACTATTTTATAAAATACTATAAAAATGTGCAAATTTTATAAAATCCGATAAATTATTTAGTAGTTTTTATGCGGTTTTTGCACCATTTTATGGAGTTTTATAAGACTTTTTCAATAGGGATGGTAACACCCAACGGCAACTTTAATTTTACCTAACATTGTTGTCATTTAGTAAGAACGGAAGGAAAACATCTATGAAAAATGGAAATCGTTAACTATATTGTCTTCACAGATTGAAATTATTGGAAAAATTACATTTTACTGCATTGACTTAAATTTAAAAAAAAAAACTTTAGCAAATTTTACTAAGAAATTTTTAGTAAACAATGTTTTACCGTATCGTTAGTGTTTCTCGTTTTGAGATTGATTGAAATGTAATCTAATTTTACGACATAAGGTAATATCGAAAAACAATTATTTAAATTATATAAATACTTATAAAATAATTAGATATTTCAACAAATGGTACGAATGGCCAAAAAGATGCAAAGTAATATTAAAAATTATGATGATGAGATGTGCAAGGTCGAGCTACTTTACACTTGGTGGAGTTTACTTGATGAACTTCGAATTAATTGGATCTGTAATTAGTATTTCCTATTTTTTATTCAATCTTATAAAATTATGACGCTGAAAAGTAACAATAATTTTTTCCCTAGGTATTGAGAACAATAATGTCAGGCATTGCAGTCGCTAAAAAGTTTAACGCATAATTACTGTTATCCCCCATTTACAAGATAATAATTGATATATTGAGATAATGAAATATAATATTCTTTTTGTTTTGATACGCATTGGTATAAGAGAAGACCATACTTTTTGTTATTAAAATGTTTCTTTTAAAATAATGATTACTACTGAATATTATCATATGCGTTTCGTTCAAGATGCTGCACCTGACTAAGCAGAAACCTACTTTGCCGAACGTAGATATTATATCTCTTACATATTTGATTGATAAATTATTTAACAGATGGAATATACGTACCAACTTTTCTCGCAAGTGGACAATGCTTACTTCAGTTAGTATATAAAGCAGTGAGTACGAGACATCAAATTAAGTTTTACATACGTATAGGAAGTGAAGATAAAACATTTGGAAGATTAACCATGATTAATCATATGAATTTCATATGGGACGTAATTCTGATCCTATATACTTCTCAATCTTTTTTTATTTTATTATTTTTTATACACTTACCGAAATATTTTATGCATAACAATTACTTTATTTTAGACAGCTAAAAATTCGATTCTGTGCATTTACAATTCAGTTATATCTGTTCTACGTTATTAGTTATTAACTTTCCTGTTTTTCTTAATCTTTTCCAGCTCAGCTCGCAGAAAATCTTATTTTCTTCTGTTGGATTATTTGCATTTTACTTGCATTATAATTATTACACTGAATAAAATAAAATAAATAAAATAAATGTTAGTAAGGAAACATCGCGTAATAAAATAAAAGAATGGATTAAGAATTTAAGACCCCTCCCTTCAAATCTACATATCGTACCCGATGTATATAATAAACGAGAAAAATCGAATCGACATTTGTGCAGATTAAAGGAAATATATAAATTTATGAATGAACAAAGGGAAACGTCCTTTCAGTACAAATGAAAAAATATGTGCTGTAATAAAATTGTAATACACAATTGTTTCCACCAGGTAGGAAAGCACTTGTTCCACTCAAACACAAGATATTAAAGAAGCACTTCAAGAACTCAATGAATTCCTATAATAAATAAATAGATAAATAAATAAATAAATATATAAATATACATATAAATAAATAGGTAAATAAATGAATAAATAAATAGTGTCTCATTGCACTTTCCTACCTGCAGTGGATAACACAACAGCGAGTGACAGCGCGACTACCTCAAGTAGGTTCGCGGCTCCCTCACAAGTCCCGCTGAGGACGTTCCGATCGCAAAATATAGCGCGCGCGTTAATGCCGCACGTGAGAGTCGCGCGCTGCAGACAAAAGCGTAGTGGTGGTCACTCGTGGAGTTTCGGCAGTTGGAGCGCGGTGCGTCGCCGAGCGTCCCGAGTTTACCGCCGTCCCGAGGTGCAGGAATTTCGAGCCGCTCTCGAGGCAGCTCAGTCGACCCGAGCAGCACGACGGATGATGCCCGGTGGCAGCTCTACCTGAGGACAACGGAGCCGCCCAGCAGCAGCGCGACGGAGCCATGGAAGTCACCCGCTCCAGTAAGCACAAAAGGCAGCGGCGGATTATAACCTAAGGCATGCGGGGGGGTCGCCGACGCGGAGGTTAGAAACTGGGCCAGCGTGCGTCAAAATAAATAGTGTGTCAGAGAATGGCTCGTGGCTTGCATGACAATTCCTCGCGCGCCTCTGACCTCGTAAGCCGCGGAAAATTCGCGCTCCAACTTCTCCTTTCGGTTGCCGCGAGTCGCTCCGGTTTTTTTTCTTGGCTGACGCGGCCGAGGCTTGCTTCATTCGCTAATTTGAAATTGTAGTTATTCCTGGCTGACCGTTGAGACTATACTTTGGGGACGTGTGAGATTATTGATGGTTTCTCTGTCTTTTTTTAATTAGATTTTCAAGAGGTCTTGACGGAACTGGACGAGGTGCTGAGCAATGCTACTTTCTTGGCCATCGATGGAGAGTTCACTGGACTGAATTCGGGACCAGATGCCAGTGCTTTTGATACACCAGCACAGTACTACGCTAAACTGAGGACTGGATCGATGGATTTTCTTTTAGTCCAATTTGGTCTATCTGCTTTTACTTATAACTCAGAATCTGACAAGTATGCGATTGGTTTTTTGTTTTATTTTCTGCTTTTCTGCTTCTGCTGGAATCATTTTTAAAAAAGTTCTTTTCTATTTTAGGTATGCTCAAAGGTCGTACAATTTTTATGTGTTCCCGACACCATTCAATCGTTCATCACCAGACTGTAGATTCTTGTGTCAAGCCTCATCAATAGCTTTCTTAGCGAATCAAGGTTTTAATTTTAATAAACTCTTCAAATATGGCATACCATATTTGACAAAAGCTGAAGAAGAAAAGTTGAATAGAAAACTTGAAGAGAAACAAAAGTTAAAGGAAGATGGTTTTGATTTAATCCCTATTCCTGACGACGATAAGCCACACATAGAAGAAATTTGGTAAGGATCATGAAATACTTCATTATTATTTTTTAGTAAATTTTAATTAAACTTTTTAAATGCATATCTGTATTAAAATAGTTCCAGAATAGAAAATTTTATTGAATCAGATAACAAAGAACTCGTAATAGATAAATGCAATGCATTTATTAGAAGGTTAATATTTCAAGAGGCAAAATTCAGGTGGCCAACTAAAGTTCGTATTGAAAGCAAAACTGAAAATTCAAACCAACTTCTTATAGTTTACAAAACGGGAACAAAAGAAGAAGAAGAACAAAAAGAAGTTGAAAAAAGAGAACGTGAAAAACTTGAAGTACAACAAGCTGTGGGACTGAGTGCTCTTTTGAAAAAAGTTGCTGGCTCAGTAAGTTTTATTATTTATTATTGATAATTCTCATAATGATTTCATCAATGTTGTATTCATAATATTTACTTTTTCAGGGAAAACTGATAGTTGGACATAATATGCTACTTGACTTATGTCACATAATTCATCAATTTTTCGGCCCTCTTCCAGAAAGTTACACAGAATTTAAGGCACTAGTTCACTGCCTTTTTCCAAGGTTAAATAAAATTCAATTAATAATATTCATGCCAATTTTAGCACATTACTCTAATAGAAATTTATTATTTTAGACTTTTAGATACTAAAATTATTTGCCAATCAGCTCAATTTAAAGACTCAGTTCCATCTGTACTCAATCATCTTTTAGACACATTGTGCTCTGCACCTTATTCGATACCTGAAACTGAAGATATAGAAGGTAGAAGTTATACACTTTCATGTGATAAATTACATGAAGCAGGCTATGACGCTTATGTGACAGGACTTTGTTTTATTACATTATCTAATAGACTTGGTTGGTATACATTTTTTCGAACATACAAATATCTTAAAAACATATTTTTATAAGACATTTCTGTTTAGGTTCCTTACAGAAACCAGAAGTAACTACAGTACTCGCAGATTCTCCACTTCTTAATCCCTATTTAAATAAGTATGTGTTACACATCACTGTTGTTATGAACTTTTTTTTCAACCATCATATATTCTGTTTTACTCATATTTTTGTATTTTGCAGACTATTAATAACAAGGTTAAAAGATTATCCACATATTAATCTTACAGGCAAAGATCGTAAGTGCCGACATTCCACAAACATTTGTAAATTACAAAACATGCATATCTAGAGAAAATTGATATATTTACATTTTAGCAAATCCAAGCAGAGATCATGTCTTTCACATAACATTTCCAAGACAATGGAAACTCAGTGATTTAACACAACTTTTTAGTCCATATGGTAAGAATCATGATCAACAATTTGCATGGTAAACAAAATTTAGTTCTAAAATAATTTTTAAAAAAATTAATAATTATATTTTTTTGCAGGAGGAGCTTACGTGTCGTGGTTGTCTGAAACTACAGCTTATGCAGGTTTATACCGACGAGATCAAACTAGCGCTGTTGTAAAGAATCTATTCAAGTCGACACAATACAGTCTGCAGAGGTATGGAGATCACCAGATGAGCTTACAAGATGAGAAAACATCAAAACCGGAACGAAAGCGGAAGATTTCCGAGTAAGTAACGACCTCTTTTAAAATTCTAACTTCATATATAAAGTCAATTTTTTTACGATTTGGAGATGAGAAATATTTCCATATTCCTTGTCTCTTGCTTGCAAAATAGATATTCCTTGTCTCTTGCTTCCAAAATAAGAAACCAAATTAGAAAAGATATTTTATAAGTAATTTTTAATATTTAGGCCAGTAAATGGCAGCCTTGTTGGATCTATGGGGACTTATTGTAGAATCATGTAGAAGATCTTTTGATTTTGGGTCATTAATAGACATCGGATAATCTTCAAATCAGCTTTAATTAAAAGGTTATTTAAAATGTTAAATAAAATTAAAGTATGGTTAATGTGAAGTGAAAGCAGGTTTGATACTATATCGATTCTGCATAATCATGTTTTTTTATGTAAAATCATTTAATTATTCGCAAACGTTAAAGTCGTGCGTCGGTATAGTAGAAAACCTATCGATATTTTACACATTGTGATTAAGCTTCATGCTGTAGAGTGCTTTACGATTTATGCTTTTTGCTTATAACTTGAATACTTAACGATGTGATTTTGAAGAAATTATTGTCTCCGACTTTTAATTATGATGTTATACTTTATTTTAACGCAATTCCAGTGATATTATATTTTAAAATTGCAGTACTGAATCGATATTAATTTATACATACGATAATTTATACATTTGATGTAAATTATTTTTATTTTGCAATATTTATATCTTTTTAAGTTTGATGTTTGTAAATGTTTCGTGTTGTATAATATAGATTTTTGCAATTGTTAATAACAAATAAATGTAATATTAATCGCATTCTTTTTGTCACTTGGTATTGTATTCGAAAGTCTACTATATGATTCTACTGTGAGATCTCTAATTTTTTTTACAGGTACACGATTACACACTAGCACTTGACATTTTTTGTAAAATCTACATAAATTAATAAGTGAATACGAAAACTTCTATCAGTTATATTTCTCAGACAGAGAATTTAAAAACAAAGTCGAACCTCGTCTGAAATAAGAGCAGCGCATTCGCGCAAGGCTATAACTGTCAGTAATGCTGAAATTAATCGATTATTCAAATGTAAATGATTTAATTCAAAGAGCGTACGTGCGAGAATTTCAACGATATATCTCTATCTCTGCTCTTTTCTCGGAGTATGGAAGGTCGCCTGACATGTAGCTGCGTAGCACGCAAAGTCTCTCAATGTATCTCATTTTTTTTTTAACTTGATGGTCATTCTAGAATCTTCATTAATCAAATTTGAAAATTAATTTCTGTAGTATCTTTTCTGTTACTAAGAAATCCGTGAAAATATTTCTAAAATATTTCATTTTTAAAAAACTTTATAGAATAACTAATATGTATAAGATAATTGAATTAAATTGTTAAATTATGATTGTAGTTTGAGAAATCAAAGTACAGTAATTTTGCTAAATTTCTGAAGGAACGTGAAATAGAAATTATTTGTTCTGAATGTCAGAATGTACAGTAGTCTTTTATCGTAAATATGCAGATTAATAAAATGATTTAAAAATACATGTTATAAAACAAAAGTACGTTTGTACGACCGTCACGAATACATTTGATATCTGGGTAATTCTCTGAAATACTTCGATATATTTCAAGTAAATAAATGTGCATTTTGTAATCTTAAGACTTTAATGTTTTTTCAACAAAATAAATAATATAATGTGATTTATTTTATAATGGCAAACGAATTATAAATTGCGAGAAATCACTCTAATAATATATTACATTTTTCAGAGAATTACCCGTCTATATAAATAATACTGAACATTTATTTAACCGATACTGTAGCATTAATATAATATATTAAAGATAACCAGCGTAAATTATTCAGAAAAACATAGGTACATATTAAATTAAAATTTAATTACTTATTTAAAGAAAGTAACCCTTCCGCCGCATTTCAGTCGAATAATTTCTTGAAACTAAAATCTTTTATTACTGACGTTAAAAGTCATTTTAAGCGAAATAATTTTATTAGTATCCATTTCTCCGGTCGACAGACTATACTTTATTCTCCTCGGTTCAGCCAATCTACGGCTCGGCGTAAAATTTATGCTTAATTATTTTGATGGACGAGGGCAGTTGCGACTCGCAATTAAAAGGGAAAAACTACGGCGTAGCTTATGGAAAAAAAATAAAAAAGGAACAGTCCTGGAGTAATCTGATTTATCTCGAAGAGCCGAGGGCACGACGCGGTGCAGGTGCGCGCGCAAGTAACCAGCGCGACTTGGCAATCCATTAATACGGCGATGGACCGGACGCGCGCCTAGGCCCTATGCTAATTTTTGCACTCTCGCTCGCCTCTCTATCGCGATATTTATCTCCGGCGACGATAACGATGCGTCGTTTATCGCTCGTATTGCGCGACGAGCACCTCCGCGACAATGTCGCTGCAAGCAGTCTTGGACTTTACACCTTTAAAAAAAAAATAAGAAAACGCACAATTTATGCACAGACAGGATTATTTCTGCTCCCAGCGAGAAGGCTATCAACTGCGATTGATAAAAAGAAGGACCAGATAAATGAAAAATGTGATATTTTTTATGTCACTTTTCGTGCCGTGTACTGAGCATAGTCATAGAATGGATTAGAACAATACGAATTGAGAATGCATAATTTTTAACGGACCTATTAGCATGACTTCGATAGAAAAATATATAATAAGCACTGGCGGTCATAATAAATCCGGAGCGTTTTAAAGTGTTTGCTTTACTACACGGAGAATTATCCTATAAAAGTTACCCTAAAAGTAGCGGTAAAAATTACTAACTGATTATTGACGCTCGGTGCAAATTTTACTAGCCTACTTTGTAAATATTATTAAGAAGAAGAAAGCAAGATGTAAACAAATGAAAATCGCCTGCTACTGAAGCGCGTTTATAGCTTGGTAAAAATTGTCGAATTTCTGATTAAAATTTAAATATTCGTAGAATACAAAGTAATCATTTTCGTGTCATTTTTAAAAAAGTTTCTATAAATATTACTAAATGCGTAAATTACTAAAGAGTACAGTAAAATTTAAAATTCGCATTATTTTATTAGTACAAATTACTTAAAATTTAATAAAAATTGTCAAAAAAGCAAGTGAAAGTGTGGTTAATTTTTACCCAACTATTCTTTCCGTGTATATTCGCGGGGAGTTCCGCGACAGGTGTGCACCTTTCAAAATCGAGTTTTCGGAATGCCGCTTTTGTATTCGTAACGCGTCGTTTACGCCAAAGTTACTCTAATTTATAGCGGCCGTTGTGCCGGCATTTTTCCCGGATTAGCCGCACTTTTTTTCGCAACGAGCGACGTACGCAACGATCGTTGTAAATGCCGATTGTTCCCGAGTGCGGTTATCTCGTGGGCAAAACTATACAATATTAACTTGGACTATCGCACTTCACGCGCGTTCGTATATAAATCACGGCTCATTCGCGGCCACGAGAGGCGCTATAACGTCGTATTAACTGCTTTCGCGCCGATAAAACAAACGTCCGATTCGCGCGAGGGACCCGCAAACTCGTTCGCAAAAAAAGTGCATCGAGTGAACGGATAATCAAGCGCGCATGCGCGCGGAACTGGGATCGCGATTGCGCGGCAAGCGCGTTGAGGTGTGTACACCCCATGGGAGTGAGCGAATCTTTTAATTACTGGCCGATGGAGCGAGGAATAAGAAAAAGGATTGAAACAGTGCCTTTCGTTATCGGGTATACGCAAACGAAGAGGCTCGTAGGGAGATTTAAAAAAAAAGTCGTAGGTTCGTTGTAAAGGACGTTTGATTAGAATAAAGAAGCAGTTTAAATATTCGAGGGCTCGTAAAATTTCACGCTCTGCTGCATGGGATTACTTGTCGGCTTTGGAAAATAGAAATGAAAGGAAATGGTGTCGGGAGCAATGAAATTCTAGCAGGTACTCGTTATTTACGCTCTGTTACATTATTCTAATACCTTGAACGTATTGTTTAGTCAAGTTTATTCGAGTCCGCGGGCTGGCGATAAGGGAGCTTTGATTGCGTAGACTCAATTGCAAAAAGAATTGCTTCTAATTTACAATTGCACATTGGCGAAAAGGAAGCTGACTTGAAAATAATTTTATTGGACAAATTGTTATGTGTACTTATGTGAGTTTTTTTTACATGAGGGGGGGCTTGTTAAGGATATAATCGCGGAACAGTGTTAATAATGTCGAAACAAGGTAAAACTGGAATATTATTAAAAGAAGGCTTGATAACGCTTGTAAATATGACGACTTAACTCGATTTTTCATGTTTTCGAAATATTTAGGTTTTAATATCTGCATTAAAACGTAAAATCGAATTGCCAAACCTGTAAATTCTTATCATACTAGTTAAGGCTTAAGGCTTCTAACTACGAAGATAATCTGATGATCGTGTGATGTCTTCGTGTAAAGCCTGAAGTACCTTATAAGAGGTACAAGAAGTTTTCATCGTAAATTAAAAGGCATTTTTTCCTATGAAGCCAAAATAAGTTATTACTTTAAGCTTTTTAAAATATTAACGTTTTAGAAACTGTGGTTTAAATTTATACAAATAATTTTTTCTTTAAAAATCACTGCATTTTTTATATGCTTTAACTTGACTAAAAAACTAAAAATGAGAATATTTTTTATTAAATTCTCACCGAACAATAATACAACGAAGTTTACCGTGTCAATTTGAAAATGTGAATACTGACATTTAATATGTGAAAAGCCGTTCCCATGCTAAATGTGTGTGTGTCAATTTTCAGATTTAGAGAGTATAACAAAATCAGTTGAAAACTAAAACAATGCAACAAGTTTTCTATCCACCAGATTTTTCAGCCCCCGTCGGAATGCAAAATGCGCACGAGTGAGAAGGTCGACTAAAAAATGTGGGTAAATGAGGATCGCCGGGCGTAGTGACAAAAAAAAAAACAAAAAAGGAGATCGACGGGTCTACAAGTCCGTCATTAGCAGCGCGACTCCATTTGTCTCGACAAATCTCGCGAACCTCCGATAAGGGAGTGCGCGCGAAATTCTTTTCTGGATCTCTCGCGAGTAGGCAGCACAACTAATTAATTGATTAATTAAAGTGCGCTCGCTTCGCTCTGGTTTTTTGGGCCCCCACGTCTCTCTCCTCTCGGGAGCAAAAAATTAATTTCAAATGGAAATAAGGGATCCTCGAGCGACGTAACTCGAAACAATCATTTTCAAGCGACTCTTTTTCCCGTGCAAAATCAATGAATAAAACATTTCCCGATTTTTACGCTCGACGATTAAGGCGGTGCTGCGAACTTTACTACGAATCGCCAATAACGAGCGTGCGCTCTTAGTTTATAGTGAAACCAATCATCAAATTAAATTTTACTCTATTCGAATTAAATTTCACTCTACATGAATATAGTGATTTAAATTCACCCTAACTCTGCTAGTAATTTAAAGCATTTAATGGCAATTTAATAGCCGGAGAAATAGAAATCGGTGATAAATAGAGATCATTTTTAACACCATGATGAACCGTTTTCTTAAATCAGAATCTCACATTTAATGTTAATAATTAATAGGAACAAAAATGGCTTGCAAATGTGTGAAAAGAGAAAATTATAAAAATGTTTGAAATTGACTAATATTCGCACTGGAAAGTGAAAACGCAGTAATGATCTTATTAAATGTTTTTAAATAAATGTTGTTTCATAATTATCCGCTACGTGATTTCGGAGTCGAGATACAGTTCCGTATAAAGAAGCTACTTTTAGCTTATATTCGCTCCCGTTTTTCTTCGTGCAACAATGGCTATTTATTAATAACGATTAGAAGCTAGTATTTATCCTATAGCTTTTCATCCTAATAAATGTGTGAATGCTGTGAAAAAAAAGCGTTTCACCTACCACTAAAAACAAGCCATTTGGCAAGCCATTTAGTTTCGTGTCTATTTCAATTAGATGGATTCGTAGCAGGGAAAGTAGAGTAAAATTTACTCTATGATAGAATAGTATATTACAGGCTAATTCCCTACCTTTCACTCTATTTAAAAATCAAAAAATCACTATAGAGTTAATTTCACTGTAAAATTAGAGCGAAATTTTAACTCCAATAGAGTTAATTTTCACTCTATTTCACTCCATCTGATTTAGCGTGTGATATACGCGCACCGGACTCTTCGGAGAGTGTTAATCTGCGTAAAGTCATCGGCGAGTAAATCGACGCGACTCGCTAATGTTTTATTAGAGGCATATTTCCGTTAGATTCGTCGTGAAAAAAAAAAAAACACAGCTGCACTTAAGGTGCGCGTAAAAACCAAGGCTAAATTACGCGCAAATATGATACCAGGCCTCGCGCTGGAGCTATAATCAATTCGCGCCGCACAAAAGTTAATTCAGCAGACTCGCATGTGAAATTCGAGCAATTAAATTGATAAGCAGCCGAACAAAGATAATCGAGAGCAGGGAGCAAAAAAAGGACCGCCTTGGTCCCTTATTTATTGTAATGCTCGCGCGGCGAGTGCGCTTTATTATCGTTTAATTAAATCCGGACGGATTCCGCTGGTCCGCTCTCGGCGATTTATTAATAGAAGCGCGATCGGTAGCGATGCTTGTCCATTAAATAATTTAGCCGGCAATTAGCGCTAATAGTGATTTATTCGGCTCGCGGCATCAGAGTCGGAGGCCGCCGCTTCCTGCGTCGAGTGCGCGAACTAATCTTGAGGAACGAGGGCTCAAATCGCGAGGCTTGGCGAATAAAAAGCCGCAGGAGCGCGAATTAAATCAGCGGAGAAAATGGGGGCTCGGATTACACGCTCGCCGGAGAAATATTATTTTAGTCAAATTTTTTTTCTTTGCTGTATCGTGATCGGTGGCTTTTAACCTTATTTCTGCTTTGGAAACTGCAGGGAAAAGATTTATCTAGTTTATGGATGTGCAACGAGTTCGTGTATAAATTTTAAAACTAATACTAGACTCTTATTGAAAATTATGAGTTTGAAAAATTTAATTTTGATGCGCGAGTGAAAGTTGGAGGCTATAAATTTTCTCAAATTAAAAATAAAAAAATTAAAAATTTCTATTAAATTACAGGCATTGAAAATATTGTTAAAAATTACTACAGTACTTACTAAGGACAAACTTGTAAAATAAAAAAAATGGCTAAAGCGCTGGTTAGAATCTTTTAAAATATTTGTTTAAATTTAGTTCAATTTTATTATTAATTTTTGCTATATTTACCCTAAAATTTTCTAGCAATTAAATCATTTTTCGAGTGTATCCTTACCTCAGCAAAAACTATTGTACTTTTTATTCCAACATTTTTGTGCGTGTCGACGCAGTACATATTCTTGAATTAAAAAACAATTAAAAAGAAATTTAATGTAAACGAACGAAAATAATGTTATAAAACCTACTTATTGTAACGGTATATATATATTTCTGTAGAGGGAGAGGAAGAAAAAAAAATCCTATTTAACATATTATTCCACTTGGATCTCAGATTAGTTCTCTAAAAAAATCATCGACCCGCAGGATCGATTAAAAATAAAAAGGAAATAAAAGCGTTTGGCCGCGTCACGGGCGATTTTCCATTTCCATGCCTCGCCCGCGGTGCGTGCACTTAGCGCGCGAAGGAGCTCTCGGGAGTCGAGGCGAGTGCGTACAAAACCGGTTGCAGGGGGAGCGTCGACTTCCTCCTTTAAAAGCTTCGGCGCTGAATGGCGCATATACTCTCGCCTTAAGTAAGTCCAGCCGTGCTGGACTTAATCAGAAATTCACAAGACAGATTTATGTACTCCATTCTTTTCGGTCCTCTTCCGCCGTGGAATCTCCGCCGCGATTTTCACCCTCTCTCCCCCATCCATTTCTGCACGCTCAGGAGGCCCCCCTTTTTTTATTCGCCTTGAATTCGCACATTGCTATTCAATAGCCGAGTTGAATCTTATTTGGATAAGCGCGCAAGCGCGGAGGCGCAATTATAAGGCTGATGTCTCTATTCAAGCGAATTCAGGAGATAAAACTTGAAATGAAGATATGTTCCAGCGCTGCTTCAGCTTACATTCTGAATTCTCAAAATGATTAATTCGGTGCGTAATGTACCCGCAAATTTACGATGCTTATTGGGAGTCGCATGTTCGCAAAAAGTAAATTCTTGAACCCGAAGAATATTAAGTCTGACGATTGAAAGGGGAAATTTGACTTCTTTAAAATATGTCAGTAAATAATACAGTTAAATAAATTATTTGAAACTTTCTCTTCTTGAAGAGTAATTTATTAAATATCTTAACAATTTTTAAAATTAAAAAGATTGTCGTCGTCATTCAGGTTTTGCTTTACGTGAGATTTCTGATAAAAAAAAATTTAATTTATCGATGTACTCTTGATTTAAAGGTTGATTCTAACCATAACTCAATTTTATGTGCATGTCTCATATTAATGCTGAAATTTTCCTTTTTTGGAAAATTTCAAGTCTCCCCTTGAAGCTAAAACTTTTTCTGGAATTTTTAAAATAAAACGAATGGAGGTCTTTTATTAAAAATGGTTATCATTTCTGTAATAATCGATGAATCACTTTATTTCTAGAGAATTTTTAATACATCTTAATATACATAATTACCAAATTTATACTAAATTTAGATTGTATAAAATTAAAATGGAAAATTAGAGGAATACTAAATAAATTAAAAAGTATAGTGTACAAATATTTCATTTATTTCGTTTACAATTTATCATTAATTTCGATGCAAAATTATTCACCGTGTACCTTACCTTACGATAATCATCGTCCCCCCTCTGAGCAATTTTCCAAAACGTAAATGACCCTTTCAAGGCTCAGTCGAGATATTCTCAAGGCGCCGAATGAAAATTCTAGGCACAAGCGAGGATAAATTTTTAATTAGCCATAAATCCGCGACATCGACAAAACAAACGCCGCGAACTTTCCCCGCGCTCTCGGGCGACCTACGTTAAAAAGAAGAAAAAAAAGGCGAAAAAAATTGGCTTTTATGCAAATAAAGCCGGTGTCTCTCTGTATTTGGCGCTGAGCTCGTACAATGTGTGGCGCCCGCGAACATCTGGCCGCCCCTCGTCCTTTTTTTAGCCTTTTGTGGGAAAATCGCGCGGAGCTCCCAGCTTGTATTAACCGTGCAATCAATGCAAGGTATACATAATGTGCCATTATGCCCCGTCCTCTCCCTCCTTCCAGCGTACTTTCCCCTCTTTTTAATTGATCGTCGAACGCCGCCGGATTACGGCGATAGCCTGGCTCCTTTATGCCGCGCATTCCGGGATTATGATTTCGTTAATTGGCCCGTACCGATCGGTCGAATAGCCAATATGCGCGCATTCCTGCTTACACGGTTTAAATGTGCTTTTTCCCTTTACAAAAAGGGGTAACTAGGGGCTTCTTCTTTTTTCAAAAGAGAAAATAAACGTCTGTACCCAGTTTAACGTTGTATTTCTTTGTACTTAAGTGATAAAGAGTCGAATTGAAGCTTTGTACGCGCATTGGCCGGCTTATCGTTAGCGATTCACTATATACTTCAAATTGAACGTATTAATCGAATAATATTGTATTTTACGTGAAGGGGATCAGTAGAATAAACTAAGTTGTTTATTAAACAAATACAAAGTCGGATTAGTACTTACACCTTCGATGAACGGAAATGTAAGCCACTTTTCGATTTGGTATTTAAAGCATTAAAATGTCATAAATTGGATATTTTATTGAAGCAAAAAATTAGTTATGGTAGTGAGCTTAAATATTGAGATTATATCGCCCTTAGATAATATATTTATTGAAATTCCACGGAATAAAATGAATCTAAATGGTTCTTTAGCCCGAGGCTAAACTTTTGTTATCCAAAATTACACTAGACCCAATTTCATTCACTTAGAAATTACTTCCTACAAGCGAGAACATCGTTGAAAAAGTTATACATACGATTAAAAGAAAAAGACGAAAGAAATTTTTGAAATTACTTAGATAATATTGCTGTACCCAAAGCACGTTCCGCGAGAATTAAATGAATACATACCGTTTTTAATCAAAACTCGTGAGTTTTTATTTTAAATTCAACAATACTTTATCTTTTTTTGCACTTACGCAATAAATTTTCGCTCGGCGATAGTTACGAGTCGGTAAAATACCCCGCGGTGATTCATCAAGCAAAATATTATATAGGAGGGGGCACTACCGCTGAGTACGGATCATCTCTGCCTGTACTCGGCTCATAACTTAAGAAAATTCCTGCGTCATCCTTTTTCTTACTCCGTATTGAGAGATTTAGATGCTTTCGGTAGTTGTACAAGATATTAGTCGATGAAAAGCCGTCTTATACATTTTTACCCCTCCCCCTCTCCTTCGCTGTCGTGAAATATACATTACGCTCAAATTCCCCCCGTAAGCTGATTGCATTTGAGTGTAATTGAATTACTGCCGAGGTATAATTACGCTGATTGCGTTTAAATTATAGTTAAGCGATGTAGCGTAATTACTTTTTGCAATATATTTTTATCGGAAAATCGAGAATGAAAAAAAGGCGCTCGCTCCGACGCGGATATAAGGGCAAAATGTACGCGGGGAGGCATATTAAAGTAGACCCGCCAATAAAAGCCGTGAGTTCGTGCTATGCGCGCTTCCCGCCGACGCCCTCGGCGGCTCGGCGCGTAACGAGCTTTCTGCGCCGCGGCTTTATCTCGAGCGTCGCCAGAGGCTCGCATAATACGCGTCCAATCCCTTTGCTCGACGAAGGAATGAACTCGACCTTTTTTTCTTTGCGCCTTCGCGCGCGTTGCGAATGGCTATTCGAGAATGCCTCTTTTGCATAGATTCGATGTGCGATTTTCTTTTTTTTTTATTTAACGAGCGTCTATTCTTCTATTTGTCGTAAGGAGAAAAATGCTTCAACATATATTTTACTGTTGATAATCGTAATAAATTCATACTCGATTTTTGCTTCAGGAGTGTAAGTGCTACACACTGGTAGCTACACTCCGGGTAAAGATTAGAACACTTAAATCAAAGACAATTTTAAGCAAGAAGTAATTTATTTAGTCTCTAAATCTGAAAATGTGAAATACGCTTGGAAAATGTGAATAGTGGTATTTAAACCGTGAAAAGCAGTTTATATTCTAGATGTATGAACCCCTGGTAGAAAACTTAACTAATTTTTAGCTAATAATTAGCTAATTGTTGCAGAATTAGCTTACTTAAGCTAACAAAAATAGCTTACGCGTAGCTACTGGCGCTACCGTTTTTAAGCGTACGGTAGCTCCGCATAAGCTTCAGATTGATGTTAAGATATTATTTGAGGTTATTATTACTATTTATTATAAAAATATGCATAAAAAAATTTATTATTACAAATAAATAATGTAGATTTTTATAAAGTGCAATTTCATAATAAGTTAATATATATTTTTTTATTTTTAAACGGTGTAAACCTTAACCTAAAAATGCATTAGATTGAAGTCTTGGAGACACGTGCAGGCTGACCAGACGCTTTTACTAACACTACCATGCTCTACACCTATACATGTACATTCGACTGTATAGTACATTAGTACCTAACCTCATAAACACAACCTCTCACAACAATTCTCATGTTAGGCAAAATAAATAATTTTATATTTATTTTTAAGGAATGAAATAAACTTCCAATTAGTAAATAATATTTTCTTGCATAATTCAATTTTAGACATATTATAAAGACAAAGGTTGTTATTTATATTGCTTAATAGCCTAGTCGTACCGTAAGCTTATTAGTAGCTTAAAATCAGTTAATGCAAGCTTATTTTTAGTTACCGATTTTAGCTTATTGTTATTAAGCAAGCTAACTCGGAAGCTAACTTTTCTACCAGGGAACTATTTTGCACGTAAAATTTGTCACTATATTCGCATTTTTAATGAATTTCATATTTTCAGATTCAGAGAATATTGATACTGAAACTGGAATTCGTAATTTATGTGTGAAATTAATTTTTTAGATTTTATAAAAGTTGTTCTTTATAAATTGTAAAATTCTCTTTCTAGGAAAATGCCTACGGTTATTGCATTTCAGTGAGTTTAAAATAAAGCACGAGAGAAAAGGCTCAACGATGACAAGAAGAAAGTAGCAAACGTAATTTTTTTTGTCGTGTGATAAGATCGCCGAATGTGTAATACGTTTGCCAAGTGCGAGTAACCGCGAACACGTGGTCGAACAAGGTCAATTTTCTCCTCTCTTGGTGTAATAAATGTTAAACATTGAATCGACGACCGACGGAGTTCACGCTCTATAAGAATCGATATTTGCATACAATCTTCCCCGTTCATTCACAATGCGATGTTCATTCACTGGTGTTTCACCTTAATGTATACCATGCGAATTCACGCCAGTTTTATAGCTGTCACCGGGAATCCTTGGAATTTTTACCATTCAATTTTAGTCGCGATATTCTCTTCCTCCTTCCTACGCCGTGCGATATTTTTTACCTTCTTCAATATACATTCAATTTTTTTATAACGATAGGAATCCCGCCAGGAAAATAATTAATTAAAATAAATTAAACCCAATAAAAAAGTGCCTGCACGATATATATTATACGATGAAACTTTGATTACACATCCTCGATGCCGCTTTTTTTTTTATCAAGTAATGCAAATAATTAATTGAATAAATGGTCAAGCGTCCATGTTAATAGAATTATACCCGACGTATCGAGCGCCGATGACGCGTCCCCGTTGAATTATGCATTAGTGCGACGCGGCCAGTCGCAAAAGGCGCTCGGCGGAGATCTCCCCTTGCGCACCGAGGGGCGAGGAAAAAAAAAAGAAAGCCCATTTCGCATGAGTTTCTCGGGGATCGACGGTGGCAACCAACGGAGTTGACAGTCTCGAGGAGGCCGCGCTGAGGGAATTACGCCGCGGAATCGTTGTAATTGCCCGGCACGTGGGTACTTCATTAATGCCAACGTCACGCTGTCCGCGCGCGTTTGACCCCATGCGTCTTCCCTCCTTCCCTCTCGTGGGTACCATCTCCCTGGTCGGACCACACGAATGCAGATGCGACGCTGGATTCCAGCGGGCGACACGAAGACACACACGTGCGCACGCGGAAGGAGCAGCCCCGGAGAATAGTAACGGAATGGAGGGGGAGGCCCGCTCTCGCAGATACCGATCGCGAATACGGTACAACAATAGTTCAAACAAAAGCCTCATCAAATGATAATATCGCTGCGAAACGATTTACATGGCTATAAGAGCCTCCAGAGCTCGGCGGCTTTTTTTCTCCCTCGCGATAGCCCCTCTCTCTCTCCTCCACTCTCGGGCTATTGCGATAAAGTTTTTTCATTTTTCATCTTTAATTTAACTAGATGGAGCATTTATCATGGCGGCTGTCTATAGATGTCAATCTAGTAAAAAGTTTATGAAGGCACTTATGATTGTCTTTTTTTATTATTATTGTTTATGGTTAAACAAGAGGCATTTTATTTGAAAAATGCATTTAAGCACCTTTTTAAACTGAAACCGCTTTTTTAAACTAGCGAAGTGTGGAAAAAAAGTTGATTAAAATATTGCCATCGTTGATTTTTTAATCCCGATTGATCATTAATATTTCACTATTAACGAATTTACGCGTGTCGTAAGAATGTTTTTTCTTCGATCATCGCAGTTTGTCACCCTGCAAAATCCATTTATCCCGTGAAACGATAACGACTCGAGCAGGCCACGAAGCCACCGATTATCGAACGAAGGCCGTAAAGCTGGAAGAAGAAAAATCCAAACTCAAGTGCACCCCATCGAAAGCAATTTATTTAAATAACCCGAGCATTAAATCTCAAGCGCGACGAGAACCAGCGCGAGTCCTGCCTCGGATAAAAAGCCATCACCGCCGGTATACAGTCCCAAAACGAGAGTAAAAAAGCACCCCATCGACTACACCTGGCTCGCAGTAAAACCATGTGGAGGAAAAGAAGACGTCACCGGATGCAACGGCGCGCGCTAACGAATCCGCCAGTCAATTAATGCGCTCCTTCATTATTCGGCGGCGCGAGCCAATTGCATCTTGTTTTCGTTCGACGAGGAGTTATTGTGACGGTGCTCGTTGCGCGGCGGACCCCGCGGAATGCTATTACGCGCGGAACGCGTCGCCGAGCCACTATAAATTTTGAATTTCCTCCCTCGACCCGCCGAAAGAGGGCCTCGCTCGCGCCGCCCCATTGATTTACGCGTTTTCGATGGTTACGACGTTATTACACATCCGACGACGCGACGATTTACACTCCCCGAGGAATCACTTGGCAACGCATCGATTCGCCGTAAATAATGTTAAACGCCTGATTGTGCGAGGTCGCGTCGGCGGCCGCGCCAAAGGCGGTTTATTCGCGCGTTTAGCCGATGCGATATCATCATAAAAGATGATTCACGAAGTGACGCGTCGAGAGGTTGGATGAGCTTGCGGAAAGCACGGGCCACTTGAAAGGCTCTTAAGATTTCATTGATTCCATGGGCACGTTTTTAAAAACTAAAATAAATTTTGTACAAATATTTTTGTATTATTAGCTGTAGTTTTGTACGGAGAGAAATCGTATAGTAAAAATTACTGTTTCATAAGAACAGTGGGATATACTTGACTTATGACGACTTTTGCTATGTATATAGCAATATTACTACACTCAAAGAAATGTTTTGGAAAAAATTACTGTCTAGTGTGAGAGTGGAGCCACAAACTGCATTTAGTGAAAAAAATTTTAAGATTTCCTCGAATCAAGTCATATTTACAAAAAAGTTAATATGATAAATTAATTTCGGTACTTTATTCATTATCTTCAACTTCTTATATTTTAAAAAATGAATTAAATATTACTACACTTTAACAAACAGAAATGAGAAATACTCTTAACTTATACGAGTGAATAAAAAAATATCGAAATTACTTTGAAAATTGAAAGACTTGCATCGACTCATCATCAATGGCATATCGACTGTTATGAATGGGCATCGCGGCAGTAGTGCAACGGTGCGATCGGGGTTAGTGTCTTCCAGTTATTTTACGACCACAAAAACGACGTTTGACGATGGCTTTTGTGAGAAACAAAGATTGCTATATTATTTATTTACCTCACGGCTGCGACTGGGTGATTATTGTTCGACTATAAATATGAGATTTTATTTGCGCGATCGCAGAAATGCGTGTTGTTCGAGTATAAATTGTTGCGTGCAAACAATCAACGATTCTGCAAGCACATTTACGATCATATCGTTACTATGATGAAAAAAAGTTTTCACTCGTAAATGCTTCGTCGTTTCATTGTAGAGAAAAACGTATGATTTCATAATTTTTTAAGGAGTATTCGTTATTATGTAATTTTTCGACTCGTGACTGTCTATAGATAAATTTTACTCACACCCTCTTGTGTCATTCGGATTCCTCGCATAAATTCTATTTTATAATGATTAATTACCTTTACTCACGACTGTATTTTGCCAATAAAAAGAATAATCATTATCCAATCATTTATACTAATATCATAGAACTTAAATAAACTGCGGAATAAAATAATAAAATGTTAATAATTAATATTGGAAGTATGAATAATCCTATATCAAAAGATTAAAAGCGTAGTTTTTTGTACCGACTAGAATTTAATTAATTAAAAAATTTATTTTAATCACAGATTAAAACCATATAAGTGAATTAATACCCAGCGTTCCAGAAAAAAACGAACTTAGTTTGCACTTTGCATCATAACGCGATAAAAGAAGCTCACTGAAATTGAGTACGCGGAGTACGCAGTATAGATCATAACATCATTCCGCCAGAGAAGTATTTTCCAATGGCTGAAATTTAAAAAACCCGCGTAAAAATGATTCCTATGGGAAATATGTTGGCAATATATTGGTGCGTTCTAGTACCAATATATTGACAATATAATGCTAATGCAATGGCCAATATGTTGGATTTATTCTGTTAAAGGACCATATCCAATATATTGCCAACATTATTACCAACATAGTACCAATATACATGTTTTAAAAAAGTTGTCTAAACGGTAGCCTAGCAAGCAGAAGTTCGTGGGTTCGAATCCAAGATGGAAGTACACATTTTTTCTTTTATGAAATATTTTTTTTAAATCTTCAATCGTATTGTTGATATATTAGCGATATATCGCTAATAATCGTATCGTTTAAAACATGTATGTTGGTAATAATGTTGGAAATATATTGGATATGGTCCTTTATCACAATAAATCCAACATATTGGCCATTGCATTAGCATTGTATTGTCAATATATTGGTACTAGAATGCACCAATATATTGACAACATATTTCCCATAGGAATCATTTCTACGCGGGAATCTCTCGAAAATCAAATTTCAAAATACGTATTCAAAGAGAATTAAGTAATAGCGCATCTTTTGCCGTCAATAAAAAGTTAATATCTTTTTAGTTATTTTTTCATATTCAAACATGTAACTTCTCCGGCGGAATCGCCTTATGTCCTCTTTCTGTTTCCACGCCCTCAATTTTACCTCACTTCTGAATCACATGGACACAAGGTTGGTCAGTGAAAAATCAGAGACAGACGCATTGGGCGCATGGGAGCGCGAGCACGTGGGACGCGTTGAGAGGTAGCCCCGGGCTCGATCAATCGCAATCACAGTATAGAGCACCGCTATCGTTGCTGTCAGTGGTCATCCGAGCGGGTTCCGATTGGCTTCATGCCGCTCCTCTCTTCCCCCCTCGACTCGGCTCGCGGGCTCGTGACTAATGACCTGCGCGCGCCCGATCGCAAGATAATTTAAGAATGCACTTTGCTCCGTTGTCTTGTTGTCTGAATAACGAACGCCGTGGGGGAGAGAGAGAGAGGGAGATGCTCCGCTTGCTCGCCGACTCCTGTTGCTCGCGTTGCCTCGGGGGCGGCTGCACCGCTCTCGGCGTTGCTTCCTTGTCCACTGTGCAGGAAAAATTTCGAGCGATCGGTTAGAAGGCTTTGCTTTTCATGATTGCTCGGGGATAGTTTGGTGGCACCAGTTAATTGAACAGAATGAAGGTGATGAATTGCTAGTGTGTGTCTTCGGAATGCTTCTCTGTCAACTTCAGAGACGGTGGAAAATTTTTGTCACAGATTGCGCAACGATTCGCACTGATTGTTTGCGGTTCATTTAGCCTATCTATATGCTAATCGTCGGAAAGAGATTTCGTGTCGGTACTAGTTTCTATGCATCGATGTCAAATCAGACGCTCGGGTAACGTTATCTTTGGATGTGGATGTTTTTATTGGGGTTTTTATGTCGCGTAATTAATCGAACTTTTCGTGAGAAAGCTAAAGTTTATTGGCGCTCATTTGTTTTCTCTTATCTCACTTTTCAGCGTTGAGTAATGCGATACAACCGAAGATCATAATCTGGGCGGCCGAAGGAGTAACTTGTACAATGACAAAATAGAAAATCCGTAAGTAATGTTCACCGTCGCGTCTTTTTTGTACCTCCAGCTAGGCTCGTATCGCAGCATTAAGGCATTAAATTCGCGCCAGTCGGCGCCCAGAATGCATCGACTCTAACTTTCAATTTGACAATTCGAGCGGCAGGCGCGATATTTAAACGTGAATATGCTTTCAACGCCAGCTTCGGCGTAATTAACGAGAATTTAGCAACTGCAGAGAATTTGCCTACTTTTGTTTGTTTATGAATTAATTATACTTTCAATTTTTCAATGAATTTTATCTAATTATAAACAGGGGCAAGCAAAAAATCAATCTTACTACCGATGTGGAGTTGAGGTAGAAAAATAAGTAATAGGCAAAACAAATATGTTACCGGCGGCTGTAATGGATTAATAGCATACAAATTTTATAACCAGATGCTCTATACATGAATTTACCATGTAAATCTGAAAAATTCTCTTGGAAAATGTCACTATTCACATTTTCCAAGTGAATTTCACATTTTCAGATTTATAGAGGGTAATAAACTGAATTGTTTTTTAAGTACAAAATTTAATAATTATTCTTAAAATATATCATGTCATTAAATAAAAGGAATCTCTAACTAAAAAAATCAACGCAGATTACTATAAGCTACACTGAAAATTAGAAAAGCTTCTAAATTAATCGCGATCAACACGACAGAAATCGGGGAATCCCCGTACAGATTTTTCCACGCCTGCGGTAGCCAAGGCTTTTTTCCCTATCGGCGCATCGTCGCGTCGACACCAGACTCGCGTGCCCGCGGTAAATTAGCGAATTCCCGGGGATTTTTCTTCGACGTATGTACGGGTCGGAAAACGAATTGGCGCGCTGTTCCCGAGAGATTACACGTGCGCCGCATTTCTCCGGCGGCCTCGACGCCCGACCTTTTTCTCGCCTGCTTTTTGTCCTCCGCATGCGCAGCAGCGCCTCGACGACGTTTATGATCTACACGGTGGTGTGTCCCGTGCGGCCGACATTTTTTCCCCCTCCTTTAGAGGCAAGTTCACGTTAAAGTCAGGCCTGCGCGCAAATTTTTATCTATTAACGCGTAAATTATGACACCCCGCTTAAAAGTGGCTGTAATGCACTTTTATATGTTTGTTTAGCAGCGGCTAATAACTGTATGACTGAAGCAAAAAAAAAAGACTTAACGATCATAGCTCGTAAATATGAGGTAACGGTTCGCACGCGCGAGCTCGTAAAAAGGTGCAGCGTTAAATTTATATTTGGCCTTACGATTCTGATAAATGCCCGAGAACACGGGCTTGGTCCTTATCACACGCGTGTATATACGTGCACACTCCGGCAGCCACACGTGGTCATTAGAACTTTTTCACCGATCAAAAGAGAAAAATAAGGCTATGTATCCGCGACGCACTGAGAATAATGCGCGGCATATTTCACATTTTTCCAATCCTCGTGCGAGGCGTGCCGAGTAAAACAAAAAAAAAAAGAAGAATCGGCGATAAACGAAGTAGCCGAACGAATCGGCTTGATTTTCGCAAGATAAGAAAGGCGGGCGCGCGCGGTTGGTGCGATCCCCCGCGGGAATCGCGGCCACTTGTACTGATCGGTCATGCTAATGCGCGATTTGTGCCGGTCGAGGCACTGCGCGATCACGACGAATAATGTTTGACAATTAGCCCGAGCACCTGCCGCCTGCGCCTTGCGAATCAGCCGAGGTATTTCCATAAGAGTCCCATGCTTCCGCAGAGAGGCATTTTAACGCTTGGTCATCCTTCGCCAAGAAGATCGTTATCCGCGGACAGTCGCTTGATTGCCTGTATGTTTTCTTGTTTTCTTTGGTTTTTATTAAAGCATTGTGTACGTTACTGTACGGAGAAAAATGTCCTATAAAAATTACCCTAAAAATAGCAGTAAAAATTACTAACTGATTAGTAAACCTACACTCACAAAAATTTAATCTAAGTAGTAGAAGAATCCACTAAATAGCACTGGAAAATCTACTTATTATAAAGTTAAATGTATTTATGCGGTGGATGAGCGGACCAGCATTTACGATTAATTTGCTAACGTGTAAAAGAATTCATTTTCGAATAAGTAGATTGTCGTCTTGGGATAAATGGATTCCAAGATAAATTCTAAATTGATTCATTGATCATTAGTTGAAATTTAGTATCGTAAAAATCGAAAAATTAAATACACGAAAGAAGTCTCTACTGAACAGAAAAATACTAACAATTATAGTTTTTATAATAAAATTCAGCAGATTCTATTTTTCTATTAAACTTATTGAAAATTATATTGAAGCAGACGTATTCTCTAATTTATTAAATTCCTTTTAAAATTAAGTGGATAATGTTTAAGTAGATTGACCTACTAATATTAAGAATCTATTTTAGTGAGTGTACGGCGTCACCATGCTCTCTAAATTCCATTCAGTGAACGCTCACCGTTTTTCAATGAATATTCACTATTTTCGTTAGTAAGGACCAGGTCACTGTTTTAAAGTGAACATTCACTGAATGGATAAGTGATGTCATGATCATGATGAGAACAATGTCGGTAATTTTTTTCCAACTATTTTCTCTATATGTTATTAAGGCATTGTGTTCGTGTTGGAGGCATTTTTACAAAACAGGGTTGAAATAGAAATAGAAAATGTATAAAATTATCCCTCGCGGTAAAATGCATTACGATATCATTGCATTGAAGTAAAAGCATACATTAATAATATCAGACTTTATTTATATGCACTTTAAGTTTTCATGTTTTACCTGCCACAACCGTTATATTTAATATTGCAACGTTATATTATCGACGTAGAATTGATTTCTGATCATTACTTAGCAAAACGGGCATTTCGTTGGGGTAATTACGAAATAGTTTAAAAAAATAAGTGCAATATCTCGATAGCGTTCGAATAATCCCACAGGCAGATTCCGCTGACTCTCCAACCACTCTAGTTCGAGTGATGCATATCTGTACAATCAACTTTCTCACATAAAAAAAAATTTAATGGAAACGTTTTCTTCATTCATTCAGAAAATCACGACATTCTTAAATTTTTTTCTCTTTATCTATCATGCTTAGCGAAGTTTATTCTTCCTTTCCATTTTCTTGGGCACATTGAAAATCTAAAGTAAATAATTATCTTACTCTACTGGCTGACCGCGATAAAAGCGACATAACGCTGCACTCTGCATTATTGATAAGAAATGAATCGCTTACTCTCGGATGAAAATTAGCTCCATTTAAACAATCACAGCAGGATATTTTACTTTAAATCGAAGGTGATTTAATTTTTAAATGACTCTTGGCTCTAATTGTAATGTTTGTTTATGCGATGAATATTGCAGCTATTCAAAATATCTTTTATGAGAATTTACGTACTCTGTTATATTAGCTTATATCTGTACATTTCGCGTTATTTTAAATAGTATATACATTTAAATTTAGAAACACGTTAAAATTAACTTGAAATTAAATGATTTATTCGCTTGTTTTTCATCAAAGCATTGTTTAAAAAATGTTTAATTCCTGAGAGAAACTTATACATACTTTCTTGGACTATTTAATTTATTATTATAAAAAAAAACATTGACGACATAATGAAATAATATTATTTTTTCCAGAAGCGACTTGCCATCAAAGAACAGCACGTCGAAACCTGCGGCGAAGGCAGCAGAGGAAGCGAGTCCAGCGTCACCAGGAGGTCAACAGGAGGAGGACGGTTGGGAGGTGGCTTCAGGTAATGATCCTTCCTCATCAAAATTGACCACTCTCCAGCAGCAGCGCCAGCAGCCTGGCGCGGTCCAGCACCAAGAGCCTGACCAGGCGTCGTCGTCGCCGTCGCCGTCGATGCGCCGTCGGCCGAGCCCCGAAGAGTTCAGTCTGGTGCGCAAAGTGCGATTGAAGGCGGCGCGAGCTTTCGCAAGCTCGAGCGCACCGAACGTGAAGATCGCGGCGTCCACGCGCTATACGATCCTCAGCGACCTGGACGACGACGAGGCGACGAGCGACGACGACGCTAAGAGGCAACAGTCGCCCAGGGACAGTCCGCGCACGTCCAACAGGCGCAGCCCCAAGAAGATCAGCACCCCCTCGCCAGACAAGCGCAAGGCGAAGGGAGGAAGGGGGAATGCTCGTGGTGCCGGTTCCTCTAGTTTAACCAGCTGGTTCACGTGGATGAGGCTTGTGCACCTCGTCGGCTTCCTCGCTGTTCTCTATTTCTTTACAGTGTCGTGAGAAAGCAAAAACTGAGAACTAAGGATATTCAGAATTCGCTAGTTTCTGGATGTAGAAGAAGGGATGGTTGTGGATGCGTTTATTTATATTTTGTATGCATGGTGGATTTCGGATACACTGCCCTAGGGATTTTTTTTGTAGGATTAAGGAGAGCTCAGTGACAATATTTGAGTGTCCTCACGATGAACAATTGAGATATTGCTATTTGCAGCTGATTAATTTGCCTGTCAGGAAAATAATTTTGATTGTCAAGTCACGTTTGCATGAACAAAAAACGAGATTATCTTTGATTGCAGTTATGTAATTATAGAACAATTAAATTTGATTTACAATGGTAGCGGAAATTCTTATTTTACACAAAAAAGGTTGCTTTATATTTTACACGTTCGAACGAAAAATGTGGAAATCGCTATGTCATATTAAATACTGACGGGATATATTGAGATTCGTAAAATCGTGTAATACGAATGTGATTGACGTTCAATTAAAAATCAATTACCGTAGCTGCGACTAAAAAATTTTTAACGTCTTAATTTAGTAACGGAATAATGCATAATACACCCATTTATATACAAGTTGCGTACTTATATTCCTTAAAACAATCGTCTACTTGACGAACTATAATGTGATCAAATGTGATGTAGTTGATGGCTCGTAAAGCTTAATGTTTTAAGAGTCTTTTTTTACATAATTGTACATTTCAGTGGTATTAGGCGACGAAGTTGACTTTTTGGAGATGCTAAAAAATGTATTTATATGTCTTCGTAATTATACACACGAATATATATATATATCTTTTTAAAGAAGAAGACACAGAATTAATATTTATACTTCGCGATTTTTATAAGCGTTATTTCTTTTTATATAAAAGTTGATGAAAAAGACAACAATTAGGTGATGCGTGACATTTCAGTAATTGATCAATGAGTATAAAGGATTCATTTTTATCGTTAATGGGTGTCAGTACCTTATATTTGTTTAATTTAAATTGTGTTATTGTAAAATATGATTTGTATCTTATGTTCCTTCGGTACCGTCGCTGTTATTTTATGTGAAGATTATATTAAAAAAATAGAATACGCTATATAATACATTCCACTATTTAAAAATTGCTGCGACGTTAAAATGGAATGTTAGCTTTATTTACAACATTATTTATATAAGTACCTAATTGTCGTCGAAATCAAACAAAATAAAATTTATTAAATAATATCTATTTTTAATACGCTAATCTAATGTATAATAAAACAAGCTAATGTAATTCGAATTCAATCAGTTGAGATGAAATGATATATTAATTGTACAATTCTATATTAAATTATATACGCTACCGAAATTATTTATCCAATATTCTACGTTGTCAAGTGTACGTTCTCGGACAGAATAATAAAAATAAAATGAATTATCTTTATTTTTAATTACGTAAACAAAAATAAATTATGTATGTTCTAATTCTTAAATCCTAAATAATTTCCATTTCAAACCATTATTTCCTTGTATGCGCAGGTAAACGCAGACGGAAGCGCAATCGAACTCAGGCAACAGTGGGGACCGAGGCGCGAAACAAAAGCGACACCAATCAAAAATCGTTCGCCGAGAACGATACGTGGACATAAAATAAAAAAAAATCAACGCGTCGCTCCGGACTGTGAGATTAGATCGCGCCACGATTGAAAGTCAATTGTGGCCGGGATTTCACTATCATCTCAAAATACATGTGACAATTTAGTGAAAAAAAAAATAAATAAAAAGAAAAAAAAACAATCTAAAAGCAAAATTTATTTGACGGACATTATCATTGACTAAACAAATAATAAAACGATCGTACTATCTAAAGTTGTATTAGTGAAAAACTACTCTAATTAGTGAATTTTCACTGAAAATTAGTGGAATGAGCTTCTCGATTTAGGTATTAGTGCAACGTCTACTAATTTTAGTAAAGATTGACTAATTCAATTTTAGAAGTTACATAAGTGCATTTTATTTCTCTTTTAATCTCTTATTATCGAACCAGTTGTGTAGATGATATTTTCTGTAAAATTTAAAAAAATACCTCACAATAATTGTAAAGAAATAAAACAAGACGTTGGAAATAAATTGTTCCCTTTTTTTATTACACTTATATGCTGTTCTCTCTCATTCTGCGCCTGTGCATTTGTAGACGCCTGTACTTTATGTATCAATTAGCTCATCTCGTGTCCGTCACAACCGCCACGAAGTCAAGCTCCTCGCGGCGTGTCAAGTCGATCGCCGACGAAAAAAGGAAAGAAAAAACAAAAGTTGCTGGTTTAGTAAAATAAAAGAGCTCAGGCTCGTGCGTCAGGCCTCATTCCTAACGCGAAGTGAGCTCGCGCGTATAATGTAATGGTCGGCTCAGTCCTGGCGTAAATAACGGCTGTGACAGTTATACGAAGCTCTCGTCTTCTCGCTACGCTGTGTTTAATAACGTACGGGGCGATAAAGTCGCCGATCGGCTCGCTCTCTCGGTTAAAAAGACGAAGGGCCCAGCGTGCGTTTACTCGCCGCGCCGACGTGTTTATTGGTGATGGCTTATCGCCGAAGACAGAGCGAGGATCGCCTTTTATGATCTACTTCCATTCCGCGCGCCGAGTGTCTCGGGTGAACAAATATTATTTTCTGCGGACGGCTGCTGCACCTGCTTTATCCGTGCGCTGATTGCCGCGCGCTCCCTGCTCATCGGCGTAAAAAGGAAATTTTCAATTATGCCGGACGATCGACCGTTAAAGCTTCACCGGGGATAACTTTAATAGAAATGTATTTAACGCTTGTCGATGGAGTCGTAAAGATACGCGTTGATTCTTTTAAAAATTTATATTGTAGGAAAGAGAAATTTCTTTGTAATTAACGTTTAAAGGATCTACCAGTGATTGGCGGGCGGAAATTGTGTGTAACTTGTTACAATATGCCTTTCAAATGTAGAATTTCTATTTAATGCAAATTTTTTAACCAATTACTGTATTCGTATTTTTCTACATTTTCCATGCGTTCAATTCATGTTCTAATTTAAGTGGTTGTAAAAGCTAGCCATTTTAATGCGGATTAAACCATACGACTACAAACACAACTGCCATTTGTGGTATATAATATTTAAAGGACGCTAATTATCTACATAACTTTCTTGATGAATGTCTATTAGCTATTAGAATTGAACGACTTAAGGGGTTGACTTTCAAAGTCTTCCTGACAGAGCTTCGATTTAAACAATGACAAATGCTCCTTCTTCTAGCCGTAACACAAAACGGCGAAACCTCGTACTTTCGCCCGCCCGAGGGATGGCAGAAAAATTTATTTTACCGATTCGCTTATATTATATTATAGTAATTCATCTCACCGATAAAATTAGAATCCATTTATATGATTACTATTAGACTTGGAGTTCTTTTAGATTTAAGATTATTTCAATTTATAATGAATTATTAAAAAATGTTTGTCCTACAATGCTCTATTATTGTAGTGTTGATCTAACTCATCCTTCTTTTATTTTCGCAGTTATGTACAAAAAACAATAATTTTCTCAAGTGTGCAATATAACAATAAAAGCATACAATATGTTAGTATCAATCAGCAATTAAATTTTTATAATCGAAATATTTAATGTTTACTAAGGTAATGAAATAAATACTACTTACCTTGTCTACTAAAAATTGTATTTTTTACAAAATAAACTGTAATAATAGTTTTTTGCTCTTATTGTCTTCATGATATTCAATCTGAGTCTCTAAGTAAAGTGTCCACTTGTAGAATGTTCGATTTTTTCATTACCTTTATTCATTTCTCAAAAAAAGCATACACGGATTTTACTAGAAAGCAAGTAAAATGTGCGAGACTCTTACACTAAAGTTTACTACAAGTCTAACAAATTTTACTATACTTTTTAGTAAATTTTTTTATTTGTCCAGTGTGTCCCTGCGTTATAAAATAGTACAGTAATTTTTACTAGACTTTTCTCTCTGTGTACATGCAAATGCTATCTATTAAATTTGGATGCTTGAATGTTTTGGTCATCAAGAATGTCTGTTGACTTTAGAAAATCCAAGTTGCTCGCGATGGCCCTTCAAAATTATAAGCAGGCTGTGCTCTCAGTAGCCGTTTGCCTCTGACGCGAATAGCGCGCCCAAACAACAATCGGTTTACAGTGCTCGGTCTGAAAATCTCAATGGAAAAACCATACCTCGAGAATTTCCAAAAGTTATAATCTTCAAGCAATAAACGATCGAACCATAAGCGGAGGAATCACGATAACAGTGATAGTGTCAAGTAAAATACGAAAAGTGACCTAGAAACACAGCGAAAGATGCACAGAGTGGTGTTGGAGAACAATATGCGACGTGAGTTCGAGGGGGGCTCAAACGGCACGCCGCGGCGCGGCAGAAACGCCGTTGAGGTGCCTCGGCGTATGCTCATACGTGACTACGATTCGGTAAGTGTATTACAAGTATATACTTTTTAGTTACCTCGTAGGTGCGAGAGGCATCGTAGGGCCGCGTTGGGCATTTTTGGGATTTCCAAGGGCATTGCATTATTCGAAGGCAAGGCACATGCCGCATAGAAACCCCAACCCTGCCACAACAAGTCTTCTTCCTTCATCGACATTTTTTACGTCGGATATGCTTATATTATTTCACTGCGTTATATTCTTACTCGCTGACCACGGTCTTCAATCTATCGACGTGATCTTGCATAATGTGTTTACATTTAGGGCAGCCAATTTATATTTATTTACATTATACGGTCCGTACGTGCGTGGAAATTATTCTATTAATACAGTAGTATTATTTACATCTGTGGAAATGTTTATTGTTAATTTCTACAGCAGACGTTGCGGTGAGCTGTAAGGAAATTGCCTAGTGTAAATTGCGCGATAAAATCAACGAAGCTGTATATAGGAGGGAAGGAAAAAGCTTCGAGCGCGTTTCGATCTCGGGTAATCACCTTCTTCTTTTTCTTCTCAGGGGGGGGGGGGGGGGGAGCTGGAAAAGCGGCTGCGGCTTTCATCGTTCGGATCCTTCGATATCGATGAAGAGCGGTGGCGGTGATTTGCATGAGTACCGCAAGGTCTATTTCGTTTTTTTTCGCTTAACTCTCGCGCCTTCCGCGTGCATCTATCGACAATCGAGCGTACGCGCCTCGCAGACCGGAAACTCGCGTCTGCGAGCGTAATGATCGTCTGGAAAAAAGTCTTGCCAGACACGTTTTTTCTTTGTTTCCAATGAGTCTGCGAGCGTTGGTTTTATTTTCATAGGATGTATAAACTTGCGAGTCGTTGACCCATTCTTTTTTATGATAAAAAAATATTATTATTCTAAAATATTTTAGTATAATGGGTAACCTCTAAAAATATATTTCTTCAGAATTTAACTTGAGTTCTTATGAAAATTTAATTGTGATACAGATTTGCTTGAGTAATTTCAGAAATTTTAGCTTGCAAAAGAATATTTCTGAAAAACCAATTTCTCTTGAATGAAATGAAGCTTTTCTTAAATGATAAACTGTAAGTAAAAATATAATAATGATTTTTCAAATGCTATCTATTACCTGGTTTCATGCAAAATTCGCGCAATTAGCTCGATATAATGTTTGTCGTGTACCTTCCGACAGAAATAAAAAGTGCAGTGCAACTAGGACACATAACTACGACTTTATCTTGCTTCTATAACATTATATTTTTATGAAAAATCTTATTTTAAATTTTCTTGATGAATTGCAAAATTATATGCTGAATACAATTCTTCGAAAAATTTTGATTTTCCTTTAGTGTTCTTAAAACTTGAAACTAACAAAAAAAATGTAAATCAATTGGCAGTACATATTTCGCCTCCACAAGTTCGACGGCGAATGAATGATCAATTCAACACGCTTAAAATTTTTATTAAATTGTAAGTAATTTTTACTACTTTAAATGGAATAAATATAATGCGAATTTTAAATTTTACTATACTGATTAGAAATTTACGCATTTAGTAATATTTATAGAAAATTCTACAAAGCGAGCTTCGATAGCAGGCGATCGTCATTTGTTTACACCTTGTTTCTTCTTAACAAAAATAATGTTTATAAAATAGGCTAGTAAAATTTGCACCGTGCAGTAATAAAAAAAAATCAGCGCATGGTGGCGCCGTAAATTGACTAATCAGTTAATAATTTTTACCGCTACTTTTAGGGTAATTTTTATAGGATAATTCTCTCCGTGTACAAAGCATTACGTTAGTTACGTAATACAAAGTCATCGATCGTTAATCGGCACGGCTCCCAGCGAACCCGTGCACCAGCTCGTTACACCCGTCGGACGAGGCGGTTGAAAGCACATGCAGCACGTGCACTCGACTGTTCGCACCTCCAGCGCACAATGCATAGGCGCATAACGATATCGAGAAAGTATACGTGTAAGGGGCAAAGGTAGAACGAGAAAAACGGAGAAAAAAAGTAGAGCCGAGGAGCCAAGGCGTAGAACTCACGGAGGGGGGAGAAAGTGGAGTCGGCCGCGGCGGATCAAATGGATTGCCGCAATAAATAATAACAATAAACGGTCCGTGCGCGCCGATCGACGCTCGAGCGAGTTATATAGGCGCTCGAGAGAGGAGAGCTCGGGGCAGTGTGCCCGTGTCTCGGATATACTTTCTACGGGCGAGCACCCCCCCGAGTACATGTATCGTTATCAGGGCGCATATGTTTCGTCCGCGGACGCTCCCCGGACAATTGTTTGCCCGTTAATTACCGCCAGCGATCTCGCCCGGGCAATCATGACGCTGCACTCGACTCGCGGCCTTCTCTCTGGCTCTTTGTCTCTCTTTCTTGGTTTGCCTCGATGCTGAACTGCCCGTGGAGGAGATGCACACTTATACATTTCGCGTACCTATATTATTTTATATAATGAAATATAACGATGCGGGAAGAGTTGTATGGACGAGTTGCTTTCTTCCTCTCGGTCGTACTACTTCGAGTCAACAATGGACTCGCGTGTAATTCTTTAGATGGAATTGAATATTTTTTATTTCGCGACTGGGGTATATACAATACACTGTCGCGTGACAGTAACTGCACCTTCAAAAGTTATGAAGTTTATGCTGATTATATTGCCGGCTTATTATCTATATAATACATACTAAATTTATTTATCAAATTTATTTCCTCTTATTTGATTGTTACTTCATTTCTATTCTATTTAAATTTCTTCTTTATTTAAAATCTATCTTGCAGTTTCTTGTACGTTTTATATTGGCTTTTATTGCGGAAATTACTAAGCATTTTATAGAAACAATTTTCATTAGATCCCACTTAAAGATGATAAAAAGAGTGTTTTCATACCGGTAGTCTGTGATTGCCAAACCAAAAATTCTTGATACAAGTACAGTGAAATGCATTGAATTTTATTATTTCAAAGTTTTTATTTTTGTTTACTTTACAGAGTTTTATGATGCAGTTAGCTTTGCCTACGTCGTATATAAAACCATATAAATTGATGTTTTGGCAGATTCTAAAAATAAAAAACATCATTAAAAAAAGCTTGAAAAATTCTACAATTTAAATGATTAGTATATTACCTACCTAGCCCTATAATAAGAAATGTTGGAGATCACGTGTAATTGTCGATGGAGGCGAAGTCAAGATAAACAAACATGTGACCTGAGACTTTTTTATTATACAGGGCTAGCCCCAATAAAAAAACACAGAAAATAAAATAAAAGAAAAGACTTCGTTTGGGTAAATCTGAAAATATAAAATTCACTTGGAAAATGTGGATAGTGACATTTAATACGCGAAAAGCCGTTCACATGCTAAATATGTGAAAGATTTTTTTAAAAAAATTTGCCACTATTGATATTTTCCAAGTGAATTTCACATTTTCAGATTTAGAATACTATTTCCCTTCTCAACGGAGTCAGAAAGCCGCAACTTCATTTTGTGCAGCGCTGGGATGTGGGCACTTTCCGGTCGGAGAGCAGATATAAATTGTTCCCATCAGGTAATACATTTTTTAACATTCAGTGCATAAAACAGTACTTTTTAGGTCATCTGTAAGTGCGTAAAGCATTTTGCTTTACGCACTGAGTGTGTAAAGCACTTTGCTTTGAGCATTGGGTATACTACGTGATACCACGCATAGAATTATGCATTTTTAATTATTTATTGTTATAAATTAATAAAAAATTTCAATTTATTAAACATTTATCGAAAAAAAAAATTTTTTTTCATTTAAAGCTTTTAAATCCTAATGAACTTACGTGCCATTTGTATTATTCCGTTGATACATTTATTTGAATCCAAGTGCGATGTTGAAAACTATTAGGTCTTTACAATTTAAAATTGTACAAAAAAAGTTTCTCTTTTTTAAAATACTGATAAACCCAAATATTTTGAAATAGTATTTGGCTTTTATGCTCTTCAATAAAATTTTCTTTTTTTTTTAAATTATCATTTTTTGGTTTTTTGGAGGGGGCGCTCCGCCCTCGTGCACATTTTAATTAAACATGAACTTTTTAATTTATTGATACTGTTTTACGCACAAAATGTTAAAAAATAGTATACGCAAGCGATTCACACCCTCTCTGCGCTCGGGCGACAAACGCGACTCGTGCGTGAATCCGCCGCTTTGCGCACTCGTTGCGTAATGTACTATTAAAAAATCGATAAAAACATGCATAGAAAATAATATCGCTGGCGCGTCCTTACACGAGCAACTTCTCGGCGCAGTAGAGGGAGCATCTCCGCGACGAGAAGTAGGAGTCAGAGGTTGGCGCGTGTAGGGCTTGTATCATTGTCGTTATGCTGGGCTGCCGTGCCGCGAGCCACTGTAAATTCTCATGCGGCTGGACCCCGGGCGCCCCATAGAAAGCCGAAGAAATCATTACAGCGCCGCGCCGTATATCGCCGCTAATATAGCACACGGGCTGCCCTTTGAACGCAGCTCGCTCGTCCCTCTGGTCGGCGCGCTATCTCGCGACCTATCTGCCTGTCTTCCTATCTATCGTCTCGTCTCGCGGACTCGACGGCTGCTGAGCGCGCGCGAAGAGCTGCGCTGCCCCCGGGGCCGCTCCTCTTCGCTCGATCCCTCTCTCCTTGTCTTCTTCTCTCCGCGGGCCTTATCGCCCCGGCCCAGCTCATTCCGCGTCCCTTCTTTTAGCCCCCCTCGGGATCTTGCCCTATCTATCCTGCGCTTTCTTTTCTTCTTTTCCGTATAAGCTCTGTGTATGTTAATTCCGGAAAGTATGCGGACCCCGATGTTGGGGATTGTTTCCTATTATTATGTTTTATGAATGAGATCCCTTTTTTCTGATGAAGCACGGAGCTATTCAGGTGCCTTATTCAGCGTTTGTAACATGTTAAGTCCAGCTTAACGGCGAAAAATCGTCGCAAATGTGACTTAACGACCGTTCTTATCGACTGAGGCTGGCGTTATACGGTTTTATGTAGTGTGTTAAGAAAAAAATACAATAATGATTGCGTTAACATGAATTAACGCTGAATTTTAGGACCGAGTGAAAGTTTTGATTTTAACAGCTTAACGATGCGTTAACCAATGTTAACGCCTACGTAATCGAAGTTAACGATATAAATGTTACTTTTTAATGATTAATGACAGTGTTAATTAAAATAATACTTGTGTTAATATGTAAATGATCACACAAACAAGATAACGAAATCTTTTTATTAATTTATTCTGTAATACGCGCTGATGTCTTGTATCAATCCCAACAGCGTAACCACCATTTTCAAATTAGTATAGGATTGGAGACTAATTTGAATAAACTGTACCTTTAATTAACGCCATAGTACGTAAACATATTTTTACACCTATTTTGTTTAATTAATTGAAATTAACGACACGTAAATTACGCTTAACGACTTCGTTAATTTTCAACAATCAATCGTTACAAACGCTGAATAAGACCCCTGGAAAATTAAGTACTGGGTATAACTCGAAAACCCATCGAAAATTAAATAAAAGTTCGATTTGTACTCGTATTGTAACTTAGATTATTTTGCTGTCTATGTAAAATTGAGTTAAATAAAATTTAGTAATAAATGACAAAAATCTAACATCAAGTACACAGCTTACAATGATAGAAAAAATCCTTTGACCCAAAGTCAGTGTCTTTAGTATAACGCCCTGCACCTTTAATTATATTTAATTAAATGCATTTAATTAAAAACTTACGCGATTTAATCCTTTGTTCTGATAAATTTTCTCAAACAGAAATGAAGTGTTTAGATTTTTTAAAGCAGCATTGAAATTGTGAACCAATAATTTGAGGAATTTGTTTATTTATTTTTGATTCTCGACATTTTTGTCATTCTTCAAACGAATGCAGTGTGTTTATCGAGAACAGATTGAGAATCGTGAGCTTCTGCTTAGAAATCACGGTTGTAAATCTCTTAATAATCATCGAGTCGTGGATCGCAACGCACGCTCGCCTGAGAAACGAATGGCGTTACTTTTGCTACTGAGATCAACAAACCCTCCTTTCCTCTTCCATCGGACTTTGCCAAGTCATAATCACAAAAAAATGAAAGCATTACCCTCTCCTCTGCTTCATTTTTTCTAACTTTTTCGCGCAGCTAAAAATTAACGCAGCGTGCAGGTGAAATTTATTTCCCTTAAATAAAACTTAACTATCGTTATTGCGAGAATACCTCGAGGCTGCAGCGAGCTCGATCCCTGGTTTCTAACATCGAGAAGAAAAAGAAAAGAAAAAGGCGAAACTAACGAGACGCAAGAAGCGACTTCCTACGGCCTCGGCGGCTATTTAGCTGGGCAATTCGGACTTTTTGCACCGTCGGCAACTCCCCGGCTTCCTCGACCTCTTGGCCAGTAATTCTCTCGCGTCTTTATCGGTAATTATACGCCTAACTCGGAATAGGCGCGCGTGCACGTGCACGTGCACACACTTGCCCGCCAGTCGCAAGGGATATTTGATCAGCTTATATCTGGCATTATATATCTTCACTGGATGGGAACGGGTAGAGGGCTAGGAGAGTTATATTGCCGATTGCAGTGATGTTTGCCCGCTTATGAGTTAATTTAGTGCTCTTTAGATTTCTTGCTTGTGCCCATTATCCGCGGGACAACGCAACTTCTTGCTACCGCCTTGATACGGTATCGATTCGTACCTTGGTTATATTCCATCGCCCATATGATTACAAGCTACTACGATATGTAGGTAATTTTCAGCTTGCCGTTTCATAAAAATTCACTCGATAATTGTGAAAATTGCATTTACATTTGAGTGAGTTTATTTTTCAAGTGTAACAGCAATCCACGAGATGTTAACATGTATTCCGCAAAAAATATTTTCTCGTCCGTGCTTATAATTATAGTATAGCGAACAGTCGTCTTTTACCAACGCCCATAGCCTTTCGGTGGCAGCAGCTTATTTTATGAATAAAAAAAAAATTATTTCACAAATATGTTTTCATTGACGTAAGAATGTCGCGAAAATCAAGAAAAACATTATCATTAAGAAGTAGGTACGATTTTCCTCTGACACTGTGAAAAATTAACATCAACTGTACAGAATTATTCCCCAATAGAATTACTACGTATATAATTAATAATTTATACTATTTATGTCGTTTTGTACCGTGTAAATCTGAAAATGAGAAATTCACTTGGAACATGTGAATAGTGTAACACTTGATACGTGAAAAGCCGTTCTCATGTTAAAAATGTGAACGACTTTTTCACACAAAAGTTGTCACTATTCATATTTTTCAAGCGAACTTCAGATTTTCTGATTTAGAGAGTATAATGATCAAAACTTAAAAAAAAACTTTAAAAAGTAATATTTCATTGATTTCATAATAAAAAAGAAAAATTCACGCATACACAGAAAAAGCAGGAAATCGTATCCCGCACAAAAGTGCTGCCTCACTCTCGCGGCTCCACAATGAAGAGCGGCCCGTCCAAAAGCAAAGAGATCGCGCAAGCGAGAAGCGACGGCTTATCGAGCGTCAAGCTGTCAGCCGGTCGAAATGAAGCGTTTCGAAGCGCGCGCTTCCGAGAGATCGGCGACCGTGCGGAGAGAGGCCAACTTAAAAAGAAAGAGCGGAGAAAAAAAAGGCGCAGGAAAAGAGGAGAGAAGGAAGAGCGACGAAGAGAAACGAGTGACGCGGCTGCGTGTCCCGCGCAGTACCGCGCGAGCGGATTTTTGCGAGCTGCCACAGATACGCGCGGCCAGATACAGGCCTCTGCGCGCGTGTACGCGATCGGCGCTCGCGCCGGTTACAAATCATCCTCGCTTAAACGATATAACCCCCCTAGCGCATGAAATATCGCGTCCGCCGCGTAGCGTGTAATTTACAGTCGCGCGTGTCTTAGCTGCCCCCGAGGAGTACATACGCCGCGCCGACCCGAACTGCGTGCACATGAGTGCACATGTGGTGCCGAGCGCCGGTATGCATAGGATTGACTTTTGGCTGCCACCACTACCGCGGGAGCCGTGCGCTTGGGGATTATACGCGTAGTTGAGCGGGTCCCTTTTTTATTTGATGTTTGAGCGCGAAACTGGAATTAATGGTATGAAGTGATTGTCGCGAGCTTCGGGAGATTTTCCGAAGTAGATTGAGATAGCGCAGGATGCTTTAATAGGAGAGTTAATCTATAGCGGGACACCGGGGTGCGGCTTTAGATAGCTAGACCTTTATGTATAATTGAAACTACTTTTTAAGTACGCGTAAAGATTGCTGAATCTTATAAGTCCGTTATAAGCAGACTTACAAGTTGAAAAGCTTAAGGATAAATTGCAGGAAATGCCGTACCTGGTTCGGACGGTTACTACTTATTCTGTCCGCGTGTAAAACGTTGTACAATGCCTGCGGGAGAGACAGCTTTGAGGGGATGTATTACTTTTGTGCCTTGTACGTGTTTACTAACAATTACAATTTTTTTTACATTTTTAATGTAATTTTGTTCAAAAACATGATTGTTACGATAAAATAAATCTCAATTGTTTCGAGAAGTGGAGTTAAATACTTAATACTAGTCATCTTATTGAAATTAGAATTGAATTAACGGAATGGAATTAAGTGCACGGAGAGAATAATTGGGTAAAAATTACCCACACTTTCATGGTAATCTTGAACTTTTTATTTAATATTATTTTAAATAATTTTTACTACTTTAAATGGAATAGATACAATGCGAATTTTAAATTTTACTATACTGTTTAGTAATTTATGCGTTTAGTAATATTTATAGAAAGTTTATTCAAAATTACACGAAAATGATTGCTTGTTATCTACGAAGATTTAGATTTTAATCAGAAATTCGATTTTATATAAAATAATTTTACTAGACAATTTTACCAATTGTCTAGTAAAATTACCCAAGGTGCGCTCATCATTTGTTCGTGTTTGTTTTGCATCTGGTTTTGCTTTTTAATAATATTTACGAAGTAGGTTAGCAAAATTTGCACCAAACATTAGTAAACAAAAATCAGCGCATGGTGGCGCCGTATGTGTACTAATCAGTTAGTAATTTTTACCGCTAATTTTATTACGGTAATTTTAAAAGGAACATTCTCTCAGTGTACGAAGCGCATATTAATATCAAATTGTGCATGAAGTATAGTGAAAATTAAGTAAACTTCATATAGTGCACAAGCAAGTCCAAAGCCAATATATGTTAGGTTAATCTATACGCTCGTAACAAGAACAATTAGTTAAATTCTGACGTAAACTTTATTGAAGCATCGTTTTTAGAAAACTAATGCAGTAAAAACAGCGAACCCTTCGCGTAACTTCTATTTGAGAATGCTGCAGTAAATACATTGGAAATTATGGGTTTAAAAAACGAAGTCATTATAAACAAATATTTTCTCCATTTACGCTGAAAAGCGAAGGCAGGGAGAAGTGGCGCCGGAAGGAAAAAGCCGACGGCCTCGCTAATCATACTTGGCCATTGGAAAAACTCGCTGAAACCGAATAGAAATTGACGCGGGACAGCGGATAATTAGGAGATGCATAATGCATACCTGCCGTTAGGTCGCACTGCTTGCAATTTATAGCTTGTTCCATAAGACGCGAGTGAATGAAAAAAAAACGAAGGGACCGCAGCGGGGGGTCAGAGCAAAGAAGCTCCTTCTTAATTAATTCGTCCTGGTTGTAGGAACACAAGAACTCCTTCCGGACTTGGTGCCGTTTGTATCTTCTTTTCGAGAGAATCTGCATTGCAAGCGCGACAATCGGCAAGCGTAATTAGAGGACGGAGAAAAATTGCACCGTTTTTTCCATAGTTGCGTTCTTTGAGAAGAAGAGAGTCGAGATGTCAATTATAAAGGAATTTTTTTATTTAAATACTGAGTTCTGGTAGAACTCGGATGAATAATTTAAAATCCTACTCTCTAAATTCCATTGAGTGAACGCTCACCGTTTTTCAGTGTATATTCACTATTTCCGTTATCGAGGATCGCTGATCGGGTCATTACTGTTTCAAAGTTAACATTCACTGTTTAAATAAGTGAAAATTTCATTTTTAATTCCCTGAAAAACAAAATTCGCTACTTCAGTCATTAAAATTTTACTATGTAATCAGTGAACATGATAATCGCTGTTTAAATTAACAAAAATTTCACTGAATGTAATTTAGAGAGCAGTATTACTATTATAGAAGAGAACTATTATAGTAATAATTTTCTTTTATTAAAACTTTTTCAGAAGAAAGACTTTTTAAACAAAAATTCATGTATAAAGAGAAATATTTACTTGTCTAATTAACAAAGTGTTTAAAACACAGGGGAACCTTTTCCTTCGCGTAGCAACAATTCAGCAATCACAGTAATCAAAAAAGAGTAGTGACACATTAAGAACCTTTAAAAGTATTTTTAAATCATTCATCTTCGTAAGGAGCTATTGTTCTTCTCGAGCGTTATAATGCTTGCATTTGCAATTTGTATACTCTTCGTTTCCTACTTAGCGTATTTTATCACAACTTATGAGTGCATTACCTACTCCGCCGATTAGTCATAACCACTCGATAAGTTTACGATCGACAGGAGGAATTTCGCGAGCTCGTTTAACTCATTATTTAATTATACGATAATTTAACGACCAGTAGGAATGCAAAATTCGCGTCGGCCTTACATAAATCTATCTGGCCGAGCGTTACCAAAGCGAGACGCGCACTGTTATTGCTATTTATTGAAAATCCAGTGCGACTGCCGGACGAAAACATCTGTAAACGCCCGCGTAGGCTCCGCATCTTAAAATATTGCATCACCACGATAAATCGCTTGCGAGTACCTCGGAGAAGAGCCCCGCGTGTACTTAGTTTATTACACGTCGAGTGCGGGCGAGTATCTATTAAATAAAAAAAAAAGGATGAAGAAAGGAAAAAATCGCCTTCCGCGTGCGGGGGTATAAATCGCCGTCCCCCGCAGGCCGCCTCTCTTAGCGTCGGCCAAATGAAGGAGCAACAAATAACCGGCGAAACCATCGGGCGCCCTTTCGCGTCGGCCTAATAATGACAATAAGTATCCGCTGCAGCGTACGCCATGTAAACCGGGGAACCCCCGATCGCGGCCTCGCGCTGTGACGTCATAAATAAATCGGCGGAGTAGGAGGAGGACGCGATCGTGCGCCTGGTGATATACTGAACGCGCGAGCTTGTCATAGAGGTCGTTTCGCGTGTGCAAAGAGAGGGAGGCAGGGAGGGGTAAAAATGCCCGGGTGATTTAGTGAGTATTCTCCTTAGGTTTATGAGCGGTAGCTTCGCGAACGAGCTCTTGCGTAAATTGGGTCCGTACGGCCTAGGAGCCCGTGGAGACGTGCACCTCTTTTACTTCGGTTGCTGCGCTTCCTTGAGAGTCTATTATTTGCGCGTGTGTGTATAAATAAACTTGTACCTGTCATTTCGATTGTCCCGCTGAAATATATGTACTGGACTGAGATGTTTTACTATTTTCTTCCTTGTGTATATATCGAAGCTTCTTGACACACTGTATAAGCCCGGAGTATTTTATACTTTATTGACGTCTAAAATATTCACGTGAACTCGCTCTAGTGCAATTAGTAGTCTCACTAAGTGGGGGGGTTAAGGGGTACGGATTTTCTTTAAACTTTAAACTGTATGATATTATATCTTAGGCATAAAAACGAAGGAAGTCAAAATTTTATACTCAATACAAAATACTGGTCCATTGAATGCAAAATGTTGTGTAAATGTTTACTTCATTTGATATCTAAGAAAACTTATCTTACGACATTGAAAAGCACGATATGGAATTCTGATACATTCGTAAGATCAAGCACTTTTAAAAGAAAGCAAAGTAAAAAATTTTCAGTAATATACAGTGAAGAAAAAAAAGAGAAATATAGGGAAACGATTGCATGGAGTATACGCATTTGAAGTAGCATCGCATTACAACGGCGTAAATACTCGGGACATCTGCAAAAAAGTACTTTAAATTGGTACTTGCGCGTGTGCTTTATCCGCCGTACCGCTCATGGAGCGACATATACCGTGTGCGCAGCCGCAGGTACACGTACACGCACACGTGCGCGCGTTAGTTGCCAAATGGCCTCACATTTCCGAGCGATGTTAATAAATTCGTTGGCGGTGCTCGCAGCACGATAGGCGCGTCGACTCGTGCCTTCGGGGGCCCCTCCTTGTCCGCGGCGCGCTGCCACCTCGTGACGATTTAGCGCCTCGATTAGGCCGAACAAATTTATTTTTAGCGCCTCGAGTGCTGTTGGCCCTTGGAGGAGGGCCGACGGGGAGGAGGCCAGGCCGGCAGCCACGGTGAGCGCCATTAAGAGATAATTAATTCGATAGTATTTATCCGTGGGTTATCTTCTCTCGTCCGTCTCTCTTCCTTTTTCTCGAGCCTCACGGTGCGCCGGGCAATCGTAGCGACGGATTTTTCCGCGGAGTGCCGCCGCACGCGGGAGCTTTATACGGTGCTTACGCGATTTTACACGCGCGCCAACTTTTCGTCGTCCCTTTGGAAGCCGCGAGATTATCTCCTTTCTTCTTCTTTTTTTTTAGCCTTCCGCGCGCGAGATGCGCTCGCCGTGACTTGTTATATTGCCCGCGCGTCGCGTTCTTTTTGCTGTTTGTGCATGTAACGCGAAGGGGTGAAAATTAAAATTCATTTTTCTCCCGCGCGCACATTAAACTTTATGACGTGGTGTCTTTAAAATGTGATGGCCGTGATTGCTTTATTAAAATATTATATCGACGGGCACCTTTTAAACGTTGCTAATTTATTAACTGAATAAAATACGCTTTTATGGAAGTTTTATAATTAGAGTTGAAGAACTACTAAAATCTTTTCCTGTTCAATCTGTTCGTTGGAAACATAATATGCAGCAAGAGTTCCAGCCGGAAAACTGAAATGAACAGACCGAATCAAAAGAACAAAGAAGACAATGGAATTTTCATTTCAATAAATCCTATCTACCGACTAATAAAGCAAATCGCTCTTTGTTTGACTTCATAGCCCTTTATTCATCAGTATATATCGAATAAAGGGCTTTGAGATCAAACAGAAAGTGATTTATTTGATCTGTTGGACGCCAGGCAACAATTTCGAAAGTTTCATACAAATCCGTGATCCACACTTTCCTAGTAATCACGGGATTAACAAAATCAAATCAATATTCCTTTTTTCATTGAAAGGAAAAAGCGGAATACGAAAGGCGGCATAAACATAAACATGAAGCTCCGCAGGAGATGCATATTCCAAAATAGAATAAAAAGAGAAACTATATACGCTCAACGTGAAATCAGTATACCCATATTACCCGAGCGTAAAAGAATCCAGTTAAAAAAAATGCGTGACATCGTTAATTTGAAAATGTTATACCCTCAATCAAGCGCGACGATAAATACTTACAGCGTCGATACGCGGCACCAATATAACGGAGCGAGCCTCGAGGATAAAAAAAAAAAGCGTGGAGGGGAGGGCGGAAAATAGCTTTGGCGAGCGCATTTACGGCGCCCGTGTTCCGACGATGTAACTGCACGTGCTGAACAGCGTCGGCGTAGCGGGTGGCGCGAGCTACACGCGCTCGTGGCCCCTCGCACGCGAGCCCCAGCGGTCGCCGGCCTCGACGCGGTTCACGCGTGTATCAATGATACCGCGAGGCGATTACAGATTTGCGATGCAGCTGTTGAGACCCCACGGCGGAAGCTTTACCGATTTCTCCCTGTTCCATTGGGATGAACTCTTCCTTGGCTAATTTTCAAATTGCCTGCACGTTAAATCAGCTGGAGGAAATAGCATGAAAATTAACTCTATTGGAGTCAAATTTACAGTCTGATGTGATAGTGAAATTAATTTCCTTGATGAAGTGAATTAGAGTGGTTTTTTGACTTTTGAGTACTCCACCTTAGAGCGAGTTTTACTCTACATTAAAGTTCATTTAAATTACTCTATTCATGTAGAGTCAAATTTAATTCTACGAGTGTTTCGTTATAAACTAAGAGTAAAGTTTGACTCCAACCGTTTTAGCGTGTGGGTGTGCAGTGAGAGAATATTGCTATACATTTTTTTGTTTCATGATTTTTGTTTGCGCAATATGATTATTTACTGTTTAAACATTGATGCATAAAAAAATTTTATACTCGATTATTATGGTGAATTGGGGACCATGCTACCGAAAGTTGAATTACTACAATTTATTAGTGGAAAGCGTTTAACTACTCAGTGATTAGGCGAGCAATTTTCAATAAGATTAGTTGATTTTCATAAATTGAACTTAAAAAGGTAAGATAACATTTATTCGATATCATGGAAATTAGAGCCGTTAATTTATCTTTAGTCAATCACTACTATCTAGTAGCCATTATCCAAAGATTAGAAATCAGTCTTAATTTTTAAGGTAACTAAGTGAAATATCCTCTTATGGCACCCAATTAATCTATAAGCAGTTTTAGACAATTATTGCAGCCTACATTTCTTCGTGCATATATAAATAAACGATTTTGAGATAATTAAATTTTTGTCGTTATATTTATTTTTCAACAAATTTTTTACTTCAAAATGAAAGAAAAACTAAAAATTAATTAATTATTTAATTTATTTACTTAAAGAAATATAAAATTCTTTATTGATTCACATTGATATAAAGCTTTAGTTTTTTAAAGTTCGATCAAACTGCTTATTTAATTGTTATACTTTCTGTAGTGTGATTTCGAACTTATATAATCTTGAAGTAGTACTAAATGTTATTCAAATAGTAGTAGCATCTAACAATTATTTCCTTTATGAAGTTAGTACCAGCAAAATCTATTTATTAGCAGCTCATTTATTGTTATCAAAAATTAAATTTCGAATAAACTATCTTCTATAAAACATATTGAAATTGAAATGATCAAATGCCGCAATCATCAAATAGTCTTTAAAATTCATTTGATTTTTAAAACGCATCGCTTTTTCAATGCGGACGCGAAATGTACAGCGGTATCGAATCCATATTCGATAAGTCCGTAATAAAACTGCCTTTGATTCTCATTAAAGGAGCGAGTCGGTCGTCCCGCTTAACATTATAACGAGAAGCCTATAGTCTCTTCTCTCTTTTTCTTTCATTTCACGCATTGTAGAAAGTGATAATTGAAAAATCCCTCGATCGAGCCTGAGGAGAGGCCCCCGCGTAATTGTTCCGATGACTTGGAAATTTTCTCGGGCGCGTCTCGCTCGTTGTTCTGGCTAATTCGTGATCATGTACCTTGGCGTGAGTGGAAGACGCGCGCGGCATTCAACGAGCTAAGTTCATATATAACCTCGGCGCAGGTTATAAATTCTATTAAAATCTTTTCTTCCACGCAGGAAGTCATTTTCCCTCGCTGCTGTTTTTTTTTGTTTACGTTTTGTTGTTGTTCATCGGCCACCGGCTCGTTTTGCAGCGCGATAAAATTCACGCAGAACAAGCAAGAGCTCGTTCCGTAGTTTGCGCACTCTCATGCGGGTTCGTATTAGTTTGCGTTTGCGAAATATTTGCGAAAGCTCTCCACTGGGTGGTGTTTTTTTTTAAACTTCGTTGATTAAGTTGATACACTTTATGTACATACCTCGTGGAAATTCCGAGTTTATTAGTTATGTGGTTTGACAGCGTTCGTTTGTAAATCGAGTTGTACTAAATTTATTTAATAAAAGAGGCTCTGGATAACATTTGTTTTATTATTTATTCAAACTGGTTAATTTTTTTTTAATTAATATTAATTAATGATCATTAATCAGATTTTGCGCAATGAAACTTCAAAATTTATTGTTCTTGCGATACGAAATCGATATCGGTTGTACCGGAAACTACTGGTTCTAGAAAAGAAGCCAGTGTACAAATACAAATTATGATCTTGTACTTGAAGCTGATTTCTTAAACCGTAACCTAATGGCCTATCGTGCAGTTAAAATAGCCGCTAAACATTTGCGTCAACAAGATAATATTTAACTATTATTAACCTTATAGAAATTGATTCCATTTATTAGATAGTTAATAGCGAGTGAAATAGCGAATGGATAAAAAGTGAGTTAGTTTTACCCTTGCTCTAAAGCGATTTTTTATTACATTCCGTTCAATTGCTTTTAATATAAAGATCAATTCATGGATGGGAGAAAACTAGTTTATTTTGAGCAGAGGAAAACATGCATTGCAAATGTACGTGATTAGGCAAATTCATGAATTTCATATAAAAATATGTGAATTATCGCTTACATTGAGAAAAAAAGTATGGAAAATATTATCATCCGCCTAAGAATATGACCACGCTGGACTCTCCTATAAAAATTAGCATATTTTTAGTGTAAAAATTATCATAAATTTTGTAGGCATAGGATTATTTCCAATTATATCTAGCAAAATTTTCTACATTTTATCATAAGATGAATTAGTGAAAAAATACTAAGATTACTGTTCTTTCGCTAAAATTATCGATAAATTAATTTAATGATTATGAAGCAATTTTGACTAATTTTGATACATTCCTACTAATTCAACTTCAAGAGGATTAACTGGAAATTTTATTGTAGTATACTTTTTATATGAGAGTCCAATGTGCGACCGCATTTCCAAACATATACGCGGAGAGAAATATTGCAGTAAAAATTTCTATGTTCCATAACTCATTTTTCTCAGTGCAATCAACGTTAAAATAAGTAGATCTGTATGAACTTCGTTTAATCATATTTACAGTAGAGTAACGTAGAAAGGCTTGTCTGAAACTACTTTAATTTTAAAAGTAGACACGCAAAAAGAAATAAAAATATCTAGATTTAGTAGCAGTAAAAATAACATAGAAAAAATGTCTAAAAAAAAGTGCACAATAAAACCCGTTTAATCGATCAAAAAGGCGAGCAGCGACCCCGAAGAATTAGCATGAAACGCCGGGGTCTTCAGTGCGAAATAGCAGCTCTGATGACAGTAATACAAGCCCCAGCGAGACGGAGAGGATAACGGCGAAGGGAAAAGGGGGGCATCGAGCAGGGCGGAGCAGAGCGTCGGGGCAGATATAAATACACACCTTCGCGAGCACGCGGACGAGGAGCCCGCAGATAAACGGGGGACGGCGCGCCGCTCGCGAAGAATGCTGTTTCCTTACGTGACCTCCCGCTGAGATCTCTCACTTGTAATCAGTTAAGCGATCTCTCGCACGACCTCCGCACGGCGCATTCTGCCGCGATACGCCATTGGTCGCGGCTCCGGGCTCCCTCAGTAGTAATATACCTACACGAGGATGCTTTTAACTTTTTCCTATTGCCGAGGCCCTTATCTAGCTCCGCGACTTTCCTACGGAGAGTCTATTAAAAGATAACAGAGGCCACTTCGAGAGGCCTCGCTCTTTCTCTCATTGACGGGGAGTCCGGAGGCGCTGCTCGGGAAAATCGATTCGCCGCAGTTAACATTTTCCGATTCGAGTTATTTTACCTTGTGCAAAATGGAATTCAGTTATAAAAATATCATTTATTTCACCCACTATTTGGTTGATGTTTCTGCCATTGATTCATGACCAAACTGATATCACTCAGCAGGAGATATTAAAAAATTTAATTATTTTACCCACTAGGTATTTGTGAACTTTTTGGTCATTAATTTACGGGCGGATTAACTTGAATTTTTCATAGACGGAAGAAAAGTAAACGATTTCAAGCAGGATATCTACTAAAGTTTAATTTATTTCATACCCACTGGAATTTGTTAACGTTTCTGCCATCGATTCATGGTCAGACTGATTTCACTTTTTTATCAACTGGAGAAAAGTAAACGATTTCCAGCAGGATTATATTTAACAATGTTAAGAGTCATAAGCATTAAGCTAATCTCTCAAACAGATTGCGTGTGTTTGAGATTGAAAAGATCTTAAACAGCGTTGTTACCAGAGAGTCTACTTTTGTACTTTTGTCTCCTTTGCTAATTTATGTTTTCCTCGACGTAGAAAATCGACTTTGAACAGTCTGAGAAATTTTGCAATGTTCTATTGATGCAAATTTAAGAGGCGTAATAATCGTGAGAATAATTTGTAAGACGCAGTTTTTTAAGAAGAGCTTTTCTGAAGCATAAATCGTTTACGTCTGATTTATCAGACGCAGGAATTTGATCCTTACCTTAGAGTGGCGAACATTTTCCCAAGTTTTAAGTTGACTAGTACCAGAGGTAACTTGGGACTTAGCAGGCCAGTAGGATTCGTACGCAGCCACCACAGGACCACTAAGGCCCAAACTACCTTCGGTGTTAATTTGATGAATCTGAATTTTCACTAGGCTTACTATACCTTAGGCACATATATTAGGCACTCACCGTCAGTCTGTAACATAAAAAAAATAATTTTCGATGTTAGTATTAAACATTTTTAATAAATCTCAATAAGTAAGTTATTTTTTTTTAATTTTTCACTGGGGAAGCACACTCTGCCGAATAAAATATCATAATCTAAAAAATCTGCATTAAAAAATAACGGTATAGTAATATTTTTTACACGTGATTCTTTCGAACAAAAAGAATTCGATTGAGTGTACCAAAAATAATAAATCTAACTTAATCGCTAATAAAACGGCATTATTTTTAGTCGAGGGGCAAAAGAAAAGCTAAGTATCTCAGTACTCAAACAGCAATCCAATAAATTGAGTTTGAATTCGGGCAGGCTCTTCATCACTCCCAGTATCTAAATTAGTTAAGTACATTTGTTATTTCTCAACGCGTGATTTATGAAAGCTGAATCATCGGCGCGCGCGTGCGCGGCTACAGACCCACTTTTTCGCAATCCACATTAACAAAGCGCAGCGTCGGCCGAGTGAGCGAGAAAAAAATAGCGATCGAATATCGGGCGTTCGCTCCGAATTACGTCGAGTCAGTTAAATGCAAAAGCGATCGGCCACGCGGCCTTCTCGATATAAATTAACACTGCGCGAAATCACGAATCGCTCGAATTTTTGCACCGAGCGCGCCGCCCAATATCCTGAGCGGCTACCGCGCTTTTTGCGCTCGACGTCAAGGAGAAGGAAAAAATGAGGGTATGCACGCATTATCGGTCGACGTGCAGTGCAGGAATAAAATGTCCATTTTTTTCTTTATTCTAGAGCGCGAAAATAATTATCCCGCGCGCATTGGTTCAGAGGCACGCGCGGATGAATCGATTCAATTTGCGGGACTAGCGCCTCGGCGCGCGATAATTAAATCGTTCGTATACATACGGGGCCTTTTCACCGGCTTGCGAAATATATGGCAGCGCGCGATTGTAAAATGATACGTTCTCACACGCATGAATTTCGCGCGCGCGCCTTTGGCGCTTGTCAGGGGGCTAGTGCGACGTCGAAAAAATTGGCGCGCCGGTTAATTATAGCCGGTGTCATTTGTTTATAAACGTTTGTCAATCGGAGTTTAATTGAACGGCGGCGGGACGCTGTTTTATTGGCTGTCGCTGTCGACTCGTTCGCTCGGCGCGAGCGCGCCTAAAGGAGCCATTCATTACGGCAATTGGAAATAAGCGTTACATTAAAACGATTTAATTATAACACTTTTATTATGTAATCCCGTTTTTGTACGAGCCTACAGTTGCTATACCTTATAATTGTTTTGTAAAATTTTGCATTAGGAAGACTGGAGTTGTAGTAAACATTTAATCGATAAAACGTGGATTTTATGTGATACGTAATGAAATGCGGTTTATTAGAAAAATTATCGATTAGACTACTTGAAGCGTAACGATTAAAATAAAAAAATTAATATTGCGCTTAATCAAGCCTCACATAAATTAATATAGCATTGCAGAACTTTAATATTGAATCATATAAGTTACAATGTTGCAGTTTTCGAATTAATAATATTAACTCACACTATAAATACTTCACGATAGAAATAATAATAAGTAACCAGTCGCAGCTTCGAAAATACCAAAAAAAATTAATAAATAGCAATACAAGTTAAAGTTACGCTTCAATTTATAAAATATCTCACTGCATTTGATTGTAAAGTATATTTTTAGCGGTATAATTATCGACGTAACCAAACGATGATTAGAACTATGCGTATAAAATTCTCTCAGCGAACTAAGCAACGGTTTATTTACAGCATAATTATTAAAAAAAAATTGACTCATCGACCAAGACTTTTTCAGCGAATCGGAAGAATCCGCAAGCGATTCTCAGGACTCGAGCTTCGGAGAATGGAAAAAAAATGCAGCATCGCGAAAGAAAATTAGAGCGATCCAGCAGCAGAACAAAACGATCGGCGCAATAAATATAATACTTGAGCAAAAACTAGGGAGTAACGGTCGAGGAGCATCCGGAAATGCGTGCTTCGCCTTCAGGAACAACACGGCGTCAGGAATCGAGAGGAGAGCGAAGACCTTACCTCTTATCGGAAAGTCCAGGAATACGCGTCTCCGCAAACCGCGCGTTTCGCTTATTGAATTACATCGTCGGGGCTGGCTCGCGGCTCTTTTTTCTCGGAAGTCCCTCGCGCGCGCGGCGATTCTAATTGCGCCTGTAAAAGGAGCAGAGGGGAGTGGAAGCTGCTTACCGGCGTAGGAAATAATTAGGCGAGGCGTCGGAGCTTCGACTTACGTGTGTTATTGGACTTCGAATATTTACTAATAAGGGTGCGAATGGATGGTTAATAAACGCCTTTGCGTCACCCCTGCGCCTAGAGGTGTACAATCAGCGAGGAAGCTGCGAGTCGCCCTGGGAACGTCAAATTAACGCGCCTCTCTCAGGCCGAGGAAAAGGCGCGCGGCCGATCACCCGAGTGATTTTTCACTGCGCTCGGTGCGCGGCCGATAACGAGACGAAAAAAAAAACAAAGAAAAAACCAACGTAAATCCATTAATGAAAGCGACGGGTATGCACTTATTTTTATACGCTTGATTTGAGAGCGCGCTCGGAAGAATCTTTTAATCAGCTTTCACATTGCCCCGAATAAAAATATCGGCGCCGAGAAATTCCCCGGGATACACGCTTATATGTATGTAGCGGTCCCGCACCTGGTCTTTACGGCCACTGTGTTTGTTAATCGGCGGCGTGTTAATAAATTTCCGAACTTTTAATTTACGATAAACGAGCCGACTTAATGGTCCGTGCGCTTGCTTTAATTGAGGCCGCGCCGCTGCTTTGTAATATTTACATTTTTGTTTAAGCTCGCATCGTCGGGGAGAAGGCGCGTTCAGCAAATTATTATCTTCAACCTTATCCGGCGCGATTTTGGCGTAAATCATTCGCCTCGAAATTTTCAGTAAAACCGACGATTCCAATGCAACTGCGCCTGGGCAGCGCGCAATTACGCCGTAAATCATAGGTTGAGGGGGTGGAGGAGGGGGCTGTGTTTAGCATTGCTAATCTAGCTTCCCGCGTAATATAGCCATCTGTTAGATCTCAAAAAATCGGCATACCGAAGTCGGCCGCGGGCCGAAACTTTTGTCCCTTTGCTTCAGCGGCGCGATCGAGCCTCCGACCGGCACGTGCACGCGATCGGCATAAGATCGCCGATCTATACGCTGTCTATGTGTTTAACGCTCGTAATTTATTACACGCTCGATCGGAGTTAGCACGCGAGTTACGCCGAATGCACTAGCACTTAAAACGTCGATTCTGTGTGCCTATCGAATTTCGGCCATCGATCGCCTTAGACTCGCCGTTCTGTTATAGCTGTACTTTTGCCGCGAAGGAAATAAATATGCTCGTATGCATGGAATTCATAAAGAATTCATGAACGAGGAGTTTTAAAAGGCTTACATTTTACGTATCTTTTATTCGTAAATTAAAGCCAACAAAACAGTATTTTTGGTCGTAATTTTTCTAAAGATTTGAATATAATTTTATAATTTTATTACGTAAATGTGAAATAGAAAGTCAACATTTTTTTATTAACTAGTGTTCAATATTTTCAAAAAAGTATTAGTAAGCATTATTAAGACTGTAGTGAACATTTAATAAAATTTATAAAAAAGAAGAGAATGTGCACGTCCACACTCCATTTATACTGTCCACACGCACATGTGCAAATCTACCCCGACGATCGAAATTGCCGCAAAAAGACGGGCAATGGCCGCGCACGCGTAGAAAAGGGGGTCCAGGCGAGACGTCCGAAGAAAAAAGTGGAAGAAAAGAAGAACGCGTAACAGGAGAGGACCGGATGCCAGGCACTGGGGAGGCACGGCGACGAAAAGAGAGGAACAAGTGTGTAGAGCCGAAAAACGGCTACCAACTGGCTGGTGTTTACGAAGCTTAGGTTTTCATCTCCCCGGCACGTTGCGCAGCGACGCGTGTGAAAGGTGCAACCGGACTTAGCCGCGCGCGCGCGCACGGACCAACAATGGAGCTTCCTCATTACCCGCGACGCGGAGTCTTCTCCGCCATGGGTCTCGAACTAATACGACTGGTCTCGCGATCGGCTGCCGTGAAAGGCATGCTGTGGTTTCCTTGACGGACAAAGGGCTCTCGTGGGAATTAACTTTCTTGACGCTTCTTTTACGTGCTTTTTTGACGCGTCACTTGGGTTTGTTGCGGCCCCGAGATTAGACTAGTTAACGCGTACTTTGTGGCCTCTGGCCGGTTTTCTATAGTTTGGTACGTTTAAGCTACTTATTGTATTCGTTGCGTGTAGCTTCTAAGATACTCTTCATTTCCTGGCTTGTAAATTAACACCTGTGATGTCATTGTAAACTCGTTAAAAAGATCTTCAGGTTCATTTTATGTAGAGTGATTAAGAGGTAATGTACACCTTAAATCCTGAAAAATAAATTCTTTTCAAATTATTAATCATTTCTTAATTTACTATAAAATTTAAACAATTTTTACCTGCTTATAAATAACTTGCTAAATCAGAAAATAGAAAATTCAATCCATACTTTTAGATTGATTTTCCTACTTTTTCACTTAAACGTAATGAAAAAGTCATTTAAATTATTTATAAACACGTAAAAATTGTTTAAATTGCATAGTAATTTAAGATTGACAATTCGTAAATATTTTTTTTTAATTCAGGATTTGAGGTGTATATTACCCCTCAAGATGGATTCAATATTTATACTTTTTTTATATTATATTTCAAGATATAAATCTGCGGATATCTTTTTTATTCATAAACTTTCAATGTATAAGATTGCTTAATATGAAAGAGCACAAATTAAGCGATAAAGTCACACATTGATTAATTAATTAATGTTAAACGTTAAAAAAAAGCAGATATGAGATAAAAAAAATTTCTAGAAAGTACTGCAGGCACGAATCAAGCAGCGTAGAGCGGCAATGCACGACTTCGGAGTACAAGTCATTGGCTCTCTCCGACAGATCATCGAGCGAACCACTAATCAAATCGCATAATCGCGAACATTTGGCGAGCTGTACACCGCCAGCACGGAATTTCGCTTCACAGAGCAAGGATAAATTCCTCTGGAACTGGTGCACGCGCCCCGGTGACGAAAGTCAGTTTATCATCGGATTGCAATAAGCCAGAACTTCTGGAAGGGTACCCAGTGGGAAAATTTTCACCAGTTGGCTTATCCGTTATACCGCCGACATTTTACTTCTCTCGTTTATGATTTGCATTTTCTTCTCCCCTCGTGAGTTTAATTCGAATTGCATGTACAAATCAGTCACTTGCGCACGGCGGCGAATCCAAAGCTGCCTTTCGTCGAATGGGTAATTAAACACACTTTTAGCTGTTTGTTTTATTTCCCAAGGTGCTAGTCAAGGAGGACGTTTGAAAAGTACACGTCGATAGTCCGAACGAATTAATCTTGCGTGGATTTGCTTTTCTTTTATAAGGTGCAGGCGAGAATTAAATTTCCACGGAATCACGAGGGCCGTTTTATCGGATCGGTTCATATCAGATTCAGGAGGAATTTACTAATTGCCCTGGTGTGAATTAATTTACCAATGTGTAGCATATAGTGTAAAGCATCGATGGACAGGAAAATTCTATCGGATTATCGGAGCGTGCAGATTTCGATTTAAACTCTAAATAATAAAATAAAGTTAATAAGGCAATGTGGTTCGATTTTATCCAGGAATTGTGCTAATTTTAAACTTCTTATTATGTATTTAAATTAAAATTAAAATTAAATGAGTAAAAAAAAAATTAAGAAATGCAGATCAGTATTCTTAATAAAATGACCATTTATCTTTTCGTAATAATTAAATATACTGTAAAAATGTTAAAACGTATAGTGCATGCTTAGATACATATCAGTTTCTCAAATTGGTTCGAATAATGAAATTCGAAATTCACTGCGTAAAATGCCAAGTTAAACGTACACTTCCAACTATTCCTACAAGTTTTACGCGTGAAATTGACAGACTGGCAATTAGTTCGCACGTTATCAAGCCTCTCCGAAAAAAAATCGCAAAAAGAACGCAATAAATATCAGCACCAGCTCGCAGATACAAAATCAAGTCTTCCTCGGTATCTCTCCTCCCAAAACCAAAAAGAATAATCGATGAAGAAAGAAAAAAGCGACGCGTGAGAGAATCGCGAAAAAATGTGCAGTTTTAAATACAGCCTCGTTAAAAGGCGAGTTTCATTCGCGCCGCTTAAGTGCCGGGCGTAAACGCGCCGCGTCCACGGGGAAATTCTTCGCAAATTGCGGCGCGCGCCTGCGAGTGAGAGAAACGCGCGCGGCGCTTGTTTTTCGCGAAAACGCGCGTATTCCCGCGGGGAGAGCGAGAAAAAGCTCGGAAGGAAAATTGGCGTCGCGCTCGCGCTTATACACTGGAGGAACGCAGTCGAGTAGTATAAAGTACGTATACGGCGACTCGCGGGCAGCTGGCGCCTTGCCGTGGGGGGATAAGTTTCTTGCGGCGCCTAACCGCGGGATCCCCCCCCCCCCCTATTTTCCTCGCGTCGTAACGCGCTTCTTTTTTCGAGCTTTAAAATTCCATTAGCGCGCGTTTACGGCGCACTATCCGCTCAAGTGAATCGCGTGGAAAATCTCTTTCCAGCGCGCGCAGTGTTTTATTGTTTTAGAGTCTCTCCGGCGCTGGTTTGCGAGGGAGAAATTTATTTCACGCTCGGAGCGGCGGCTTCGCTCGTTGAAAGTTGTCCAATTTATAATATTTTCGTTGCGCTTTAGTCTAATTAGACTAATTCTGCGCGTTTTATTTAATTACGCTTAATTTCGCAGATACAAGCGGCTAATGAAACATTTATTTATTTGCGCCATTTACTTGGAAATTCAAGGATTACGGTAATTTAGCAACTGTTTCTTAAGTGGTCCGGATTATGATAAAACCTAAATAACTGTAAATTATTGGTCTACGATCTTTTTTTTAGTAAAATCAATTTTAGCAAAAGAAAATTTACGTACTCTAAGCACGATTGATTCGATATTAAGTCAAATCGATAATTTATTGATTACTTGAACTATTTATTTAAAACTAAGATTTTTTATTAACACAATCGTTTATTACAATATAATTGTAAAGATAATACGAAAAAATATGTAATTATCGTATTAATTTTTATATACATCCTATAGATGGTTAGGCCCAGTGTCTGCATCTGTAAGAAAGCTACGAACAAAATAGCACAGTGTGAAAATTGCGGAGCTTTTCCCGTAAAAATTGTTACCTCGTCGAACCGTCTAAAATTCGAATATAAAAATTACAGTTAATATTCCCGTAAAACTTTCAGCTGTTATAAAAATGGTCCGCTACACTTTTTTATTTCGCCGCCGGCGGAGAAAAAAAGTGCGCGCGAAAAGGTTCGTTTCCCGCGCAGCTATCTCAGGACATCGCATCCCACGCCATCTCGACTTGCGTAAAGCATAAATTACCGGTGCGAGGAAAATCGGCGCGCGGGGGGCTCTCGCTTCTCTTTCTCTGCGCGCGCGATCGTTGCGCAATGACAAATAGCGTTGTACGGGAGTTTCGGCCCGCGGAGCAGCGACGTTCGCTCGACCAGCTGTTCGCGTAATTGCAGCCAAGCGGCGCGCATGCCTCAGATTGCATACCGTCCGTGTACACCGAATCACCGCTCGGCGGCTCCCTCCTCGCTCCTCTTTTTATCTTCCTCCTCCATGATGGTTCGTCCGCTATTTTTATCGCAGTGACTTGATGCGCGTCATTGATCATCTGGGTTTTCGCCTCGCTCGCGAATATTTGCGTTTGCCCATAAACGGCAGTTTTGTTGGCGTTATACGTAATGCTTGTTTAATTGCATCCCCGTGGAAACTATTTTATAAAATACTGCACTGAGAGAAATGTTTGAGCCACAGACTGCATTTAGTGAAAAAATACCGTTCTGTATTATAAATTTTACTGGAATTCTAGTAATATGCATGTGTGATTTGTAAGGTATGATTGTATAGGATTACGTTTTTTTTTTGTAAAAAGCAAGTCCATTTCTGGGCCAAAAAGACCGAAATAAATGCTTAATAATTTGTAAAATGTGTAATTATCGAGTACTTGAGCTAACTTATTTAAAAAATAGATTTCATTACATGTTACAAAAAGTCTTTTGAAAGTTCCAGAGACTATAAAGTTTTTAAAAAATTACTCGAATTTTTCATTATATTTCTAATTTATTTCTGATTTAATATATTATATAAAAAAATGATTAAATAAGAATAGGAAAGATAAAAGAAATAGCTCAAATGCAGACACTCGTCAAATTCATTATAAATCAAGAAAGCAGATTCGCTGCCAAATCACGCAGACGCAATAGAGAAGGAGGAAGCAAGGAAGCCCTAAGAGCCATTATATATATTGGTCCATGGCAGAAATAAGAGAGACGGAGACGGGATTTACCCAACACGAAGATGAAGCCTGCAGGTTCGGTCACGCGTATATGGTTCCTCGTGGATAAGATAGCGCGCGTTTCTCTTCTCTTGGTCGGGTCGCGCGCTGCGGGTGATGTCGCTTTCTCAGACCGCCCGCGAATCGCGGAAATTTGCTGCTACTGGTCGTTACTACCGTCGCGTCTGTGCCGGTAGAAATGCAATTAAGTGATCATACGGGGAGGTTCAAAAATGAGATTTCATACTTGTACACTTTGCAGGAGGGTGGCTGTACAGACATAGGTTTTTATTTTGTTAAACATAGTCGCATTGCAGGGTTTTGAAAAATAAAAAAAGAGCGAATAAAATTTTAATAGTTTATTTTGGTTGATTTTTGGTGCAAAATTGATAGAAAAAGAGCGTGCGGTAAATTATTGTAATTAAATGTTATTACGCGACGATTTTCTTTATTTTACTTATTCTCACAGTTTACACTCAGTTAATAAATTTCGAAAGTGAAAGTAATTTATATATACAGATTGTTCTGTTTTTTTTTTTTTTTTTGTAAATGTGTATTATTATCCCGGGAATTTTTTAGACAACTAAGATACGTAAAATAGCGCACAACACGTAAGAAAAGAAAGGAGTTTGAAAGAAGGATTTTTTAACAAACATGCACGCGATGACTTTAGAAACTATCCGCTTAGAAAAAGCACCATATTAATAATTTTAGATAGTGTGTAATACCAACTGTGTTATTTCTTACGTGACTTTTTTAAATTTATTTATCAGTATTACTGTTTCACAAGTTATCGACTGTGCAATATCACGTGTCTAAAACATTTTTTACATTTTAGTTAAAAAAAAATCACATGCACTAAAGTAAGCTTCCCAAAAATAAAATTTATTACTTCTTCTTTTTTATTTATAATAATAATTTTAATTTAAAGTTTTTTTTATGTTGATATATACACGCAACAGGACTCAAATTTTGGAGTATAATTTCACTTTTAGTTTATAGTGAAACACTCGTATAGGGTTAAATTTGACTCTATTGGACATGACTAGAGTGATTTAAATTCACGCTAAAGTAGAGTAAATTCACTCTAACGTAGAGTAGCATATTACAGGTCGTCCCTACCTTTAGTTTTAAGAGTTAAAAATTCACTCAATTTCACTCCATCAAGGAAGTTAATTTCACTATAAGACTAAAGTGAAAATTAACTCTATTGGAGTCAAAATTTCACTCCAGCTGATTTAGCGTGAATATTAAAAATGAACTAGAAATTTATTTCATTCATCCCCAACTATCCATCCTCCCTCGAACGAATTAATCGGTGCCTCGGCAAACAATTCCATTAGCAAAACAGTCGGATCGCTATCAGCGTGAGAATGGGCGAACGCCACGTCGCAAAGACTCGCGGGTGAGCGATGCCTCCGGAGGCCCGACTAATCGCTCATTCCGAATTCAAGCGCGATCCCACTTGCAGGTGCGACACAAATGCAGCATTTGAGCGTTACTTTGGGAAAGCGAGAGGGAGGTAGAGGAGAACGATGGATTTATACTGTCGCTTGTTCGGCGGAGATTTTTCGCTAGGTCGTTGTTGCCGCGGCGCGAGGTAACACGGCGCCCTCGTGTTCTTCGCTAATTGTAGGCCGGGATTTTTTCCTAGCTGTCGCCTGGCATGTGCACAGAGCCTGGGAGAGTGCTTGCGCACCGGGCCACCAGCCTCGATCGGTGCTTTTCTTTCACTTTTTTTTTAAGATGTGGAGAGCCTTTCGCAACGGACACACACTCACATGCGCTAGAACATTGTGATATGCCGAGTCATATTTTACTTGGGCTGATTTATTCGAGGCGAGCGTCGCTTTTGGAATGCGAGAGCAAGATGCATCGCGCGATCAACAGTGATTCGTCTAGACGAGCCGAGCGCAGTCTGCTGGTTTGGAGATGTAGAGAATATTTTTTGCTGTTTTGCGGCGAATCGAGCAGATAAGGTGAGAAGTTTCAATTTTGCAAATATTAAGAGAGGAATGTAAATTTTAAGATTGTCTTTCAAGTTTTTTATGTATTTCGATGTTCTCCAACTGCTTAAGTAAGCATTGAAATATCAATTGGAAATAAATTAGAGCAGTGCTTAACAGAAGAAAAAATAAACTATTTAATATTTTTTAATTAGAAAAAATATTGTTTAGTCGATTCAGCTGAGTATCATAAATATTTATTAAACATAAACATTAGAATTCTGCAGACTTAATTTAAATACCAGATATACGAAATTTACGTACCGCTAAAAATACCGTGTTTTCTCTGAAAATATTTCGGAAAGAAATTAATGAGATTTTGATAGACTATGACTTTAAACAAATAATTAATGACGCGGCATTGAATCTTCAAGTCATCGACGCTAGAAAAAGGAGGTATATGTCAGATGATAAAGCTAATCAAATAGCTTCGATGGAGAAAAAAATTTTTCAATCCGGCGCACAATTAACCGTCTTATCGCGCGTCGTCGGCGGGAAAAGACCAGATATATCTACATCTACCCATAAAAAAGGGAAATGAGAGTCGCGCCGGTAAACTTTTCACCGCGGTGAAAAATCCGAGCAGAAGAAGAAGGTTCCGCCGGCTTATTGTCCGAGCGTTACGCAGCGCGCGGGGTATAAAAGACGAGGATGATACTGCACAAGCCTGAGAGCGTCTAAGAGCTTTTTTCTTTGGTGCACCGACGCTATGCGGATACCCGCAATGTTAGATCACTTTTCACGATGGTCTATTAATTATTTACTAATTACTGCAGTTTTATCAAAAATTGTAAAATTATATCAGCGATTTTTTTAGTTGCTTATATTAAAATAGTACCGTTAAGACATTCGCATTTTTTTCAAAACGATTGACTGTAGAATTTCACTTTTAACGCGATCAATAGATAGATTAGATCATTTCAAAGTAATGTTTACACGCTTGATTTAGAATATGTATCCTGAAAATCAATAAACAATAATAATTACAAACGAACGAGTTAAAGTTTACAAGATGTCATTTTGATTTAATATCGCACGATCGACATCTAAAATTATGAAAAAGAGAGGAAGGATCGCCGAATAAAAAGAGGAAATTGAAAGATTCCATGATGGCGCAGAGTCCACTAGCACTGGCGGACAGCTCAGCGCATTAGATACGTACCGTACGGCCAAGCAAGCGGCAAAAAGGAGAAATGCCATATCCGGGGAGGCGCAGGTCCGAGAGGCGCGTCCGTAGAGTCCGCAGCTTTCCCCCGCTTTTCCCGGCTTTCCCGCGAATCGCGCACGCCCACTGCTGGCGGCGGCGCGTCGCGTCGCCTCCGCTCACACACACTCGCGATTCTCTGCCCTCGCGGCTCCTCTTACCGATGGCTCACTCGCATCCGCGACTCGCAAGTCCCGCGGTCAGGACGCCCGTCCGTCCTCCCGCGTCCAGGGACCGTCGTCGTCGTCTCCCTCGTCCTCGTCGGCACTCGGTCCACGGAAAAAGCCCCGGCGCGGGCGGCGCCCCGGCAAAAATGGCCGAACTTTTTGTCGGGCGACGCGCACACACCCCCAACGGGGCCCGCCGCCACCCCCTCGCCGCCCGTCTCCCGGGGCGCTTCGCCCTTCCTTTTGTGTTATCGGCGCACGCACTGGCACGCGTCCGCGTGCACGCCACGACGGACAAAGGCCGCGCATGCGCGCCCGCTGCACCGCGCCCCGCTGCACGCGACGCCGGTGTCCCGGATACACGCACGCCGGGAAGGGGTGAGAACGGCACTGGCCGCGACGCGCGTCGTGTCCCTAGCGTCAGAAAAATCGATGGAGCTCCGCGCTGCAGCAGCGTCGGCAACCCTTTTAAACTCGGGCATTATCATAAGTACACCGGGCGTCCTTGCAGACGGAGGGGTGGGGCCATGCGAGTCGGAGCAGGGAGGGGGTCGCCCAACCCCCGGCGGAGCTAAGGGCCTATGGGAAGAGCCGAAGGTGGCGGGCGCTAGGGGTTGAGGGTACTTGCGCGATATCCCCTTACGAGCGCACATAGGAGGCGCCTATAAGGCCGCTGCGCTTACGGCTACAAGTACATAGGTATACCGCCCGGGGAGGGAGGATTTTTCAATTTTTATCGGACTGATAATTGTTGTCGGCAGATGGTGTGGCCATTGTGGACATTTTAGTCGTGGACCAGGTTTTCTGGAAAAATCCGGATGCAACGGTTAATCTCTGTATGCACCCCTTGCATGCAGGAGGCCTGTAATGCTGGCTTGCTTTGATGCACACAGCGGGTTTGTATTTTTTCGGAGTTTACGCAGACTCTTTTATGCTTGCTACAGTTGCGATTAAATACTACCGGTGGGGATCAGGTTTTCGAAAAAAAAAATAGTTTCTGCGTATCTCAGCTAAACCCTTGGCCGTGTATACCGGTATCAACGTTATCAATCTGATTTGCATAATTCCCGAGAGAAATAATGCATACGCGAAGGATCACAGCAGGACTGGGAGTCCTCCGACAGTGGTTTGGAATTGTAAAGTTATTCAAAAATCTGAAGTGCGCAAAGGGTGTCCGTGATTTTTGCGGCTCCGGAACGGCGCTCTCTGCAATATGAGTAGAGAGACGACGCGCATATTGCACGCGGGCATATATAAAACTGCGGAAGAAGATGAATGTGCGAAGAGTTCATTCATGAGAGCGTAGAATAAGCAATGAGAAACGGTAAATAAGAGACGGTGGCAAGACTCTCGCGCGAATAAATTAAAGAGCAGAGAAAAATAGAAAACGCTCTGAGGAAGAAGAGAAACGGTGCGAGGGGGGAGGAGTGAGAAAGGGGTGAATTTTCGTCCAACTCCTTGTGCTTCCTCCGCGTACAGGAGACAATGACAAAACTCCCGGCTCCGAGTGTCCGGCGCTCGACTTTGGGGGTCCCAATGTAAGCAGTCGATCGCGCCAGGTGGACGACCCCCTCGAAACTCCCTCCCGCTTGACTATCTTCCCAGCGTTCTTCGCGACGTGAGAATTAACAAAAAAACTCCTGCCGAGACGTCGGTCCGAGGAAATGATTTAATGGATTTTTACGGGGCGGATTGGGAAAATAAACCGGTCGGCTGTTGTCGAATTTCGGTTGGCCAGCCCGTAAGGGAAGTGTTTTTGAAAAATGTGCGAACGCGAATACAAAATCTCTTATTTAATATGTTAACGCTACAGTTGTAGATTTATCCAGCAACTTGATTGATCGAAAATTTGACGAACGCAATAAAAAAACTTAGAATTTAACATACTACTAAAGATCTGCATGAGATTCATATGCGGTTAAATTTTCTGATCAAATACAAATAGTATATTAAATATACATCACATCGTTTTCAAATTTAACGCTTTTTAGTAAAAAATATATTCTTTAACCAATCAAATTGCTTATTAAATAAGCAAAACACCCTGCCATCGTTTTTTAATGCTTCTCTGTTCCCTGTGTAAAAAATTGTAGACAAAATCTTATCAGTTTGTTCGATCTTCATTCTTAGCCTTGCGGCTATCTTTTTAATGCACTATTTTTAGATAGCATAAGATAGCAGACATCTATAACGGTCGCAGCATTGAAAAGTATGATTTTTACGTTACTTATTCAAGCAAGCGGTGACATAAAAAAATGAATTGGCTCGCGACTATCGGTAAACTGCCAATGAACAAAGAACGACAATTGCAGACGGCAAAAAGCGGGACGCACGCCGAGGAGCGGTGCACAATGGTGCCGAGCGCGTAAGAGCGACGTCGCTTTCCATCAGAAATCTCCATGCGCCGATCTTTTAGAAATCCACCGGAACAGCGCGGGCAAGAAGATTTAGCGTGAATTTTTGCGCCGGGATTTATAAGCGGCAAAAACTGGCCACCTCGATCGTTTCTTCATCGGGTGTCTATAGCCACCCGAGGATGGGGTGGGGGGGAAGGAGCTTTTGCTAAATCATCGGTATAATCGAGGAAGCGACGCGTCATCGGCTTTTCATGATAGGCCGAGCGCGGCTCGAATCGGCTGATCCTTTTCTCGGGCGCGCCGTGAGATTTTAAAACGGACTGCCGAGACCGATACCTGAAATTCTGCACCGGTGTATTATCGTATTCGTTCTTTTAAATTCAATTTCAAAAATTACCCCGGTAGATCGTACGGTGAACTTCTTATCTTTTAACGTTTGCAATGTTGCGATACTAAATTATGAACGTGTTTATTTAAGTGGATATAAAAAAGATGATGATCTGATTAAATAGTGAAGAGGGGATCGAGTGTTTTAGTACTAGAATTATTGCAGTCCTGCCTTTTTATTTTGTATTTAAATATTAGTCTGCTTCGTTTAATTTCAGTAACAAAAAGTAAAGTTAAAAAAAAGATAGAAATTTAAAAGATATTTTTTATTATTCCTCTTCTACAAGCTATATTTAATAACCAATGCAATAAATGTAAAATATGATATCTGCGTAGAAATACTGATAGAATTAATATTGAAGATCTGGTACTATAAGGAAACTCATGAATTAAAGTCTAGTCAATTAAACGGTTTTTTTTTATGTTCAGTTCGATTACCTTGTAGAAATATTGACAACTGCGATCTTTCTTTTTGACCATCGCACAGAATCTCCAACGAAGTAATATCTTATTCGTAAAATTATTAAATTTTATACGTTGTCGTGAGATTTTATTATAACTCGGCTACTGTCACTGGTCGTGCCATCTTTTATAGCGTGAAAAAAAAGGACAGACACTGCGAGGGGTGGTTGCCGCAAGAGCGAACGAGCTCCTTATTGAATGGCAAATGTTGCAGTACGTGGGCAGCTAACGTACTCAACTCGCCTTGGAAACCTGCCGAAGAGACCACGGCGAAGTCCCGTAAATCCGACATGCCATTTGATCTCGTTCTGCCCACGTATACTTAATGGAAAATCGAACTGCGATCCACGAGATTAATTAGAGTTTTTATTTCTATTTTCTCAGTCTCTATATTTAAGTTTTTTTTTTAATTTAGTATGAATTCATTCAACAAAGAAATCATACAAAATTTACACGAATCTCTTCCTCAGTCTGTTTATTAGAAATGCAATAGATATGCTGTGAATAGCAGAGAATCGTTTCTTACACACATTATTTTCATTATCTTGTACCTCATGATTTAAAAATGAAAATTCTGAACGAGCTTACAGCAGTTTTTAAAAAAAATGTAGAACAAATGTCCTCGATTCTAATCGCGAAGCACACGATTAGAGATGTAAATAGAATTAAAAATGATGAATAAACATAATAATTGACTTTTTTTTTTTGCAACGAAAATAAGTGAGAATGTAAAGCAGTAAATAATCCGCGATGTCATTTCCGGCGATCGTGCGCACACCTCCGGCCGCTCTCGCGGTAGCCACATTCGCGAGGCCATTAAAGCCCGCTCGCGACGCGAATTATTCAAATAGCAGCGTCTATCTTTCAGCGAGGCGGGAGAGTCCCTGGAAGACGCGCGCATTTGCGTGGCACTTTGCATGCGCGCGCTATCTCAGGCCGCGAGCGCAGCCTCCCACTCGCTCTCTTTTTCTGCGCGCGGCGAGGGACGGAAACCAACCCCGCCTCATACATATGTATCGTTTATTATCCACGCGAGCGAAGCGCCCCGGATATACAGACGTCGAAGCTTAGGTTTAAGAGCGCGCTTATAAATAAATTGGGAATATTATGCCGAGCTCGTCCGATAATAGGGAAATTAGCTAAGCCGAGGAGGCGAATCGATTTATACACGGAGAGAAAATCTAGTAAAAATTACTATACTGTTTTTTAACGTAGGGAGAGACTTGACAAATCAAAAATTTTTCGAAAAAGTATAGTAAAATTTGTTAGACTTGTAGTAAAATTGGATAGATTTGTAGTAAAATTTGCTAGACTTGTAGTAAAATTTATTGCAAGTCTAGCATACTTTACTATACTTTCTCGTAAAACTTTTAATTTATCGAGTCTGTCCCTGCGTTACAAAATAGTATAGTAATTTTTACTAGGTTTTTCTCTACCTGTACATAGTTTGCACAGGAAAGAGAGAGGGTTGCTGCGCATCCATTTAATTTTACGAATGTAACATTTAAAAAGATATAATTTTCTTTCTGCGATTCGAAATAGTTTTTTTAATTAGATGTTTGCATTATAGTCATTATTTTATATCAATGTTCTTATAATAAAAACTATTGATAAGATTTAATATAATTATATTCCGAAAATCTATAAGAAAAATAAATGTGAGGTAATATTTGATCTTCTGGAAAAAAAACTTAAAAGAAAATCTTAATTAAGGGGTTTATGGTAATGGTATACACACTGCCGACAAGGTGGCTACTTCTCAAGCATCGCGTCTTATCGGAACATTTATGAGGCGCTTGAGTCTTGTTACAATTTTCTAATTTCGTTTATCGATGGACGCGTATAATGAATTAATGCGCTCAAGATCCGAAATCGTAAAACTCGCGCAATTATCTTTAAATCCACTTCAAATGCTTCTAAAAACATGTTTTATTTCAGAAAATTACGCCTACTTATCGTCGCCAACGAGTAGACTATCGCCACATTTGTTTATGTGATCTATTTGATGATCCCAAGAATTTATAGTTCGACAATTAGCGCTACAAATTTATAGTTTTAATAAAACTATTTCCTATTATTTTTTTCCTGAACCTCTACACTTTTGTTTTTTATCGCACAGCATCCGGCGTGGACGCAACCTAGAAGCCTTATTCGATGGACGAGCGGCTCTAATAAGGGCATCGACTCCCGAGTGCCGAGCGGTCAAGTAAGAACAAAAAAAAGGAACAGACCCGAATAAAAAAAAAGTCTATTTATACACCGCGGCGGCGGCTGATTCCGGAAATTGGACGCGCGGAGGCGCGCTTTCGCCCCGGGGAAACAATGGGTGAGCGCGGCTCTCGGCGTCGTTAAGAATACGGGAATTGTTTCTATATCGAGGCGAGGGATGCATATTATACGCGCGTATAAGGGCCTGGACCTTCGCAACGAATTATCATGGTAATCACGCGCGGCCGCCGCGCCGGAGGTCGCCCGCGATGCCACCAGATTGGCCTCTTCGCAGACTGTGGGGGACGCACGCGCTGCTTTACCCCGGTGCTGAACTTGGCTCGGGGGGGCCTGCGCCTGTACTTCAGCCGCGATGCGCACATAATGAAACGACCCTTGAATAGGTCGGCCCGTCGCTTACGGTTATAAACGAGTAGAATATTCCATTTATTTTTTACGTGTAATTTTTTTTTATTTTTATAAGTTACACTGAGAGAAATGTTTTTAAAAAATTACTACTATTCTAATAAAAATTTACGATTTCTTTCACTACAATAAAAGGAGATAAATTGTAATATTTCGATAATTCCATCCAAGCGAGTGATGAATACTTAAAATTCGAAAGACGTTTATGCAATTTCCGTAAACACAGTAATCAAGAGCGTGATTGATGAGGAAAGTAACTCTGATCAATCATTCAGATTTCGAGCTGCGAAAATTGGCGCATCGATTTTTCCATTCGGCGTTAAAGACGGCCGAAATACAAATTACAGAGCAAGCCCTGCAATCTGAATGAATCGATGCATTTTTCATCAGTGCTCGGGCAAAAGAGACGTAAACTTGATTTCTGAGCGGAACTCGTCCTTTGCCGAAAGGAAAAGAAGAGCGAAACGGTAGCGTGGAATGTCGGCGCACTCATTCATTAAAAGATGGTTTCGATGCAATTATAAAGCCGTTTCTTCGACGTGCATATTAAGTTTCATTGCTTGTCGCCTTGCTTTAAATGCTCGCGGGATCTGATTGGATGAGATGAAGATAGACAATTTCTCCATACCTCTTTTTTATCCTATTAATTTTTTTTACTGATTTTCATACTGGAATTGATAGTGCCGTGGTTATCGTAAACAGGGTTGAAAATTACTACTGGAAAGTAACATTTTAAATGAATAAAATTTTCAACTTATTAAGTCAATTTTTCAGCAATATGACCTGAATAATTCCAAACGTTTCTAAAATTTTATATTTTCACACATTCGCGAGTCATTTTTTTCCTATTAATTATTCACATTAAATTAGAGATTCTGATTTAAAAAAGCGTTTCATCAACGAGTCTAAAATGTTCTCTTTTTCGTTCATTTCTATTTCTCCGACTATTAAATAGCCGTTAAATGTTTTAAATATCTAACAGGGTAAAATCAGTTTTCATATTGGTTCAATATATTTTGTTTGACAAGAATGTAAGAATTGTATTATCTAACTCATTTAATTGATCAAAAATAGCTATTTAATATAAATTGTCCTCCGACCGACGTTTTGCGAGGTTTCCGCTGCCGCGCACAGATATAGGTGTTGCAATGCTCGAAGCGCGGTTCTCTCGGGACCGGTTCCATTTGACAGAATAATTATACCGATCGCGGCGGCGCCCCTTACAGAACGTGAGTATTTTATAATCGGGCGGTAAGAAACGTTAACGCGCCGCTCAATGAACCCACCAAAGTTCGCGCGACCTGCTTTTCTCGGTGCATTAATTCCTGCCCACACTCAGTCGTTCCGTGCTCGTGTGATTCCATCCGTAATCAGTGCTTTTCCCTTTGATTGATTTGTCGTGTCATCCATTCACGCACATAAAAGGGAAGAGCTTCGATTTACGAGCTTTCTATATTAGCACTGTCATTAATCCGTCTCAAGAGGCTGCGATATTAAAATCTATGATTGATTTGCATCCAATCGATTTTTCAATTTGCCGTTTAAGTTCAATGATTTTTTTCTTTATTCTTGCGTAATCGGGATGAGCATCGACACCGCGATCAAGAGAAGCTCCTAAAAGCCGCTGAGATTCCCCGGAGACGCAAATGTCGTTGTTCGCAAAAGGCAAAGGCATCCCGTCCGTCCGAGCTGAGCCTTGCAGATAAGAACCGGCTCGTGATGGGAGGTAGGCGAGCAGCGCATTCCACCCGTAGATACGCATCTGGTATGCTCCGAATTAATAAATAATAATGTAATATCGTCCGCGCGACTCTGAAAGACTTAGCATGATGGTCAGGCGCTTCAATTAGAATCAGATAGCCTATCGGAAAACAATCGACAAATAATTTTTATCCTTTTTTTTATTTGTTGTTTATCTGATAAAATAGGAGTTGAAAGGAGGATATCCCAAAGATACATATGAAATATATGTCTCTTCTTCTAAAAAGATACTAAACGGTATTACATCGAGACTAAAAAATAAAAAAAAAAATAATACAACGAAGTTATACGCGTCTCCACATGCATTACCTATCGACATTTATTAAGCAGGAGATTAATAAAAACTGCCGTTAAAAAACTTTCGATCTAATATTTTTGATAATACAGTCGAGTACATTTTTCGAATAAACTACTGAGATAAAAAAAAATTTCTTCTACTAGCGCAAGCATCGTATAATTAACATTTAGATAATTCATTATGCTATTATACCCTGCCGCGCAAGAGCTCTAATCATAGATCATTCTGTTATTTGACGCGTTTTTTTTTCTGTTCTTTTTTTAGTATCCTCTTTTTAAAAAGGAGCTTAAAACGAAGGAGCTGTCGTCACGTTATTTTACTGCGCGTGCATTACACATCCGCAACTTACTGCCGGCGATCATAAATAGCGGAGGCAGCTCCGAGGCACTCGAAGAAAATAGAAAATTTAATGAGCGGGATGAGAAACTCGAGCCGCGAGGCCGCTGCATGCAGGAGGAGATTTTCGGTAGTGCAGGCCGTCGCTATGCGTGGGAAAGCGGTAACCACCGCGCACATGTCAGACGCCGGTGTTTATCGCACCTGCCGCGCGGACGTCGCGTAAATTGTGCGGCGCGCTTAAATTAGGAAAGCCATTCTCAATTAAAGCCCGCGACTTGCCGCCGCTCGAGCGGCCACAAATGAGTCGCATAATGCCGAGGCGCACGTCGCCGGCCATTCAAGCGTCCATCCGCGCCGATGAGCTCGCCCGAGCGACGCCTTTATGCCGTCCGTTTCAAAGTGGCTGCCGATCGAGTACGAGCTAATCGCCCGGCTAATCGAGTCCTTCCTCCATGCTGAATCGATCGGCGATTGCGACAACTGCCAACGAGTTAGTGACGCGTGCGCAGCTCTCTTAAAAGTTCTTAGTGAAAAATTCACTATTTGCACGCTAAATCAGCTGCAGGAAATAGGATGAAAATTAACTTCAATGGAGTCAAATTTTCACTCTAAAGTGTCCATTGATCCATGTGAATTTTCATAGAATTTTTTCAAGTGTATTTATGATTTATATAATGTATTTTTTAATATACTTTTTTTAGTATATTTGCAATTTTGTATTACGAAAATTATCATATCTTAGCTTGATTTCAAATTTGAAATAATAGCCGCTTACTCAATATTAATTCTTCAAAAAATCGATAACAAAGAATAAAATTTGACTCAGAGGGTTTTCCATTCTTGATGGATTATATAATTTACAAAAAAGTTTTTTAATGTTTTAAAAGAAGATAAAGCGTATTTTATAAAAAAAATACTTAATCTCTGAAGCATCGCCAAATAAATTTCAGCCACTGCTGTCGAATGATAAATAAACGTGCGACCGATAGGGTATACACATCGGCGGAGAGAAAGGAATGGTGCGAAGGAGTGAGGCGCGCGTAGGCTCATCCTTGGAAAAAAGTACGCGGAGAAGCGTAAACGTGCGGTTGAGCGCGCATGAGAAACGTCTGACAGTGGCACACGATAAGGATCGATGATAGAGTGTTGAGAGTCGCCAAGGGAGGCGCCTCACTCTTTTCCCCAGGTCCTCGCGATTTCCTCGAGCCGTCTGTCTATTCTGCCGCGTTCGCGGAGATTCATAGCGCCGTGCCCAGGAAGACAGACCCGTGCGCTCGCCAAGGGACGCGGCAACTGCGTTGGGCGCCGCGAAATTGAAAGATTTATTGTCATCTGCCGGTTGTAGGAGATTCAACTTTATTCCTTTTCTACGGAATTTCCTCGAGAATGGATTGTTGCTGAGTATTTTTTTGGAATCACTTATATCCTTTTGTGTAGATCATTATTGATTTTAATCGAATAGTGCGGAATACCTAAATAAAATAGTACATTATGACACTGGCTAACTAATGTACATTATGAATAGTACATTATGAACTTATTGTTTAAATAATCACTTCCGCTCTAGTCTCATAGACGCTAAAACGGAGTTAAATGTCACTCTTAGTTTACAGTGAAACCCTCGTAAGGTTAAATTTGACTCTACGTGAATAGAGTCATTTAAATTCACTCCAAAGTAGGGTAAAATTCATTCTAAGGTAGAGTAGCATATTACAGGTTAAGTCCCTATAATGATAGAAAAGATGCTTTGACCCAAAGTCAGTGTCTTTCATATAAAGCCGGCGGCATTTAATTAAATTTAATCATCGCAAGGCTCGCGGAGGGGTCAAAGTGGACGATTACAATTGAGATCTTTGAATGCGTGGCTCGTTGCGGGATTTAATTTTCTGAGGGTAATCTATACAAATCCCATTAACAATTTTTGTGCACATCCAGCTGCACACAATGCAGAAAAGGAGGTGAAGCATTCCATTGAGGGCTAAAAGTGTATATATCATCGAGATGAAAATTCAATGTGCAACGGCCATGTCTAATTAATAATTACGACGTTACGTAAATAACGATTTCGAATGAGTCCGATCTGGACGCGGCAAATCTTGCGGCTAAGACAAATAAGCAATAAAACTCTCTCTTGCACTATTAGCAATTTAACGAGGAACGTGCAACGATGAAAGATCCATTCAGCGATGATGTTATCTACCCCTGATAATAAACCGTAGAAAAGGCACATCTTTCTTGCGTTGTTCGGCGAAAAATCGAGCCTTCATTATTCAGACACTACGGATGATATTCATTTGATATTCAATTAGAACGCTCAGACATCGTGGAGATATCGACGGAAAATAGCAACTGTTTGCTCAGACACGAATTACAAGACTAAAAAATTACGCAAAAAAAAGACGCTTCCTGATGTTTTTTTATGCAAATAATTTAATTTTTTTTTAATATTAAGCAAATATAGAAAGATGTTTAATCACTACCTCTTTCGCATTAACTATTGCAATGATACCAAATCATATGGGGTTTTATCGTGATCATTAATCTTCGTTCTTAAAAGGTGATTTACATAAGTTTTTTTCTGATTATAAATTTCAATTAATAATGTAATTTGATATAAAAAATTGTACTGCAAATTATCAATCTATAAAAGTGATGGAAAATTAATTACACTTCTAATTATTAGAACATCAACGTAATCTTAGTAAGTTCAAATAGTATAATGAGACATATTTCGCATATCACCACAAGGACAACCTTGTTAACTCATTTTCTTTATTCAGTAAAAAATGAGAGTCATTCGATTATTCGAACAAACAAAAGATAAAAAGTATTCAAAATGCCGTATTAAGTTTGCCACGTGTTGATTGCCACATATTTAATTATACTAATACGGCGAGAATTAACTTGTTTTTACATAGTTTGAGACGTATCTTTTTCTTAGTATTTCATATCTTTGACGTACATTCTAAAAAGTCAACCAGGTTAAACTTTTTGATTGATATAAAAGCGGTTGAATTAAAAAAAACTTTTAGTATATTGAAAGCCTTAGTTCTCGCTCCAATATTTCTCTTCTCTTAAGAAAGATGAGTGCACTAGTTTCTTTTATTTTGCTACTGATGGTCACCATTATTTTTCTGACGGGAAACACTGTTGCTGGTAAGTGAGATTAAAAATTAACTTTATTATAATTAATAAGAAATTTTAACATTTTTATTGTTTTAATCAACGTTATTAACCTTAGTTTTTCATGTGTTTTAGTGCCATGCCAAAATGATATTATCTGCAAATCTTTCAGTAAAAATTGTTTCTGTTTATACCAACAGTGCCACTGCGTAAAACCCGGCACGAAATAAGTGGAAATAAATTTATATATACTCAAGTTTGAATGATAAACATTTAATTGTATTATAACCCCTCCTTCCCCTCCCCCCTCTTCTCCCCTCCTCATTAATTTTTTAAATTTTACGATGTATTTATCATTTTAAACGAGTTTTTTAACTTTTTAAAAACCCCTCCTCCCCCGCTCCACTGTGACCATCCTCAACCCCTCCTCAGTCACCTACTCATTATTTAGCTCCAAAAAATGTGGATAAAAATTTTACAATGAATTTCTTAATCGTATACCGATACAGTCTACGCTATATTGAATCATTGACAAAGCAGAAAACGATAATAATGAAAATAAAATCAATTATATCGCTAAAGCAAATGGGTAAATGAAGTTTCGTATCGTATACAGGTAAAAAATAGTGAAAAAAATTATTTTCTAGAATTCGACTCAAAAAATAAATAGATTCAATGATATTGGTAAAGCAAAAGGGTAGATTAATGGGAAAAAAGTGAAAATTGAAAAATGACTTAAAAAGTAAACAGAAGCTCCACATACCTTCTATCCTGTCAACTCATATTTATTTTGCTTGTAACATTTAATTTATGAATGTATATTAAATAATAAATACATTATTTTAACATCACAATCCAGTTTAATCTATTAAATAATTATAAATTTCCGGCCGACTCTACAGGGGATTATCAATTTTCAAATTTTTTTTACTAATCACCACGGAAGCGTAGAATTCTAAAAAAGTATTTAAAGCGCATGCTCCCTCGGTACCTCTCCCGCAGCAATTCTCATTCAGCGGAGCATCGCGAAGTAATAGGCGCGTCCCGACGCTCATTCCCAGGCTCTCGCGCCCCTTTCGAGGCTCCATCGCCAGGCTCGGCACACGGGCGACGCTCGGGGCCTCGAAAAATCTCGGGCTCTCGCTCATTGTTTGGGAAAACTCGAGGCTCGCGCGCGATAAGCTCGGGATTTTTTCTTGTCGCCGCCGTAACCGCGGCAACACGTGCGCTCGTAAAGCGCCGGCCCCGATAGATCGCTCCTCCGACTGATTTGCACGTAGCGCCTCTGGGGCCTCCGCCGCTAAATGTTTATGGTTTTATTACTCGCTCACGCGTGCCTATGCGCGCGCGCCCCGTGAAAATGTGTATCGCGGCCGAAACAGCGCGCAGACTCGCCCGCGAGAAGTTCTAGCCCTTTCGCGGGGTATTTCTTTTAAATGAGCAGCTCCGATCGGCCAGTGCGATCTAAATATTGCGATTAGCTACGGATACTTTTTTCTGCATTTTTTCCCCTTTTTTTACAGCAAGGCGTTTTTGTGGCCGGCGGCGTTAATCGTCCGGATAATTTGCATCTTGTGGTAGTTATAGTTGTGGTAGTTACACGGGGTATTTAGCGAATTGTTTAATGACTCTCGATTGCGATGCTCTTTTTTTTGTTATTTTTTCATGACTGCCCTGGCATGGAAAAATTATCGTTGATCTTGCGAGGCGAGCTTATCCGCGCCTTCTCGAGCTTCCCATCGTCTATGAAGGATTTCGTTCGATTATTAGTTTAGCGCGTTTGTGCGGCTCATTTGCCCCGTGTGAAATTGTTCAATAAATCAGCCTTAGCAACGATGGTGAAATTTTCAATCGACTAGTTATCAATTTTAGTACCGGAATGCTTCTTGCGTAACTCTCGACGAAAAAAACACCGAAAGTTGATGTGTAAAGAGCTAAGTATATTTATTACTTCTCTAAATCGTAATTTTTTTTAAACTAAAGTTCTCATTCAGCGCTGATAAATTTGTTAACGCAAGAGAAATGTTTTTAATTAACATTTGAGATGCGTGATTCAAACTCATTGAACATAGACCATTATTAACCATTTTATCAATGAACATGGAAAAGTATAAGTTTCGTGGTAAAACGAATCGAAAATATAAAAAAATAAAATACAAATTCTATGATAATTATGTTACTTTTATGATTTGTTCCTCTGCGAGGAAGCAAAAGAAAAGTAATGAATAAAGTGCACTAGTTTGCGTTTAATACATCGGATGATGAAACATTTGGTCGTCTATAAAGCGAATTTTTTTAAAGCTATTCACATTTACAATCTCCTTTGTCGTTAATCCTCGCAACAGTACCTTTAGTAACAATCTATCGAATCCAAGGAGTTGTAAACTGAAGACATTTGCCTCTAGCGAGTCGCATTCATCCTAATGCACGAATATCGCGCATTGTATCGAAACTAGTTTTAATAGAATAACATTTCGCACTGGTCAAACGAGTTCGCGTCTTAAGACTTAATCCTCCGGCAACCATTCTTCAGCCATTGCATTCGTCTCTCAGCCTCTTTGACCATGGGGATCGATTTCGCGCCTCGCATGTAAGTGTGAAAAGAATGAAAATCCGAGGGCACGATTCTTAAGTACAAAAAAAGAAAAAGAAAAAGAAATCAAAGGGTATGCTCATAAAAAAGGTAGCGATTAGAGCGCCTTTCTCCTTCTCTTGCCGAATTAAATGCCAGTCCGGCGCTAAATCGTCAGTCTGTGTCCCTTAAGAAGACCGTCGGGTCCGGCAAAGCGTCTCCGCGGAGAATAGTGATTTTCTCCACTCGCCTTGGATAAAAAAGGGGCAAGAAGGCCCCGTGACGTCTGCCAAGGCGAGTTGTGTGTGCGCACGCGGTTTCCCATAATGCGCGGCCAATTATCTTTCGCGTGTTGCTCCTTTTGTTGTAGCCGCGCTACCACCTTCCCGGGTGAGGTCGGCTGGCTAATTGCAGGGGATAGCCGAGATGCGCGCGAGATTGATTTCGCGCGATCGCGGTACTCGATGTGCCCTCGCCTCGCTCTTATTTTGCGAAGCCTCTTCCCGCCGCCCCAGACTCGTTTAATTGCGCGTCCGCCGGGGATTTTTCGTCGCGCTTGTACAACGGGATGCGAGAAGCGTGTTTAATCACCGGCGCGAGTTACGAGCTAATCCGGATGCCTTTCGATTTCTGGACGCTCTCTGTTCTCCCTTCTTCGCTCATGCCTCCTTTACATCGGCGTTAATTAACTCGCGCGATAAGTTAATATCGCTCGATGCCTTTCTTGCGCGCTTTTTCCCTGTCCCGTGGGATATTAAAATTATTATGATTGCTTCGACGGCGCAATTAATTCTTAATGACCAGGGCTTAATCACCCATCAATTTTTTTCCTTTTCCTTTAATTGATGCCGTACGCGCTTTAATGCCCGGCAGCGGCGGCCCATCGTCTGCAAAAAATATCCCCGCCTAATAATCGCTTCGCGTTTACCTACGCGGAAAATTTTGCCGGCAAAAAATGTCGATTCCGCGTGGAGTTGCGTGAGCGGAGGCGCGGCAAAAATAAAAAAAGGAATCGATCCGCCAGTCGAGTGGTAAATTAGGCGGTAGAGGCTCGCCAGAGAGGACGCCTCGCGGGATCTTGAGGCCGGGATCGCGGAGAAACCGCAATTAAGCAAAGTTTGGCTAGGTAGCGCACTTGGCACTTTTTTTTCGTCTCGCAGAGGATCGCCCTGCACGCGCGAAAAGGAAGGGATGAGGAAGAACTGCCCGCGCCGGGGATACCGATCTCCCGTCACGACTGTTCAGCGTGCACTTAGCAGTCGTCTGCTCGTCCGCTCAGCTGTTTAATTAGACTTTCATAAAAGTACTCGACATGTTTCAGCGGGCTCTAAGTTTCGAGAAACAAAAAGTTTCTTTAAATGGCGTGTTACGGGGAAGCTGTGCTGCAATCAGCGGCTCCTGTATTTTCGAAAAGAAGTCGCTTCATTGCTTTTTGGCAAAGTAGCTTTTTGCCTTTAAGGTGAAAAATGTATACGTAGAAGACGCTTTATGAAATTTGAAGATTGCTTCCGTCAAAAATTAGCCAACTCGACTGCAAGGAAACGGAATCATGACGATTTTTGGAAACTAAATTTTTTTTTAGAGTGGCTGCGAATCTATCGTTAATTTAAAATTACTTTAAATTTATTCAGGGCTAAATCTTATTTATTAAGATAATATTTTAATATATCTAATTCGCTATGTGGTGCAAAAAAAACGATATAACAATATATATATAATATTATTCAAAAATAAAAAGATTAACGATCGGTTTCTTAAAAGCGTTAAACCTAGTGTTGAATACATCAATTTCACAGCAGTTTTCATTCAAGATTTAAAAATTCTATGATTTGAAAAAAAATGATTAACATCTTTGTTATAAGTTTTAATATAAAAATAAATAAAAATAAGATTTAATATTGAATAAAAATGAAAAAAGAAAAAAAAATGAATAATAAGAATTTGTACGTGTTTTTTAATAGCGTACTGATAATAAATTTTATTGCCGTGTCACGATGATCTTTTGTTGAAACATATGAGTTCTTATAAATAGAAACATAATACAATGCTGACGATTATGTTTCTTAAATATTTATTGCAGACATAATATGTGCTTATTTGAAGAATTTTTTAATTGAACAAAAAAAACAAATACTTTTCGTTCAGATTTTCAACCTTGATTTTTGGATGATCGAATGTAATGAGATATATAGCTTCTTTTACTTAAAACCAGGTAAATATATTTTTTTTATACTTAACTTATTTACCTTCGTTTTGAATTAATTTTCCATTCGTATTTGAATTCGCATAATCTGTGACTAATAATTAAATTCTCTATACAAAGTACTGTAGTTAGAAACCAAAAATATTTAAAATATGCATTATTTGACGACACATGGTAGATAAGTGTACACGATTTAAGAGTTTTAAAAAATTTAAAAAAAAACTTTAATATTCTTGTAAATAAATATACGTGCCTGTATGGATAATATTGATGTATAAAGGCAAACTCCTGAATGTTTTATCATCATTAGCAAAATATCGTACTTCTCGACACAATTGAACTATAACCATTAAGTCAACAAAATGAAATTAGCTGCTACGTTATTTGCTTTAGTATTTTTACTTTGTATTGCATTGCAACAAACAAAAGGTAAGGTTTTCGTTAAACGTAATATTACTGTACATTTAGGATTATCGATTAAAATAGTTTTAAAAACTAATGTTTTCTAAAATTATTTAATTTCTACCATATTTTTGGTGCAATTCGTATAATTAATTGTTATATTATTTCAAAAATTTTCCATCGAAGCTTGGGACTTGACTAATGATCGATGTTTTACTCCGTTCAATTCGGAAATTGGCAAACGGGAAGCAAAACAACAATCCCCAACCTTGAATTCTTATTGGAGATTTAACAGAAATAGAAATGAATGCGAACCCTTCCATGCCATTCGACTACCTCCATACTATGGATTCGAAAAGCGGTCAGAATGTGAATTGCAATGCAAAAATATCCGTACGTATAGATAGGAATCATACTTTTATATATTAAAAACAAACTTTTAACAAAATAAACTTTATTTCAGTAACAAGTAATTACTGAAGAGATTTTAGACCCATTTACGAATAGTGTATTGTTTGTAAAGTTGGTTATTTTTTTTCACTGTGAAAACAAGTTCAATAAAAACTATGTGGTTAAAGAATACAATAAAAACATGTCTTTTCAAAATATAAATCCATTTCCATAATAATTTAAAGAGGCACATAATGTGAGAAAAGAACAATTACGTAAACTGTAAAAGGCTTCTTACAATTCCATTAAACTTTACGAGCAACTAATCTAACGCATTTTCCACATACTGGTCGTCCTATGCATTTTTTATGCATTTAGTAAATTAATCAAAGTAATACTTTTAAAAGAAAATTAAAATATGTGTACACACAGCTAATAGTTCTCACAGTTAGCAGTACAAAACAATCATAATTTACTCTTAAATTTTCGGCGAGTTACGTGACTATACGAGGAGCGCATTGTCCGTTTTCTCCTTTTTTTTCCTATGCTTTAGTTTTATCGGATTCCTAAATCGAAATTTCACTGCAATGTTACAGTGAAATTAACTCCCTTGTTGGAGTGAAATGGAGTGATTTTTGACTCTTAAGTAGAACGAAAGGTAGGGACTTCAAATGTAATATGTTACTCTACCTTAGCGTTAATTTTACTCTACCTTTAAGTTAATTTAAATGACTCTCTTCATGCAGACTAAAATTTAACTCTACGAGTATTCCATGTGGTGCTATGAACTTGTAATAAATTGCGACTATAATTATCTAATAATTTTATCTTAACATTTTTTCGTTTTATTACTTTAAGTACGTTGTCCGTACTTCTCTAATAAATAAAATAAGTATAAACCCAATAAAATGTAACCCTGATGTTTCACTATAAAGTAAGAGTGAAATTTGACCGTTTTAGCATGTACTATCGCGTAGATTTTTTTAACATAAATTTCTCTAGGAGTATTACGAATATTTTGTACTTACCGCAAGCGTAAACGTGATTCTTGGTCTGTAGGCAGCGTTGTATCTGAAACAAAAAATATTATGTTAATCTTATGTTAATTATTTAAAAAGTTCTATAAATCATTAATTTATCAATAAAATATAGATTTAAAATAAAATTTTACACCTTTATTTATTTTTGGCCTGTCTGCACAAAAGTTCGACATAAAATCCTTGTAATCCATCGCTCCTCCACTCACGTTTCATACACTTATTTTATTTTGATGATAATAGAATAATTTTTTACACAGTAGCAAAAGAATTGAGTTAAATTTGCAAAAACTTTTTATTAAGAATGTTTGAGTTAAAACTTTTTTTTACGTTAATAATTTCTATTAACGTTTATCTTTAACTAATTTATTGCCCCAACAAACATTGAGAAACTACTTTAATGGATTCGGAAGCGACGGAACGGCGCAATAATGGCTTTCGTAAGGGGGATCACTTAGCCCCTCGCGTATCCGACGACAATAAAAAAATGTCGGAAGGAGCGCTGGGATTATCCACCGTGTATACGCTACAATTTTTTAACTGAAGTAAAAAGCAAATACTTTTTGAACCATAACAGTCAGATTTTCAATCTTGATTTTTGAACCTTGATGAATGAATGTAATTAGAGATACAGCTTCTCTTATTTAAAGCCAGGTCAATATTTATTTTTCTTTTATACTGAACATATTTATCTTCGTTCTGAATTATTTTTTCATTCGTATTTGAAGTCGCGTAATATGTGAATAATAATTAAATTCTCTATACAAAGAACTGTAGTTATAAATTAATAATATTTAAAATATGAATTATTTAGAATGTGTATTTTCAGACAATCTTTCAAATATAACGATGAAAAATTCAATAGAATTTATTGATATTTGACGAAAACATGGTAGATAAGTATACACGATTTAAGCGTCACGATTGTAAAAAAAATTTAAATGCGTAATATTCTGGTAAGTTAATACACATGCCTTATATACAATTGATAAAGACAAGTCCTGAACGTTTTATCATCATTAGCAAAATATCGTACTTCTCGACACAATTGAACTATAACCATTGAGTCAGCAAAATGAAATTAGCTGCGGCATTATTGGCTTTAGTATGTTTACTTTCTACTGCATTGCAACAAACAAAAGGTAAGATTTTCGTTAAAAGTAATATTACTGTACATTTAGGATTATCGATTAAAATAGTTTTAAAGACTAATGTTTTCTAAAATTATTTAATTTCTACCATATTTTTGGTGCAATTCGTATAATTAATTGTTATATTCTTTCAAAAATTTCAATCGAAGCTTGGGACATCATTAATGGACGATGTTTTACTCCGTTAAATTCGGAAATCGGCAAACGGGAAGCAAAACAACAATCCCCAACCTGGATACCTTATTGGAAGTTTAACGAAAATAGAAATGCATGCGAACCCTTCCATGCCATTCGACTACCTGAATACTACGGATTCGCAAGCCGGTCAGAATGTGAATTTCACTGCAGAAATATCCGTACGTATAGCTGGAAATCATACTTTTATATATTAAAAACAAACTTTTAACAAAATAAACTTTATTTCAGTAACAAGTGATTAATGAAGAGGTTTTGGACCAATCAACCAATAGTGTGCAATTTTCTTTCATTGTAAAAACAAGTTCAATAAAAACTAGTTTTATTTAAATTTTTTTTTTTAATGTTAATAATTTTTATTAACGTTTTTTAACTACTTTATCGCCCCAGCAAACATTGAGAAACTACTTTAATGGATTCGGAAGCGACGGAACGGCGCAATAATGGCTTTCGTAAGGGGGATCACTTAGCCCCTCACGTATCCGACGACAATAAAAAAAATGTCGGAAGGAGCGCTGGGATTATCCACCGTATACGCTACAATAACAAGACTGTCGTATTTATAAGAACCTTTATCTTACCTGCTACTGGCGCGTGAGCCTCTTCTTGGAGAAAAAAGTTTTGCAGGGAGGTTTAGCATAGATTTGACGTTTTTTTTTATTGCATGAGGTGAGATTTTATGCGCGATTCGAAGCAATCGCGAAGAATCTCAGAAATAAATAGCGGATTGCGTAGGAGCGTCTGGCGCTTTCTTTTAAATATTGATTTTTCCAGAAAGATTGTAAAGGAATATCTCCGCGAGCGTCGCAATCGAATTTGAGATTGCGATTCTCTTCTTTTTTTTTTGCACCGCGACGTTGTATGCATTTTCAGATTTATCGTCGCTCAATAAACAGAAAAATTACCCGCACAATTTTCCTCGTGATCCATTGTTTCGGATCGATTTAGCAACTTCTTTAAAAAAAAATTCGAATAAATTTTCACGATAAAAAGAGACGAACTTTGGAAATTTGCATATAATGTGCATAAGTAATAACGGGAATGCTTAGTCAGACGCGCGTTTTGCAATGGACTGACCCTCGGGCGAATTTAAATTAAACAAAAATCAACTCGCCTCCGATCGGCGGAACAGATAAAACTCGAAATTATCTCATTAGCATCTTTAGACGTCCGAGGCACAGTATTGATACATTGCGCTTCCACAAAAAACGAGCCGATTACGAAACAACGAAATTTTCTCATTTTAATTTCGCTCGACCGGTAATTAATGCACCGAGAGCGCCGATGAACTTTCGGCCGAATGCAGAAAAAAAAGCGGCACGCACAATTTCCAATCGCAATTACGCAAAACATCCGGATTTCATAAAGCTATTCGTAAGAGGCGTACCGAGGGGCGCGCGATAGAGAGACGGCGAGGCGATAGCATCTGGAAAATTTATTGCACATTATATTCTCTCCGAGCGGCGGATAATCTGCCATCTTTATCCCTCATTCGGGTTCTCTCTCGCTGTGGCCCGTGCGCGAATCTGCAGCCTCATCGTCGCGGACCTCGCCGTAACGCGGCCGCACTTACAGAGTCATTCTCCGCGAATATATCGCGTAGCCTGGAAAAACATTATCGTTACTCCTCCCCACCACTCCCGTCGCATTGCGAGCTTTATGCCGCTCGCTCCGTTACTCTAGTTTTCCTTTTAGCTGTATGCATCAGGAGTCACGGGATAATTTTTTTTCGCCGCGCTTTGAGTAAACAGTCGACGACGACGTTTGTGTTGTGGTTCTTTCAATGAATAAGTTACGACTGAGGCTGTTTATAATCCATGCACATTTCGAATTTTAGAACCTGCAGGCCTCTACTGCGAAGAATTTAACTATTACGGTTTATCTTTTTTGCGGTATATATTTTTTTAAAGATGTACATGTAAACAGAATTTATTGAAACATCAGTAAAGAGTGGAATTCTTGGGACAATTTTTTAGATATAAAATGGATAAAAAATCGTTTTTAAAGGCGTATAGACACGAAGAAAAATGTTTCATTAAAAAGTTATATAATTGTTTTTACTATAAAGTAAGAAAAAATTTATATTAATTTTACTGAAGTCGTATTAAATTTTACTATATTTATCAATTACATTATTTTTTCGAGTTTATTTTAGTAATAAATGTAAATAATGAAAATATCTGAAAACTGTAAATACGTATTTTAGCAAAATTTTAAAGTTATCAACGTATCGATAATTTTTACCAATCTAACAACGTACACTCTACATTACTTCAAGTATTTTATAGTAGTTACAAAAATTCTCTTCTGCGGGTATCACGTCCATCGTCCGCCAAAAATAAATAAAATAAAATATCGCATTAGCAGCGAAAGATTTATCCAAAGCATCCACGAAAGGGAAAAAATGTCCAGCATCGCATCCTTTGTTCCTTGGCCGTTCGCCACCATTTTCGTTTTCTCTGGCCGGCGCGTCCCCCCGCGTTGGAGATTCGGATCGATACCCCTAGCCGACGGCTGCATGCATGCATGCATGCAGGAGCGACCCGGAGGGGCTCAGCCCTTTTCTCTCTCGACTCTTGATTGAATTTGCCTGTACGAGAAGCAGGGGGAAGCCGAGCACGAGGGAGAAAGAGAAAAACGGAGTCCGCCCCGGCGAGCGCGAGATAACAGCAGCAAGAGCGAGAGAGCTTCTGTAATCTAGGCCTATGCACTTCCCGAGTTACGGCGGCCCCGAGAGCCCCTGATATGATTACACCCGAGGCTGGCCTTTCGTTCTGGTCCTCTGGGCTCGGCAGCCCTCGAAAATACTGTTTTTATTTGCCGAACGTCAATTTTTTTATCGTTTTTTTACAAACTTTATTATGCGCTTGCTTCTGTTTGTGTTACTTTGTCGTCGGTGTCTTTTAGTTTAGATCTAATCAGATTTTTTAATAAAGGTGTACGCTATAACGTGTTTTATTTAGGTTTTAAACCGACTATAAGAAATGTAAAATGTTCAAGTAAATCAATTATCCATTAATTCAAAATGTAGGTTGCATAATTTGTGTTAAAAATAAAAAATCAATACGTGTGCTTCAGAAAAGCGTGCTTCGACAGTAACGGAGGGTAGCTCTAAGTGAAAAAACGAGACCACTTAAAGTTAAATTAACGCAGCATTAATAATAGTTTAGGAATGATAAATGCGTCTCATGTTTATTAAATGAAAAAAAAAATTGCACGCGCATAATCGGGCAGATACATTATGGAATTAAACAGGTTCAATTACGAGGCAATCAAGGCATTTCAAAAATACGAAACTAATATCATGACAAAGAATTCTAGTGCACATAATACATGGCTCCACGCAATGCTCACGGATGGTACGTAAAATGTTACATATTGGGTCGCGTTAATTTGCACGATCTTATAATATGCGCGAATCCTCATTAGTATAGGGTCCGAATCGAGTCAACGAGATGTTGCGACGAACCTGTTCTGCGGGTGTACATGGAAAGCATCTTCCGAGCGTCAATGCATGCGTATACAGTCATACTCAAAGTTAACTGATTAAAGGATACTGGGAAAAATTACTAAGCGAAGGATACTGGCTGCCGCCGCACTACTTGTCACAAGATTGCAATCACTTATGAGCAATAAAAATAAGTATATCTTTATCTAAAATTGAATTAATACAATTTCCTCTAATTTTGGTATATTTTCGTACGAATCTATAATTTAAAATTAATTAACTGTTTATTAATACTGTTAATAAATATTTAAAAGTTAGTCTGCGACCAAAGTATTGTATTGCAAGTAAAACTTACTGAACATTTAATTATTACTAAAAAATATCTCTCGATATAAGAAATGTAAAAGATCAAAGAGACAAAATATCAAATATATACTAATTTATTTTTTATTTATTGATTTATTAGTATTATACGGCTATAGAGCTTCTTTAAAAGTAAAAATACAATTTACAATAATTATATTAATATACTTGCGCTTATAAATTATAGATTGTAGAATTGATAAGCGCAAGCAAAGTTTGTGATGCAAAAAATGTTGATATATATTTCGCGACTGAAACTTTTGGAATACAAGGTACAACCGCCGGTAGCAACGCGCACCTTGTTCGCAAAATCTCCGCCTCATTCGGTCTCAGGACATACTCATATTATTATCGCAACTTATCTTAGGCATGTCCTCGGGTTGTCGCGAATTCTCGCTCACGTCTCCGATAAAACGGCGATAAAGCGAGGCGTGCGGCAGATTTGCTAGCGACGACACGCAGCATTGGACACGCGTGCAAATGAGTTGTACAGGGTTCCTCGATAATGAACGGCTATCTAACAAAAGCCGCTAGGGTCCTATAGGTGCCAAGACGTCGACAGCGGAAGGCCACACGGGATCCTGCAAAGGATACGTATACTTTGAAGACGGAATTCAATGCACTTGCTTTTTATTTTTCGTCGGTTACACTGAAGTTTCGATTGCAGAAAACCTGTTGAATGCTCGACGAGCAATTTTTTGGCCGCTCCGCTTGCTGCTTTTAATTAGACTTTGAAAAAAGTTTTGAGAAACAAACAGTTTCTTTAAATGGCGTGTTACGGGGAAGCTGCGCTGCAATCAACGGCTCCTGTATTTTCGGAAAGAGGTCGCTTCACTGCTTTTTTGGCAAAGTAGTTTTTTGCATTTAAAGTGAAAAATGTATACGTAGAAGACGTTTTATAAAATTTGAAGATTGCTCCCGTCAAAAATTAGCCAACTCGACTGCAAGGAAACGGAATTTTTGGAAGCTAAAGTTTTTTTGACAGTAGCTACGAATCTATCGTTAATTTAAAATTACTTTAAATATATTCAGGGTTAAATCTTATTTATTTATTTATGGTTACCCCGTTTATTATAAGATAATTGTCAATATATCTAATTCGCTATGTGGTTCAAAAAAAAAAAAACGATATAACAAAATATATAATATTATTCAAAAATAAAAAGATTAGCGATCGGTTTTTTAAAAGTGTTAAACCTGGTGTTGAATGCATCAATTTCACAGCAGTTTTCATTCAAGATTTAAAAATTCTATGATTCGAAAAAAATGACTAACATCTTTATTATAAGTTTTAATAAAATAAATTTAATATTGCATAATAATAAAAAAAGAAAAAAATGAATAATAAGAATTTGTAAGTATTTTTTAATAGTGTACTGATAATTCATTTGACTGCCGAGTCACGATAATCTTTTGTTCAAACATATGAGTTATTATAAATAGAAACATAATACGATGCGGACTTTTATAATACTTGAATATTTATTGCAGACATAATATTTGCTTATTTAAAGAAGAATTTTTTAATCGAACAAAAAACAAATACTTTTCGAACCATAACATTCAGATTTTTAACCTTGATTTTTGAAGGAACGAATGTAATGAGATATATAGCTTCTCTTACTTAAAACCAGATCAATATATTTTTTATGCTTATCTTATTTACCTTTGTTCTGAATTAATTTTCTATTCGTATTTGAATTCGCATAATCTGTGACTAATAATTAAATTCTCTATACAAAACAACAACCCTCAACCTTGTATTCTTATTGGAAGTATAACGAAAATGGAAATGTATGCGAACCCTTCAATGCTCTTCAACTACCTGCATCATACGGATTCGCACGACGATCAGAATGTGAATTTCATTGCAGAAATGTCCATACGTACAGTTAGGAATCGTACTTTTATATATATTGAAAAGGATTAACCATTTGTTAAATAATTGTAAAATAAACTTTTTTATTTCAGTAATAAATCAAGACTTCTAATATTGAATTACTGAAACTTTACTAAAATAGAAGCTTCACTAATATCTAAATTGTGAAACTCTTTCCACTAATTCAATAGCAGATAGCTGAAGAGATTTTGGTCCAATCTATGCATAATTTATTATTTTTAAAGTTATTTCTTTTTCATTGTAAACACAATTTTAATAAAAGCTGTCTAGTTACAGAATAAAATAAAAACATTTACTTTCAAATATAAATCCCATTTTCACAATAATTTAAAGAGGTAAATTACGTGAGAAAAGAACAATTACGTAAACTGTAAAAGGCTTCTTAGAATTCCATTAAATTTCACGCGCAAGTAATCTAACACAGTTTACATACTCTTCGTTTTGTAAGAATACTGTATAAATTATGAATGTAACTTCAACCATGTTAATTTTTTTGAATTCATTAAAAGGCACATATTAGGTCTCATGCATTTTTATGGATTTAGTATTTAATCAAAGTAATATTTTTAAAAGAAAATTAAAATATTACACACGGCTAATAGTTTTCACACGTACTAGTACAAAACAATCATAATTTATCCGTAAAATTTCCAAGACAAATCTTATTTACATCCCTGCAAAGGCTTTTGTTAGACAATGGTTGATTAACGATCTCCCTCTTCGTGTATTTAAAAATATTTTTTTAGATTTTCAAGTTGCAGAAAAAAATGTGTCCGTACGGTACGGTGACAGCTTTAAAAAGCCCCGGAGATTTTATCCGAAAGGAGAAAAAGGCGCGCGCCGACGCAGCGACGCATTAGCGTCGCTTTTACGAGCGATCGCGCTCTGAATTCCTCGGTGCTCGGCCTTTTTACTGCCCGGCGAAACTATGATACTTTGATGCTCTGTTATTTACGCCCGGCGTGGCCAGCGACTCTTACGTCGCCGTGCGGAGGTGTCTGTCCTGCCGAGAATTTTCTCCGCTGTTCAAATTGATTTTACGAGTCCTGCCTGTGCGGTCCGTGTGCACCCGATTTTTTTTTTTGCCAATCTTATTATTTTCACCGTCAGTCGATAGTTTACGTAAGGCGTATAGTATTCGAAATCGGGACATACTGCGAAATAGAACGGAGAGTGGGACAACAATAAAATAAGTACTGTAATAGGTTCGTACATGGTGATTTTTAAAACATTACTCTTTGCTACTTCTTCACATTCTTAAGATAATATATGGATGATACTACATTAATCTACAGGGCTTAAATTTATTGTAAGTAATTATATACTTACAATAAATTCAAGTCTACTACTATAATAAATTGTTATAAGTGTTCTAGAAAATAAAATTTATTATAATATTAACTTACTGATCCGAGTACAGATGCCCAGAAATTAAGGTTTTTTTGTTTCAAATTTATTAATATATGATCGTCATTTATTTTAAGTGAAATATATAAAAAAAATCGGATTATTGTTATAGGTATATTATCAATAAGATATAAGTATCGTAAATTAATAGAAAAAAATCGCAAAATTCAATTCTTGATTTAAAAAACGCCATTTGTTTACGACTGAACTTAAAAGCTATTCAAGTATTGGGTATGACTTTACCTTAATTTCAACACGCGCCCTTTACACTTACTGATTGTAAGTATAAGTACAAGGCGTAACTCAGTGCGCATTGCGCCCTCCGTGTGTTTCGTTGCAAGTGCAACAATAGCTTACAGACGGATTTTTTCTCAGAATAATGCATTCTACAAGCAAAACGGAGGCTCAAGAAAAATATCGGGTGTATATCACGCGCGGCTGGCGAGTGAAAAGGGAATGCAGATGTTTAGTCTCTCATATAATTCAATAGCGTCTGTGCAGTCAATCTGTTTGAGCGAGGAAATAATTTCGATTTCAATGCGAGCGCGCGCGTGCTTTTCCACGTGTCGACAAGTGCAATCGACACACGTAATTCTAGTTCCATTGTGCTTCATTTCGTTTCCCTTTTATACAAATTATAAAGCCGCGGCGTGAACACATACGGAGCAATTTAAATTCTATGCGGCTATAAACGTCGTAACGCCGAGGCAGGCGACGTAAATTCCCCATTATGAAATCCCCTGCACATCCCCGCGAGTACATCAAGACGTTTGCACTCGATAAAACTGCTGTTCGTGGCCTCACGGGGATATATTTTCGTTACGCAGCGACTTCAGTATAGGTAATGTAGTTCCATCCTTAGACTGGCGTGAAACCTTGTTTAGCATTCCACTCCCTTTTTATTACGTCTTTGAAGCGCTGCGCGTTTATTCTGCGAATTCTTTCTGTCTCATCTTTTGGGGTTCGTTTTAAATTTTTTGTAGAACTCATTCACTTTGTTATTGCAACATTGTTTAATATGAAAATATGAAATCTTTCTCAGTGTAGCCTGGTGTGATTTAAGGTACTTGCGTTTGAAAGGAAAAATTACGTTTTTCATTAATTTATTAGATTATCTAGGTATATTAGGAGAGGAGAAAAAATATAAGAAACGTTTTTACTGCTCATAATTTATTGCACAATTGTAACAATGAGACAATTTTTATTCTTTACGATTGTTAGGCAAGTGGGAATGAATTCTATTATTATTATAATACTGGTGAAAATATAAACGATATTCCTATTGCTGCTGCTGGAATTAGTGCCAATAATATGTTGCCAGTTAACTGAGGGCTAGATGATCTGTGGTTGTGACTGTTGTGGTTACTATTAGGAGCTTCGGTCGAATGCTTAAACGAAAGAAAAAAAGATTTTTGTTATTGCATCCACGAGTCCTTTTTCGAATTCATATATAATTAACTGTTGACACTAACGTTAAACCCTACTCAAGAAGGTATGTTTATATTTTTCAAGAAATAATTTTTTTCTAAACTTACACTAATTGTACGAGTTGGCGGTGTCGGAGGTGGAGTTATTTTCATTGGTGGTGATGGCGTTGTTGTGTTGGTGGTGGGTGTTGTGTGGTGGTGGCGTTGTTTGTGTTGATGGTGGTGAGTCTGGTTGTGTTGATTGTGATGGTGAGTCTGGTTGTGTTGATTGTGATGGTGAGTCTGGTTGTATTGGTGGTGATGGTGAGTCTGGTTGTGTAGATTGTGATGGTGAGTCTGGTTGTATTGGTAATGGTGGTGAGTCTGGTTGTATTGATGATGGTGGTGAGTCTGGTAGTATTGGTGGTGGTGGTGAATGTGATGGCGGATATTGTGGAGACTCTGGTGAAAATTCTAATCTCCAATTATCGTTGAATCGCTGTTCAACGGAGATTGCAATCACAGCAAATATTAACAGCAGAGAAAGTATTGCTTTCATTATTTTTTTAATTGAAGATGTACCTAATCAATAAAATTAATACTATTAGTTGAATGCTTTCGTGAATTAAGTAGTAATGTTTTTAAAAAATAAAATTCAAGGATTAAAAGCCAATATTTATTTAGAAATAATGATGCTTTCATTACTTGCCTTTAAAGACTCCGTGCAATGAAAATCACTTCTAAAAACTGACATTAAGTTATATCGCGAGAAGCATGCCACGACCAAATCATAAATATATAATTTCACGTCAGCTGTTACGTGAAAATACAAATTTACCAAAACAAAGCAATAAATAAATCAATATTTATGCTCTCGCAGACTACACTGAAACTTGGATACATTTTCTTGCATTAATAATCCAGCGGCTAAATGACGAAATATCTAAAATTATTCAGTCATTTTTTTCTACCTAGAAAACTATCAGGAAATGCTTTAATTATCACTCTATTTGTAGGTACAAATTTCAAATGTATAAATTAATTATTTATAAGAAAATTTTTACTTTGATATACATAATTAAACTACAAAAGAAAAGATAAGTAAACAGCAAAATGTTACACTGCAATGGAAAGAGCAACCGCCCAACTTCTAATGTTGTCTCATCTGGCTATTCGAGCAACTACGTGGCAAAAAAATCGAGACGATAAGGTGCACAGACCGCTTAGAACCCTCGGGCGATTTTGAGGCGAGATCGTCAGATTAGGCGCGGATTGTAACGCGCCAGCACATTGCACCCGTACCACGTATACCTCCTGCGATTTCCCACGGCTTGACATCCGCGAGCGTCGTGTATATAAGGCTGAAGCCGCGCGCCGATATAGAGGCGACATCGTGACCCGGGTGCAGAGTGGCTCCTTCATTTTCCCCGGCCACGTATGATTTCGCCCTCACCAACCAAAACCGGGGCGACAGGCCGCGATGTATTGTTTCCTCGGCTTCGCGAAATTGCGTGGGAACGGTAAAGGGCCAAGCTTGAACTTTTTTTCTCCTTTCCGCGCTTATACGTACACTCTCTCGCGGCGGGCAATTATAATTGGATTATAAAATAGCCTCATTGTTTCAGCGCGTTTCTTTTTAATTGATTTAAATTCGAATTTAACAAGGGGAGTTTCTTCTGAAAGTCTCACGTGATACGAGCCGTGTATACGTTGAATTTTTGCGAATAAAGATTTGCCGCTAAGGTTGCAATTAAGTGCATTTCACATTTATAGAGAAATGAGCGCATGATGAATTCAGCGCACGCGCAGTTAGAATATTAATAAGATTATTATGTCGGCGAACGCTGGATACACACCTCCGCGGAGTACTGTAATCATTAATAAACACGCGAGGAGGTGGGCCCCAAGAGGCACCACGTCAATTGGCGGCAATGCACGAGCGGCGGCCTGTCCACCGAAAAATAAATCAAAACATTTGTCCGCGGGCCAGGTGCGCTTGCGCGCGAACAGAGGAAAGAAAGGAGGCCGCCGCTGACTCGTCCGCGTTGCGTCACGCATCACCTGCGCACAAAAGGCAACCCTTTCCGCGCCGAGATTGCGAAATCGCGCCAAGACAAAAGGCCCGCGAGCGACACGCAAATGCGCGTAATGAATCGGCTATCGCCCAGTTGATAAGCGAACTCCCGCTCGGCGAGCTTTACTCCTTTGCTCTCCGATCTTCTGAAATCTCCTGCTCGATTCCCACACTCGATCTCCTCAGCCACGGTCGCCCGTGTAATTTGCCTCGGCTGAAATACCTCGCGGGATGGTGCACTCTCTCTTTCTCTCTCTCTCTCGCTTTCGACGTCTAGGCTCGAATTTCACGCATCGATTATTGTCCAAAATCGATTGTTGCGATCTTAATTGTTTTCGAGGTCGGTGTATTTACTTAATTCATGGAGGTAATTAGAATTGTAAATTGACTCCGTTTAATGCTACCTTCTATGTGAAATTGTTTAATTTCTTGATAAAACGTTTCGCCGATACTCGAGTTATGTAACAAATTTATGGCTCCGGAGAAGAAAGAGACGAGTCAGAGTAATATTTATTAATCGGTATTGTTAGTTTTATCGAAGGTCTAATTTCATCAAAATGCTTTAAGATTTTTCTAATTATCTTCCTATAATTTCTTCTTATTATATATTAAGTCATCGTAGTTAATATTTGATTGAAGATCTTATTATTATCGTTATATACACACGCTAAATCATCTGGAGTGAAGTAGAGTGAAGATTAACTCTATTGGAGTAAAATTTTCACTCTAATGGTACAGTGAAATTAACTCCCTTAGTGGAGTGAAATAGAGTGAGTTTTTTACTCTTAAGTAGAACGACAGATAGGGACTCAACCTGTAATATGCAATATGTTAATCGACCTTAAAGTGTGTTTCACTTGATGCTACGAACTTTTAATAAATAAATTGTGAATATAATTAGCCAATAATTTTACCTATCATTTTTTCGTTTTATTACGATAAGTACATTGTCCTCAAAATTCTATAACAAATGAAATAAGCATAAACCAAATAAAAGGCGACCTTCCTTCACTGAGCACTTAATAATCTCCACAGGCTGCTCATTTCGTCAATTCGAAGGTTCTTAGAGAATTGCACCTCAAGCATAATTCATCTCGCGGATTCGTCGAATTATAAAATAAAAGTGAGAAAAAAATTCATTTGATTTATAATGAGGAAAAATCAATTACGAATCCGGCGAATCGTTGAAAAGCCGAGGCTCGCAGACCTCGAGAGCGGGAGAGGCATACTCGTTTTCGTTGGTATGCGCGGACTCGCGCCTGGCTGCAATGCATCCTCGAAATTTCCCACGGCTCGTCTCCGGCGCTCCTGCCCCGGCGGAAAAAGCGAGAGTATGAGCCGAAGAGTGAGAGTGGCGCGACGCGCGTTTACGTCCGCGGCGGCCGATATATACACAGTCAAGTGGTAGGAGGAAAGAGGTCGCGGGGGATCGATCTGCTTTCTCGAATGGGATGTGTGTAGCGCCCGCGAGAGAGTCTAGCCGTGTTTTGCGTTGCGTAACGGCCCATGCGAAAATTCTCCCATACGATTCTCGCGGCTGAGCACAGGCCTCTCGTTAACGCTTATCCTTATACCTTCCGCAACTCGCTTTTTTCCGATCGAATTTCCTTTGTATTAAAAAGTCGACGATGAGCCCAAAGGGCCTAAGGCGACTGGCGTTTTTTTATATTTGGCTCTAATGTTTTACTTCCGCTGCTCGGGAGGCAGTAGAGTTATTGGTATAACAAATAAATAATTCTTACGTGGGACTTGTTCTAATATAATTGTCATTTACTTATCATTAGTTTGGGCTACGTTCTTTGACTGTTTCTTCGAGAGGTAGTTGAGTAGGTGGAAAGAATAAACCATTTTTAGGTACTTATAATACAATTGTAATTCGCTGTTATTATGTAGAACGTATAGCGAAATGTGTTTAAGCATGAAATGATGGTTTCAAAATATTCACTTTTTACCAGGATAATTTTATAACTAGTTATTGTCTTTTTACGACTCTTAATAAGAAGTCACATAATGAAAGAAAATTCTCTTCTTTCATTATCGAATGTAAGCTAATTTTCGAAACTAATGACAATAGTACAATTTTTACCAGGAAATTGTTGTGATTAATCTGCCTTCTCGCACTACTTATTATCGTGGGTAATATATAACTCGAATGCACCACGGGAATCTACGATTTAGATTTTAATACTCAGAAATAATAATCTTCAAAGGTGTTCACCTTAATAATCGAGAACTCGTGTCCTCTACTTACGAAAGGCTGAGCCCTAACTACGTAACTATATTACGAATCCCACGTTTTGTCTCAAATTATCTATTTGCCGTGTAACTGAAATTCAAGTACCATGAATATCTAAATTTTTTATTTATATTTTGAAATAATAAGGCACGAGCATGATATCTGCAACATATCGTTAATTGAAATTTTTAATTTCGTGAAATGGCCCGTAAGTTTATCAGTGCGCACCTTAACTTTTAAGAAGCCGTTCGTCAAAAATTGAATATACGAAATTTACGCGCTAAATTTCCGAAGCTAGAACAGCCTATCCCCATTCGCTTTCTACCAATTTCTCATCCATGCATAAACGAACGTAATAAGTGCATTATTACGGGTCGCAGATTACTGACATTAAACGCGTTCGCATCTGCATACGTGCCGACCATTAATTGAGCCAACTTGTTTCCGAAAAAAAAATCCACTAACCTTTCTCTCTCGATCGATTGAACTTTTCATAATCTGAAAACTGGAAAGCGAAATTTTTCCGCATAAATACCTTCGATGCCCGTAAAAAGAGAGCTTTGTACAATATATATTACAGGATCCGCATAGTTATATTTAAAGCTTATCTTTTAGTTTGCAAAGAATTAAATATTGAAATAAGTGTTAAGAAGAATTTTTTTAATATCTAAGTGGTTTTTTCGTATAAGGATAAATCATTAATTGTATATATCGTGCGTAATTTTTCCCCCTCGTCGCGGACTCGACGTGTAATCGAAATTGCGGCTTTTAAAGTTCTCGAGATCGATGAGCTTCTTTTTTTGGCGGGGGTTGATCAGTAACGTTTCTCTACTGCGGTCACGATGTTATCGGTACTATAAGTTTTGTTCACCCATCCGGCGTTCCCGCGAGATTTGCGGTTACTCGGCAGCTTACCGCGTACAATATTGAGCACTCTTGTGGTTTCTGTTTACACCTATTTTGCGAATTTCGCACTTTTTCCTTTCCAACTTCTTCTACGCATGCACAAAGAGGAATTAGGAAAAAAATTCGCGTCGTTTAAATTTTTTTTCAAAATGCATCATTCGTTGAACAAAGTTTAATCTCCTACTTTTTTTGCAACTCGTTAGAGTCTGCGAATTAAAATAAGCCGTACCTTCATTTTCCGAGGTGTAAACTTAATTTTCTTAATTTCTACAACCGTGCCATTATTCTTGACTGTTGCCCGCTGAAAACCAGTTCCCATCCCGTTTTCTTTCCTTTAACTTCCGCACAGGTGTACTCGTTCGGTTTATTATCTCCCGTCTCTTTTTCTTCTCTTTCTCGAAATTAAATTGCATCTCTATTCCAGCGTAGTGCAACGAAAAAAAAGTCAGTGAAACTGCTCCAGAAACGAAAAAATTCTCCTACCTCGGACAGAAAGAAGAAGAAGAAGGAGAAGAAGCAGAAGAAAAAGAAGCGCTGACCAGCTATAAAGTAAGAGAGGGATGAAAACAATGCTTGGCCAGATTGTTTATCGACGCGTAGCCAGAGGTCGGGGCGATATTAGCCGAGTCGCACGTGGGCAGTGACACAATGGCGGGGGACGCGATGCGACGACGCGAGAAAATACGCACTGGCCGGGCGCGTAAAGTTGCCGCGGCGACGGAGGAACGGCTATTTACGAGGCGGTGCAGCTCGCGGCCCGGTGATTTACGCCGAGGCGCCTTCGGCTAGTATTATTGTACCACGAAACGTCCGGAAGAAGCGCGATTCCACGGAAACAGCGGAGATCTGTCGGGGATTAGCGTTTCCGAAGGTGCGTGCCCTCCGGTGTATTGATTCCGACCCTCTTGAGAGGCACTTTGATAATCCATGGTTCTGCAGGAACCGAGTCATATATCTTGAAGGGATTTTTTATACCATTGCGGTTTCCGTTATAGTTTTAAAATTTACATTAAAGTAATAGAGCAGCAGTTGATATTGGTTATTATGGGGGTGTATGATTGATAGTATCCGCCTATAAGTAAATATCTAAAGTTCAATGAGTAAAAACCATATTATAATTAATGAGATTTCACTAAAGGATAGTTGAAAGAGAAATCACAACAATTTTCTCTAATTGTAGTGTTTGTTAGAAAAAGGTTTTAGGTTAGAAAAATAATGAAAATAATAGTCCAATTGGTATAGAAAAATTTAGAAAAATATAAGTGCTTTTTTCGTTGCGCAATTGGGACACGGGTTACATATTTTTATTCTATTTAAATTTTTAACAAAAGAGCACGAAACATTGTCTTATACCTACTTGTTTCTATTTGGAGCTTACTTCAATACAGAGTTTATATTTTTACTTTGCACCTAACAACTAAAAGCAAGCAGACATTAAAACTTATTTAAATCATAAGGCACTCCGTGTAGCGCTCGTGGCTAAAAAATAAACAGACACTATTAAACAAAAGAAACTGACGTAACAACGAAACACTAAAATGAAATTCAAAGAAAAAATCGAGGATATATATATATATATGTCTGAAAACCTGCGGATCGCGTAGCAGTGAAACATAAGACACAAGCAGTTCATTCTTCTCCGGGCAGCTCCACAAAACGCGAACACCTCCGGAACAGATTGTACGTTTTTGTTCAGAAAGTCCGAGTGAATTGAAGCGCCAACTCGGCGCTGTACATGCTCCGCGCCCCTGAGAGCCCATGAGGCACAGATAGACGGATAAAACGGAGAAAGAGAAAGAGAGGGATTAGAGAGCGAAGGGAAGGAGAGGCGCTCGGGCTACCGCTCGTTAGTCACGACACCCCCGCGATTAATTACCCGCGGCGGGCGTTATTAGGCGTATCCGGCGCATTTGATTAAGCGCGGGCTTCCGGTCGACGTCGTCGGTCCCAGCGGAAAAATCGCCAGGGGATCGTGCTGCCCGCCGGCGGACAAAAGCGTTTTTCCGCCGCGAGGAGGCCGCGGAGTGAATGGCCGCGGGCGCTGGACCCGAGCGCCGCGATTCACGACGTCTGGGTCGATGTTGCCCGCTCGGCCTCGCGAGATTTAGTACCCCCGCTGCCACAGTGAATGAGCGATTTTTTCCCTGTACCTCGTAGGTGGCTTAGATGTTTTCGTACGCGCATGTGGTATGAGGAGTTTCCCTTTGCGGATTCACTCTAATGATAAAATGAATGCGAGACGGAGGTAAATTTTCTGATGTAGTCTATCACTTTTGTCGACAATGAGGAAATTAACTATTATTTCTAGTATTTTTTTTCTTAAACTGGATGTAGACTCTTATATGAGTGTATATTTCTTCAAGAGTATGAGCAAGATTGCACAAAGTGACATTAAAATATACATTCGTCACACTACAGTAAGTACCCTTTAATTTAATTTAAAACAACAGATATTTTGTTAATACTTTAAAAACTATTGTATTCTAATACTACAGTAGAATTCAATTTTTAGTATTTTTTTAAATAAATAAATAAATATAATATCAACATCTATTGAAATTACTTTTTCCTTCCTCTAAAAATTATGACAGTAATTTACAATCGTTTTGGATATTGGATAGGCATTAAAAAGAAATTATATCTTTTTTAAGTTTTGCAAGAAGAAAATTTCCTGATATTAGTTGAACGAGTATAAAAAGGTGTGGTAATTTGGAGATTTTGATACTGGTAACTCTGAGCTTACGAGATATGTCATTTCGATTAACAGGAATATTAAAAGTTGCGGAAAAAAATCGCTTTATTGCAAAGCTATACTCCTAATGTTAATAATGGGTCTCACTTTAACCCATTTTTTTAACAAGCTAATTCTTAGTCACAAAGTGGAATGCTACTTTTACCGAAGGCCAGACAGTTTTAGCGATAAAAAAACGCCATAATCTTCAACACCGGCTCGGCGAGAAAAAATATAACTCGCGCCGCTCCGTGTTGCAAGCCGAGAGCCGTCGGGCTCCCGCGAACCATTTCCACCGTGCAGATCATTGACAGCTCGGACCGATAGACACTCGGCGCGCGCCCAACAAAAAGTTGCCGGCTATAGATAATGATTCATCTCGCGCGCTCGCCCGCCAGCTTGGAGATAGGAAGAGACAAGCGTTGAACGATACAGACGCGGCCGGAGGTGACTTCCAAGTTCTTTTGAGAGCTGAGCCCGTGCAGTTTGCGCTGGTCGATTTTCACCGTCGGACGTGTCGGTCGGCAGCGTGAGAAGCATATCTTTTTCGCTGCGACGGGTAATCTACGTATTGGTGGAGGGAGTCAACGTCGATCGGGACGGACGCAAGCCAAAGAAGTGCGACGTTGATAAAGATGGTGTTGACCGCGCGCGCGACAATCCCGCTGCATTTACGGAGCGGCCATTCGTGATTGCCATGCTTTTTGATCGTCGCTGATGTCTATCTTTGTAAATAAACTTTTTTTTAGATTTTCCTTTTGAGAAATACTGGACATCAAATTCAAGTCTGATACCTGTTGAAAAGGTTTTGCAAAATCCCCTTTGAAACCTTGTAAAACGTACAAGTGAACCGTTTTATCATCTTTTTAACGACGTTTTGACTTTTACACGACGCATTTCAAAAGGACTACTTTTTATCTGACGGAATTTGAAGTAATTATAGCAGTCTGTATCTGCAGGATAAGCGATCAAGTGATAATCAAGTCGCGATTCGTGAAATACCAGTCGTGTATGAATTTGAACATTGACAAAAAACGATTGGAAATAACAATACGACGAAAGGATCAAGAAACATTAAATAAAATTAGCAACGGTAAACGTTAACTCATTCAATTTTATCACTGTCGTTTCAATCCAAAAATAAAATCCCACCTTTTAGCAAATTAACATTGCACACCAACCGTTACATAAGCGAGCAACAAAGAGGCGCATTATTTATGCCTCAGCAATTCGAAAAGTTAAAAGCCTCGGGGAATCGTTGCATTTTACTCCATAGGAAATAAGTTGCACATCCTACTCGGCTTTACCTCAGCCGGTAATTACAACATGGAAGTTGCATCTGGCGGAGTACATTTACACGCAGCCTGAGTATCAGAAGGCAAAGAATTAAAAAAAAAAAAAAAGAGGATCGACCGCGAGCGTACGGCGCATCCCTGAAAAGAGCCGCGCGAATAGTTTTGTTATCTCGAGAAACCTCGGTCGAGGCTCTCCCCCCAACCCCGATGGAAGCGTCGAAAAATGCCGCTTCCGGAATTCATCGGAGCTCCGCGAGGGCCTCGTCCCGCTATTCCCTTTTGAAGCGCGCGGGAGATCGATCGACCGGATAGGCGCGCGAGGCGCAGTTAATAAAACGCGCGCGCAGCGTCTTTTCACGAGAGCTGCTGTCTCGCGCGCTAGACATACCGCGGCGGCGGCCCGTGGGTGAGTCACGCGGCGCCCGCCCAGAGGGGGAGGGGGTATGCACGGGGAGGAGAGAAAATAAAGGATCGAGGGAATGCGCCGCGTATCATACGCACCTCGGAATGCAGTTACATTGCAATGCGGGAATTAAAACGCGCGCACCCGGTTCTCCTCCCGCCGACGCTCCACTTGCTCCCCTTTTTTCCCGCTGTCTTTTACTTCCAGACTATTTTCGATTTTTACGCTTTTCCTCGATTCTTTTTTTCTTGCTTACTTCGCATTTTGAAATTAGATGCAGCTGCGGTATTCTGACAAATTGACTGCTGCTCGAATTAATGTGGCAATTAGTCCCGGCATTTTACAGTGAACCTCGATCGTTCCTGTTTTTTTCTTCCTTTCGTTCCGCGAGAGATAAGTGATTTTTCGAATATAATTAGCTCCGCGTGCTGAGGCGAGGAACGGGACGGTCGGGTTTATCGAACCACGGCGTGTATAAAATTTTCCAAAACGTTGTTGTTATCGGCGATAGTAATTATTCGGCGCGCGTTACGTAATGTCAATCGGAGATTGCTAATGATTTACGCGTGCTCCGCACCTATTGCCGTAAATCAGCGACGTTTAAAATTTTCCGAACAGAGCTGCAGCGACCGGTCGACTACACACGGGTGCATATACTGCCCCTTCGCGTAATTATATCTCTCTGAGCGCTAATTACCAAAAGAAGCCGCGCGCGATAGTTTTCGCGGACTTATCTCGTCTCCCCCTTCCTCCTCCGCCGACGGTTTAACACTCAAGCCGGTATCTTGCGATAGCGTGTCGCCCCTATCAATTAACTCTAATTAGGGACCACTTTTGTCGCGGCTCCCTGCACACGTCCGGGGAGCGCGCATTCCACCGCGGGCGGGGGAGTGCGCGAATCCATAAAATTGAGCCGAGGCGTAGGTATACGTCGAGCTGGGTGTAAATCAAATCGACCAGCTGCATTGTTGCTGCGGCTTTCTCTCCCTTCCTCGCGAGCGCGATCGAGTTTCGGGGCAGGTACGCGTTGCGCAATTTCGACAGTTCAGATTTACACTGGAAAAAAGGCCCATTTGATTGGAGTCTCGCACCTGACGCGCGGCCATTGTGAGATCTCTGTGAGGGAGAGGCAGTACGAAATATTTTATCGCAGGAGTAACGGACACTGGGTAACAAATTTACGTCGTCCTAGAGCGGGGGAGTGATTTAAATTTAATCGTTTTAAAGAGAAACGAGTTTTTTCTATACAGTGTAATTTTTCACTATCACACTAACATTTTTTCTCTAAAATACCGTCTGTGGTTCCGCTCCCAGACTGGATATTAATTTTGATTAGAATAGTAGTAAGTTTTCCAAAATATTTTTCTCAGTGTACTAATTCTTGGCTCTTATCTTTATGTTCGTAAAAAATATTGGTGTCCTGCAATACTCATGTGAGGTCATGTGCGTGAGAAATTTTTTTGCCTTGGAAATTTCTACAAAATAAATGATATTTCGAATTTTCGTATTTAGTTTGATTCTTAAGACAAGGTAGTCTCGCTGTTTTCATTGTGCCAAGATACCAAACTAAAAACAAAGTGCGCATGTAAAAACGCGAATTTGTAGAATTACATGAAAACGAGAAAATTATTGAGATTTCGTGGACATTTAGAATTTACTATCTATAATTACTCACTTAAATATTTGGAAATGGAGATCAAGTTAAGGACTTCAGAGAAAAAAATTCTGATACAAGGTCGCCTGTTCAAACTGACGAAGCGAATATCGAAGCGCAAGAAAGTAACACTTATTCGCATTTAAAAATTTACGACGCTTCTTCGCGAGTACCGTAAAAATGTTCTTTTTTACAGACACGAAGTAACAGTGTGCTAACAAATGGACTGTCTGACTTACGTTCGCGAAAAAAGAAAGATATCTCCCGGGAATACTGACTCGATGACGTCAATGGGTTATCGAGCTCGTTGATCATAAAGATACAGTCGAATTTGATAAATGTCCATCGAGTGCAGTTAATACCGTGTCGACATTTGTCATTTTTTTCTTTTAGCACGTAGTAGCGCGCCCCAAGGTTCCAGAATTCGAGGTACAGTCCCAGGGTCGTTATGGCGAATGCAAAATGCAGCGCAGCGACGTGTCAATCTTAATTTGACAAAACTCGCCTAATCTCTCGAGTACTGCGAGTGCTCGGAAAAGCAGCCGCTACCGATAGTGATGAAGTGTGACAGTATCGTGCGGAACATCGCTTATGTAGGTATTGCATATCAACATAATTTTCAAGTGTATCTGAGCGTAAGTAGTGTGACGTCTTACTAGTGCCAGACATTATCTACTGGTCCAATAACACTCTCAACCGTCAATCTCCGTAACGGTACAATTATTTTCCTTTAAAAGTAATTTTACATTCAGTTATCACTTTTAATAATAATTAAATTAGTGTTTTGCATGTGTATTTAAACTATAGACAAATAGCTTGAACAAGGTTTACAGGATACCTTTAAGATTCTATTTTAATAATGACATTACAATGTTCATTTATTTCTTTCTTAATAATAATTCAACATATTAAGTAGTCCTTAAATTATTAAAACTAATTATTATAACTACTAAAAATTAAAAGTGAATGACCGTAAACAGGAGACCAATAATTCATGATAGTATTTGTGTAAAGACATAATTGTTTACAAATCAAAAGAAATCTGCATTATGCTTACAAAATACATCGATAAAGTTTTATCTACTTTAATTAAATAAATCTTATAGATACACGGAGAGAAAAGTCTAGTAAAAATTACTATACTATTTAGTAGGGCAGGGACAGACTCGACAAATGAAAAATTTTACTAGAAAGTATTGTAAAATGTTCTAGATTTGTAGCAAAATTTACTGTAAGTCTAGCAAATTTTATGATACTTTTTAGTAAATTGTTTTATTATTCGAGTCTGTCCCTCCATTACTAAAAAATATAATAATTTTTACTAAACTTTTCTCTCCGTGTGTCATTTTAAAATCATAATAGGTGAGTGCATTGAGTTGGTTTTCGGATAAATTTTCTGAAAAGGGTGAAATTATACTACCCTATTAGGAAACTAATGCAATAGAAAAATAAGCGAGCAGCATATTTTCTCGCAATTGAATTATACGGGGACAAAGGTTGAATGAACGCGCGTTCCGAGGCAAAACAGGAAAGAGTTAGCTCGCCCGCGAAAAGAGGCGGGAGGGTCTGCGGCTCGTGCGACGTCCGCCGCGGAATTTAGCTCGCTTTTCAAAAGCGACTCTATAAAGCTAAAACGGGGTTTCTCTTTATCTCGATGCGGGCATATAGGAGGCGAGTTTCTCTCTCTCTCTCTTTCTCTCCCCCGGCCGCGGCCAGCAGATTCGGATCGATAAAGGCGAAGAGTCTCGTTACGTGGTGCTCGCACTCCGCTCGACCGGTCTGTCCTCTTTCGCGACGCCTCTCGACGCTCGTAAGTAGCTCGATTTTCTCTCGTTTTCTTCGTCCCCGCCCCGCTGCGACGGGCCCGACACCACCCCGCATATGAGAGACGCGCGCTCTCGACGAGCCGCCTGACGTTAATTGGACAATGGCATTGGACGGCGCCTCTCGTTATCGTCACACCCAGGGCCCCGATGATGCGCGTGCGATGGGGTTGCCGCGGTCTTTCCGGAAACGTCTACGGGTATCCTACAGCCGGTGACTTGAGATACGATCCTATAGGGATTTTTGGGTACGTCGAAAAAAGGTAGAGTGTTAAAGATATATTTTTTCATACATAAATAATAGACGTACACATCCATTGTGTAAATGAGCATTTATCCTTTAAAGGGCCGGCAATTGAAACATTTTAAAAAATGGTTCTTTCTACAGAAAAGGGATTTGAAGCATATAATAAAGGTCTGAATTGATGTCAAATGTCAGGAGGTCAGTATCCTTACGCCAAATGGAGTATCCCGGCCCTCCAAAGGTTAGTAGGATAGAGAATCGACAAATTTTGGTTCTAAGTTAAGTAATTATTAGTGTTCGATTGATAATTGTCAATTTAGGGTGAAGCAAAATGTTGCAATAAATTATTTTCTGGTATCAAGGTAGTTAAATTTAGAATAATTAGAAAAATCGATAATAATAAATATTAGTTACTGCACGTTAAATAAAGTATAAAACCTGAGCTTTTATTTTATACGTTAAATGCTATTTAATTTAATTCGTAATTAAATTTTTTAATCTAAAATAGGGGGAAAAAATTATTTAATACACGTAAGTAGAAACAGACGAGCATATACAGACACTGATTTCGAATTATAATTTTTTTTGTATTTTGAAGAAATTATTTTCAGAATTCCTCGTGTTTAATATAAGCGCAAGTAGAAACAGACGAGTCTAGGCAGACCTCTATTTCGAATCCTGGAATCTTTTACATAGCTAAAGAAAATATTTGATGTTCTTTTAGAACGTCTTATCTTCATTGCGCAAGTAGAATCAGACGAGTATAGACAGACAATGATTTTTGTATCACGAATTGCACTTCTGATAAGATAAGTTATCTAGCGATTTCCTTAAATTTAAAGATTAAACTAATTAATTTTACAGTGATATTTTGTTATTGCAAATCAACTTAATTAATAAAAATGAATTAAATTTCTCGGATAATGGAAAATCGAATATTAAAAAATCGATTTTACCATAATGTACAGTTTGTAAAGACAGAACTTAATAAACGAGCAGAGATCTCACTGCTTTTCAATACAATATTTTAAATTAATTATCTCGACTATTTTTTCAAGGTCCTTTTTCAATTCCACGTAAAGATAACACGCCATTGACTCAGTGCGTGCACTTAAATCTCATCATTTCGACCCCAACTCATCTCTCCTATCTCCCACATCGTATAAGAAATCCATTTCTCACTTCGACTTATCGAAAGCACAAAATCTGAAGCAGTGAAATATCTTAATTCGAATAGCGCGTAACGGTGCCATTGTCCAATGCCCAAAGTGCAGCATCAGCAGGCATAAACCAGCGGGCCGTCATTCAATTACACACTCGTTCCCGGTTAAAAAACAATTTCCTACGGCATTGTCGGTGCCGGCTGCGACTCCTCCCGGTCAGAATTAACGACTCTCGCGACATCGTATACACACCGTCGGCGGAGCGGCCTATCGGCGCGGAATCTCGCGCAAGCTGCTGCACTCGCGCGTGCGCTTGCGATGAGATAAGCGAGCGCGCGGGCGCTGCGATCCTCCCCGGGCCTCGGACAAAAGGATGTCGCGTGTGACGGGGCCCCTCCGCGGGCCCTATAACATCGATATGACTCGATTGCGATCTCCCCGGCGGGGCCTCGGAGTGACGCTCGCAGCGCAATAAATAGGTGAGGGGAAGAAGCCATTGCCAGCTCCGCCCATGGCCGGGGCGACTGTCTACCGAAGAAGCCGAGCGCGCCGGACCCGTCCCCTGTGAGTTACGGCTCTTGCCGGTGAATTATAACGCGTATAACGCATACCGACTCCGCGCACCGCCGAGAGAGAGGGAGAGCCCTCACGCTGCACGGCAAGCTCCGGCCGCGGCAGTATAACCGCCTCGAGGTGCGGTTAACGCTTGTCCGTGACGAAACTGTCAAGCGGCTCCTTCTTGCCCTTTTTTTGCGCCAGTCTTCACTCTTCGCCGCTCGATCCTCCTCTCGCGCGCCTCTCAGCCTCCCACGCCGAGCGGCGTTTTAACGCTGCTCCGCGCCTCGACTGTCGGTGATGCTTTTGTCGAGACGTTCGCGACGATCATTTCGATCGTTTTTATCGCAACGCACTTATTTTTCGAGTTCATCAATCTTGGCGAAGTATTGTGACAATAGTACTTTGCGATATTCGATGTTACTTTTGGAATTGTATATTATTAGTTACTTTTAACTAATTTATACCCGCTTGATTTTTTTGTATAGTTGAGTTGAGTATAAAATTGATAAAAAATTTTTAAATAGTATCTACGATCACTTTTGATGTAAATGCGCACTATTATGGTTACTTTTAATTCTTTTGAAATTTATTGATCAAAACTAGAATTAATAAATATTTAAATTATTTTATAGCGAATCTGTATAATTTTGAAAATACTCAGCTTTAAATTAAAAAATTTATTAATGCAGAAAAAAATTATGTTAATGACATTTATACTCACAAATCCTATTGCCATAATTTAACGTCCCATTACCACAATGCGATAAACTCGGTTTCAATAAGAAACGATTAGTGCGTAAAATCGATCGCTTCAATTGTAGGTGGATCATTCATAACTCTACCAAAATTTTACTATAAACTAATAGTGAAAATTGACTCCAACCATTTTAGCGTGCATGTATACGCCTTGTCTGATTTAAAAATCGGCAGATCATCACATCCGCTCCGGGAGTTCCTTCATCGAGATCTTTCATCATCGCACGTCGATCGTTACGATCGATACTTGTAAAAATGAGGAAGACGCGTCGTTTCATTACTACCAATTGTCACGTGCGGCGTGCGAGCCCCAGCAACGCCTCCGTGCCCGTCGCACGGATCAAGTCGCGATATAACGACCAGCGCGAGTATCGGGTTTCCGGCCCGTGCGCGTAAAGTGGCCGACGGGGATCGGCGCACCGGCGGCTGCGATGAAAGGAGGCGACGACGGCCATTAAGAGCCGCGGCTAATTTGCATGCGCGACCAAGGTGCTGCTACATTGTGGAAACTTTTCGACGCGGTACCTTGATTAATGTGGCGAGTGCCTTTTAGATGGCTCGGGTGCTTTAGGATACTTTAGAGCGATTTTTATGAGCCATATTTATTTTCAGTGTCTGTTTGCTAAGCCATTATCACGGGGATGACGTGCACTTATTACCTTATTTGCTATCTTCTTCAAGTAGTTCTTTGAGGCTTGATTTAAGAATTTTTTTATTTAAATTTCTTTATATACTTATGGTCTATTCCGTGGTATAGTTCTTAAATACAACATTATCCAAAATACATTAATAATTAAGCTTTTTTACAAGTTTTTTTACTATTTTTTTTACTATTCTAACGCTTCTTGTACAATAATACAATAAAATGTAATTATCGCTCAATTAATCTCAAATCGAGAAAAGCCAACGGCATAAAAAGTTTATTTTTATCTATCTACTTAGAACAGCATAAAGAGAGAGCAAATGGAACAATAATGTACTTCAACCAGATATGACGATAATCGACAAGGAAATATCCTACCAAGCGCATCGTGGCATTCGTAAAAACAAAAGGCCAGGTTGAGATGCATAATTCACCCGAGCCTGAGGAACGTACGTAACGCAAGATCGCCGATAGAACATCTTTATCGCGCGGCTGGCGTCTATTATTCTTGAGATAATAGCGTACACGTCAGGTGCACTCAAGCTCTCAAAAAATCCATTTTCACAAAAAAAAAAAAAAAGAAAAAAAAAGGAGAGGGTGGTAGAAGGAAAAGACGAGCCTCTCGACGAGATTATCGCATGGGATCTACGGTAGGCTGAAAGTGCATGAAAGACTACGCAGGATCTTCCTTTACCGCAAAACGAAACTTGAAACCCTTTCATTTGCCAATTAATATTCACGAATCTACTGCGTATTACGTCTTTACAAGCCTCTCTAGATTGTTCATTTTTTAGAAAAATTTCAGCGATTTATTTTTTATAAACTTTTTCATTGATATAATTTTTAGAGATCATTTAGTCTTATTTAATAGCTCTCATAAAATGATAAGATTGTACAAATTTATGAAGAAACCTAAAGCACAGGGCCCATACGTACGAATTCAGAACTGTAAATAATAAAAAAGGTTAAGTATTTAAAAAATATTTGTTTATGAAAGCTTTTATGGTAATGTCTATAAAAACTGCCTTATATTTTTCAAAATATTGCTATAGCTTTTATATTTTTTAAAAGTAACTATTGTAATTTTTTATGCAGTTAAATTCTCGAAGAAACTTTTATCCCTTTTTCAATAAAATTAATTCTGTCAGAGCATTTAAATTGACTGTTGTAATTTTTCTAATTCTAAATTTAAAAAATTGGAAGTAGAATTTGTCTCCGTGTGCAAATGTTTATTAACAGGTATACTCATATCCATCAGTGCTCTAAAAAATTTTTTGATTAAAAATAAAAAAATGAAAAAAAAGCTCAGACAAGCAAGCAAACACAGAGAATGAGATAAGTGGGCGCTAATGGGTTAAGGGCGTGATCCCGACTAGATTTCCAAAGCGGACGAGCGAAGTCATTTTCTTCGGTCGCGCGGGTAAACTCGAGCCCGGGCGCGGTGTCAGCGCAGATGAAATAGTAGCGGGGCGGCAGGCAGGAGAGAGGAAGAGTACCGTGTGTGTCAGTGCCCATCCGGACAGCCTTCGGATTCAATTTACAATGCGCGCCCTCCCATTCTCTTTAAATGCCCCCCTCGCGTCTCGCCTTGTCTTCATCTCTCGCCCCCCGGGCTCCCTGGCCTCCTACGCCCCGAGGGCTTGCAGCGAGAATGAAATAAAAGACGGCGGAGAAGAGGAAAAAGAAGCGCGCGGCGGACGAGCCTAGCGCACGGCCGCGTAACAGTATACGCGCGTGCGCGGTATAATTTTAGCTTGCGTGCAGCGTCGAAGGAAGACGCGTCCCTCTCGGCTGTGCGCGCGTGCCCGTGCGAACCCGAGAGCGAGATGCGGCTTTTTAACGTTTTTCTGTCGGCTTGCAGCGGACGATTATCGGCAGCTTTTTTTCGACCCCTCCCATCATTCCGCTCGTGCTTCGAACTGCAGGAGGACGTACAATGAAAATCCTTCGAACTGGTCGGTATGGAGATGAGACGAGGTAGTTTTCGAATCACGAAGCTACCGGTAATCTGTTTTTTTTTTTATTTCTTCCCTCTCGTCTTGACACGCTTGGCTTGTGCTGCACAACCATTTCTCTAAAGTAGAATAAGTACATGCTAAAACAGTTGGAGTCAAATTTCAATTTTAGTTTATAGTAAAATACTGGTAGAGTTAAATTTGACTCTATTGGAGTCTGTTGGAGTCAAATCTACTCTACACGAATAGAGTAATTTAAATTAATTCTAAAGTAGAGTAAAATTCACTGTAAGGTAGAGTAGCATATTACATTTTGCACTACTTAAAAGTAAAAAAAAAAACACTCTATTTCACTTCATTAAGGGAGTTAATTTCACTATAAAATTTGACTCTAATAGAGTTAATTTTCACTCTATTTCACTCGAGCTGATTTAGCGTATAGAATATTCGGAGTGAATATGCATTGTTGGATATGTCAAAAGTCTTCCTCGTAGAATAAGTGAATAATTTTACTTTTTTAAATAAGAGAAATGTGGAATCTAAAATCTTACAAGATTAAAATAAACAATAAAATCGTAACTCCCAAAAATCTCTGGAACACTGAAAAAATGTTTTCACCGGATGAGATTTGAAAATCCTGATCCTTACGACGACTCGAAGTCAGGGCTCGCTCTACTGCCACTAAGCCACGCTTGAACTTTGTAAACAAATATCTTATTGTTCTTATATAGTATATAGTATACATCATTGATTTTTTACTTATTGAAAGCGATATTTTTTTCAATAATTATTACCTGTTAGATAAGATTCCCGTTCTGTGAAAATTATTCCCGTCCATCAATCCAAAATTTGAATAATTGACATCATTAAGCTTTGGAAAATGATCTCGCGTAGCTTATAGCTTCGTTACTTAAATACGTCTTTGTGACGTAATTCGATCTCGTTCGCGATAAAATACAGGTTAAAATTAACTCGGCGTTCTTATACCAAAACACTATATATGCCTGGCCGGCAAATCAGAATTTATCCTCTGAATATGATCCGAAACTTTCACGAGCGCGGGCACACGTCGCACATCTAAATCGGCCACATAAATATCTTTTCCCATTAAAATCGACTTTTTCCCCAGGCGCGCACACACAAGCGTTGCTCCGATAAAGAGTTTATGCGGAGAAAAGATCATTCTTTCCTATCGGAATATGATCTAGCGAAACGTTTGATTTAGAGCTGCCCTGCACCGATATAATTATTCCAGCCCCGGCGTTGCGATTTTCCGTGGTACGCGCGCGATGCGGCCCACCTTTTTTTTACTGGCGAGATAAACCCGAGATTGAAATTATCGGTCGGGGAGAGAAGGAGAGATATAGGACTCGGCGAGTACATTTGAAGTCAGCGACGCGGAATTTAACGGTTCTGCGGGTGCCATAAGCGAATATCGGATTCCGAGAACTGTCAAGGACGCGCCGTGTAAATCCTAACACGCGGATTCGTTAGGACTGTATAATCGAGCGTGTGTATACCACCGAAACGCGGTGCGGCCGAGCCTCATTTTCTCGCGCGCACCAAGCCATTGCTCGCATTCAAAACAATGATTTATTTATAACGCCGGTGCTGCGATTTTCATACTCGTGATTGACAATGATTTATAATTTACTTGTATCTCATTGTTATGGCTGGAATTTTAGATTCCTTAAAAATGTTCAAAGTGCGGCTGATAAAAATCGCTTCCCGTTTTATGAACAGCGGCTAGCAAATTCTTGTTTGCCCGTCTAAAGGCGAATTATTTTTTATCGGCACGTAGTTTTTGCTTTTTCTTAAAATTCTTAGAGGTTAATTTACGGGATCAATATTTTTTACACTATTTTTACTGATCGAATGATAGTCATTACGTGACGTATATTATTTTTCGAATTTGTACAAGAATTTAAAAAATCCAGAAGCTTGTAAATAACATTACCCGTGATATATATTTACTACAATTTTATTTACAGTTTCCAAGCAGAAATGCAGAAGCTAATATACATATGCCTAATTTAAACAATAAATTTGTTGTCCTATTAATAGTTTATAAAGAAATTAATAAGATGTACTAAAATTTGCCACAGTTAATTCTAAAATCCACGCACAAACAACGCCATCGTACAATTTTTCCAATACTAACTACAGTCATTAGTAGAAAATTTTTACTTGAATATAAGAAACAGAGAAAAAAGTTTGAGAGTAAACCAATTGTCATATCTATTAACAAACTATATGCTGTCCAATTTTTAATGTTTCAATTATTACAAATGCAAAAACAAGTTTTTGATAAAATGCCTTTTATCAGTTTGAAATTGCTGCTACAGCCATAAACACTCTGATATAATTACCGATCGCTGTCGCTTCGACAGATCCTCGGCACAAGCAATAATACCCTATAAGTGTTTAAAAAGGATCAAGTGCGCGTTATCTGCTCGGATCCTCGAACGAGCGTCGATATCGAGTAGGTGAGTGTCACGTAACCGTGGTAGGACTCCCGCGAGTTTTCACGAGTCGTCAGGGCTGTCGCCTTATCGGTGGCGGCCGGTAGCGGTGGTTTTAATGGGAACCGGTCGGCGCGGCCTTTTTAAAGCCGCGCTGATGCTTTAATTAAGCACACTTAGGGCGATCGCCAAGATTCCGGCTCCCGGTCTTCCACTTCCCTCCATCGCAGGCGGATTTTTCGAGATTCTGCGCCGAGAAAGCATCGCCTCTAATCGGCTTCCCTCCTCGGGGTTTGGATATGCATTTCTAAAACGGTAAATTTGTGCGTGAGCTGCACACTTTCTTTTTGACAATCAAATCTGCCGGTTTATCGCGTGAATTTTCGATCAGTTAAATACATTCGAAACAAAACATTTATTTTCCGTAATATAAACTGAACAGTAAACATTAGTATTATAAGTCTACAAATTACGAAATGATTTATGCATATTTTTTTTAATAATAATATTGTTAAAAATGATAGACACTTAAACAGTCACATGTCAGCTTGACGGAGATGCGAACAAAAATAAATTCTATGCTACGCTTTTTAATGCCATTTATTTTATTACGATAAAGTAAAGTTTTCTCTAAGAAGAAATAATAGATAATATTATAAAAAAATAATTTAGGTTATATATAATAATATAATAATTTTATAAAAAAAATTGTAATCATTTATTTAAGCTTCAAAAAGCTTTACCTATATTCTCACCCACCTGCTGGTATCTCTGTTTGACATATTTTTAACTAAACACAGTGCAGTTTGGTATATTGCACCTTAATCATTAGCTTCGCAAATTATAAGCTATCATATAATTTATATAAGCTATCATTGTGCCCTCTTTACCTTTATACCAATTACGCTAGGTGGATCACGAAATAAAAAGTAGTAAATGATATAGTAGAAAATGTATACCAGATTAAATTTTCGATATTAAATAGCTTAAGATTTTTTTATAATAAAGTTATTATCAAATATTTAATTCGTCATATTTATTACTTACGTTCTGAGTAAGCTGGCCTGTGCAATTTCGAAGCACATCTGAAACAAAAAAGAAAAGGACATGTATTTTATAAGTACACGGTGCCAACAGAAAAGAAAGTTAAACGTTTGATTTAAGCATCCGCCACGCTAGAAAACAGCCTCCATTCCTGCGAGCGCAAATCAGCTCGCTCTTACGCTTTAGTGGCTAACAACGTTTGATCGAACGCAGTAATGTCGTAAAACGGCAGCGCTTAAAAATCGTGTAACGATCGTAATAAACAGTCACCGCTCGGTATGCAACTGCACGTAAATTATAATTATTCCTCCATCGCGGGCTTCTCGTTCGATCAAACGCTCTATTATCGATCACATCTCCCGCACAACACTACGCATTTGATCGATAATAGTGGCATCGAACCCGATGATGATCAACGATCGGCTTGCTCGTCCAAAGCCAAGCGCGCGTCTAAAAGATAAAAACACCGATGAATCGCGGCGATCTGTCGATTTCGAACGACCGATATTCAAAGATGTCGCGCACCCTTTCTACTTACAATACCGTCAATTTCCATCGTCATCGACCATCGACGAGTCGCTTTCGCTTTTTTCCGAGGTTCCAATGAGTCAGTCGTTGCCGAATTTTTCCGTTCAGCAACATGCCAGCTGCGCTGCGACGAAAGCGATCGTCGTTTAAATTGTCAATTAAGCGGCGCGCCGAACTTTTTGCCAACCCCATCGGCGGGATTAATTGCCCTTCTCGCATCCCGCAAAAATGAGCGCGTCCTACGATGAACACATAGACGGACACCGAATCGTCCGGGTTTCAAGGGATGCAAAAAAAGAAGTAACAAAATGATAATCGTCAATTAAGCCAATTACAGTATTTTAGTCGCGCCCCGCAAAAAGACAGCTCGACTCCTCGACGTCGACATGCCATAATTATAAATACAACATTATTTTCTTGCGGCCCGCGAAAGGCGCTCTAAAGAAAAAAGTTTATCTGTCATAAGCGATATCAGCCTCCGGGAGAAGGGGTTAGATGTGCTCGCATTAATAATTCATAAATATGTGTTTCTGCGGTTGCTGCTGGAAGTACGCGTGTGGCGGAACGTGATTGAATGTTGATGGCTTGGTGTGTCGCGTGCGCGCGCGATTTTCTCGACGGATGATGGATTGCCATGTGTGCAATTTAGCCGCTTGCGCGCGACTTGAAATGTAATCGCGCTAGAGTATCTCTCCGAGGAATTTCACGTAAATGGAAGCGTCGTACAGGGAGGAGTATCTCGACCATTTCGCGGAATTTTTATAATTACGCCGGGGAGACCTTTTTTCTAAGGCGATATGCCTGCGGGGTAAAAATTGATGGATGGCTCTGTTTTAATGATGGATTTACTGTAACTACTGCTCGTCTTTTTTTTTCGCGATGTAGTCACCGGGTGAGCTTTTTTCCGTGCAATTAGGCTTTACCATTATACCGTAAGTCTAATGAATTATTTGTGTGCGCCAAATATAGATACACCGAAAAATTCTCTTAAAATCGTTCCACTGACGTGGAAAAAAATTATTCAATTTCCAACAGAGTGCTACTTTGAAATTACTAATATTTACATAAGAAAATGCCTTGTCAATTCAAGCTCGAAAATAATAAAGCGACAGTTTTCGTAAATTTTCAAGTAAAACAGATAGTACTGAACTAGAGAAACATATCTAAATCCCTAGCACCCAACAGTATACCACGAAAGACTCGATTTCTCGAAGCGCAAATGGACACAACGAGCATCGCAAGTAGCCTGTACTTGCCGTTAAGTAACAGATTCCTCTCATTAGGCCTATCCGAGTACCCGCGCGTGCGCGTTCGATCGACCCTTTTTTTTTCAGCGCACACATATATGCTCCGAAGCAGGAAGTTCGAGTGCGCACCTCGGCGTCCGAAGATAAGTGACCTTGAGCTTGGAGCTATCCGGGGGTAATTGCGCTCGAGCGCGTAATGGCTTCATTCTTTAGCGCAGGCTGAGCGCACCGACCGCTTGTATTTCAGAATCCGTGACTCCTCGCGCGCATTGCGCCTCCCCCCGCGGGGCCCGTGCGCGCCTCTTCCAACCGTGCACTTTTTTTTGCACTCCCGGCCTCGCGCCACTCTTGTCTAAATTGCGCCGCGGCCTATCTCCGGGCGGAGATATTTCGCGGAACGTACGGGCCCAATTACGGCCGCTTCCAGCGCGGCCCCATTTGAAATTACGAGATATTGTTCGCGCCGGTGGATAATTCAAATAATTAATCGACGTATAGCTTAGCCCGGCCTCGAAATCGTATTTATGCCGTCGTTCTGCATCCCCTACTTAAATATGGAGAGAGAGAGAAAGAGAGCAGAACTCCTGCGCTGGGTAACATTCGGACGATTATTCGAGGTGATTGTGCGATTTTATACTTGATTTTGCACGTCACTGCTGGACCAGTGAAATGAAAACGAAATTTGCAGGTACACTTTGGCCGTCGTAACTTTCGGAATACGAGCCAATTATGAAACACGTGGACAAAGCGTAGCACTAGATGCCCGCCGAATAGCAGCGCAAGACTAGTTTCTCACGAAGCTGCACCAAATAAAATGGCAATTTTATCGCTTCACCTGCACGACCATCAACGACTGGAAACTTGGCAAAGTATGCGGAATTTTACCTGCTTTATAAATTCGAACAATACCTCGGCGGCTTCTTTTTTGCGCGTGAGAGAGAAAGAGATAGAATGAACGCCATAACCGATTATCTGGAAAGGGGAAGATACTAATCGGTTCGGTTAATTGTTCCGTATACTTAAAACGTAGAACTGCGCCGAATTTTTCCCGCCGGGTCAGTGAAACTAAACAATGCGAGGCGGTGAGGCTTTGAAGGAGCCGCCGCAGCGTGTCACGGCCGGCGGCGCGGTAATGAACGCGAAGCCGCGCGCGGGAGGCAGAAAAATCGTTTGGCCCATTGTCCACGCGACCGTCTCAAAGCGGTGCCTTACCGTATCAAGTCGCGGCTGCGGTCGGTCTTCGTTACGGCCCGAGTTTCCGCGGTGAACTTTGTGCGTGCACCGCGCTTTCTGCTGTTATTGTTTTGCCAATTTGGTTAAGTCTCGGGGGCGGAAAAGCACTAATTAACAGACGGTTCTGATTCCAGTTAGTTTTTTCTTTTTTTTTTTTAATTTTAGATTTTTAAGACGATTTAAATATTTTGTAAATTTTATTAGTGATTCCCGTAAATAAATGGATACTACTTCTAGCAGGGTAGGATTAATTAAATGGAACATAAAGGTCTGTGTTATATTTTAGATCATGAATGAAAATTTATATCATTTAACTGAAATTGAATTTGTGAATTTCTATATAATAAATATGAACAAAATCTGTACTAATGATGTCACTTATAATAAAATGTATTAAATGATATTGTAAATTTTAATACACATATAATAAATTCTACTAAAAAATACCACAATTTTCTTCGTGTCAATAATTTCTAAGACATTTTTTGAGTACATCAGTATAAATTTCTCAAAAATTACGAATATTATTTGCTGGCAACATCTCTATGTCCCCGATTTTTAGTCCTACGCGAAACAAGTTCATAAACGCGTGGTATTACAAGATATTAATACGAAATTTCTCCCAGCAGACTACAAGAAGCTTTGCGGGGACTTAATAAATTTTTCCCCACCTCGACTCCATTGTTTTTGATTTATTTTACAGCGCCTCGTTTTTCTCGGAAGTCCGGGGAAATATTACCATAAGCCAGAGGCTCGCATTGTAATGCCCGCTAAAACCCAGCGACGGGAAGTGCGGCCTTTAAATCGGATTCCGCGTAATACTAGGAGGAATTGAGGCGCGAACGACGACGGGGCAGTGCCATTGTTTTCTCCAAAGTAAAACGACACGCTGCGTATGATTTAGAGCGGCATTTAAAGACTGGTAGTACACGCGCAGCTCGTTTCTGTGATTTTTCCCGACGGCAGCGACCGCCCATTATTGGACACCCCCTTGAAACAATACTCAGGCGCGATTCAATTTCGTCACCTCGCCTCGTTAAAAGCCTCGCTTCTGTACACAGTACCACTTGCCGTAGAAAAGAAGGCGCGCACGTGCACGCCGCGGCTTCTTTAAATTTCTCGCGGGGCGCGCAAGGGGAGATATGTGTATACGCGAGCCCGACGGAGGCGCGCGAGATGCACGCACAAATGCACGCGACGGCTCGCGGAAGAGGCGCTGGAAAAAAAAGGTGCGCAAACCGAGCTCGTGTCTTATGCAAATGCGGAGCCGCGGCGTATCGAAGCGAAGAGTCGCTCGCGCCCGTACAAAAAGCGGAAATGGCCGCCGGGAAAAAGAGCAAAAAGTCGCGCAAACGCATGCATAAACCTTTCTCCGGAACCTTCTTCCTTTTCCTCTCTCGGTTCGCGGGCGCGCGTGCGAAGGCCCCCCGGCGATATAAAGCGAGAGCGCGAACCTCCTTCGGTGTCTTCCTATTGCGGCTCTCCGCCTTTGCGTCCGGCCGCCGCAGGTTAATTAATTTTGTGCCGAGGTGAGCGGCCTTGTTTGGTCGTCGGTAAATAATTGATAATCTCGATAGGGAATTGAGAAAATTTTTACTTTTGTTTGCGAGGCTACTCCGTCTGTGTACTCTGCGGATCTTCAGCGCTTTGTGCTTTGGGAGTTTGCCGATTTGCTGTGCCGATTTTACATATTGTTGGACGAGAAAGGTTTGTGTGAAATACTTCTAAGCGATTTTTTAATTGCGGAAGTTGCATTGGATTTAAGATTCATGTATTTATTTTTGAGGAGAGAGCGATTTAAGATCAAGAAGAAATTTTATTAATATTTCAAAACGGAACGTAACTTGCGGCCAAGGTAATTTTTATAATTAAATATAGAATGTATCGAGTAAATGAAACTGTCTTTATGACTTTAATACACATAATCTGTTTTTTACATTTCTTTATTTTTTGATGATTTTGAGCGATGAACGATGACAGGCAACTGAATGGAGTCTTATTTCAAAGTTGGATGATGGAATAAAGGGAATATTTTAAGTTTTTGTAAAGTCGACTAAGAATTGTTTTCAACTTTGTAACCGATAAGTGATTGCACAAATTACCATTTGTTAATCTAAAGTGGCACGGCGATAGTTATATCACCTTAGACTAAAATAAGAATTTAAAGCATATTTATGTCCATATAGCATCACTTGACATCCTCCAAATATGTTCGAAATATGTTATACAATCTGCCCACTGAACAGAAGATTTATTATGTCTAAAAGCTTTTTAATTTTCCGACAGGGTTATACATGTACAACACTCAACGTAGTAGGTTAAATTATTTAAAGATCTAAGTAGTCTGAAAATAAATCAAACCATCGCATTTTTTAATATTTTTTTCTATCCAATCGTCGAATTTTTTTATTACTTCTTTACTCATCGATGATTTTCATTGATCAACATTTCCATTGCGTACGAATGCGCTTCTATCGGATCCGAGTCACCAAACCAATTGTTTCGTTTTATTAAGTTGATAAAAAGGCTAAAAAAGATAATCTTATCTATCGAACAACGTACATGTACACTGTTAAACAAATATGCTTGAAAATTAATGTAAATGTACTGGAAGCAAATTTCATAATTGCATCTTAATTATTTTTCCATTTCCTACGTTAATTTTAATGCGCATTGCATTAAATTTCAATTACAAATACAGGAAATTTAATGCGAACCAACATCTTCAAGTGTATATGGAGAGAGAAGAAACTTATGTGGATTAGTCTCTTGAAGGAATAAAATGATTGATATTCTAAGCTTTTTGCTGATTAATGCATCGAAAATTCTAAAATGTGCACGTGCAAGAAAAAAACGGTAGTTTCTTTCACTACAACCTACCAAAAATTATGGCTGCCAGTTCACCGCGTAAGTGCATGTTTTATGCTTACTATTAAATTGCTGTAAAATTCTCGTGAAATTGATGGTTTCAGGCATAAAATATATTTATATTTTGTCCTAAAACTCGAGCTATAAAATTACGGTACTTTCGGCTATGATCTTGGCATTAATATTACCATAATCGCTTCTATTACTTTTGACATACTATAAAAACCGTTGAGCAATCTATTCTCCAGTGATCTACGACCGTGGCATTATTAAAAGATTAGAACTCAATTTGCCCTGTCATTGTTTAAATACATAATTACCATCTCATAATTGACTATTTGTATTGACTAGAACGAGCTCTTTTTTTTTTGTTTTTATCATCGAAAAATTATTTTACTATGCTAACAGTACTACTATGCGGTTTATTCTACGTGCCATTATCTGCACCGAGTTCCTTTGAGAAATTCCGGCGCGGGATAAATTATGATAATAGGATGCTCGGGATTTTGCAAATGCATCGAAGTGCGTTCGCTTCTTTCAAAATCCATCGTCGAGTGGCATTAGCTCGATTGAAATGCCTTCTTGTCAATTACCCAGATTCCCTCGTCACATTCTCAGGCGGTATTCCTGAGAATTTTGCGTTCCTTTTTTTAAAACCGATTTAAATGGAAGATTCCGCGAATCTCGCGAAATGCACGGAATTTCCAATAACCAGCAAGGAGAATATCCGATGAGTCCGCTCAAAAACGGAAGGGATCTGTTCTGATTCACGATTATTCTCGAGGAGAGGACGATCCGTGAGTGTGAGAAAAACGGACACGGTAGTGTAGAAAAATAATAATCAGTTGGCAGCACAGGGAAAGAGGAGAATCCTAATAACAGGGCTCTCGTCAAAGGGGATGTTTTGCCTTACAGTGGTCATCTTTAAATGGTAAGAGAAAAGTCAGTAGCCGGCACATTTAGCATTCAAATAGTCTCTCTTTCTTTCGCCACGTTAAACTCATGTTATAGATTCCAGTCTTTTCTTCGTCTCTTCATCTCCTTCCAGAACACTCACGCATTTGGATCATTTAAATTGCTATTTTTATTCTCCAGAGAGTGTAATTTTAAACCAGCGTAAAATTTCTCGTGAAATGAAATATCGTTATTCTCTTAATTTTTTGTGTAAAAAATTTACACTGGATGATAATAGTTATGATTATTGAAAGTCTAGGAGTCTACCTTATATTTTTCAGTCTTCATAAAAGGTCGTTAAAAAAACCTGTAAAACATCTCGAAAATTATTGGCTATGCTTTTTGTGCATATTTATAAAAAAAATGATGTTGCTAAATTTATACATGAATATTTTAGCTGATGTAATCATTTCAGGGTAAACGATTAAAAAAAATGTAGACTTTAATTTTATTGAACGTAACCTGTTACCGATAAAAAGTGACTCCATTTTAATTGTATGTTTTTATTTAGTCATTTTCAATTTATATACAGTGATATTATTTTCAGTATTATGACTTACTTTTTAGTATTAATTACTTTTAAATTTGGAGTGCGTTATCACAAAAATTCTTTTACAGGTAAATTTTAAATGGCTGTGATGTTTTCTACTTCTTATACCATGAACTCTATTATACTGTACAAAAAAATTGTTATCCATCGTAGTATACAAATCACTATCCCAGAGAAAACCGCAGAGGACGATATATAAAAAATGAGAAACGGCGATTCCCGGTAAATACGAGGAAACTACTTTGCGCGGTTGTTCTACGGGGTTCATAGCTTCCACTTAAAAAGGTAGAAACGGACGGGCGGGGGGAGAGGCGACGGACGGAAAGACTCGCTTTTAACGAGAGACAAACTCTCGCTGGAAGCTACTTAGCCTCCGTCTCCTCCCCCCATCATTCGGTACTGCCCGTGTGCCCTCGCGCGCGAGCGCAGAGGAGATATCGAGCGGAGGTATCTTCGCCCGAGCGGAATACAAGGCGAGCGCGCGCTCCGGATTCCTAGCATTGTGAGCAGCCAGGAGTAGGGGGAGGAGGCGGAGGAGCAGAGAGAGAGAGAAAATCGCCAGGACACTGGACACGCGACCCGCATACGTATCTTATACACAGCATGAGGAACGCTTATTTTCTCTGTTCCCTTCATCTCGCGGCTCCCTTTTTTGCTTGTTTGCCACCGCCGCTGCCGCAGTTTCTTTTCCGTCTTCCGTCTTCGCGTACGTGTGTAACGCGCCTCCCGAGCTCTAAGACTCGCTCCGGAATGCTGTCTTTCTTTGTGCACTTAATCACTCAATTTTACATTTTCCAAAGATAATGTACCGGGCCCCATTGCTTTCGCTAGATCAACTTATTGGAATCTGCCGCAGTTACAACTGCGTTTTAAGACATTTTAAATTAGATCTAGGGAAACGTGTGTATGACAAACTTGGTTTAACATCATTTTTCTTGTTTTTAATGCAAAATTAAAATTACTCTTATTATTAACGTAATGATCTATTTGAAAGCAAAGAAACAGGCTTTTTTATATAAATTATTTTTTTCACATTGGATACAGAAAGGTAACTTTCCTAATGAATTCGTTCTATAGTAATCGTGTAGAAATATTTGTAGAAATTGGTCGAGTTTAAAATATAGTTTTTTTATTCCCGCGTCTATTGCTTCAACATATTACATGAAAGCTCTAGTTTCTTTGTATCTACACTAAGTTTTTTCAAAAGACACGAATTTTATTATTCAGAAAAAGAACTGTTCTGCCATCAAATTGCTAATAATATGAAGTATGAAGGAAAGCATAATGCACATTCGCAGAAAAGCGATAAAATTTAAGGTGAAACGAAGGAAAGGAACGAGGGATTACAAGGTTCGAAAACGTAAGCTATATTTCAATTTGACCGACAAAGCGTATTATATCCAAGGATGCAGATTTACTCGTATATAGCAGGGTAGGCCGGCTAAAATCAAAGTGTTTACGACACGCTAAAAGCGCAGAATAATGCTTTTCCCCCAGCACCAAAACGAAAAGGAGCCTCGCCGCAAGTCCCTATTTTCATTACAATATATCACCCATCCGAACGTATATAATCAGCCTAGCATTCGTTCGTCCGCGAATCCCCCGCGCGTGCCCCTCTCCCTCTCTCTCTCTCCGCGCGCGCTCGTATATTAGTCACCGGATAATTCCTCTCTGAGTGAATTTCCGAGTGGCGCGGTCACGCGTGCCCCGCCGCCGGGAAGTAGAAAGCTCGAGTTTCGTGACAGTTTTAGGCCCGATGATGAAAAGGCGCCTCAAGGCCTCGAGACGCTCGCAATCATACGGCCAGGCGCGCGGCTGTATAATCTCGCCGAGGCGAACAACGGAGGAGATTGATTCCTGGCAACGAACCCGGGCATAAATCCTACCACGCCATGGCGACCGAGATCCCCCCGCGAAATTTCCGCGGCGCGTTTTAAACGTCGCTCAAAATCTAATCTCGTCCGGTCCTGGCGTTGTATGAATCACCTATACGTGCACGCAAGTGTCGCACCCCTCTTCCCGTTTTTTTACGTTTCAACGATTCGCGGATTTACGACTCGATGTAATTCAAGCTCGCTGCCTGATCTGACAGTGAAGCTCGAGGCAGTGACTCGTTTAATTTTTTTATGGTTGTTCTGCGATCAAAGCTTGTTATTATAAAGTCCTGGAAGAAAATTAAACATCTTTTCTGCTGGTTTACTGTAACTACTAGTCGGACCTCTATACGTTAGTTAATAATTAACCCAGTATTCGATCAACAAATTGATGGCCAGAAACTGTCGCCAGTGCATGGAGCTTGTGGTCAGTAATTTTTGCCGAGAATTAAAAATTGTATTTGAAAAAATTGGCGAACCCCTAGAGCGCTTCAATCCTCTGGTTCTTTTTATTTACTTCTTGATCGGCACGTCTCACGGAACGGGATGATTTTATATTAGCGACAGATCGATTTGCATATAGTGACATTTTTAGCTTTTCCCGGGGGCCGTTATGCAAATCTCCGCGAGTGACGTCAAGTTAATAACGAATATCGTGAATTAATTCGTCGTAATAATTCACAAGGCATTAATCAGCTATATAACCGCGACTTTTATTTTCTCGTAAAAGTCAACTTTACGGCGCCGATTAACCCTCCAACAGTTGCCCCGGCCTATATCGTGAAAAAGCCATCATCCGGCAGCTCGGAGATTTTTCCTCCGAGACTATGAAGCAACGGGGCCTTAATGAGGAAATTAATAATAAGGCGTCGGTGGCGAATACTCCTCCGACTGATCGATGTTATTATCCGACGGAAAATTAGCCTATAGCGCCCGGTGCGAGAGAGAAGGCAGAACTGCCACTGAATTTACTGTAATACGCATTTTATCGGAGTGCCGCTACTAAACGAACGGCTGATAGTAGCCGGGATAGTACGAGCTTCCACTGTTTATACGGGTCAGAGCTTCGACTGCGTTTTATAGCTGAGAGGAAATATTCCTGAGATTAAGGAGTAATTATAAATAGTTAGATAAGTGCTTCTCGTGATTGCAGCAATTTTTTCCCTCAGAATAATTTATTGGAGATTCATTTTCGATTTACGTATTAAATTTTTAATGTTCATCTAATTTAAAATCCGATAAATGCATATTTTATTTCTTATAGTTGATTTGTACTACGTGATTAAACTTATCGATATAGATATTAACTAGTCAATGTCGGTAAAAAAATGGAATGTAAAAAATAAAAAAAAATTTTTGAAGGCGCGATTTTTATCAGCCAATCTCCTTGCCATTTCTTGAGGCATATTCTAAAAGAACTAAGTTCGGTCAAGTGTACAGTGACCGCGAGAACAGTTGACTGATTGAAAGCCGGATATTAAGATCACTGTTATTTATCTTCCGTAATCATATAGCCTCCCGGGAGAAGATTTAATTACAACTTTATATACCAACAAATATTGTGTGCTATCGTATCAAGCACAACGCATGTAGATTAAATGAAAATAAAAATAAATAAACGAGAAACGTGGGATCAATCTTAAAGTCCTCTTTTTATTCGTGCTGATAAAAAACCAATAAGACACTTCTACAAAAATTTCTTAATAAACATTATTTTATTTCATTTTTGTTGACTAGAATTAATCAAATTTCAATAACACCAGTCACTTCCTCGCGCTGCAGCTTATCCAATAACTACTTACTGCCATAATGAAATTCGAAAACAAGTAGACTGTCACAACCGTTATTAAAACGGCCTTATTAAAAAATAGCTTTGCAATAATTACACTAAATGAACAGTAAATCGCTTTTATCAAATTTAATCGCGCATGTTCAAAACTAAGTATACAGCAAGTTTCCAATAATCGCCTTCCTGTTTCTAACCAACCAACAATCACGAAAGCTCCGACAGATTGCGTTTTCCGTCAATAAAGCGGACAAAAAAGAACTCACCGTCCGTCTAGAAAAAGAAAAGAGTAAAGGAAAGAGAGCTGACCGCGCAGCACGTATAATTACAACAAACACCACAGTCGCGGCGGAAAGTGGACGAGGCTTACACGCGGAGCGGCGAGACTCTCGTCTCTCTCTCACCTCTCCCCCGGCATCATCCTCCCGAGCAGAGGAGGAAGTAGCGGCCTGGCACGGCTGATTCTGAAATATGGGCTGTCCCGCGGTATTTTTCAAATTGCAAATCGCTCCCCGCGTGCCGGCGGACGACTCGTACGGGCTAATCGTCACGAGCAATCGTCACGGCCGCTGCCCACGCTCCTTATTCTGGCGAGAGACAGCACACGGGAGGATATGCAGGCGATCGCCCGCCCGCCCTGCCCCACATACTGCATACGCTCCTTCTCGGCGAGGATGGATTTCCCGGACGCGCGTTCGTGGATTAGCATGTCCACGAAATCGTTTGAGATCCATTTTTTTATGCTTCTATATTTATTTATTTTTTAGGTCTTGACAGTTTATGACGAAGTAAGAGTTATATTTCTCGTTGTTGTTAATAAATTAACTCATTTAACTTGATTCTAATGAGTTTTATGGTAGTGCGCTTTAAAAGTTTCAGTAATGAATGATAAATGCGTCCGTTTATTGGAATATAAATTTTGTTATTACCATTCACAGCGTTAATTATTGTAACTTCATTATATTTAAGTATACAGGGTTTTTTAACGTTTATATTTATATCTATTTTCAGTATTTTATTTATATATATAAAAATGCGAAGGATGTATAGACATTTTTTTTGTTCCGTACACTTTGCTTGTAAGAATTAAATATTTGTAGAGTTCATAAACCTGCCGGAAAATTAAGGAGCTTTTAGGCAGAAAATGTTAAATCTTCTGTTCAGCGGGCAGATTATTTAACATATTTCGAACATATTTGGAGGCTGTGGTGTGACGCTAGCTGGTTAAAATCTGTTCTAAATTCTATTATTCAATTAAAGGTAATAATGGTATAGGAACCGCGCGTTTATATACTCTATATTTTTTAACTTGTAACGTTTCCTTCTAGAGAACGAACCATTTTATTTTTATATATCTAAAATAACAAATTAAACAGTATGTTTGAACGCTACTCCAAAATATCGAAATATAACCTACGATTCAGTATAGTCACATAACCGTTTAGGAGCTGTAAGCAGACATAAGAGGGAGAGAGAAAGAGCGTGCAAACAGCTGCGCATCTGGCTCGTCTGCGTTTAATTCGCTGCTAAACATAATTTTAACATAACATGCCAGTCTATCAAAATAGTTGGTAGTCGAAAAATCTGGGCAGACGTTAATTACAACAACATAAATGATGGTTAATTTTCCAGCAGGGAAGGGTTAAGAAATAATAGCAATTCTAGAATTTTTCACGTGATTAACTGCGACTTCTTCATGAAATGTCAAGTTTCATATTCATTGATAACCGCATTGAAATGCACTTAACGTAAAATTAAGGGATATAAAGAATTGTTTATAGTCAAACAGCAATTGCTTGAAGAAAATAAAGTAATGAATGAAATAAAGATCATCTCAACACGTTTTAAGAATCAGAAGCTGATTGTACATAATTTGAATTCACTAAAAACCGATGGAGCAGTTGTTTCAGTCTTTATCTAAATAATATCGCACGAAGACACTCAAACATCGAGATGCACTTTCCCGAGAGCTGAGCATACCGTATAAGCAATAATCGCACGAGCACTTCGCTCACGGTTATATCCAGTAAATACTTAGAGCTCATTGTGCCTTTCGTTAAGCATTTTTTTCGAATACAGTAGTTTTCATTGCGAAAATGATTTGGCGTCTCGTGAAAAGCAGCAGCGCCGGTAATCGTCCGGTGGGGGAAGAAGAGGAAGAGGAAAAAAAGGCTGAATCGCTCGTTGCGCTTCTCACTTTCCGAGCTGGTCGACGTCTTGGCGCGCGATTCAATTAAAGGCCCGGCGGGACGGGCTGACGCGTCGTTGCATTATGGATGCGCTCGCGACGAGCAAGCCTGGCTGCAGCCGAGGTCAGCGAGCAGGGGCCTTCCGGTCGCATAAAATTTCATTGCATCGTTATTGCCGCTTAATCGAGCCTGCGAGCGCGCGACCGAGGCGATCGCCAATCTCTCCTCTCCTTCTCTCCTGCCTCCCCCACCCCCTCCCCCCGCATATCGCCTCCTATCCGGTTGCTATATTTAAAGGAGAACGTACTTACGGTACGTGCATCGCTGATTTCAGACGATAAATTATATACGCGTAAAATATGTTAATTTTCAGGAGGGCAGCGTAATCGCTGCCCACTTCAGATTAGATAGGCACGAATCGCCCGGATATAGAGAGGCATAGGCAATGTAGTAAGTTAATCGTACATATTTATATCGTTGTTACAAAATAGAATAAACATTGATGATAAAATTAGACACGAAAGTTCGGATTACTTGTAAAGATATTTTTTATTCGCTTGCGGAAAAATTATGACGTCGATATATGTTAGATCTTCGAAATATAGAAATTATGAATGCGATTCAATTTGCGGTTCATTAATTATTGCGAGTAGAATCAAATCTCTTGAAGATCTTAATATAATAGAATATCAAAACAAGTTTATTTGCGTAAACAAAAACGCTACTCTTAATCTTTTAAACTTCAAGTTTCAGTAAATTCTGAATCTAATTAACATCAAATTTTTTTAGTTTATATTTATCTGTGACAACTGTTAGTTGATAAGAATAAATAAATAAATTTGAAATAAAAATATCCACGGCGCATCTTAAAATTTGAGTTCCGATAAACGTGATCAGTAACCTCAGAAATCTCAGCTACGGTAAGATAACCAGCAGTTGGACCCCGTTCTTGATCTCTTATTTGAGTTTCCGATCGCTCCTCTTCCTCCCGGTGCCGAAGTGGTCGCCTTTTTTGTCCCATTCCCGTGACCATCCTGCACTCCAATCCCCGCGTAATTCAGGAAACGGGCGCTCGCGTGATTTAACGATGCCGCGCCATCGATATACCTCTCTTGTCCCTCTCCGCGCGACCTTTTTTACCTCGCGGTCGACGGACGATAAACTGAAAAACAAGCCCGCTGATTTATAACACCGACGCGGACGCGGATGCGTAGCCAGTGGCCCGACCTGACTCATCACTGTACCCCGGAGGTGCTATTGTTAAAGCGCTAAATTCGCGATCGAAGAGATTGGCACTGCCTCTGATATATACTTTCTATTTTTTACTTTTATTTATGAACATTTACAACATTTTTTAAAATTTAAAGTACAAACAATTTTTAATATTTATGAACATTTACTTCTTACGTGTAAGTTATTATGAAAAATCGTGAAATAGCACTAAGATACACTTTACAAAAAGATTCCTTATTGTAAAGTAATCAATTTCCTTATTATAAAGTAATCAATTCAGTTATAGTTAATACATAGTATTAAATCTTAATGCATATTTCTTAACTATTAGGAAACTAGATTTCATTTGTTTATTTTACGTATCGTTCATGACTTCGCTTTAACCTACTTCAACTGCTTATTTCTTAATTATTAAGAAATATGCAATTACAAAAAATTAAAGTCCCATTTCTTAACAGTTAAGAATTATTCTTAACAGTAAGGAATCTTTTTTCTCAGTGTAGTACTTTACGAACTGCGTCAGAGTGAATCGTATCTTTACAGCCACGTACAAGTATCCAAGTGGACGGCATGTAAATCTGCGGATGCTATATCATCCGAATCGCCGTTCGTTTCGTGAAACGAACTCGTGCTTCACCGATAACAAGTGAAAAAATATCGATTGCATACAGTTTTGCATACAAAAAGCCGAGCAATGCAATCCCGGCAACTTTGCAGAGTTGGACGTAACGACCAGCCGATATATATTCCCCAGTGAAGTTCGCCCGAATCGAGATAATTGTTCGCACCGGCGTACATCAGAGAGGCATTCGGAGTAGCAGAGCCGATTAAGGTCCGCGACCCGCGCCTAATCCGAGCTGTCGCGGGTCGCGCGGAATTTCCTCGGGGTGACTTATGGACCGAGACTATCGTAAGCCGCCGCCGCTGCTCGATGTTGCGGACCGATTTTCCCTGTACGCTACGGTTATTAATGTCGGTGACGTGCTCGTGGGCGTTGCGGCTTCCACCCTTCAAAGGTGCACTCGCTACGGTATATCCACCTGAGTATGCGCGTCGGTGAGAGGCGCCTTGTCCCGGCTGTGAATTATGCAAGGGTGAGTGTCGCGGTGTTTGTTTGATTTATCGATCCATCGATCTACAAAGTCTAATTTATGTGGAACTGTTTGCTTTTTAAAGTGGAACTTATGGTATCGAGGAATTATTTATATCTGTCCTTTTGCGTGTAAAAACGTGTAGTTGTAGTTTGGAGATCTTATTTTAAAGCTATATAAACTTATAGTAATCGGCAATAGCAAATCTACTCTAAACTTAAATGAGTGAAAATTTATCATTAATTAGCGAACGATTTTCTAGGCAACTGAACTGATTATTTGTACTTGAGTAAATTTCACGCGTTCACTTTTACTGAGCATCACTTGTGCTTAATGAGTTATGATCTGTAACACTGCTGCAATTTTTAATTTAATGAAAGCCTTAATTGGTCTGCAAAGCGAAAATGAATTTGGTCAATCAAACTCTACGCGTATTAACGATACAAAATATGACGTCGCTAAAGAAAAATAATAGATTTTGTACATCTTCTATATAAGTGATAGAATATAAATGACGATATATTTTGCTTTCTTCCAATATTTATAAGATTGTAACATTTTTAAATATTTAACATAAATACATGTACTTACTAAAAAATAATTTTTAATTAAAAACTAGTAATTTACCTTACAGTATATCGTAGATTTTTTCACTTTTAAGATATACATTTAGTAATATAATTTATATAACATATTATTTCAAAGTAGAAATTAATTAACATTACTTCAGTAGATTTAATTAAATATCATTGCGAAATCTCGATAGGTATAATAACGTTTATAAAACCACGACAATGCAACAATTAAAATGTGTACCATTAATCAAAACATCTTCAAAATCAATTGCACTTTACTACAGCGAAACAGTAAGAAAAATTGCGAAAAAAGCTTTCCCCAATTTCAGCAATGCCGATAAATAACCGCATCCTATAAACACAATCTCAAATAAATTTTCCTTTTAATTTACAGCGATAAAGAAAAAGAGAGACAGAAGAGAAAGACAGAGGGAGAGAGGGAGAGTTACGAAGGAAGGGAGGAGAGTCGAACGCGCAAACACTTGGGCACTAACGAAGAGGCGAAAATTATGAACGCGCGATCGAGCAGCCGAGGTACCTGTTAGGAGGTGCACAAGGCGCATACGCGGCCGCGACTTCGGCTCTTTGTGATATCGCGGCGGCTTCTGTGTGTGTACTATGAAATACGCGAATCGTGAGCCGGTACACGAGCTGCCGAAGAAAAAAGAAAGGGCGCACGGCAGGCAAATGGATAGTAGTAATTGGGAGGGTAGATTAAAATCGTAATTATCAATATCGAAATGCCAATGGTAGAAAGGCCAGCGTGTGTATGTGTGTGTGTGTGCGCGCGCAAGCGCAGGTAATGGCTACGATAGCCCGGCTTAATGATAGGCTCCTTAATAAGGCACCGGGTACGGGCGGAGGAAAGATGAGGCCAGCGCCAAGATAGTGCCAGGAGGGAAGGAAGTCCGAGAAAGCGATTCGGAGCTAAAAAGACCAGTTGTGAATCGAGCGCCAGTGTCGCTTGTTCCACGTGCAGTCTGGCCCTTCGGTGATCTGCCTCGTATGAGTGCCGAGTGATTGGAGCAAAGCTAAAGTGGTTTGCTCCATTAACGTCAGCTATCGAAAGTCACGTATAAGCATTCTAAAAATGATGTATCCTCGATAAAAAAAATTTAAGGGCAATTGTAACGGTCCGTACCAGTTTCGCTTATCCATTTATTGTACGTTATCATTGTTTAACTTCCAAATATGTGATAACATTGCAAGGTATACACCTCGCGTCCAATAGCGAAATATTTGAAGGAGAAAAAACGATGCGAAAGTGACCCACGTAATTTCATACATCAGCGTTATCTACTCGAAACGATTCAAAACGATATCAACCGGCCCGTTGCTTTCTCTCGCGCTCCGAGTTTTCACGATACACAAGAGAGGCACAATGGCAACAGCAGCATCGTCAGGCAAGCTCATGGCTACTCTCGCACCGTCACCCACACACACACACACACACACTCGCATATACACACGCACACACATAGACGATGGTATACGCATGTACACATATGGACAATGTGTATCCACACGTACACACGTGAACAACGGGTATACACGAGTAGACGCTGACGCAGACACATATCGGACTAGATGATCCGTGGCTGAGGCGAGTCGAGCAGCTCGGGATATATTGCGGCGTAGCGGCCGGGCAGGCAATTATTGCGAAAGCCCGCGGTGCGCGGACCACAATTGAGCGGACGTGCCTCTGGTTATATGCTCCCATACACTAGCGTCGACTCCCGAGCGAGGAACACCTGCCGCGCGAGTCCGCGACGGAAAAGCGCGGCCTTTTGTTGCGGCTGCCCCGATCCTTTGTGCTTTTTCGCCCGCTCCTAATGCGCTGCGATCGTTATTTATTGGCGAACGCGCGCTCGCCTTTTCTTCATCGTCGGGGCTGTGCGGAAAAATCGGCGCGATATTTGTACGCGATTCCACGGCATTTACGCTCGACGTCGATTACAAGTGCAATTTGTTGGCTGGGGTTGGTTCAACTACGGGGGATTCAATCAGTGCCGGTGTGTGCGCGCACAATGCACGCGCTATCGGATTAGGATATCGCGCGCGCAGTTCTGACCGGCCGGGGACATTAATGTATATCGCGGTGGCTCCGAGTTTTTCGCTGGATAAAAGTAGCGTGTATAAGATTTGGTTTCGCCGTTAAGTAATAAAATCATTTTCGATGCGGTTTTTGCTTATCTTGGAGAGTAGCCTGGGCTCGAGGCCGGGTATTATGGCTACCAGGCGTTTAAATTAATAAATATTTACTTATGATTTATGCGGGGCGAGGAAAGTTAACGGTCGATTTTGCCAAAATCGATATATACGCGTTGTACGTGAACAAATGCGAGCGCGCCGCGAGGTAATGGCGGGCAGAATGGAGTCTATTAAAATGAAATTATCGACATTAATTTTGCTGAATTGGCTTGTTACTCGCTATTTTTAGCGCGTTTGTATTTACAACTGGCCGAGCGGTCATTTAGTGTGTCGTAAACGCGTTTTATTAACGGTGTACAAGTTATTCTGATAAACAATCTGCATTACACATTTTCGGTCAATATCTTACAGATTTTAAGAAGCCATTACTAATGTTTTTATCAAATGATTACAAAATGTTTTGGAACTATTTTCAATTCCACGTTTACAGGTGTCAAGCGTATTGAATAGACTCTTTTAAGATTTCTCTTTTGAAATCATAATAAAATCTTATAAATCTTAATTACAGTTAAAGGCAAATTGAAGCTTTTTATACTTGTGCATTAGGTGTGGAATAGACGATTGTTCTTTTGAGTCTGTTATAGTTTATTATCGTTAACTATGTTTCGGTGATTTATATCAACACTTTCAGGTCTGAATTTTAAATGCTTTTGTTTGTCGAACGTCAGAAGAATTGCAGTTCGCACCTTTTGTTCCGTTTTTATTTTTTCATTTTTTAATTTCTTTTACTAATATTGATGATAGACAACACAATGATAAATAAACATTCACTGGCCAGAACTATACTAAATTAACATTAAGTAATAAAATATCACCAACGGACAAAAAACTATAGTATTTTAGTAAATTCCAAGCCATTGAAGTATAATAATCAATAAGAAGTTAAAAAAAGGAATTGTTAAACGATTGTTTATTGGTTTATATTAATTTATCTTTCTATTGTGTAATCTTAACTCAGACAAACGAAAGTAAATGGAACGAGCAATAAAAACGGTAGTCTTTTAACGTTGTATGAGCATAAGGTAGTGCTTAGGGGCTGCAGCAACGTGTAATTTAGGAACAACAAATAGTTTAAAATCCAATGTTCTTGCACAAAAGTAGCTGCGAAATACTCCACAGTGATATTGGTTTTAAAATTGTAAAAAAATAATAAAAAAACATTTGCTTTTTAGTACGAGCGGCAGATTTCTGCGAGAACCATAAAAAAGACAGGTAGCTTTTATTCGCCAATAAAAAAATGGAGAAAAGCCATTGTGCAACGTGCCGAACGACCCAATAAAAAGAACTCGATTTATAAAATACCAGGCAGACGCTTAATTCCCCACTGAAACCCGTAAAACACGTCGCACTCAATCTCGCTGCTCGAAAGCGGAAAAAAGAGCGCCCGCGACAAAAAAAAACTAATAAAAGGGCAACGACGTACGTAGCCTTTAAAAAAAAAGTCCCGGGGCGATTTCCTCGCGCGCATTGAGAAATGCCCGCGCCGCTTACTTTACGAGCTTGAGGGGAGCGGATGGCCGCTCGTTTTTTGCGCGTTATACCTCGAAAATTACGTGTTCCCGGAGTCGCCAATAGAGACGTACGATAAGGATTTCCGCGGCTTTACGGGATTTCAGATAGTTTCATTAGTCGCCGGCGACGTTTCACCGCTCGGCCGATCCCCGCCTATGGCCGCTTAATCGAAATTATTATACTTTTGGTATGTGCTCTCTCGCGCGTGTATCGGAAACGGGTAATGACTCGATAAGATCTTGTTAGCTTTATGGCTCGTGGAATCTGATGTTTCTGTGTAACCTCCATGTACATGCTTAATGTGGGCATAAATAAACACACAGTTTTGAGTTTCGTTTGTTAACTTTTCAACGCGATCGTAAATTCAACTTAAATGCAACGTAAATACGGCCGAGCTATTAAGTTACTTTGAAAAAGCAAATTAGTCTAATAATAAAGTAGCTGCCCCTTCTCTCTTTTAATTAAAAGTACATAACGTGCCCTTCGATCGTTCGATAACTAATCGTACGGCGTATCAATTTACAAATTAATTTAAAAAAAAAATACATTTCCCATTCTAGAATTAATTACCCTGAAATTTACACCGAAAGGTGTACATTCGCGATAAAAAGAAACGCGCGAAAACGATCTAAATTGTACCGCAAAATCGCGAGGAAATTAGCGTCGAGGCCTCGCGATTTTTGTTTTTTGTTTACCATCCGCTCTCTCGCGCCCCAAGAACTTTATAAAGCACGTAAACACCCGGAGGAGGAAATCGCGCCGCAGGCATCCCGCCGCCGTGTAAAAAGGGCGACGCGCGCGGCTAAAAATGTGCCGCAGGAGGAGGAGGTAACGATCGGGGTTTTGCCGACGTTAAAATGCCGTTGTCGGAATTAATGGGGACCGCGCGCCCGGCATACTGTCGTGCGAGACTCGTAAATCCGAGCCTTTCCGAGCCGCGCGCCCCGAGCGCGTTTACGTAGGTATATACACGAGGCGGCGCGACGCGAGGTGCCGCGCGCAACCCTTTTTTTCGCGAGTTCCAGGGATTGCGGCGCGCGTGCGGTCGCTGATCCGTCCCGTGGACGATTTGCTTATCCGTCACGATCGCCGGTGCGATCACCGCGTGAATCTTTAACGAGGGTCCCAGCGAAAAAGGGCTTAATTGATAAGTGAAAAGTGGGATCTCCTGGCTTTTTTTGCATCGGTTTCATTAAACTCGTCAATTTATCGGAAATTCTTTTTAACGAAGTGTAATTGATTGTGCGTTTTTGCAATTAGAATCGCTTCGAGGGCAGTACTACTTTTATACTTCGTAAGAAGGTTAGGGTAATGATAATTACAATTTTCCATTTTATTAAACTAATTTTTTTTAATAGCAGAATGTTCTAAATTAGACAATTAGAGTATAGTTAAATTAGTGGTTAATCGCAAAATTTAAAGAAGTAAACGAAAAAATATTATTCCAGCTTAAGTAACTGCAGATTTTCGTAAGAGATCTACGTGGAAAAATTAAATATTATATTAATTTCAAAATATCGTATAATCAAATGAATTCGCATCACGAAAGTAAAGTCAAATCAAAATTGAAACTGCCAGAAGTGTCCATATTGAACGTCAAATTTATGCAATTTATGGTAATAAGTAGATGAAGTTTAAAGCAAAACAGAAGTATGACTACTCGTTTATTTGATTGAAGTTTCATTATTCAACCCGAACGGGGAATAAACCTTGCTGTAAGAGCACACACCATTTCCTTCAACAGTCCAGAAGCGATCAGTCATTTAATTTTATCTACACCAATGAAAACTATTTTTCCATATAATAAACTATACAAGTTACAAAAAAAAAAGATAAATCAAAAGCGAACACCTAGAACCTCTCCTCCGAAGCAAGTAGCTTTTCATTCGTTCTCCCGCTCCCTCGCCAATTTCCTCAGGCTCTGTCGTAGTTGCAAAACGCGCCCGTCTCCACGAATCTCACCTCGGAATCTCGGATGAGAATACCTTCTCTCTCTCGTGCTCTTAATGGCTCGTCGAGCATTTACCCCGTGGGCTAACGGGGCGCTCGCGCGCGCAAAGCGTTTCATTACGTTAAATATGAGATGGCCGGCCTCCGCTCGCGCGCGCCCTGACGCCCATACATACACCCAGCACACGTAGCCCCGCTCGCATCCGCGCTTTTGAATAACTTTCGCGAACGAGATGAAGATTGTCCGCGCCTAATGGTGCAATCGACCGATCCGCGAAAAGTCCAGACCCGCCACGACTTTTCGTCTGCATCGGACCCGGCCGCCCGATCGCTCACTGGAGTAATGAGGCTCGATTGCGCAAACAATTGTTTGCCGATCTTATATGTATATAAGCCGATCTCGTGTATGTATGTATGTATATATACGTTTACATACCACGGCGCGGGGAGGACGGCTCGTTTCCGCTTTATTAGAGTGAGGAATTGCAATTTGCCGCAACCTCTCCGATGATACTTGCGAAAGCCTTTCAATGGGGCATAAAATACGGGCGCGTGTACGCGTAGTGCGTGCGGCGCTATATCGATTAAAATCGTATTCCATAAATCGGTACGAGCACGCGCGCGCTTTCCTTTTTATATGCGATCGCCTCTCGAAGCTTAGCCATTGCGCAACGGCCCGCAAAAATTTCCTTCGCAATAATTTCGCCCGTTTTTTCTTTCTCGCAGGCCGATCTTCACTTGCAAAATCATCGATAAAGCGAGTTTACAACGGCGATTCGCGCACCATACTAAGAAATAGCGTCGATAAAAAGATCGCGCATATAAAAAAAAGTTTTTACTTATGCTCGCGCGGTATTCTTTAGCTTATACTTTGCAGACCCGCTGTGGCTTTGGCGATGAATCATTTCGTGCCGTGCCGATGTGAAATTGTACACTTTTACCGATAATTTAAAGGAAACTCGACGCATTGTGTTGCACGCGAGTTCCTCACAAACGCGTGCAAACGCCGGGAGGATTTCTTTTTTCGATATCGGTGCACAATGCATGACAATAATTCATTGATCCTAATGAGTAGATACTTTCGATTCGCAGAGCGTTCATCGAAATCGTAAACTCTCCTAATTAAACGCAAAAGGTCGTGACATAAGGCTAATTGGTACTTGTTTCGGATCTGTCTTATCGAGTGTGTATAACTAATTAATATGATTCCAGATAATTATATAAGTAATTCTGAAGAAAACTATTCTTAGTATGGAAAAGTTTTGATTTTTAGAAGTAATTTGCTTAGTTAAAATACTTTCCAATAGCTTCTGATGCTCAATGCATAATTTTTCTTTTGAGATAGTGAAAATTGTCTTCACTTAAAAATTATTTCAGAATATTCTAAAATATGTATAGAAATAACATAATACTTTAATGGATGAATTTATAAATGGCGCCAAAATTAAAGAGTTTCGGTAAAGTTTATCGTTTATTCAATATAACGATGCAAATATCAAAACAAGAATAAAGTAATTTTTTATTATAGCGAGACATTTTTCTAGATCTAACAAAGCCCTTCTCGATAAATTTCTTTTTCATTAGAATTTGTCGTTAGTCAGATCTCGATATTATTTACGGAAGTTCGTAGGGTGAATGCGTTCAAATGAAGCGAACTGCTGGCAATAGCCATTCATAAGTTTCTTTACTCTCCCACTCAAAACGTTTTGGCGAATAAGTAACGATACATTGACATTAATCGAAAGGGTAAAAGAAATTTATTCCATTCGTATCTGGCTATGAAGAAATGTACATCGTCGAAGGGAACACAGTTAAGAGGCTAAAAAGACAGCAAAATTATCTAAAAGTACAAGTCGAGTGATAAGGCGATCCAAGGTTGACTCTCGAGGGACTCTGCTTCCCTCGGCACCATTTACATAAAGCTGCCCCGTGCGACTTATTCACTCATAAAAGCAATTAAGGCCCTCTCTCCTTCGCAGGGGCAGTGCCGCACGCCGCGGGAAAATCGGGCGCGATGTCACGGCGGGCGTCAAGTGCGCGTTTATTCCTCGTAAAATTTATTGAAACGTCAGTGCTCTCTCGCGCACTGTAAAGTAAGCAGTAAAATGAGAACGGTAAATTACTCCGCGGGCCGCGCGCCGTCGAGCCAGGGCGCTCACAGGGCTTGTATAAGCGATACTCGGCAGCGCCGGCAGCCTTGGAATACCTGCGCGCTGGCTACTTTACAATGTCTCCTCGCGTCTTCGCTTTACGATCTGCCGCGAGCCACTCGACGGAATCTTCTTTTTTTTTCTTGTGCGAGGGCCGACCTTCGACCACGACTGGGCAATCCTCTTTATTGGGTTAATAAAACGATAATTATGTCGAGTGCGATGCTCAATTTCCTCGGGTAGGGATGCCCGCGAGCGTCATGTTTTTTTTTTTTTTTTGCTTTATTGACTGCAGCCGAGGTGGCGCGCCGCCTTCGCCAGCAAAGGCCGTGCGAGGGATTTCCTTAAATCAACGAAGTGTTGGAGGTTGAATTGGTGAAAAAGATTTAGTTTTTTATAAACCAGCTAGTTCGATTTTTTATTTATTTTGTTTTTTTAATTTACGTGCTTATTTAAAACAAATTGCAAAATAATTAGAAATTTTTTAAAATTGTAACAATTATTTTATTAATTTATTACGGAAACTTAACATAATTCAATAATTCTTGTACAATGTTAGTGCATTTAACAGGAAGTGTATCCTTTAATCAAATTGAATCACTTTGAAACGATTGACTGCATCCTACTATCATTTTTTAAGAAGATAATTATTTTGAATAGGCATGATATGAGATTTACAGTAAGCTACAAAAATAGCTTACCGAGAAAAAAAACTAAGTATGGAATTTCCCATACCGGTGATTCTAAGAATGAAATATAATTCAACTACTCTAATCCAATATAGTGTAAGACTGCATATCGTAGAAATAGACAAACACATAGTTCGTGGTAAGGTGATGGCCGGCAGCACGCGATCTTCCCCTACGCATTATCCCATTTTTCAGCCTGGAATAATAAAATAGCAGAATAAACTGCACCCGCAATAACATCCAAAGCATACTGCTTTTCTCGGGGAGGAATCTCGCGAGATACCGAAGCCGCTATTAAGTTTTCATAAAACAACCCAGCAGCCTTTGCAAACGTAAAGAAACAATCGCGACTCCGGCTTTTCCGCGTCTTTATCAGCGCTCGGCGGTGTACAAGGCGGTCCAGTCCGGCTCCGCGATTCTTTGCGAATCGTCGCGGCGATTTACGCGCTCCTACGCGCGCGCCGATACGAATCGGCTTGGCGCATGCGCGGAGGGGGCCGCGTATCGGAAATTAAATCTGCTGATTTCCATTAAAATCGAATCGCCCGCGGCGCGAGATAAGGCCGCTTCCTCCTCGTAAATCCGCGATAAGCGATCGCCGGAGGGCCGGCTACACGCGTACCCCGTGTACGCGTGCAAATACCCGCCGCGATTGTCGCGCACCGCGACGTGGTCGCGCGCGACCCAAGTGCGTGTACACGCACCGGGGTATGCGTATGCTCATGACCGCAATGAGCACCGCAGCGAGTTTCTGCGCTTGGTACTCGAGGATGACTCTCCAAGTGTTTGTTATTTTAGCTGCGCCGCAATGCTCTCTAATGAAACCTATTTGTTACGCGGTTTTCCTTTATTTGGCTTTGTTGCGCTTTGCAATGGAAATAAGTGATTGGTTTGTTTTAATTAAACCTACTTCGTTATTTTATTAACATTATTTTTTTTAGTAATTTTTTATGAATCTAAAGTATACGATTTTATTTCGAAGTATAAAACACCCGAAAGTTCTTAATTATGTAAGCATTGTTCAATTAAATATTTTGTTTTTTTTTTACTTTTGCTAGGTAACTTTTTGATATTTTGTTTGTATGCTTATTTTACTGTCGAGTTAAATTTTTACTTTCATTTCTATATTACCTAATTGCGTGCTCACCAAATTTTATTATCATTATTTCAATTCGCTAATGGAACAGCTTTTAATTGGCCTTTTTACAAGAAGATCTAGTAATTTCTAAATTTTATTATCTCACATTTCACACCTAAGATTTTCCGTTTAAGTTTTGCTCTCGTTTCGCTTTGCAAATCCGATAAAACCCGATATATTTATCCGCATTAGTGCTAATAACCGTAAAAACGATAGTTACTCGATTCATTATTAATATACTTATAGCTTCAAGCAATTGCACTGATTGGACTATTTCGGTAAATACGTGATTTTTCAATTTCAGCTTAAGCATAGACTACTTTATTAAACATGGCAAATAACGTCAGATTTAATTTACTTGTCTTTTCAATTTATAAATTAGTCCGGTTCTGTCTATTAAGCTTTTTATTTATAATGAACTGTGTACTTAAATTAATTTTAGAAGGGTGAATTTTATTTTCTAAAATTTTTATCATTTTTTAATATGCACTAAATATAATAGAAAAATTAAAGCCGTGGATTAAACTTGCAGATAAAAATCGAGTAACTGTTTCATATTAAGATGAAAATTTTAACTACAATTCTTTTTATATACAATGATTTTTCTGCTATAACTCAATTTCATTTTAGGCTAATATTAGAATTATCAATTGCAAGATATCATACCTATCCGGTGAAGGATAGCGGTTGACCATGCACAGTGTATAAACGTGTATTATGCAAGGGGTATTTGTTTTTTTTTTTAAAAAATCATCCATACGAGAGCACCGTAGGCAGTATAATCCCTTCGGCAAGCGGTCCGAGCGAGCCGAAGAATGTCCGAGAGATCGCAGCTTAAGGGCCGAGTTTTCCGGTCCGCAATAAAACTCGGGCCATGCACGCGGCAGTATGAGGAAGTGCGCGCGAGGAGCGGCGAAATAAATTTGAATTGGCTCGGTCAGGGGAGGCCGGAATTAAAAAGAGGGAAAAACGACGGGGGATTCGCGTGTCGAGCTGGCGCGCGCGCGAACGGGGCGCTAAAGAATTCAAGCTGCTCACGCGAACGCGCCGAGAGTTTGTATAACGGAGCGGCGCGAGCTTCGCGCTCCCGAGGAGCGAGCGGCGAAAAATCCGATGGGGAGGAAGGGCAAGAAGAGGCGCGGGTAATTAGGCGATAATTAATTGCGAGATTAACGATTATCAGAGGCCGCCGGTTCGTTCTCTTTCTCTCTCTCTCTCTTTCTTTGCGCGCGGGGCACGAGAGCCGCCTGTGCACATGTGCATCCTCGTTTTGCTGGGCTCGACCGATGCCTGATGCTCGAGAACGATTGCGCGAATAACTTCGATGCTTCGTTTTGGTATCTCGTCGAGGTCATGCTGCGGTTTTTTAGTGGTGATTTTTTGTTTGCTTACGTGAAAAATTACTCTCTGTGCGATATCAATTTTCATTTTATCATATAACTCTCTTATTAAAAGTAATAGATTAAATATTTTTTAAGAAGATTATGATATTCACGTTTTTTCGTCCGTGAAAAGCGGAGTATGACCGGTTTCCGATAAAGAAGTATACGTTTTTAATTGAACTAAAGAAATACAAACGTAAAGTAGTCGATAAATAATTCTGATATTAAATGACAGTAATTACTTCAAATAACGTGTCATCCTGATATTTATCACTTGATTTTTTATTATTTGATCTCTATGATAATCGTAAAAAAAAAATAATTAGCAACATGTTCAGCAGTTTCAATTCGTAAAAATCGTGCGCTCTCAGTACATGAAACACCACTTTTCATGACTTTACGATTAATTCAATTTCTTATATTCTCCAAATGATAAATTTATGAATCTAAAATGTAGAGACTATTCTCGCTTGATACTGATACGAGTTTTACGATTCTTAACCAGGTGTTCCAACAGAATTAAATAAAAACGATAAATCGAATCTTGCCCGGTACCAAGAATCGAATGAATGATTCGACGCCGTGGCGCGGCGTGCCAATAAATCGCCAATTCATGATTTTTCCACTCCCGGTCTTTATTATGTATTACCGCGCGGCCCTCCGCCCAGTCGACTCGGATTTTCTCACGTCCGCCGCGGCCGTCCCTCGCCGATCATTGCTACTAATGCCATTGTTCGAGTTCCCGACAATACCCGGCCGATTTTAAGCACTTGCCGTTATAAATAAAACGGCGCCCCCTTACGCAACGGCGTATAAGCGCAGCGTGAAGCGCGAGCGTCGTGTTATTGGTAGCGCGGCAACACAAACAGTCTTATTTTTCTTCTTCTTTCATCTCCGCCTGGCATTTTTTTTCGTGCCGTCCGCCCGGCCGATTCACCGATTTACCAGCGCGCTTGGTGATTGATGAAAGAACGTTTAGTGCCACGATAAACCGATCCTTTCCCGTGCCCGTGCCCGAGGCTCCCTCGCTATGCGGCGTCGCGATTGTTTGCTGCTTGAGGATGTTTTACTGAAGTTATTTTTACTACTGTCAGTTTTACTCAGCATTTATAATTGTCCTATGGATCACGTATAAATTATTTTATTTTACTTTAATTTTTGGATACTAATAAGAATTTATTGATTTTATAATTGGAGAAGATTTTATTGCAAAAATAAGTCTACATTCATTTGGTTGGATATTCTAAAATCAAATGCAAAATCGGTCTCCTCAAGGATTTCTAATTTAGATTTTGATTAATCGTTTAAATACCGATCTCTTATTGATCTGATTAGTAATTTACATGATAAACATTTGAAAAATTTGACATAAATGTCAGTGTAAAATACTTTTTACGTCAATGAATATAAGAACAAAGCAATAAACGTAGCAATTAGTTCACATTTTGGCAATCGAAGACTCGCACGTCGTTAAAGTAAGTAATGACGAAAAATCAATCAATGGATCGTAATAAAATTGTTCGATATCGTTCACGTCGAAGGTCGGGGCAATTAGTCTCCCCGGCTCGACTATATCCTCCTCTTGTCAACCATGAAAAATGGTAGTCTTCGATGCCGTTACCAAATGAAGATTTCATGAGAAATTGATACATCGACGCCGAGGCTCTCTCATCTCATCATGTCATCTCACGCACGGCAAGACAGCGACGGCATCGCGGCGCAGCCATAATCAAATTATCCCGATGCCTGAGCCGCGCGTACGCTCGTCATCCTTTTGCGGCGTCTCACGCCGCGAAGAGACCACTCAAATGGAGATTGATTGATTTGTCGTTTAGTGTTTGTATGTGCCTGCTCGCGATGGCAAAAAAAACGAGGCTCCCACTATTAAGGAATAACAAAATATTTTAATAATCTCTCTATAAGGAGCATAACTAATGGCTATCAAACGTTGAGTTATTATTGCCCCGATCGAAGTCAATTTATTAGAAGCTTTCCAATCTGCTACGATTTCATGCGGATGTGCCTCTCTTTTTCTTCATTGCCGATGGGAAACGCGCGATAATTGTTGCAAAAGGATTGCTAATGAAGAGACGATGAATTGGAATTGCAAAAGAAACGGAGAACGAAGGTAAGTGCGAACGAGAGGGATGGAATGTTTAGCCTAATGATGATCAATGAGACTTCGCTCGGCAACATCTTCGCGCGGTGCATTATATATCCCGGAGAAAACTATGAGAATACCGGGCGGGATGGGAGGCTCAAAAGCCATTCCAGGCTCGTTACGGCAAAGTCAAGAGCGCGTCCGTCGTGACAAGAGTTGTTTTATTTTTTTCCGCCGAGCACTGGTCATTAGTCTTCTTATTAAATAAAGTACCGAGCCACGGGAGCACCAAGATAAATTAGGGGCTTGATTAATTTTTTTTTCTTCCGCTCTGTGCACTACCCGCCCATTGTTCCGTGCGATCGCGATTGATGTTTCATTATCTCGCGGAGGAAAATCTAGGAGTTTCGGTCGGATCGCATCCTCAGGCGGTCAGAAATTAAAATAATGACTAACGAACGTCTCGCTTTCTTTTTTCTATCGTTGAGCTGTTTGTCAACTATGATTGAACGTGCCGAACAACATCCCTATAAAAGTATCTTAAGCTGACTTCGAGAGCAGAATGTAACGCGAAATTACGCAATGTGTCGGTCATAAAAAAAAAAAAAAGAAGATCGGATAGTCCAGTTTCGAGCAGTGGAGATCCTTCGGCTTGCAGGCCTGCTTCTCCAGTTAATTAGACGCTTTTACCCAAGTCTTCGTGCAAAGCACGAAATCGCGGGACGAGGGGAAAAAAGCCTCACTCGCATTCGTCAAAACTCGGGTCTTATATAAAAATCGGGCGGCTGTGAAGAAAAAAAAAGAAACGCGCGACGGACGAATCGCGTGCCGAACTTAATTAAGTACTTTCTGAGGAGCTGGGAAAAAGCTGCTTTCGACGTTGCCCGCGTGCAGCCTTAATAAAGCTGTCGTTAGCTCGGCCGAGCGGTGGATTTTCGTCGCGAGCTGTCCTTATATCGAGCGTCGTGTTGCGCAAGCTGGAAAAAAGAATCGACTCGAGAATCCCGCTTCGAGCCTTTTAACGACCGACAGGGGTGATGTCTAGTGCAATGAATGCGGAGTTCCCGGTTTACCGAAAAAAAAAGCGACTGGGATCAGTCCAAAAATGACGAAAACCCGGTGCTCTGCCTCGGTAATCCTTCCAAAAAGTTTCGAGTGCGTTAATCCAGTATCGGATGCAAGTAAAATACTCGTTTCTGAATCTCAAAAGAGATCGATTATTTCCACCGCGGCAGTAATCACGCGATTTCTTTGAAAAGAAATATATATTTATTTACGTTGACGTTAATGGAAGGCAATTCGTACAACCCTCTTTTTGAAGAATGTTTAACTTACATCCTCTCGAGTTAATGATTAGCGACCAATAGCCTATTAATTTTTGTCAGTGACTTTAAACTATAACCAATTAACAAATCACCATTACCTGATTGAAAATTAATGAACTTCGATGGCCTGCTAACTAGTTCTTCAGTGGATTTGCATACAGCTGCAAAAATTAAAGTGACTCGCTTACAAAAACGATTGTCACAACAAAATTGTTTCCTATACCATTTGGTGGTAATCATTAATTGCTGATACTATCAATTAACTCGCGAATGCAGTATCTATATTTTTGTTTATTTTAGATCGAATTGTGACTGGTCTAAAAAATAATTTAATTATGCAAGAATGATTTGTTGTTTAATTTCTATTTAAAATAAATGAACAAAATTTGTATCCATTACATCCTATAAATAGTGCTAGGGTAACAATCTTTACTGCAATAACATCTTTTGACGGTCGAGATTGCTCTGGTCGTTCAGATAATCCGCAGAGTAATGCGGACAACGGATCAACAGTATAAATAGAAAATTCCCGATAGTCTATAAAGTTTATGTCCGTTTAATCTCTGATAGCAATTGAATCCATTTATTAACTATTTAGTGGCTCATGACGTCCCAAAATAGTTAAAATAGAATACTAACTTTCCTTGGAGAGTAAACGCATTTTTTATAGTACTACTATTAAAAGTGCGAAAAATGGATTGAAATCTAATTTTATTCAATGGACCAGTGAAAATAAAAATGGAAAGAAAATGTAAATTGCTTAAATTAGTTTTATTGGGAGTAATTTATTTGGATCTACAACAATTTTTCCAGTGAATATTTCAATTTCTATCAAGACATTGTTGTGCGGTATCGTCAAACCAACTCTTGGAGAACCAATTAAACCAGCAAAAAAGTCCTTTCCACGAAGAATTGAACTAGTGCGATTGCCACTCCCCAGAAAAGAAAGAACATTTATCAGGAATTCCTCAAGAGTAAAAGAATCCCACAATCTGAGGATTGTCGGCGAATTAGAGGGCCCAACGGCAGCCGACGGGGCTTATGATCTCGACGCGCGTGGCGCGCACGCGCCTTTATAATTCGCGCGATATGCCAGTAGTTTGCGCGCGTGATTTAGCGCGATTGCCCACGCGAGAGGCCAGTCGTTTGCGCTGGGGCCCCTTCGCCCACGGGTGCGTCCTGACGCGCCGCCAAGGCGACCCGCAAATTATTTAGAGGCGACGGCCTCGCGCCACCTCAACGGCTTCGTGGAACTCGCGCTTATTTTCTCCCTTCTATATTTCTGCGTCTGTCGCGTGCGATCGCATAAAGTAGACTTTGCTTGCCGTTTTAATTTTCATTTTCATTCCCTGAGCCGAGATTGGCCGTGGTGGGATTAAAAGTGCCATTACTTGAGAGAATGGCCGAGGAGCGGCAACGGGACAGTAGCTTAGAAAGAAAATATAACGATAAAGTGACGGTAAGGTAGGACATGCTTATTTTCTTTTAGTTAACGTGAGTCACGGTGCACGCATTGATTTTAAAAAATATACAAACTAAAATTTAAGATGCACTGAGAAAAAAGATTCCTTACTGTTAAGAATAATTCTTAACTGTTAAGAAATGGGACTTTAATTTTTTGTAATTGCATATTTCTTAATAATTAAGAAATAAGCAGTTGAAGTAGGTTGAAGCGAAGTCATGAACGATACGTAAAATAAACAAATGAAATCTAGTTTCCTAATAGTTAAGAAATATGCATTAAGATTTAATACTATGTATTAACTATAACTGAATTAATTACTTTATAATAAGGAAATTGATTACTTTACAATAAGGAATCTTTTTTCTCAGTGTGGATGGATTAAAAATATATTGCGAACTTTGTCATCGCGATTAAATATATGAATTTCTAAAGCTGGCATTCTTTACATATTAATTTTTTACACGTCCACGCGCATTTAAATGGATTTTGCATTCTAGTTTTACTCGCGAGGGTAAGAATTATTTCTTCAAGTGATTGAATGAATGACTCTAAAAAATCGTGAAGGATTTAGTTCTTCATATTCAATTTCTCGAGTTACACGTCAAAGAAATTACCTATTAAAAATTAATTTCACTAGAAAAAAGTGAACGAATTGAAAGAAATATAAGCTTGAAAAAAAGCGGAGCCTTTAGAGGAGTAAAATTGGAGGGGAAAAGGGCGCTGGAAGTTGGGGGGAGTAACGGCGAGGCGCGTAATCGGCGGCCGATTAAAATACCGGCGTGAGGCAGGCGCAACAATTTTCCGAGAGACTCACAATTTCTGCAGCGATAAATCGGCGCAGATATGGCAGAAGCGGCGCGCGAAACACGGCGTCGGCGTACGATCGCGCCGGAACGAGTTTCCTCGGATACCGGCACCCTGAAACAGAAATGCGTGCCTTTCTTTTTTCGACGCGTCCGCGATATTTATGGTATAGGCAAACGGAAAAAGGCTTAATATTAAATTTGATCCTTGCTTTTTTGTTTATTGGAAACACATTAATTACAGATTTTTATTAATATTATTTTTTATTTTCCGCATTCTCAAAGCTGTTAGTATAATTGTTAGCCTTTCGGTTGTAGCCGCGAAGCACTTATTACAAGCTTTTCATTTGCGCATCGAAGAGTACACGAGAAAACAAAATTACGCATCGATTAAGTTATCCGATGAAATTTCCTTTATTCAAATATTCTTCTTTTAGCCGAGTATATTTCATCGCGAATTGCCGTATAAAATGTTCCCCGAGACGTTATTGGAAATCAAACGAAAGATTCCCCTTAAAACCCCCATCGTAAAGACAGTCGGAACGGCGAGGTAAGCTCGGCTCGCTCAGGACATTAAGTTTCTCGTTTCTCCCCGTATCCCTTTTCCGCAATTTCCACGATCGCGCCTAGTAAATACACGCGGTCGATAAGCCGTGAGCGTGAAATAATATAGTCGTTGGGGCCGCGCGGCGAAACGGCACCACCGGAAAGACGACGCAGGGCGACAGGTTGCGGCGAATCGGCCCCAATACCGTTTACGTTAATCGGGTTTTCTGCGATACTCGGGGAACTCGAACCTGGCGTAAATCTTCCCGCGATTTGCACTTTGTCGATTTTTATTGTGGATTGCGCGCTTACGATCTCCAGCGCATGTGTAAAAAAAATTGCAATGGCTGAGATCTTATTCGAAATTTAGTGTGTAATATCGATTAACTTTTTATCGTTGCAATTGCACGATTTTCAGAGCCGCTATGTAATTGTTGAAAACAATGATGCCGTGCATTGAGTATACCGAAGATAAAATTTTGTTTAAAGTACTTTTACAAACATAAATTGTCTTTTTTTATACATTTTAAAGAAATTCAATTTATATTCAAGATATTGTATGAAGTAATTCGTTTCACGAATAAATAATTCATGATTAAATTTGTGTCTGCATTTGATAATTTTATATTTCTAAAAGATATTTCAACAAGCAAATAATGGATCTGCAGCTGTCTCTGTTTTCATCAATTAATTTCATTTACATTACATTCGAAACGTAATAAATATTTGTTCTAGAATCGTTCCAGCGCACACATAATGATCTGTGAGCAACAAAAGCAAAAGTAAGAAACACACGTTTTCCCGATCAATCGAGTAAAACAGCCGGAGGTGAAGGGGGAGGAGGGTGGGGAGAATCACCGACGGAAGGTCCGACATGCGCCTCGCACGGAGCACGCGGCAGTATCATCGGGCAATTATCGGGCGTTTTGTTCGGTGCACAAGTACACACTTAGGCGAATAATTATTTTCTCGCGCTCGCGCGACTTTTAAGCGAGGCGTTTAAACGAGCCTCCCCCACCCGCGGACAGGCCGACGGGGGGATATATATCGAGATGCTGGCGCGGATACGGCGTAGCATCCTCAAATTACTTAGTCCCGGCGTGTTACATGCGTTTTTCGCCCGTATCTCGGGGCCTCGCGTTCGTTACAGGCGGCGGCCTCCGCGCCGATTTTAATCGCACCGCGGCGTTCTCTCTCTCCTTCCCTCGTGGCGCGCGCGACGGCTAATGAGAGACGAGGGAGGGAAGAGATACGCGGCCCGATAATGATCGCACGGCCGGGGAGGTATGGGCAAGGTGAATCGGAGCTAGGACCGAAGAAGCGAGCGCCGTGGCTTTAAGCTTTTCCGGATCGTCGGACCGCTGACGAGATCGGCCGTGACGCATGCGGGCGATTAAAATTTCAAGCTTCAAGCTAACGGAGTTAACGATTTTCCCCTTTACTGCTGCTTTCGGCCTTTCGATTTTTGCAACGAGGAAATGAATTTTTTTTCTGCTTTCGTCATACTTATTTTATGGGCTTAGGAGGAGGAATTCTAATTACATTGGAAAAGTTAAAAATCATTTAGAAACCATCCTACGTCAAGTAGAACGTCAACGGTTTCGCATTCCTAAGAGAGCATCTGCACAGAAAAAAAGCTCAACTGAAAACTGCTGTAGTCAATTTTGATTCTGTTATAAGCAAATTTATTCTGGAAAAAGATTTTTATAGTAAATTCTGTAGCAAACGTTTACAATAATTCTTAACAGAGCTTTTTATTTTTTAAAATTATTTTTAAAGGTAAAAAAAGGTAGCCTTGTTCAAAAAATATTATTATTATCTCAACCTTACAAAAAAAAATCGCATTGCAGCTGCAAATGTCAAAGGACTAAGAGTGACAAAACAGCTGACGGCTAAAGTAGCTTATCGGACTACGTCGTCCAGCCAGCGCGTAATTCCTGATAAGCGTTTCGCCTTAACACGATTAAAAAGGAGTTAACTTCTCGCGTACCGCACCGGAAAAAATGTACGCTTGGGTCCCGTGACGAATGTTACTGCTGCACTCGGGCGCGCCGCGATTAGAGACGCCGGAGGTGAAGCCGATGATTGGCCACCAACTCAGATTACACGCCAGAGCTATCCGAGCCCCGCGAACACGCGCATCGGGAAATTCTTTCCGCGACGTGAACCTCGCGGCGGAATTTCCGCAGCGGTCGATGCGCTGACGGATAATTTGACGATTTGCAAACTGTCCCACCCCATTGCACCGAGAGAAACGTTGTACAGTTTATGTGCACTGCCCACGGTGATGAATGAATATTCCGAGAGGAGAGTAACGCTTGTTTCAGTTTTTCAGTTACCTCTAGATGAATAATAAACGCTTCGTTTTCACTTTGGAATATTTTTTGAAAGCGGTTGAAATAGGTTATTTCACCGTTTTAATTTAAAACGTCGATATCTGTATTCCTGATAAAATGAGTCATCCAGTGAATTATTTGTTGGTTGATTTAAAAAAAGTATATATAATTGTTGCTGATCAAGAGTGTATTAAGTATTGCTATACATCAGCGCGTATTTATTACCTCAATAGATGGATGCAATGCTACGCGATGTAATATCGACCATTTTGTTCGTTACCGTGTCGGAGATTGGACAACGCAATGAAATCGAAGAAAGTGTGTTTTTTGGTTTCACATTGGATTAAGTTGTTTCTCCTCAATTATTAATACGTGAATTTTCTCTAGTGTGCTCGTTTGGTGTACGTGTTACGATCAAGATAGATCAATAAAGTGTGAGTTCAATTTCAGCGTTATATTTCCTATTTTCCCTTTTGGCACGACTCCAATTTCTCGGTCAATTATGCCTTGTTCAAAATGGTATCGAAAAGTTATTAAAGATGTAGCGTACAGGCTTTCTCCAAAACAATTTTTAATTTCCGCATAAAATCTTTCTTTTTACAAAAGAAAAAATCCAAACGAAATAGACAGAAAGTAACCATAAAAAAATAATGTACATCTTCATGGCCCACTACCAAGAAGATGAAATAACCTCCCTGAAGCCGTGGGTTGGCTGCACGAAAAGTGCAAATAAAACTCGAAAAAGCTTCTATAAACTGCGGGAAGTATTTCGCATCTCCAGAAGCACGAGCTCGGCCCCGTGTGCACATAAAACGCGAATGCAGTCGGTCGGAAAAGAGCGAAGAGAGAGAGAGAGAGAGAGAGAGGAGGGAGGAAGGAGAGAGCCGTCACATCGCTCAGCCAGTCGCGCGGCCCTTAATTGTAAGTTATAAGCCGAGCGGGCGACCCGCGCGACCGCCGCCGGGGGAAAAAGCGAGGCAAGGTCAGCCCGATCAGCGGACGGTAATCGCGTCCCTCGCGCGGGGAGCAATTTAACCCGTGCAGCTCGTGCAAGCCTGAGCGCCGCCCTCCCGGCTATACTGATTTAAGAGCTCGACGAATCTAGTTTTGTACGCGTCCTACGCGCCGCGCGTTTATCGTCGCGGCCTCCCTCTCCTTTTTGCCGTCTTTGTGACTCCCTTCTACACGACCTTTTGCTTTGAGCGAGCCTTTGCTGCGATTCAAAAGCGCCGCGAGCTTTTTTCCTTTTTGAATTTAAGGAGATATCTTGGGCTTTACTGGTTTTTATTTTCCCTCTTGTAGTTTATTCTAAAGATCGATAGACGAGAATGATCGTTCAGGAAATAGAATTTATTGTTCGTAAAAACTAAAAAAGTATTCTTTAAATGCAAGTTAGTTTGCTAAGATGTTAAAGCTGCAAAAGCCATGATGGCTTTTAATTTCTGAAAAACACAGTGACGACTTTTTATTGAAAAATAAGATTAAAATAAATAGTAAAAGCGCTAACGAGTCAATCAGCTTATATTACAAATACAAATTTAAAAGAACAATATTCGCATCAGTTGTTTATGATTTTATTAAAAAAATGTTCACTAATTCTTACAAACATTACAAATTTATCACCGACTTTTTTAAGCGAAATTTGAAAAACGAAACAGAATTATTACTTTTCGAAGAATCGTTCAATTCGTCCGAACGTAAAAAATATTAATTTCTAAGAGCACCCAGAGCTTAAACTTTCGTAACTTTACTTATAAATGTAGCAGCGATCTTCCAAGCGTCTCTTTGTCCCCACGGCGTAAAAAGGACGCCTCGCACGGCGCCGTAAACTGCACGCCGGGGTCGGCGACGCGCGGCGCATAGGAGCCGTTCACAGCGGCACCCGCGGTTGACTTATGCCACTTCTCGTTAAACACTCGTAGATCAAATCGTCGCTCTCTCTCTTCTCCTCTCAGTCGCGAATAGGACGTTGTTTTCTTATGCGCGCGGCTGGCCGATCATACTTAATGAGGACAGGACTCGACGCAAGAATGTCGGGTGTTCTATAAACAAGAGCGATGATCGGCCCGATTCCCCGCCGCGTTTTCGCGGAAAGGGGGAGCCGTCGAATAATCGCGCCGCGGCCCGAGTGATGAAAGGCTCGCGGCGCTTGATTTACTTAGGAAACCTGCGTAGGATCGGGTGAACGTACTGTAAGGACAGCTCCACAATGGGCCGATAGCGACTCGCTATTTGCCAAATCGAACGAGCTTTGGATTATGCCAATTAATTTCGCTATTCATCAGTAGCCAGCTTGAAAAGTTGTTAATTCATGTTAATTGATTGTTACACGTGGTGAGTTGTGGTTGTACAAATAAGGTTCACAATAGCTCGCCGGCTGAGCGGTGCTATTGTGTGCAACGGACGTTTGAAGATTTAAAAAAATGGCAGCAAAGATTAATGATTTTTTTTTTCAAGCTAAAGGAATATATAAACCAGGTTTAAGCAACATTGAATAAAAAGGGTGGCAATTGAATGGGGCGATAGAAAGTTGTCAAGTTGTAAATTTTAATTAGAAATAAAAATTGAATTGCAAACTTTTTGATCGGTGAAAAAGCACGTGTACGTTCACTTAATTTATTTGCCGAACTGCTCAGTTTTACAGTGTTTTGCCTCACGGAGTCGCCGACTATAAAAGCGGATAATAAAAGCTACTTATCCACATTTAAAGCGGAAAGAGATGAAAACTCGGCGAGTGGAGAGAGCTAGCGGTGCGCATCAACGGTCTCATGATGAAGTTCATAAACAAGAGCGATGAGCTTGCGCGCGGCCCCATAAAGCCGAGATAAAAAAGACCCGGAGTGCGGCATCGATGATGCTCACATTTCTCCTTTTTGCCGGACGCGTTTATATGCGGAATATTTATGCCGGCGTTTTTAATAAGAGCGAAACTTCACTCGCGAGTCCTCCTTCGATGTGCCTAATTGGTACTTGTGTATGCGCCGGCTGTATTTACGACAGCCGCAGCAGAAGTGAAAAGCATCGGCTTCTTGTGGCACTCGTGCCCCACAGCTTTTTCCGATGTTAATCCTTTTTAGTATCTGCCCCGATGTGCCTTCGAATTATCGAGTAAAAATGTTTCCGTTCGTTAGCGACTTTATCGCGGCCGTAATCAATTTTTATTGCTAATAAATCAATTTGCTTTCATTTCAGGTAAGTGATCTACAAGTGCCGGTACGCTTTGCTTCCTGGTTAGACGTCCGAGTAAGTCAAATAAATTTTCTTTTTCGAACTCGATTCGAGACACCGTTCAAATTCAATATTGTAAATATTCGTCTCTTCATTGCGTCGTCATAATCGTAAATCGTAATAAAGAAAAATTGCCGTCTCACGAATTATCGTCGATGAATAATCGCTTTTCTTACTGCCCAAAATCTAACGCGAACGAAGAAACATTCAGACTGACGAGATGAACGGACTGCTAAAAATCCATTCACTTCTAAACATTATTTTAATATTTATTATAATTTTATCTAACATTTTGTGTATATTGCGCAAGAAGAGAACTTTAAAAAAATGAAAAGTTTTATTATAGTCTCCACACAAAGCAGAAAATTTGTAAACGTGCGGCATTTTTCAGAAAAGGCCGGGATTAAAAGCAACACCCTGAGCGATCCTCGATCGGGTGTAATGGCCACGTGGCCGAGGGAACTGTTCCAGCTGACTCGCGCGCGTCTCGGTTCGGCGGGCCGCGGACGATCGTGACGGATCCGTTGCGCGCGGATTCCTATCAAGCCGCGATTTGTAAGTCTGGACCGCGCGCGCGACGTGCAAGTAGGGGGCAGCACGAGCTCCCGCTATCTCGCTCTCTCTGCCTCGGAGGACGCGCTCCGATAGTGCCGAGGAATGCTGCGAGTGGTATCCTTCCCTCCTCTCCTTCCCCCTCGGCCGAGGAGTGCTTTGGTGTCTCTGCTGCTGTTGCCGAGCAAGGCATCCATCCGAGCGGCCTCCTCCCCCGACCTGCACTGTCCTCCTCCGAACGAGACGAGCGCTTATTTGCCTTGCGCCGACCCTCTTTTTCGCTTGCGCGCGCGCCACTCGTCCTTTTACGGTGTGGTCACGCTCCTTAGATAAGCTGACGCTTTTCGTATACTTTCAAGTGGCCGATTCTTTTTTCCGGTAGCGTGCCATATACCTGCAGATTGAAATTTGCATCTTTTTTGTTTGTATAAATTGCCACGAGTATAACTGTACTCTTTAGGTAATTTTTTATTTTTTTTTGTACTTCAGCTATTGCAGAAATATCTAATAGTTGATTTGACCAACGGAAAAAGATCAGGCCAGATAATTGTCATGAGTGTAACTTTTAACTATTCAAATTCGGATTGAAAATAATTTGAGTACGAACACCCACCCCCATGCGTCTATATAATATCTTAGTTTATTAAAACAGTTTATTACACGGAGAGAAAAGTCTAATAAAATTATTATACTATTTTATAATGCAGGGGCAGGTTGAACAAATAAAAAATTTTACTAGAAAGTATAGTAAAGTGTGCTAGACTTACAGTAAATTTTGCTGAACTTACAGTATATTTTACGAAAAGCTTAGTAAATTTTACTATAATTTTTTGTAAAATTTTTTATTAGTCCAGTCGAGTCTGTCCCTGCGTTATTAAACTTTTCTCTCCGTGTATAGATACTGTTGTATACAGTAAAAGGAAATAAATAAAGCCCTGTTAAATTTGACCAGGAACTATTAGAAGTTATTAATTTCATTTTTTAATAGATGTTTCATCTCGGTATCCGTGATAAAAATCATCGCAATATTTGTTAATATGACACAGACTTTTCCAGTAAATTCCGACACCTGATCAATCCATTACAGCCCCGCACCAACGGCACTGATCGGCGCAGCGCGGCCATCCCACAAGTAAGCGAGGAAAAGAGACTGCGACTATATTGGGAGCGACGTATCGCGGAATCGCTTTGTCGAGGCGTGCGACGTCGCGTGTCACCCTCTCCTCCTCCGACAATCGTACAGACGTCCTTTAATGGCGATTAAAGCCGATAGGTCGGCCTCGCAGGATTTCTACTCGGACGCCCCTCGCTTATAATGACATGCCCGAGCCGGACGACTGTGACGCGTGAGCGCGCCTTTTTCTCACCGGGATCGCCGAGCTATTTTCACCGAGAGCACTGCTGCTCCGCCTATCGGACTCGACCGCTCGTCTTTTTCAGGATTTCGTAGCTTTTGCGATTAATTATGCATGCGCGCTTTCGTTTATGAATATTAATGATTTTTAAAATTTAATGATCGCCCGGATAGGCTCGGTCGAGTTCGACGGAACCGATTTAAACCGATACTCGGATTGTTCGTGTTGTTGCGCTCGCGCGTCTCGACGTCAATACTCTACGAGGTGATCGATGGAGCACGTCCTATCGACTCTTTTTATTAAAGTTTTAATTGACGCTTAAAATATTCGTCGACGTAACTTGAACGGCTAATCCGCTTACTTATAAATCCACAGTTTGAACGAATCCTCGGTATACATGCAGATGAACGGTTGAATAAAAAAATCGCTGATGTAGCCTCGATATGAGGTACTTAAAAGCATGTAGCTGCGAAAAGCGAGGCAAAGCGAGGCATTAAAAGCGGTTGAAACGCATCGGAAAAGTCAAAGGCCGCGTGACTGCTCCCCGATCAGCGGGACCGTATTCCCCGTTGCCATTAAATTCTTCCCCGCTGCGCAGCGGCAGAGCGTCAGAGCGATTGCAAAGCGTCTCAGGCATTATCAGAGCCCCGTAGGCGTTGCCTTATCGGCGGTCGCGCGCTTAATGACTCGGACCGTGGCGGCTCGCCCCGAGGGATGCGATCTCGCGCCGCCAGAAAAACAGATAGCCGCTACATACTGGCGTCGAGCTCGAGACACCTGTAGATCGGCAATCGATACCGGGCTGACGTCACTCTGACTTTCTATTATTGTGCATGACTAGATAGCACGCGACTTTTCTTGGACAAACTCATTTATAAAAGTGAATCGGAAAGGCTTGATTGATTTTTAGAGCAAATCAGGATAAACATAGCGGCAAGTTCATTTTAGTTCATTATCAGTAGGTTGATAATGATTATTAATAGTATATTAAATGACTCAGTATATGTCAGATAAAAAAATCGTAATTTCTGATACAACGATTGGAAAATCCTTTGACCCAAAGTAAGTGCGTCTTTGACATAAAGTCGGAGCATTAATTAAATGCTGCCGGTTTTATATTAAAGACACTGGGTTTGGGTCAAAGGATTTTTCTATCATTGTATGTAAAATCTTCGTATAATACAAATTATGCTAATTTCTTGCCCTGCATAAATCCAAAGAATTTTTTTTTAGTTTTTATTTTGAGAATCACAAGTTTTATATCGATATGAATATTTCAGCAGGGACGGTACCTTTAATGGAAGCGTTGTTCCATTCGTATTTTCTCCACCAGTCAGAAAATTGATGGTTTTCGCGCACGCGAAAATAAAAACGTGGTATGCATCACCATCAATTCCGATCGCGTCGCAGGGTTTTTCATCGATTTTCGGACTGGTAGTGACAATGATTCAAGAGCAACAGTTCCATTGAAGCCGATTGAAGTACCGCCTACTTGCGTGGAATTTAATTAAACACATACACAAGTAGGGTGACTTTTTCCATAAAATATAAATTCTCGATTAATTTTTATTTAAAACATTTCATAAACAAAGATTTTTGCATCAATTGTTTCAATTCTTGCCATGCTTACTGTAAACGGAAAATTTAATGAAATTTACTTTTATTTACGACACTACACTAAAATTGAAAAAAAAATCAAAAACTCAAACAGTGAATAAAAGCATATTAATTTGTACGAAATCAATCTATAAAAGGAGTTTCACACAGAGAAGGGATCGCGTCATCGCGACAAAAAGGAGACAAGTGACTTGCCTCGAAATGAGATACTGAATAGTCACGCCATTAAAGGGCCGCGACGTCGGCAGGCGAGCGGGCAAAAAGGTCCAGCGAGCGCTCGTTTTAATTTGTCACACCGGTAGGCCTCTGCGCTTTCCTCCCTCCCTTTTTTCGCCCGCCAGGCCTTAATCGTTCAATCGACAGCTGATCAGGCGTGCCTCGGAATGCGCCGATAATAAACGCTGCGAATCGCGCACACGCGGAGCCAATAAAGTCATCTCTCGCGATATTTCGACCTTGCATTAAACGATGGGCTCTTTGTCGGGATGAGATGACCGGTATTAATCATCCGGTGTATCGCATACTCGCCCCCTCCGCTCTCGTTCTCTCCCGGGGCTCTTGCGCGGCTATCCAACCGTTTGCTCTCTTTGGATTCGTTTGCCCTCCCTCGCGGTTCTCCTTTAATGTTTAATAATCCGAGTTGCTGCTTGTTAAACAATGGAACTACTTTAATGTTTGTTATGGCATTAGTGATTTATTTGATGGCTCGCTTCTTTATTGTATTCGTGCATGAAGTTACTTTGGAAAACTCGAACGCAAGTTTCGTTCATTAAGATCGTTATGTAAAGTATTAAACTTACGTGCGCAGCAAGCTTTATGGATGTTGACTTATTATAAACTCACCTGAAAAATAAAAGGAAATTGTAATTAATTATTCAGTCTGTAAAAGTTATTATTGAGTTATTGCTATTAATACACTATATTTCATATTTGTTACGCACTAGTCGTAATGCGATGTTTTGCAAATATGAAGAAAATAAGACTATAAACATTACTTAATAAATAATCCGTTCTTGCCTTGTTATTATAATGCGGCATTATTTTAAAAAATACAATGTAATTCATTCATTTTTTTAATGCAGCATCAACGGAGTATATCGATTATTTCGAGAGTATTTCGATAAAATATTTTAATTTCTCATTCATTATATAAATGAACCATAAATATTGCACATTGAAAGTAATATTTTTTATGGTAATAGTAAAAATAAACTCCGAATGTTGGCACTCATTGGTCGCTATTGATACTTATCCCAGTACTTTGAGGGAACTATTTATACCACTCTCTGCGTGTACTGACAGTGTTTTCATCATCTGCACAATCCACTTGCATAAAGGAGTACGAAATTCATTATAAAATACCAGTATAAAACACTGTTTAAATGTTTTCTGGAATTCGACCTAAATAATTATACTCAGCAAAATTGCGATAAAATCTTCAAACCAATAAATTCGAACCTACAAGCGCAAAAGCATTTCTCCAGGCTAAAATGTTGCAACGTGCAGGACGATTTAATTCCTTTTCTAGCTCGTGTTTTTCTGCCCTCAATTACCTACAGCGACGATCTTCCCTCGGATTTTCCGCGTACATGCATAGAGCCGCGGCGGTCGGCGACGTTTCACTCGGGCGAACAAAGGCGGAGACCGAGTCGCCAGAGCAGAGCGGCACAAAAACGCGAGTACAATGTCCGCCAGCTTGGAGGACAGGCAAATTATTGGAGTGGCGCGCGCGAGTTAGAGAGCGAGACAGAGAAAGAAGGAATGAGCCTCGAGCCGGATGATTTGCAGGTGATCGCGCCGCGACAATTACCGACAGATGTATAAGCCCCGGTGTCTCGCAACGGGGCCACGGCAATAAAAGCCGCACTCGTTAAATCGCACGTCCATCGTGGCGGTAATCGGCGCCGGCGTTACCACGAATAACGATAAACTTTACGCGCTCGGACCAAATCGGCGCGACATTTTTAAGCCAACGGGGCTCCGCGTATCCTCTCGCGGCGAATTACGAGCCTATCGTAAGAAAGATTTTCGCTTAATTGCACCGGACGCGGCGCTACGGGTGCGCGTATAAGGTCGGTCTGGTAAAAAGGGATTAATTATCGATAGAACTTACGTAATTCGCTGTAAATCAAGCGGCGCGAGGCTGGAAAAAGGTCGGCGTATATAAAAGTCGCGGCGGATCGGGGAGTCATTCTCGCCCCGCAGGTCGTCGCGCCGCGGAGCGTATATCGCGGCCGATTGCGCCGGTGCCCGCGCGGATCGTAAATCCGCAAACGAACGAGACAGATACACATATCTCGTGTCGGCGGGCCGATCACGCGTTTCTTATAAACATGCGCCGCGTGCACGTGGACTTTTCTTTTGTGCGTTTTGTATGAGAAAAGAGGGGCCGGTGGGATGAGCGTACGCCGCGAGGGAAAGGGAGAAACGCGGAAAAGTTGTCGATCGTTTCGCAAACGGTCGATGGGTCTCGATCGCATTTTTCATTTTTTTTATATTTCCTTATAGTGTCGGTGCTATATTCGTGTAAATGTTACTTTGATATTTCGTGCTCCTTTTTTCCCTTGCATTTATTTATCTGAAATTGAGCAGCTCTGGTGAATAGGTAGCAAGATTTTTAGTACCTTCCCACGGTAAGAGGTAATAGAGGTAATATTGTATTTAATTAGAGGCTTCCGTCCTATGGTAAATAATTGAAGAGTTTCAGTAGCCAATAAAATATTTATAGGGAGATGTTAGTTCGTGAAAAATTCAATTTAGTATACTCAGAAATACAGATAATTTTATTATCATATAAAATATTTTGTAGTTACTCGGACATTTTTTGTTTTTTTAGCACCTACTATCGAAATTTTAAAAACTACTGCAATTTTAAATTGCAGCAGTAATCAGTTTCTTAATATTTCTAACTAACGTAATTAAAGCAACTAAAGCATAAATTAATTAAAAACCAGAAGCTCATTAACCCCCTACAGCAAAATCTCCCACTCAACTCGTAATTAAACAAATACATCTTATCGGTCTGCGCACATTAAAAAAATCGATACCGCAGCGTTTCAGATATTTAAATTGAAAGCATAATTTCTCCGATAGTAAAGAAAGCAAAAAAAATCAATCGCATCGGAGCCAGAGCTCGTTCGGTCGCTTGCGATCAGAGAAAATCGAGCCGCGGCCGGTCGTGCCGACAACGACGTCGTTCGCTCAGCGCGCATGCCCGTAAGAACCAAGTGCAGAAAGAGAGCGAGAAAAGGGAGATAGATAGATAAAAGAGAGGAGAGGAAGAGAGAAAGGGAGAGGGGAAGAACCAAAGAGCCCACCCGGCTGTTGGGTCCCGGGTGAACTTGTCTTACAATATCTTCCGTCACGGCGGCCTCCTTTATGGAATATCGTCCACGCTTTATACATACCGCCACACGCGGTCCTATCCGGGCCCCGCGTATAACTATATCAGCCCCGGCCGCCCGCCGACGATCGATTATTCATTCTTTTCCGCTCCTCCGGTGCGCGGATCTGTACACATCCGCTCCCCCTCCTCGAGGCCACGCTCACGGCCCGATCGGATTTTAAGGAGCGCCAGTGACGACGGCGATTTTCCTTCCCTATTATCGCGCGCCTCACCAGCCACAAAGACGATTTTGTCGGGGCTCTTGGGGGGCAGGGGGGAGGACAATGGGATTCTAAACGCCGTGATGTCCGCGGACGCCGGAGCTACCCTTCCTTTTTTTCTTTCTCCGATACCCGTGGAGCATTATTCTTCGCTTCTTCGTGTCCGGCTACTTTGTAAGAGCGTGCGTCCGCTGCCTTAGCTGCGCTTAATTGATTGTTCCGTATTTTTATGGCGGACTGAACCAGGGATGTAGCGGCGATTTCCCTGCTGATGTTTACAGATATTCAGGTGTACCGGTTATTGTATACAATTGATTAGAAAATAGTTAATGGCATTGTAATATTAATAAAAAAACTGTCCAACTTTAGCCGGTTACCGTAAATAAAAACTCTTTGAGCCTAATGACACTGTACGGAGTTTTGTTAGCGGTATCTTTCTCAATCATATTAATATAGTCGTACCCACACGGAAAAAAGAACGGCACGAGAGCTGTCTCCTATGAGACTTAGAATACACAAAAAATGTGAGCTCTGTCTTCCCGGTTTTGGCATATGCGTTAGTACAGTGCATCTCGTATCCACAGTCGACACAGGTGCTGACGTCTTATGACTTTTCCAGCAGACATACCGCTGTTTTTTCCGTATATTTTTTAAATAAATTGATAAACAAACGTTTTTTCGATCTTAATCCGCAATCTTCATTCATGGCCATAAATATTGCCAGTAGATTCATTTGGATCACTAGCGTAATATATTTATCAAACTACATTGTAGTGATTTTTTCCCCTTTCCTTTTTGAACTATATGATGTATTGACTACGATATTGTACTTTGATATCGCATCGCACTGTATTATTTTAACGATTCTTATGTCAAATTACAAGATAAGTATTTAAATAAACTGCCTTGGCATGCACTTATATTATCACATACTGTGCATTGAGTTTTATATCAGTAGAGTTTTGTATAAGTAGACGAATAAATACAAGAATAATGTATGGCCTATGCTCTTGTTATCCGATCTTTTGTATAGAATATATCGATTCAGAAAATAAAAATAAAGTCTTAAAAGAATATTCGTAAAGACGAAGAATGATATTGTATTAAATATTACTATATTATTTATTAAAGCAAATAAAAACTTGCAAAGTTAAAAAATTATTATATGATCAATAATTTTTTTAATATTTAAATATTAAATTATATTTTTTTTAATGTTTAATGATTTTTCTTCAGAAAATCTAAGCCATTCAATAGTGCCATAGTTCAATTTTCTCTCAGATTAAGTGACTATTAACTCTTTCACGTTGTTAGCGAATGGAAGCCTTTAATTACCCTAAGTAAAAAAATGTCTATACAGGACATCGAATCCATTTGCGCGTTTCTCCTCTTACAGAACAATTGCCAAAGCTGCTCGGACAGAAAGAGAGAGAGAGCTCGAAATTACCGCGATTTCACACTCGCTGCTTCTTGCGTTGCAGTGGCTGGAAGTCGCTGCTTGGGCGCACACACGTTATCGAGCTGTAAAACAGACCGCAGCCTTCTCGTTCGTGGCGCTCGTTGTACGCGCTGGTTACCATTATGATACATTTGTATTCGGCAGAAGCGGATAATTGAGACTCCGACGAAAAAGTGCGGATAATGATCCGCGCTATTTCGCTGTCCGGCTCAACGTTTAAGCCGGCCAGTAGGCGCTCGAGGAGCGAAACGATCGGAGCTCTCCTCACCTCCTATTAAATCTAATTGTCCGCTTTTTACGCGATAAAATTCACGGCTACGCAAGCTCAATTTATTGCGCGCTTTAGATACTAGTTGCAAAGTAATTATCGGCATATGGCAGTATCGGGCTTTTGCGCGGAAGAGAAAATAACAGAGTTCATTTTGATATGTTACCTTGACGGGGGACATTATTTATGGTTTCGTAGTACGTTAAGAGTAAAAGCGCTTGTGACGTAGCCAGTAAATATTGTCGCCGATGGGCGACGCGAGCGCGACACTTGCGTCTGCCGATTAAGAACTTTCTGGCTCTTAAATCCGCGGAGCGACATTTACGGCTTGACATTACCTTCTTCAAAAGGGAGCTTCGGATTTATTCGCGTCGCGGACACTGCGCCATAATGAAGCTCCTTGTACTCGATCAAGGTGATAGCTTAATAAGGGACCTTCATTAGCAACAATGAATAGGTCTCAAGATTTTCATTTGAGCAATTAAGGGAAAAAATGCGATAAATATAATTAAATGTAACGTACATAAAGCTCTTTGTACAATTTAATTACTTTATCCTTTAAAACTCGTTTGATAAATAAAGCTGCTTTAAATCTTTTTGATGTAAAAAAATTTAACGTTTGTTGACTGAAATTGAGAGTGAAGTGCGCAGTTTGATGTTTTAAATCTTTTTTATTGCACTCAGAGAGAATGGCCGGACAAAAATTACTGTAAAAAAAAGAGGCAAGAAACAATTATCGTATATCTAATGAACAAAAGAAGCTTGTTTATTGATCGTTAAATTTTAATAAGTTACGGTACTCAAAATAATCATACATATACACCAAAATTTACTATACTGTAACGAAACTCACTAGTCAGGGATCATATTATTTAATATTAATAGTATACCTCACGCGGGATAAACACATTTAAAATTGATGTCCACATCTGAGTAATTGTTACTAAACAGTCTACTCTCTATCGCCATTATAATCATTTGTATACGTGATACATTTAAAAACGAAATATTAAAAAATTCAGCATTTTCATTATAACGATAAACATGTAAATCATCGACAACGATTTCATAATTCTAATTTTCTCTGACCGTACAATTTGAATTTTCGAAGCTGCACCTTGTTGCTGGTAAGACAATACTCTATATATACTAGGCAACATGGAGAACCAACTCGCTTCGGCCTAAGTGGGAGTGAGCCTATGAAAAACCCGCAGAGCTTGCAGCCAGAAAAAGAAGGAAGCCTCTCTCGCCGTACGGAAAATATCTCGAGTACGTGTAACTGAATTTATGGAAGGTGGCAAGAGCGGGAGAGAAAGGAAGAGGGAGGAAGAGAGAGAGTGTAAGCGCGTCGACGAGCTTCTAAAGTATTTCACGTGTGCGCGATCGCCGGGGGCGCGCCGGGTCTCATAGAGTCGTAATGCATAAAACAAGGGACGCTGACTTTTACGACGCGCCGTTGTTTGCTCGTGAAATGAGGCTTACGAGGCTCAGGGCGGCCTTTAATTGGTTGCGATGATGGACTCCGCGTGCCATTGCTCAGGGAGCCCCTCGAGTAGTCCGCGCAGCTTCGCGCTCACGCCCGGCCACTTGTTAAGTCCCGCCGGTAACTTGTGCTTTCGTATATATATTTATATATTTTCTCGGATTTTCGAGCGGAGAGCGCCGCGAGCTGAGTCATATCCCCCCCCCCCCCTCCCCAAGGCACGATCGAGTTGCAGGCACTATCGTAATTTACCCATTTCTATTTTTCTAACTGCACCCTCTAAAACGCTCTCCTCTTTTTATGCTAAAGTCGATGGTACTGGCTTGTGATTTTCGCATTTGTCGTCGTTCACTGCAACGAGTGAAAGTGAACTCTTAATCGTACACAGGAACTAATAATGGAAGAGTAAACTGAATGATTGGACGTATCTCTTGTAGCAAACCTTGACTTCCAAAAAGGCTCGTTAACATGCGAACGCGAAAATCACCGCGCAATCTTTCATAATTTCAATGAATCTCTTGAAAACTGCAAATCGCCGCCGCGAGCTTATAGAAGTGCGCACTTCTTAGAAGTTCAAGATTTGCATTCATCTTGAGTGCAGATTTACATGTAAAAGATGGTCTTTCCAAAATGTCCGTACCGTGGCAATTATTTCGGTGGATGAATTGCCAATTCACAATCTAAGTGTTCGCTTTTGTTTATAAACGTATCTTTCCGTGGTTGAAAGTAACGTACGAGTTCCGTAACGATATTTTATAATTACAAGCTCTTTTTGAAACAATCGACCGAGCAATTTGCGACTTGGCATTAAGAAACGATTGGCGATTAATTTTAATCAAGCAATAATTTCTTCGATATTAGATAAATGGTTCTCACAAAAAAGTTTCTTACCGAGTGGCCCTTCGGTTTTCTTCAATATAATGTGTACATTCCTCCCGCCTTGATTGCTATCGATTACTTCAATTGCGCTATTGAAGTTATTCAGCGAAATCAAAGCTACCCATAATAACATAGAAAGCTACCAGCCGCACGATCATAGCATTTGATCAGTGATTGCCGCAAGTAGTTTGCAACTTCCTCGCAATTCCTTAAAAATTCGTACGTGTTTAGCCTACGTAAATACTTGGGAAACGAAATTTTTCCAAGATTACTTTATCCACGAGTTTGTTAATTCATACTTGTTTTTACGCAAAAACGCAGTTTCGGCATTGCTCATGATGATGGCGCCAGGGATCATTGACCGCTGTTAAATTTTTTCTCAGCAGTTCGATTCCGAAAAGCGCATCAGGAAAAAAGGAAGCGGAAGAAGGAACGATCAATCTCTCAATCAACGCGATCACTAAAATCGCGCGATACCCTTGAGGGGACGTGGAACGGGTTCCGTGCGTGAGATGACGTCACCGGCGGAGACTCCAAGGTATCGCTCAGTGTCAGGAGCGTAAGTCCGTCGGTCGACCGGCGATTTATCAGTGCAGGAAAGTGGCGATTTTTTAGGCCGCGAAGAATCGACAATAAGTGCAAAAGAGATTCAATCGCGATCGTGGCACCTGCAGGCGTGGGGATTCCACTTTTATTTTTTTTTAATACTCGGCTGCTTCGCCGAGACAAATCTGATACCAGTGGCAGGTTATTGATGCAAATTACAATGTCAGGAGTTACGTCGATCGACAGGAGATGCTAAATGTGAGTAAATGCGATAAGAAATGTTAGTCTGCGATTTTGTGTGAGCTATCAGTTCTAATATTTTATTTTTATAAGTTAACTACCAAGACATCATATTTTTTTTTTATTTAACAGTTTAATCTATACCAAAATATGAAATCAAACTATATTAATTCATAACTGACTGCTCATACCAATTAAAAGTCAGCTATAATTTCACCTTCAGCCTCATCGATTCTTTAAGAGAGGAAATTAATATTTCGATATGATTAAAAATTAATTTAAAAAAAAAATTATCGAAACTTTATTTTATCGCTGATCGAAATATAAATCTAATGATAGTTCGATCAGCAAACCTCTTGAAGCGAGTGTCGGCGAATGAAAACGTTAATTTTCAATAAATTTTATGCTCGGCTTCCTACCGTAATTTATTACAATCTCGCCTGAAAGGATTTAAAAAAAAAGTTCGCCGTGAAGCAGGCGCGCCATTACGCCCGCTGAAATGTTTGATTTCCATTTGCCCGGCGCGGGGAGCGCAAAAAAGGAGGAATTGCGCCGCCGCTTATCGCAACTCTCGCATCGATAATTGATGATCGCCGCTCGCCGACGCATTATTTCGGAGATACTATCGCAAAGCTCCGGCCTACCGACTGGGCACTGTTTCCTCGGACTTTTCGCTTTTCCGCGCGTGCAAAAAGTCCCACCGTTAATTGCGAACTTTCCATAAATCCGTGCGGTCCGCGCGCGCAATAATAAAATCGGAGCCGCCTGAGCCTGGCTGGTGGTATCAAGAGTCGATCTATTTGCGCTAGCATTTAATAATTCGCATATAGAAAAGCGCAAGCGCCGCTCGTCCTATCGCTCGAGGCGATCGCGAATTCCGCTCGCGTGAAAATTGCCGCGGATTCTCAAAAGTGGCGTTCGCGCAGGTGTCCGCTCATTAATTTCGACGCCGACTGCCGGGGCTACTGCCTTTTAAAAAAAGCGATTCTTGATTTTGTATATACGTACATGTGGCGGGTACATTTTATACACTGCGTATGCGTGTATGTGTGAACGTATCTGCATGTCTATGTTCCTTCCATAATCCGAGCGAGTGAAACATTCAAATAATTATAATTCAAAAAAAAATTAAGCTACTATAATCATGATTAGATTTTTTTTCTTGCATTTCGAGAGCTGTGTGGGTGCGTATATCGTTGAACGCTTATGTTTGTGTCTGAGCGGTTTCATGACGCTTGGGGATAATCTAGATAGTTTCGAAATTGCCCTGTGCTATGTGCGCTGCTCAGCTGTATCTGTATTACGGCTTGGAGAACCGAGAAGAAGGAGGATGCATTCCACCAAGAGGAAGAAAGAAACTTGTCGAGTTTTCGTTACAGTTCGCTGACTTCAAAGCTTTTGTTTTTTGGATTGCAGCGTTGAAGGAGTATACGAGAGGATTTGAAAAAATGGTTTTACATTTAACGCAAAAGGAAATTTCTCAGTCAGGTATACTTAAATCCGGTGCTCAACAATTGAATAGCAAATCAGAGCGTAGTTTCTATCTTTATCTTTCTAATTTAAAAGATCTGTTGCTGATTCGTCTTGAAAGTATACTGTAAATTGAAGTTAAAAATTAAAGTTCATAAAATTTTAATTATGCAATTACTTTTTCAAGTGTATAAATTTTTAGTAACAAGAAATAGTTAGATAACAATCGATCTGTGTACTTCGCTATTAAAAAAAAATATTGATAAAATTTTGGTTAACGTATACACTCGTTAGATGGGAGTACGCAAACAAAGAAACAGAAAATCTTCGGTAAATCTCGATAGGTTGAAGTTTCCGCGTTTAAATTTTTCACCGCCTCGGGGATCCCACCTTTCATCCACGCCTCGATTTTATATTCAGCAAGTATTCTACTCAAAGCAGAAGACTTTTATGTTTTATTTTTTGTTCTCATACTATCTACAGTCTGGTAACCGTAAATGTTCCGTACAAATAAGCGATTAAAATCCAAGTGCAAGTGTTTATAAAAAGCGTGTACATAAAAATTCATTGCACATTATACTTCGGTATTTGAAATAAAAAATATAACTTAGACGTATCTCAGGCTGAACACTGCTTCACCTATTGAATTTCTTTCGCAATTCTGAATTCGTGTATATTTACGGTTAAACAATAATTTTCGCTACAAACGGCGCCTTAATGCACAATCTTACGTGAATTATATCAGACTAATTTTATTATTCGGAGCTATCAAATGGTCAATTTACGATCTTCAAGTGTGCATTACTACTTCCTCGAAAGTTAATCCCCTCCGACCAATCTACTCGGGCCCACGTACTGAATTCTCCATACAGCAATCTTGTAAATAACAAATGAAATACACCTATACAAGCAGCAGAAAAGAATTTGGATTTAAAGCCCGTAGCACGTATTATTTCAAAACAAAAACTGCAACGTTCCGAAAAGATGCCCGCGAAAGGCCATAAAATCGTTCTCCCGGACAGGCGAGACCACCTCAGCAGGCATCGCGGACTCCCATCTTTCATTCTCGAAGCTCGCTTTACTATCCCAACGGGCAGCGGTCGGAGCCCAGGACAACAAGCGACGCAAACGACGCGCAATCGGCCGCGTCAATGAGTGAAAAAGGGCCGCGGTTCATCAGACGCCGACTCCGGCGTAGGCGCGCACCGAGATATATCGCGGGCACCGAGCGCGCTATCAATTTCCGGCTGCGAGCCATCGACGCCCTTTCAGCTGCGCTTCCGCGTGCGTGCGGTTATTGATTGGTTATTGCGGCTTTGATTGCCTCGGCAGCGCCGGTGGGAGTGCGCGGCCAATTCGATCGGCCTGCACTATGCGCGAACACCTTCCGACCGCCGTAGCTATCGTATTGATGCGATTGATCTCATTTTGCCAAGTGTATTAATCCCGCCGATCGTCTATCACTCGGGACCCCCTCCTACGTGAATGGATGACTAATGCATCGGTGGTGCATTGGTCCGGCGAGATTAAACGATTAACGTAGAAGTATACATTTCTGCGCTGTCGACGTTATAATTACAATTACTGGGGAATTTTGGAGGATAGAGACTTGTATGCAGAAATAAATTGTTGTTGTACACTGGAAAGGAGAAACGAAAGGAATGTTTTAAAAACCGTACTTTCCAAATGAGATTAATTAAAAATAGTCACTGTAAATATGCGAATACACACTTATCTCGTGTTAAAAAGGGTTCTAATGCAAATTTGCAAACATTAAAGGTTGCAAGTATCATTCGCATCAGTGTAACTTTTTCCTACACATATAATTGCAGAGATGCACAGTTTTGGAACTGTTATCTGCTGATGTATAACAGAACATTAGTACACTCAACAGGTTTAAGTTATAGCTTTGAGAAAGCAACACCTTGATCTCGACTAATTCACTCGTGTATGGGACTACCGATAGTGTTTGTCAGCTGTTTATTTATTTATTTATTTAGCTGTTAACTGATTATTGTGTAGACCCACTCATATACACTTATTTATAGGAGTGAATGTAAATTTATATTATTATGGTTTTATTAGCATTGTACTTTATTTTTCTCTTGGACGAGAATAGCATGTTACATCTAGTCATTTAAAATTTACTTAATGTAATATTCCTCCCAGATTATACCATTCTTTTCAGTATTGATTACTAATAAATATGACTGTGATATCACAGACTCGTTTTATTCTAAATTTCAAATGTCTGTGATACTTTTAAATTTCGTGATTGCAACGATTATATAATATTTGTATTTATCTTTAACTGTTTTTCTACAAGAATTTATTCAAGTATGCTATTTTATTATTTGTGTATACTATATTTTACAATAAACATCTATTTTATTCCATTCTATACTACAATTAAATTAAACAACAACAAAAAATTTAACTACACATCCAATAGTTTATTCAACTCTCCTTGGCGTAAAAAACAAGATAAAAAAAGAAACGGCAGTAAAAACGAGCCCCATCTCGGCTGGATGAAACTCCGAGACAACGGCTTCATCCATAAAGCGCGCAGCGGCTTTTCCGTGGCGCTACCGCGATACGATGCTATCTCGCGTGCCCGGCCGAAGATGAATCGAGCCCCGAGTGGAGGGGCAGCGCTCACGAAGGCGTCCGTCTTTCATTACACCTCTCCTCTTTCTCGGACAATATCGCTCTGGCCGCTCCCCTGCCATACAGGATTTCGACGTCAATGAGATGTTAATCTCGCCAAGCGGGAGTAGGTACCCCAGTGTTATTTGTAAAGGCGCGAGATGCGTCGATTCATTGTGCGCCGGTTGTACGCGCGTTTGCGCGCTCCCCGGCCTCCATCGCGTTTCTCGATGTCAATTGCTCCTTTGAGGAAGGCTTGAGTGAGTTTCTTTGCTCCGGCATGCCCTTGCGGGCCCTTGCCATTCATGCCCCCTCAGATCCTCCGGGCTCCTTTATCTTCACTCCTCCGGGAACGCGGTGATTGAATATCCCGCTAGGAAAGCGGGTTATTTAATTAATCGATCTGCAAAAATGTCGCACCTATTCATGAGACTATCTTCCCTGCCGGAGATCGTAATGTTAAAAATTCTTTTTGAACAGCAACTGTAACTAATTCTAATCTGAGTTTTACAAAAATTCATTTTAGATTTTTGATTGAAGACCATATATAATTTTTTTATTGAAAAAATCTCGCGACCGTCTCGAAAAGAAATTCCATTTTGATATTATTTCTAGTGATTCTTAGATAATACTTTAAAGAGTCAAGTTTGTCACATAGTACGCATAAAAGCGAACCGCGCGCAATTTTTCGAGCCCCGCGCGCTTTGTCTCTGGGATCTCGCGCTCGCTCCTTATATCGAGAGGTTAAGGATCGCGCCTCCTTTCGGGGGCCGGCTTGCGATTGTACCGCGACGACGCTGAGGAAAGTGGCTCTCGGCATGGGAACCGTAGCCGCGCCGCTTTGTCGCACTTTAATAACTATACGTGCGCGGATACACGTCGCCAATAGATATTGTTGCGATTCCTTTTGTGAAGGTGAAAGAGCTTGTCGCGCCATTATTTGCAGAAACGCTCGTGGTAAGTACGAGACTTCGAGCGAGTGAAAAAAAAAATCATAAAAATAAGCGTCAAGCCGTTAGCCGCATTTTTTATTGCACTTAATTGAAAATCGCCTTCAGTGCGGATTTTGCCGCGGCCGTTCGGGATCGACGCCTAATTAATTGTTTAATAGAATGAGCTATTTCGCCACGACAAATTGCAGGTTTTTCATGAATTATACGCGGCAAAAACCTTAAGCGGCTCCGAACAAGTAGAAAGAGGACCGGCACTAGTCGGCCGGCACGTAATTCCAAGATCGTAGTAAAAAAAGCAATTGATAAATTCTCGCAACAATCAAACATCGAGAGTCGATTTCTTCATTTCCTGAATCGCGCCTCCTATAAGCGGCGCGTTATAAAACTGCACAATATTAATATCGTAGGGGGAGGGACGAGAGAAGAGGGAAAAAGTGAATGGCGGGTTTTGGCGTGCCCACGCGGCTGTAGATGGGAAATTCGATCCCGCCGTAACGACGCGCATAATTACTGATTGCAGAGAGAGCCGCTCGTATGTAAATGCGTAGAGGTGCGCGCGCGAGCGGGCACAATGCGACGGGATTTGTCGCACCGCAGCGGATCGCGCAGACATCCGAGTCGCGTCTCTGCGACGTAGCCCTCTCGTAACGTTTTATTGTTGACCGCGAAAGAAATGACATAATGAGTCGTTTTAGCGGCACTTTTGCCCCCTCCCCCCTCTCCGCCGATTTATTGTCAGTCGGGCCTTGCTCAATCCGCGCCGACTTGCCCCATCTGCCCGGAATTTTTCACGCGACCCGAGGAGACAGAACAATAAGGTGCGAGGGGAGCAATTTTGCAGCGCCGATGGAACGTCGATGATTATTGTCTTGTACCGCTACTTTTCAAGATGGGTACGAAATGAAGTGATTATGAGAAATTTTTCGTGCAGTGGACCCACGTGTTCAGTAGGATGATTCATTCACGGATTGGTTCGCTTCAGTTTCCATTTGGTCGATACCGCAATAACGTTTTATTTATTATACACCCAGAGAACCTTATTTAAAGTTAAGTTAAACATATTATATTTTTCAATTTCTAGATATTTTGCTTAATCTATTTTGCTGCGTTTATCGAACCCGCTGCATCTCATGTTTACTGATTTAACGGATTTTTCTGCCATGCCTCCAATTCTGAAGATACGTTCCCTCGTGCCTGCATAAGTTTCACTCTCAATTAAAAAGCTTTTTAATTATGGCTGAAAAATGGTATTTCACCTCGAGACGTCGTGAAGAAACCATTAATTCCTTACAGAAATGGGATATCGGGCAATCCGGCAACGTCCAAACGGTCGACTCAAGTGATAAAATCCCGGCACGCTTGCGAGCGCGATGCAATTTCCAATTGAAAAAGTGCCTTGTAGACACAAGGTTACCGGCAATCATCGGCCCAGTCGGAGAATTAATTATTACCCTGCTCGCTTAGGCGTTTGGCGCGCAAAAATCAGCGCGCGTTAATTACGCGATAAATTTCAAGCGATAATTGCGCACTTCCAGGCTTCTGCCGCGGCTGCCGTTGCGCCGTGGACATTGAAATTACGCGCGGATGCGCGCCCCTATACTCCCCTTTAAAAAGTCCATAAATCTCGTGGATGCTCCTAGACGCTAAAAACGAGCGGCGAGAGGCCGCGGAAAGCGCGCAGTAAAAAAGAAATTATCGCGGCATAAATAGGTTTATTTATCCTTTTTGCGTCGGACTTAATTAAATAGCTTCCTCCGGTCTAAGATGGAGGATTATCTAGTTTTGTCTGCATGTTATATTAATAGCCTCGTGTCCAGTTAATAACTTCGATATCTGTATTAAACTATAAATGTTTTCTTTATTTTTTTGCTTTGAACGAGGGCTCGTTATAAAGTACGGATTAATTTATTGCTTCTAGACGCACCTTATCACTCGAGTCAGAACTTAGTTTTTCAAAATTTTTTTATTTAACCAATTAGTCGATTGACGTGAAACTTTAACTAAACTAAAGTACATTTTAAGTAGAAGCGCGGATAACTCTTGGAAATTTATTATCCTGGCAGCTATTTTACTGAAATCTGCTTTCGTTAACCAGGTTTTATAGCGCATTCGTCATTCAGAATCGTTAAAAGCAAATTGTCCCTTTCTTCAAGGTTTTCCTTTTTTAAATTCATTATAAATTTTATATCAAGTAAATAATTCATTTATATTTAATACTGAAAATTAAACTAAAAGCTATTATAAACAAGCAGCGCTCTTTTAATCCAATTAAATAATGATAATTTAGTAATAAATTACATTATATGCTAGTCTCATCCCATGAAGATAAGCACATTTCAAAAAAGAGCTGTTTACGTAAAGTGAAATAAATCCTTCCGAAGCTTGATAAATTTGAGGAACGAATAATTTATCTTTTCTCCACAGCGCTTAAAAAATTGCAAATTAAAATACTTCTTTTTTAATCTGCTTCTCTTTGTTGGAGACGGCGACATAGGCGCATAAACCAAACGGATTGACACTCGATTTCTTTATTTACACTAGCGTTTTCGTAACTCGCGCGAGTCAACAGAAAAATCCAGGTATCGCAATGCTCGACATTCGGTCAATGGGCAACAAGGCGAAACCGAGTGTGTCCCTCGCGCCTCAGCATTCACCCCTCGAGACGCAGCTAATTAGACGCGCGCGCCGCGGCTGATTTATTATACGCTGGTGTTCGCTCGCAAGCGTCCCGTGTCTAATCCGCGGCTGCTTTATTTACATGCGTCTTTATGCATGCACTGGACGCGGGCGTAAAATCAATTAGCAATTAAGGAGCCCGTCGACACGCCCGTTAGCCCCGTCCGCGCGTGTCGCCGAGCGCTGACCCGATCGCGGCGCCACCGAATCGCGCGCGTACGGTCTACCGGCACTCATACAGAATTAAAACCCCACGGGGATAAGTGTCCCTTTAATTGAGCGTTAATTAAGGTGCGGGCGCCACTAATATTTTTTCTTTTTTGTGCTGTCGGTTCGGAAAGGTACAGAGGCTATTCTTTCGAAGGTGCAGCATGCAGTTAAGGATTTGGTTCGAGCAGCGACTGTAAATAATCGCCATTTTCTTTTTGTAGAGCTGAAATAGGTCGATAGGTGTAGCATACCACTTTATTTATCCGTCGGGCAAGAAGTGATTGATATATACGTTAACCTGGCGAGTGATCGAGTAAGACGTATATTTAAAAAAAGATTTTTCAAAACTCAAATATTGTGTGCACGCAGCAGTTATCTGTACTCATTCATTAGAGCGATAAGTGCAGCTGCAGATTTAGGCTCGCGAATTATTCAAATCATTTAATTAAAACTCATTTTTATTTCAGAAGAATTATTGATGAATGAAAGTTAATGAGTACATTATAATCATAAAAGTCCTTCGCATTAAACTGCGAAATGTTCGTCTTAAGCGAGACTGCTACCTTTTCAGCGTTACATATATAAGTTTCTAATTTCCCGGACGAATGCCTTAGATGCGAATCGAGATACCAGGCGAACATGGGCGTCTCTCGAGGTGAGGCTAACGAGAAAACTAATATAATTAATATTTCGGAGCCGCCGGGAAAACTATGCAGTGGCTCCCAGCTCGCCGCGACGAGCATAATAAATGAAACGTCTCCGGCGCAATGGGAAACCATTATTTTTCAATTAAAATATTCCGCGAGAGCGGCAGGCGCATTGCGCAATAACGGGCCCGTTATCACACTAGCAGGGCGGAAATTACGGGCGTAATCTGAATGCGCGCCAATTAATCATCGCTATTATATAAATTAACGCGATTAACCGACTCGACACTTACCTCCACTACTGTGGAATCTCGAAACGTTGTTTCTGCTACGTTTATCGCGGGAGCTCGAGCGCGATTTGGCCAAGCGAAAAAATTCCTCGGTTTAATCGAGAATTCAATTAAACTAAATGCGAGATTTCTAAATAGTCAGTGTAACTTTTGTAACACTCGTTAGAGATTCCATTTTAACTTAATTGGTCTCATTTAATTAAAACAAAAATAAATGAATTAATGCGACGTAAACAAAGTGTATATAATAAGTCGTTCGGACAAAGAGAAAAACTAGTCCGAGTCGTGAACGCATTATTCCTATATACATTCAAGAAAAATCAACGGTTCATTTGCCTACCGACACTGAGGCAAGTGAGAGGAGTTTATACCTCAACGAATCTACGCAGGAAATCTTATAATAATAGTGAGATGTCGAGGAGTCGTTCTTTGCTGTTCGTTAGACTCGGATATTTAAATTAAGGGCATGAAGTTTCAGTCCGGTCTATTATACCCGGAGAGAAATGTTTTAGTAAAAATTATATATTCCGTCTCGACCGATGACGATTTTTACTATAAAACATACAAAAAATTCCTATGTACATGGCAATTTCTACTATATAAATAGCAATTTTTGCTATGTACATAGGAATTTTTAGTATGTTTTATAGTAAAAATCGTCATAAGTCGAGTATGTCCCATTGTTCCTACGGAATATAGTAATTTTTATTATAACATTTCTCTCCGTGTAGCCATAGCGATAAATAATCCATTTGCGGCTCGTCGAACAATCATTCAAGCGCATCCGCGAGGGCATAATTAGTCGAGACCCCCACCCATTGTCCCCTCTAACTCACAATTCACGTCTGGGACCGACACTATATGAATTGAGTGAGAACGCGATCTGCGCCAGATGAAGAATGACTACCAGTCGTCTTATCTCCATCCTCTTGGAGCGACAACATCAATGATCAACCAGTTTATTTAGAAAGTCAGCGTTGAGAAACAATTGTGCTCTCATTAACATTTTCTTCGTTGTATATTTTACAACGAACACCTGCGACAAATGTTTTTTCATTTTTGCAATAAAGCTCTTGTTATAATGTATTGATGTCACTGCAATTAACATTTTTTTATTGCATAAGACCATTTTTTTTCTAAAATTCCTTGATATTTCTTATGATTACTCGTGAATGTATTAGCGAACATTTTCTGAGTTAAGATTTTCAATAATGCAGGAAATATGGCAAGTAAATAGTACTCGTACTATAAGCTCCTTTATCTGAATGCTTATTTGAAGTTCGCTATAAAATTTCAATAATTTGATATCGAAATAAAATTTAATTTAAAATATAAGTTTTCAATTCGAATTACTATTAAATTCCTGCTTTAAGACAAGAAACTCAGTAGTTTCTGCAAGAATCACCTGCTTTGTGTACTATACTTATATAATCTACGTTTTTCTTAAATCACGCGTTCCAAGAGAATCGATAAAAATAAATAAATCAGTTGCTTGATAGGAGCTAAATGCAAAGTGACTATAATGAGTCGTTAACGGTGCGCCTCGTAATTAAATTATTCCCGCTCTTGAATACCAAATTAGAGAACAGCACTGTAAATCTTCTTAATTGCGAAAACATCGCGCGCCACAATCAAGATTACAAGGAGCGCACTGCACTTTGCGCGTTCGCGCGCGACATCGGCCACGACACCGGTCGAATCGTTCGGGAGTCGCAGCAATTGTTTGCAAAGTCCTCTGAAAATTCAGCGAGTTTCAGCCGGAAAGTTTGCTGGCTAATTAATTCGTCGTGGCAGAGTCGCATTCCCGCCGCGACATTCCGCCGGCGCCATAATTGCAAACCGGCGCGCCGCCCTGCGACAAATCGCTCTGCTCGCCGCTGCCTCCATAAATCGACCGATAAGAGATCGACGCCGCGCGGACACCTTGTCGCTGCGTTTCCATGAAAAGCGTAGACGCGCGAAACACTTATGGTAATATTAGCACTTAAGCTGGGAGGGAGGCGCGCGCCTTGCTCTCGCTGGATTTATTTTGTATAATTGAATTCAATGTGACGTTAGCGCCTTAAAAAAAGTCCATTCTAGCATTCTACGAATTAAAATTTAAAAGGGCCGGTTTCTCCAGAGTATAAAGTCAGGTGGTAAAATAATACAATCAATTTTACTGTAAAAATAGGGATTTGTATGCTCTCGCTGTATGATGTAAGCTCTCAGTAAATAATGCTTTTTATTTTAATTTCTTTGATTTTTTAACACTTTTTATACTTTTTGTATAAATGAAAGTAGCATCATATTAATCTTTTTAATTGAAATATGTTTTATTGTTACAGTATTAATTTTCAATTCTTTTAATAACAAGAAAAGAAAATTAAATAAAAAATGCGCATGATAGTGAATGCTTCGCTATTATAAATATTAATAGCAATATATTATGAATAAATGTGCCCCTCCGCGAGTTTTCCTCGCAAGGTGAAAACAGCAATATTACAGTCATTACCTTATTACGGTATCCAATAAATTCGCTGGCCCCAGGCGTTTTATCAAACTTAAAAGAAAACTCGATAAATTGTTTGCCCCGTCGTTAATCCGCGCGTCTTTCTAAACCAGTTCGCGCCGCAACCTCCCCACTACATAATCCAGGGGGGCCGATATCAAAAAGTAAAGCACAAGAAATATATATCCGAGAAATCGCGCGCGGCACTCGATACGCGGCGACAATTTATTTTCGCCACGTCGGCGCAATTAATAGCGATTAGCAGGGGAGCGGTCTTTGGTCGGCGGGCGAAATTTACGCGCCTCCTTATCGCCCCGAGTCGATCTCATACCTCCCCGGCCGCTTCTCCGAGGTAAGGAGATACACAATGGCAGCCCCGGAGAGACAAGGGCGCTCGCCGCTTATGATAATGGAGAATTGAAAATGGACCCAGGTGGTGTCGAAAGGAGCCCTCTTTGTTCAAGTTCCGCGAATCCGCGCGCAAGAAAGTGATCGCGATTTTCCCGAGCGATTGATTAATTCCTCATTGAGCGCTCGCTCCTTCTCTTTTTTTTTCTTATCGTTCTCGAAGTCGCTTTTATCGGCGTTGTTTATGGTGCCTTCGATTCGAGTTCCCTTTTGTTCGATTTACACTCTATTAGCGCCGATCTCACGTGGCGGCCTTTTACACAATAATTAGGCGAAGAATGACAAATCATTTTGATCCTAAGTGCTTCTCTTTTTTCCTTTGCTATCATCAGATCAGCGGGATTAAGCAAGATCACGAAGAAATTGCGCGCGCGCCCGGATTTGACAAATCCAATTTGAAAGCACGCCGCGTTCGAGCGTAAATTATCAGGGAAGGCGTTGCACGAGCGATAATCATTGTTCCACTCGACGGCCGTCATTTTCGCTCGGCTAACTCAATGGCGATTGCGTCGTTACGCAGCAGAACCGCCCGCGCTTGGCAATCAATTATCGTCGAATAGCACCTGCTCGATATTTTCGCCGCAGCGAAGGCTCAAAGCAAATAAGCCGCGGCTAATGGGCGCGGATCGCAGTCGCGCTGTGCGGTAGCCCCGCTAATCCTTTCCTCCCCCGGCCGTCAGCGCTGCTGCATCTATACCCATTCAGATCGCGCTATTTGCGTCTGATTATTTAGTTGTTGGAGTTTTACGCTTAATGCTGCTTTAACCGTCCATCCAGATACGCAATGCTTGGCCGAGTAATTTTTTTTATATATCATTTTGGAACAATTATAATATCGTTGCTTTTTAAGACAATATATAAGACAGTACTTTCTAAATTTGCATTAATGAGTTCCATCGCAAATCTCAAACAAACACGATCGAAAGATTGAGAGTTACTCGTTTTGTTTCTTTATTTAAATTTCATCTATAACGAACGTTATCCATCTAGTACAGTTCTTAAACAAAAATTCTATATAATATCAAAATAAAATATCGAACATTTTCGTTACAGCGTATAAAGATAACGATTATAAAGCTAGAAATATATATTTTTCAACATTTCAAAGAAATTAGCACACGTATTAAAATCCGGCTTCTCTTTTTTTCGCGATTTTCGTTCCATTGTTGAAATACACATGTAAATCGTAGTCCACGTAGCACGAATTATCATCGTCGATCGCCGAAAAAAAAATAAAGAGACACGCGCGTCACACACAATGGCCCCTTCTGCAGTTTCCTCGGTGACTTCCACAATTTTCTCTCCGTCGCGGACCTGTTCATTCTGGATTTACGCTTTCCTCTCCGCGCGACGGCCTTTATCTCGCCCGTCCGATCCCGTATTTCACTCGAACGTGCGCGCCGCGATTGAGTCGTACGACAACGCGGTGGCGCTTGCGGTCGCAGTAAACCAAAAAAAATTCACACAGATTTTTATTCGAGAAGCGAACGATTCACTGATCAATAAATTTTCGTGACTTTTTAAAAGGTTCTTGTTTTACGCGTTGCCGGGACTTATCGAATTCGGCTCGATCTGATTGTGGTTACGACTTACGCGGAAATAAACTCGGCTGAGTTATCGAGGAATTTTAATAGAGGTTGAAACGCTGCTTTAGAGGCTACTGAGGGAATTGTTCGGACGTGTAATTAGCTGCAGGTGTCGAGGCAAAGTGTGATATTAAATTGTGTATGAGTTTTGAGATAAAGCGATTTTATAGCGGGATTTAAATTAAATTGTAATTTAAAATAATTAATGAAAAAAGTTTCAATTTCAAAGTACATATAAGTATGCAACAATAATTTTTTATGTCGTACATTAGGAAAATTTTCTCGTAAAATTTATGATTAACATTAACACTTAGATGAAAGTAACTTCATGAGTTCAAAGTTTTATATTAAAAGTTATGTAAACAAAAGCTCACAATTTTATAAGAATACTTTACAATCATCATAAAAATCATTGCGTACTTCAATCTTCGTACTCTTGCATTAAATTAAATCTTTTCTCGTAACTTTAATGATGAGTTTCACCTTACATTCTAAGAAAAACTTCTCTCAGTGCATATGTGTTTTATTTAAGACTCTTTTGTAAATTTATGTAGTTGTAACCACAGTTTAAATTAAATTTTTTCTAAATTTTGGTGCAAAACACGTACAGCCTCATAATGTATTCCGTCAAATGCGTCAATCAATCCTCTCTAATTCTTTAGGTGCAGCGAGTGGCCATATGCTGTCGTCAGAACTCAACTCCCCTCATGAACGATTCAGCGCGTGTCTCGCTGTCGCAATAACCACACGGGGAGGAACTCGTCACAATTAGCCCGCGCGCCTCTCGTCCCGTCACTGCAAAAAGAGCTTCGATCGGTCTCCTCCTGCGTAACTGCGCGCGTTCATCAGGATTCCGGAATCCGCGAGCGTGAGAAATAGGGGGCCCCGACGATCCTCCGATTTCCCCTTAATTGTTGGGTTACGCGTTCGCGTGGCGATTCGCCAATCGCTTCCTTTTTTTGCCGTACCCGACTTTTCTCATTAACACTCCGTTGCGCGCGCGCGTGTTTTGCTAACCCCTTGCAAGCGCTGCGCCGACAATTACAGTGATTTAGCAAATCGTCTGACCTGATTAAGGGATCAGTTCAACCGAGGTAGTATCGCGGGGTTACTTTATTGTCCGAGACTGGTCAAGTAGCATTTATCGATTGTGGGTCGATGCGTCTATAATTATATTGAGGTCGTTGTTTATTTACATAAATTATTTACGTGATTTATTTATAAGATTTATGGCATCCTATAATCAGCGTTTTCTCGAGAATCTTTCTTTTTATTTGAAATTTTATTACATTATTAAAAAACTTTTTTTATTTTAAAAAATACTCGCAGGATAGATTAAATTAATAAAAAAAAAGGTTTTAAAACGCGAGCGTAACATGCCGTGCAAGTCATCCGTTAACTTTAGCACTGGTTAAAAGAATTCAAAGCACACCGAAGAATTTGGCCTCAGACGATAACATCGGTCAAGCTGACCGTATCATCGTATAACGGGTCGTAGACCCCGCAAATGGCTTCGTCAACCACGCGACTACTTTAAAAAGTCAGCAAAAATAGAAAAAAAAATTAAACGCGGTGATCCTTTAGACTAGATAAGTCAGCGCTCGATGGATCTCGATCCTTTGGAGTTGACACGTTGATGCAAAACGAGACGTTAGGGTAGGTATGCATCGGACGACACCGCACAGGAGATCGCGTGGGTGTGATTTCACGGCCTTGTTTTCATCTCTTATCTATTTCTTGCACGATAGTTTCATCTCTTTTTTTTTGCTGAGACTCCCAAGAAAGGTTTATTATAGCTATGAAGTAGTAACTTTAGCGGAATCAATTAGTTTTTTCGATATGATCGTTAACTGTTTATTTAAAAATAAAATGTATCATTTTATACTTTAGAAAAAATATTCGTACAACTGTAGATTTAAAACTGATAAATTTTAAAGAAATTCATTAGAACGACTCATTAATAATCTGCAGCATATTAAAGCAATATTCTACCTGCATATGTCAATTATAAAAAGTATTAAACATTTTTTATACATCCTTTAGGCGAAAATTACCTTAAATTTTATACTATAAAATTTCTTGTATAATAAAATCGTAATGCGAATTAAAAATTAGAAAGTAAAAACTGAAAATTGTTCGCTACTAGACATTCAAATGCAGCAGCTCAAATGTACAGTTACCAGGACTGCAGACCCACGATGAAAAATAAAGCCACACGATTTTTAAGAAGCCTAAACTGAGATTCGGTTCGCGAGTGTGCATCACGCATATATAGAGGTGCAGGCGCACAAACGCTCGAAATGCGAAACGGTAACGACACCACGGAGCTAAAGAAGTCGACCTCTTTGTTGGCACGGAAAAAAGATCGGTCACGTTATTAAATGATGAGTAATGCGCATTTAAATGCCGGCTGCCGTTGAAATATGCAATGGCCGCGGAATATTCTACAACCATCGAGGATAGCTGCAGTTACACCGAGGTTAATGAATCGAACGGCGATTCATGGCATCAATAATTTATGTATTACGGTGAGAAAAATTAATTGATTTTTTTTCAAGTAGCCGGAGCGAGGTCCTATGTTCAATGGCCTTTGTATCATATGCTGCATTCTGTTTTTAATGATTTTCATTTGTCGTCTGGATAATTTTAGAAGTGAAACGCGGAGCAAAGGTTGAGGCGAATTTTTACAGTATAATACATCATGCGATTTGATTAATTAACGTTAACGAGGGCGCATATCGCCGGGCAATATCGTCCCTCTCGTGTACCGCACAGTCTCGTAACGACGACACGAATCCGCGCTTCGTGGCCTGCGTAATTTCGAAATGCCCTGTAATTGGTCACGTCGTCATTGGTCTTCTTTATTGGCGTATATAACCCAGTGCACCTTGCCTGCTTCCGTGATTAAGCTCGATTACCAATTTTGTTTCGTACGATAAACATGCGCTTATCGCTCGACTTTTAGATTAACCATTATACGCGTCAATTTTTTTCACGGGATATATTGAAGGTTATTAAGCTCTGAGATTATTAACGCTATTATGTAATATATATACTTTTAATTTTATTTTTAAAATTTTACGACAAATTTGACTAGAAGTAAACAAAATTCTTGGGATATTTTTTGTTTTGAAATGCATGCCAATCAATTTCTTGTAAACTAGTCCAAAATATTTTTTGTATATACTGGTATGGTCAGTACTGGCAATTAAAGGGTTCATTTTTATTAGATTAATGTAATTTAATTCACTGAAAGAAAAATATTTTGTGCATAGTTTAAATGCAATTATCAGATATAAGATTAGAATCAGCTATCGCAACAGCAAGAATTCGATCCTTTCACTGTATTAAACTTTTGACAGATATTCTAGAATTTTAATAATTTGCAATCTAAAAAAATTCTTAATTTTTATATATCCATATTTCAAATAAGTGAAATAAATTCGAAAATGCCTATATTCATCAATATCATTTCACGTTATAAAAATTAATAAGTAATTATAATCAATTAATGTACTTTGCTTTGTTCGGAAATTTATAATTTACTTAGTTTTGATAAATGATCCCACATAATTCGATAATACATTAAACTCAATTGCAAAATAAAACGTAAAAATGTATACAATCGAGCAGCAATTAACCCAAACAAAACTAACGTCGAATTTTTTCAACTGGATTTTGTAAAATTTCCAAGAATGTAAAAAAAAAAAAAAAAAAAATGTCAGAACCTAATAATTACAATTCACACTCTTTTTCTCCACAAACGCGCACTAATAACACTTTGTGAGAAAAAAATTGCACTTAAGAGTTGCAGTTGCAGCAAAAGCGTCGAGTCTAAAAGAAAATGTGAAAATCTCGCAGCCAATAATTTACGAAAAGCTTGTCGATCTAGTCCACCGTTCTCCAGTCAAGCCGCGCTCACTCCCGCGAGGCCTCCGCCGATGGGCCGATAATTTCCGCAGGTGGCAAGGTTCTCGCGCGGCTTCCTCGAGTATAAATAAAGACAAGCTTTCGGCATTTTATCGATTCGAACGCCTTGCCCAAGGCAGCCCGGCCGCTCGATAAAGCTCCGCGCGTAGTGCCGCACGCAAAACGCGTAACTCAGACCCGAGGCGCTTGCGCGCGCGAGATAAGCGCGAGATAAACGGGCGGCCGCGCGAGAGCCTGTCACAGATAAAGGATAAGCGGCCGAGCGGCCACTTAGCGGCCCTCGGCCGTACGCAAAGTGCGCGAAGGTAATACGCAGAGTGCGCCGGATGGACGGCCGGACGGACGGACCCCCTCGCGCTGTCAGCTGCAGCGGCGCCTGCGCGACTGGCAGATGCGCGACGCCTTGAATGGGGACGCGCGGAATGCGTCGGGTTCCTGTGAATGAATTTCGAGAAATGCGGGAATGGCCCTGACTTCCTGCTGACGGAATCCACTAATTTCATTGTAATTACCCAGAGGCCGCGGTGTAGTTAAAGAATACAATGTAATAAATTTTAAAGTCCATTTTCCTTCCTGCACTTTTCTCCGGGTAGTCAGATTCAAACTAACCTGCGGCTTTTAACGCTATTTTATTTATGACGTATGAGTGTCCGCGTTTGTGTGCGCGACTGCGGGATTCTTTCTGAAAAATTATGGCCTCATAGAACTTAACTTCCTATATGTCACTTTAAGAGCCTTTACGCAACATTTACAAAAAAAAAGAGGTATACTAATTTTTTTTATAGATTTATCTATATACGCTAGATTCTAGCACTTTATTGCACATTATATCTACAAATGTTGAAAAAATATCTATAATAATACAGATTGCAGATTGTTTTCTGACGAATCTTTATGGTTATAAAAAAAAGGTAATTTTGATTAATGTAAAGCCATATGCAAAAAACAATACTCAGAATCTTTAATAATACAGCACGGTGAATGACTATTAAAAAACAATTTGCAAAGAGAAACAATCGAAGCGAATAAACGTCCTACATCCGCATTACCGACGAGCCTTCACGACAGTGTTTACGCGTCGCGTCTCATAACTCAGACGGTCAGAAATAAATTATGAAATAATAAGCAATTTCGCTAGGCATTAACGTCGGCGGTCGATCGTCGGTGGCTGAGGTAAAAAAAAAAGGACGAAGCTCCGCGGCCGCGGGATGACCCGGGCAAAAAGCCCGAGCCAGAGATTAATTTGACGAATGGACATTCCAGGGAGCGTAGTCACGCTTGTTTAAAAGGAAATACATCAGCCAGCGAGGATTGTGGCGCTCGCTTACGAGCTACATAAGTAACAGCGTGTTACGTTTTTGCCCCGATCCTCGGGCCTTCTATCTGGTCTCTCTCTTCCTCCTCTTTCCTACCTCTCGGGCGCTCGCGCGAGCAAGAGTCTTCTATCGTCCATCATGCGCTCGTTCACCTCCCCGCGCTTTTTTATCGTCCCGCGGCGGCTCCTCAGCGTGCACCTCCTATCCGCGGCCTTTCTTCCGCTAACCCTCTCTTTTCTTTTCTCCTCAGCTCGCGATCCTCCGGCGTTTAACTAATTCTACCTCGCTCTGGACGGGGGCTTCGATACATATTCATCGCGCTTGTTTCTACATTGCTGGAGCTTGGATTTACAAATGGAGAATTATTGCGGACTAACGGTGCAACGCTCTTCACACCCTGATCATCGCGGCTACATTCGATTTTATTTCTTGCTTACATACCACGCTGATTCACGCCTGTAAGAAGTGTGAGCTTTCGGTTGTACTTCAATCTACTTATGATCAGAATTTCTTTATTCCAAGCTTTATTTCATTTAAAATTCGTTAAAATATATTTTAAATTTATTTTATTCTAGGAAATTCTAAGGAATTCTAAGAGTTTTCAACTTTCCAATACCAAATTTTATATTATAATTCATAATAATTATTATTGTAACTTTTCTTTTGTATACTTCAAAAGAAGTAATCCTGTAAAACTGACATAATAAATTGTATAATTATAATATTGTAGGCATTACTAGTTTTTCTTGAAACTACCTACTTCATTATTTATTTTTTCTTAACTTCGATTGATTACTTCGATCTCAAAGATGATTTCAAAATGCGCGAACCACGCAAAAACGACTGAAAGAATAGTGACGGTCTCCTCGATATCCAGCGCAGTGCTAGCATAACGGCGAAGCATCTGTAAGACTTCGCAAGTGCGTCCGCAGATCGAAGCAACACGCGACGACTTCATCGGGGCGTTCTGTCAATCGCGTGCTCTCGCAGCCGTTGCGCTTTTCTCACGCGATCGCGCGGCCCCGGAACTTAGTCCGTGCACCACCGGCGGTGAAAAACGTCGGAAACAAAAGAAAAAGACCAGTTCTAATTAGACTAAAGGTTCCAACGCCGGCCTAATGACGCTTAATTTTCGAGCAATGCAAGCGGCGGTGAATCGCAGAATGCGCCTCGGCTTGTAGCTGCCCGCACGAAATCCAGCGGCGCGTCCAGAATTCCAGGGAGAGACGCGGGGCCGCGGAAATTCCGCCGGATGGATTTATAGATCCGCGGGGGCTATTAGATCGGGTGTTTATTCGCGGGCCAGGCGACTCTAAATTGAAACGTCCGTTGGTGTCGTTACGCGCCACCGCGGCTTATCCCCGCGCTTTATGGACAACGCCGAGCGCGCGACATACATATGGAGACTCGCCCTCGGGGATACTCGCCGCTGGGTCGACGCGGCTACGATCAGTGGACGCGCGCGCGCGTACACGGGTTTTCTCGTGTAACCTAGCGGATGCATTGATTTTAACGGGAGTTTTTGCTCGGACGTTGCTGTGAGGACGGCCTTTTTTCCGTTCGCCGATGCCGTGAAAGTACCGGGTTTTGCGTGACCAATCACTGCGACTTGTGATTAGGATATTGCCGTTTTTTTATTTCTCTTTTAATGAATGTCTCGTCAGCCTTTTTTGTAGCACATAGTTAAATCGTGATTATAAGAGGGAATAAATGTTTAAAAAGTAAATATATTACACGCGGTTCAATTTATTCGTGTAATATAGTACATTTACGGTCCTTCCTACTTATCAATAGTGTTTTTATCGAATTCTACAGTGACTGTCGACAATTTATAGTTGATTACTTTCGACCTCCAGTACATAAGTACTTCCAAATATAATTTTTTTTAGTGCATTGATAAAGAAGAGATTCCGTCATCTATCTTCACAGTCAGCCAATTAAATCAAAAGCATACAAAGCGACATTATTTTTAGAAAAAAAATTTCATCGGTTGAATAAAACATTAAACTTTCCAAGAATACATCTGGAGAGGCTTTTGAAAAAAAAAGTTCGTACCTTCGCATAAGTAAATTAAGGAATCAACGATTCTGCGCGTTAACGTGCCTGCAGCTTTCCTGTTGGGACCCATAAAAACGAGGAATCCGACGAAGTAAAAAAAAGGGGAGCACCGTCTCGTAAACGCCGACAATGATTCCCGCGCGAAGTCAGCCTCGCCGCGCGGAGAAAGCGTACCGAGGCATCTCACAGCCGTATATGGGGGTACGAGGCGATCACCGCTATCCCCTCCCGCGAGCCCCAAGAAAACGGCTTCATTATATCGCCGGCGGCCGCGCCACCGCTAATTACCCGCGAGCTTCCCCTCGTTAAAAGAAGTACCGATGGTGGGGCACTCGTGAACCAGCACACTGCGACAACTATTCTCGCGCCGAGGACGTATATTTATCTTTTTACTCTTTTTCTGGATGGGCGATGTTCTGCAACGAATACATGGAAATATTGAGGGCACAATTGATAGTGCAACGTTGAAGTTTAAGAGTTTTTTACTCTCTACCTATAAGTGAATGAGTGACGCTTCATTTAATTATCCGTGTAAATCTGGATAATCCAATAAAAATTCTCTTCCTTTACATTCAAAAGGAATATTTTGCATGTTTCAAAAAAAAAAAATAAATAAATAAATAAAGCTGTACGTTCGTAAGAAATAAGATGTTAAAATTAATAAATTGTATGAAGTAGAAAAATAAACTATAATAGAAATCAGTAATCTCATGTGCATTAAAAACATTATATAGAAGTCCTGAAAATTCTATTTGCAATTTATTAAAGAATTTTGAGAAATAAAACACTATTTTCAGGTAGAAGCAGCATACTAAAAAAGGAAGCACGTATTGTACAAACGAATGCTTGTAGATTTAAAAGCTTTTCCTTAGCGATATTCTCGATAAGAGCAGCCGCTTCGCAACTGCTAAATCGAGATCTTATCTGATCGGCTCAACAAAATTCTTAACAAACTGATTACCGACCATTGCAACCCCCACATATTATGCAAATTATTCTTACCTTTTATGAACTCACATCTATAAATGTAAAAGCATTCGAGAAACTCCTAATAATCCATAACAGATCTATTTACAGTCGTTCGATCATTTAAATTCTGAAATTATTCAGTACGCTCGAACAACCACAAAATCTACAATTGAATCTGCATAGAAAGCTACATATTCATGACGAAATACCTTGTAAATAATTTTTTTTCAATGCATCCATTGAAAATGGATTTTTTTCTAATTGTGGGAACAAAACAGTTTCTCTATCCTCAAAAATAATCGAAAAATAAATAAAACGTTTATTATTCAGGCCTTCATTAAACAAACTACTTCTTAGTTGTAATATAAATTTACTTTTTCCTAGTACATATCAAAGTAACTAAAAAATAGAAGTCGAACAAGCCCGATACTTTCCATGCAAGTTCACGCGACAATGTCGGCCGCAAATTTTTTTTTGCATGGCAATTCGTGAGTCTCTCCGACATGCGGACATGGCTCAGACGAAGCAAGTGCCATGGTAGATATACACAAACGACGAGGGAGTTGGCGCACGCTCGATTAGATTTACACGAGAGCCATTCCTCGCAGAAAGATGGATTTCCCGCGAGCGGCGCGCTGTTGCTAAAGTCTCAATTTTCGAATGATAAATTATATTTGGCCGATCACGGCCCCGAGTGTGCCTTGCACGTGCCTTTGTCGCACGGTACGCGAATGAAATACGAGCGGCATGGTATCGGAGACAGACGACGAGTACCGGATGAAATGCGGGAAACTACGCGTGGGCCTTTTTCGCATGATTGCAACTAAAGTGTATGCCGTGTGGTACTGACTTTGTAGTTTCTGCATTTTTTATTGAGAGTACACGAAGAGAATAGTTGCGTAAAAATTACCTACACATTCGCGGTAATCTTGGGTCGCCTTGCTTTAGTGGCGATTTTTATTAAATTTTATGTAATTTTTACTACTTTAAATGGAATAAATACAATGCGAAATTTAAATTTGACGATACTGTTTAGTAAATTATACGTTTAATAACATTTATAGAAACTTTATTAAAAATTATACGAAAATGATTACTTATTATCTACGAAAATTTTAAATTTAATCAGAAATTCGAGAATGTTTATCAACAGTCTAATAATTATCCAAAGTGTGCTTCAGTAGCAGGCAATCGTCATTTGTTTTGCTCCTTAATAATATTTACAAAGTATGTTAGTAAAAATGCACCGAGCATTAATAAAAGATATCACTGCATGGTGGTGCCGCAGGTTTACTAATCAGTTAGTAATGTTTACACCTACTTTTAGGGTAATTTTTATAGAATCATTCCCTCCGGGTATTTATTTATTTATTGTTTGTTGATCATTAATTTAATTTATTTAAGTCGTTTAATAAAAATAAATATTCATTTTTTGCGAATTATCTCAAAAGATTCTTGAAACGGCTCTCTTTGTTTAGTGTAAGGAGAAACAGACGAGTACGGCAAGACACTTCTACTCTATTCTTTAAAACTTTACTTCATAGTGCGGTCATTATTTTTATTTTAATGAAATGTTGAAAATTTATATTCAATTGACACAAATTAATTTTAACGAAAATATTGACGGAAGTAATTATTTAAAAAATAACAGGCGGGATAATTCATTGCTTATTTGCTTTTTTACAATGGAGGTAAAATATTATCACTGGAATTATATTATTTAAAATTCTCTTTAATTTTATAACTGCATTTAAGTGGATACATCTTCAAAAACACTACTATTTTAAAATTAAACAAATAAAAAATTAGAAAGAAATTATGCAGACACATCGTGCTGACACAAATCATTCTCCCACAAAGGATATTTTCAGCGCCTCATCCAATCCAACGAGTATCCTAACTCGGTCGACCGAAGCGAAAAATGAACGAGAAAATAAACACACGTAAAACGCGACAAAAAAGAGAGAAAGATCAAAAAATGCGGTAGAAAAAAAAGAAAAGGAGAAGAATCGGCCTCTCCAGCAGGAAGAAAGAAGGGGAGAGAAAGAGAGGGCGCGCGAGTGAGGTGAACGGACGATTATGTGATCACCGGGAGGATGCGCTCCTCCTTTTTTACAGGCCGAGCGCGAAACTTGTTCTCATCGGGACACGCGCGCGCACCGTTCGATCGCGTACTCGGCTTGACCAAGACGACCGCGGCCCGAAAAGTCCCGGCGCGATCTCGCGAGAAAAAAGCCCGAAGTGGAAGGAATTTGACTAATGCGAAGGAGGCGGCGGTTGATTTTTATTTCGCGATACAGATGCATGCCTCTTGCGCCTGGTAGCGGCCAGCTGCCGGCCTCCCTTGAACCCCCTCCCCCCTGGGAATTTCGCCTCGTAAAACGCTTTTGGGGGATCTGAGGCGCGGTGTCCGGGCTTTTGATTTCGAGGCATCCTCGCTAAAACGCACGGAAAAAATGCGCGGCATCCCCGCTAAACTCGTGAATTTATTTGGAACTCCTTTTTTTCGAATTTGCTGGGAGAGGGACGAGCATAGTGGAATCGCGATTGGAGGTTACTTGGAAGTGTAGAAAAATAGCTGTAGATTAGAAATTGAATACTGCAGTCGCAATGTAAATACATATATTAATTTCCTTCCTTTGAAATAAAATATATTTCAAGAGAGTATCGGCACATATGTTTTACGTGAATACAGAAACTATTTAGTACATAAAATGATGGGACGTTTTTACAACAACATTTTTTCATCGTGAATTTCGCAAATTTGTATTAGTCCGATTTGGTAAATTGCAGAGAATTAAAATAATTGAAGGGTTAAGTGGTGATTTGTTCGCGACGTTCATTTATAATCGGCGCGATCGGTTATTGGAAGGAGCGTTTGTCAATAAATCGAGCCAAGAGAGCCATTAGCTGACATTTTGAAAAAACTGATCGAACGCGGGGCATTTATTCGCATGGGGAAGGACGGGAAGTTATCAATTAAAAATGAAAAATCATCGACATGAGACGTTCGGACCGAGAAAAACCGGGAAGAAGCCGAGGCATGCAAGACAGAGATATCAGTCCACCCCCCGGTGAGATATCGGAAAGCCACCCAAGGAGCACGTGCTCCGCGGTAACTCACATGCGCCACACTCTACTGCGATTCGTTCTCTAGATTCGAGCCCTTAAAAAGTTATTATAAATTTATCGATATGTCGGGGGCATCGCCATAAAAAAATGCGAAACCGTGCCGTCACGTCATTGACTTGGAACAAATAGAGCCGCCAGGGTGTCCGCATTATTATTAAATTTCCACCTTCTTAAAGGCAAAAAGAAATGAAGACTACATTAATTATTCATAATATATTATTAATTATTTATAAAAAATATGAGACACTTATAAAGAAATATTATTGATTATGAAACAACTCCGTTTCTTCAACACTATTTTGTAAATCGAAGAAAGAAAAATTTTGCTTAACACTTTTTTAATGCACTAAGATTTTATATAGGACTTAAAAGGGGTTAAGGTAGTTATGCCTAAAAAAGTATGAGTATTATATGCCAACAGAGCTGAAAAACTATTAATATAGCGTGTCAGTGTCGCATTTTTGCGTATCCGCCCCCTCACTTTTTAATTATTTGTACAGCGTTGAAATTGACAGTCACTTCATTAAATATATTAGTATGCTCAAACACAAATAAATAACTATAGGCTCTTAGTATCTGGAGCAAGGATGTCAGATCTTATCGATGCGGAAAATTAATAACCGAGCTATGACGGCCTCGCCACGGCAGCCGCGAAAAACTTGGATTTCTTTCGTGGCCGTTTCATTTGCACGCGAAAAATTCGCCCGCTTGAATATAGCTCTATTAACGGACCCCGATCACCCGCCGCGTGGTGACGCGCACGCCTCGGTCACTTTCGAGATTCTCCGCGCCGATATACCCGCCCCGCGCATTGTGCCTAGGCCGCGGAAGCGATATTGGAATTTATCGCCGGCCGATTGGCAATTAATATCGCGGAAAAAATTTGTCAAAGCGTCGAGAGAGCCTGTCTCGCCGATATCGGATAATTAAGCGATCGATATACCACACTTTCTTGTTTATTGAGTCGTCGGCGCGATTTCAACGAGTTTAGGGGAGGGAGGAGAGGGGAGGACAAAAAAACACTGCGAATTTTTACATAAGTCGAGAGTTGCGAGATTAAATCTGGATTCTTTAACGTAGCGCTTTGTGCCTCGGTGCCCTATTGTTTTCATTGTTCCTTATACCCGGTGCCCGTTCTTTTTTTTTCGTTCGGCCGCTGGGGTTCCTTTTACGAAATCGAATTTATCCCGTCCATCAGTCTTCTTTATGGGTGAACCGTGAAATCGCAAATTGCTCCTACACCGAAAAAGTTCAACGAGCTTTTGAAGAATGAGCCTCGCTTTTTCTGCAACTCTCGCAACTTTCGAGCTCCTTTATCACGTCTTTCGCGGTAATTTCATTTCGTCCGATCGAAGTTTAGAAAGGCCTCACTACCAGTGTTTTGATTTCACATTTTTTTCTTATTCCCGTTACATTCCAATTTTCATTTTTAATGCAACTTTAAATTATTTATGTTCGCTCTATTTTCATCAAATTAGAATGATGACATTGTAATCGTGTAGTAAATTAGGGCGGTTATATAAAAAAAGTATTTTTTAAAAGTAAATTACTTTTCGATCATTGAGACAGCATTTAACATGCGCATTTAATATGATCAAGAGTAACTTTCACGTCGCGAAACAGCAATTTTCAATCCGATTTTCGCAACTAAAAATTCTGGGTGTCGCGAACGCAGGCACTGGATATCACGCTGAAAGTGATCGATGCCTCGGCGACACCGATATATAAATTAATTAATAACCAGCGCAACCGCGACGCAGGAGTCAATAATCGAATGATACGAAAAAATTAATTGCGCAGAATTCCATGCGAAATTGTCCTGTCATCATCGTCCGGCCCCGAAGCACACACATTTTGCACGCCGGGGTGGAGGCGAGAGCGCAAGCGGCCGCGAGCGAAAGACCGACTGGCGCGGCGAAGCGAGAGCGAGCGAGACGGAGAGAAAAACGGCAAGATTCCGATCGAAGCGGGACGTTCAATTTATAGCAATTACGAAGCACAATAAAGGCCCAAGCGCTAGTTTGCCGAGCCTCGGCTCTACTCTGACGCAAGAGCCTGCCCGGGCCTAGTCCAAGTCTCCGTGTACATACAGCTACACGCCGTAAACGGTAGTAAGAGCTTTTCACGCTATCTCGCCCCTCCCCCTTTTTTCGCTCGCCTCGTAATCAACCGCCTGTGCTCGTTTCTTTTTGTTTTCGCGTGTTTTCTCTCCTCTTCCCCCTGACGGCGACCTCGCGGTGTATATCCTTTTGCTCCTGGACCGATCGACCGATACACGTCGTTGCTCTTTGTTGGTTCTTTTTTTTAGGTGCCTTTCGACGATCGGCCCTCTTTGCGCGTGCGCGCGCGGAACATGATCGACTAATCGGATTTCGAATTATTTTGACGTTTAATTTATTTTTTATCGATTCGCGCGCCCCGCGCTCCTATACACTGTCCGAAGGCTATTGCGCCGAGGAAATTATAGGCGTGCAAAGTGCCGCTCGTGAAAGTATTAGTGTATTGTTAATTTCAACTGTTAATTTAAATTGTACGTCCGAGGCTCGAACCCGTAATGATTTTGTAATATGTTCGACGCGAAAATTTGTGGTGCTCGACGTTAATTTGCTAATGGAACAGAATGTAATATCTTCACACACTTAAATATCTTTTTTAATTAAGTACGTTCTGTAAGTACAATGTACAACGGAACAAGATAATACACTGTGTATTCATAACTGAACGTAAAAGAACTGTGTTGATACAATTTTATTACAATTTATTTTTATTTTCAAATTTTTTTAACCGAAATCACTAAATTTATAATCATCTTAGATAGATAACCCGCAAATATTCATTTTTTAGCATTATATTGATCATCTTTTTCTTCTTACGTTTAATCGAGAAATCTAGTTATTTCTTTTAAAATAAAAAAATACTTATTTTAGGTTGTCAAAAAATTATACTGAGCCTATAATATAAACACATTTAAGGTATGCATTGTAGAATGTAACACCGATCTATTTATAATATTTCCTTTCTAATAAAAATCTTATAAATTCAACTGTCAATAGGTTTATAATAAATAAATGCCAGTTACTTTCGTTTAGATTATGCATTAAAACTGATATTAAAAAGAGCTAATATATCGCTTATTATGTAACCGCAACTCTTATATATTTAACTAAATGATTTTTATACTCATAACTAACGGTACATCGTATTTTATTAACGTTCAATCGTTAATTGAAAAACCGATAGAACTCCTCTAATAGCCCATACATCGAAACTTATAAAAGATAAATTTTCGTTTTTAACGCGAAACAACTTCTATTTATTCAGCGAAAGCGTCGAATAATTCGTGTGAAATTTCTAAATTAATATAAAATAACAATAATAATAATATGCCGATAAATTCGAATCGTACACCTTTTTCAAATAAAACCTCATTGAACTCGGATATAATACCCTCTTAAAGACACCAAGCGGGTGTTTTTTCAAAAGGCCGATGATATCGCGCTCACCGCTGGAGAACACCGCCGTCCAATTATCCCGCGGAATTTTACGATTCGGCGCATTCCATCGGCCTCTCCCCCGCGCGCAAAATCACTTATCTCCCCGCGAGCTACCGCTCGCCGGCTACAGACGCGGGAATCCGGGCATCTCGGCTGCGGCCCCGATATGAAATTTCATAATTCCGCGGCCCCGGCCGTAAAACGGCCTCCGCGAATCTGCGGCCCATTCAACGGATCCAAGCCCCCAACGAAACGCCAATGTCCCGAACTTTCCGAGAAGACTGCGCCTGGGAATTTCTTATTCAAGTTTCTGTAGATATTACATTGTACATAAGCGTGGTCAATCTTTTTTTTTATCATCCGCATTGTGTAAACATACGGAGAAAAATAATGGAGGCTCTGCTCAATCTTAGTAGTAATTTCTGCAACGTAGTTTATTAATTTTTTTTCCTCGGTACACATTTTTCAAATATCCCTATGAGTTTCAATTGCTTTTCGCCACGTGAAATCGAAGCATAACGATCTTATTTTATCCGACAGATTCAGAATGTTTAGTTTAAACATTTATTTCGTAATACTTGTTTCATAATATTTTGTACTACTGTTATAATGGATGTATGTATCAGTGTTATGACAATAATATACATCAATAATAGTGATTATTAATTTTTCTTTAAAGGCGTAAAATATGATCAAATATATTACACTGTTAATTACTATAAAAAACAAGTAATTTTTTAAAACTTCTTTTTGAGTACAAGTTTGAGTAATGAAATATTGTAAATAAATGAGCGGCAAATCGAAAGGGGCCTTTGACAAAAAATACCATACCGTAAATTGGATCTATTTTCAAGACAAGAACGACTGAACATTTCAATCCATTTTATTTATTTTAAAAGACGTCACCAAGAACTTCTGCAATGAATATTCATAAATATCGCTTTTAAATCATCTTTTACGACTCAGATATGCAATGCTCTTAGCAAATCCCAGTAGATAAAATGCTTATTAACTACAATATGAAGGAATGAGGAAATAGTCTTATCCCACAATACTCCAGAATTGCATGATGCTAATGTTTAATTTATCGCAACAGAAAGATCGGATGTTATAAAAAAACATGCAGAATCGATGTAAAATGATATGTTTCCAGTTATGTGTTAATATTTACAATCGCGCAACATTTAAATGAACTCGCATCGCAGCTGGTAACCGCCGGCGTATCAACATGTTATTGTCCCGGATAAAGCGTACATATATTCCCCTCCGATGTTGTATTCTCAGCAAAGAACGCGCATTGTCTTTAATTGGTATATCGGGCGTTGCGATCGGCACCGATGGGCCCGAGATTAAAGAAGGGACGGAGGGGGAGGGGGCCGGACCTTTTTCAATTTGAAATCCCCGGCGTCAAATTCATAATATTTTGCGCAGATCCCGGCGCCGAGATACAGCGAACGTTGCATCAGAGGCCCACGCGATTGAGTAACGGGACCCCCGGCGAATTTGCATTTACAACTGCTCCTTTAAAATCGCGCGCCGGGGCGCGTATGCGCCGATAAATAATTTTCAGCCGCTCTTGATACATTATTTATTAGTATCGTTAAGGAATGCCCGGCGCAGGCGTATCGGGCCGCGGGACTTTTCGCGCGCGCGTCGTGGAAGCCGCGGGAAAAATATCGTCTGCCAATAATAAAAGGCTTCCTCGCCATGCCACGCCAGTCGTAAACCTCGCACGCGCGAGGAATATTTAAACAATGAAGCTCGGAAAGGCCTGGCCGATTATCGCTGGTAAGGCCTTGGAGGCGCTTTTTCGATTTCGTGCTTAAGGCGATTGTTTTTCTTTTCTTTTTTTTATTGTCTCCGTATTTGTTTTCTAATCGGTCGCTATTAGTCAATAAATTATCTCAGGCGTCGTAAAAAAGTTGCATTGAAGAAAAACACCGCGCTGTGTTGTACCTCCCAGGGGAAACCTTGTTAAGTACAGTTGCAGCGCAATCGAGAAAATCAAGAAAAACTTTGTATATTGTTAGTCTTTATTCTGCTGTATGACGTAAGATAATATTTTTAAAGAAAATAATTAAAAATCATTCAGAAATTATAAATTGACAAGTGAATAAGGAAAATAGTAGCTTCTTTTCGAAACGTGTTCTGTAAAAACCGTACAATTGACACGGCAGATATTGAATTTAAAATTATTAAACAATAATAAACAATAAAAATTATCGATTTTATATTTTGGGAGATATTTTTTTCAAATAAACTACTTGCACAGCTGAATTGTAAAAAAGCATACCTAATATACAGCAATTGAGTTCAGAATATTTCAAGGAGATTCGATCGATGTAAAAAAAAAGCTCGTGTTTGATAATAAACCGAACAATCGCTGTTTTTCTCTTAAAACCGCCATGTTAGCCTAGTAGGTGAGTTTTATTTCATCACCTTGATCGCGTCTACAGCATGCGATTGAAAAGAAATTAACAAAAAATGAACATAGCCTCGCGGAACTAACTTCGGGTACAAAAAAACGCGGCGGCCGACCAAAATTCCCAAACGAGCAGATCGAAAGTTTATTTATAATTTCAAGAAACGCGGCAGAAAAGTCGCCCTCTCCGGCGTGCGTATAACGGGAAAATCAAGGCGAGTTTCTCGGAAGGCGCGATTACGGTTCGTGCGCATCCCCCGTCGATTTTCCCCGCTGCGTTCACGACAATTTTCAATTAAAACGAAATCAAGCGAGTGGGCAAAAAAGGACAGAGCCCCTCTCTCTCTCTCTTCCCCGTGCAGCCCGCGGTCAAGCGCATTGTCGGGGCCCACTTTTCTCGGGAAGAATTACGGATCGCGAAGCGATCGCCGGGGAGATGGCCGCGAGCAACGAGAGACATCCTCCTCTCCTCCCTGCGATTACGCCCGGCGGTACATACATAAATGCAATGCCGCCCCGACGCGCTTTACCGGGGAGAGACTAACGATTTCGTTGATTCCGTAATGAGAGACGAGGTCTTAGAGCGAAATCCTTGAAAGGCACGCGCTGACGGCGAGTGGAACAAAGTAATTGAAAGATGTAAAACTGCGGCTTCGCCTTGAAACGCGCGTAAGTCTTTGAACATTGTTAAGTGCAGCTTTTTATCGAATTTGTAATTCGTAATCAAAAAGATTTCTGGATAATGAAATGTAGTTTCAAACGAATCGTTGGAAACTACAACAAGGAATCGTTTTCACCTGGTTCTACAAGTATCATTGTTATATGACTTTGCGATTCAATTAAATAGAACTTTTTAAAGGGTTTTTCCTTGTTTTAAGTATATTTCGCAGGTGTAAAAGATTGCTAAAATTATTTAATTCGCGTCCTTGTAAATAATGATAAACTATCTTAAATTTGGCCCAACCATAAAGTTTATAAAGCACACTTTACAGAGAGAAAATTGAAAAGCCAGTATTATAAAAATGAAGTAGAATAAGCTGTTTAAGACAGACGTTGCAGTGGCAATTTCCTTCGCCGATGCTCATACAATCAGCTACCGTTGATTATGCAAATATCCCATATAATCCGCGAACTTCGTGAAAAGATGCACAAGAAGAAAACCAGAATTCGCGGGAGGATGAAGTCTGGAAGACGACTCGAGGCAAAAAACGAAGGATAACCAGTCCCCGGGGTTGCGGGAAAAGAAGTCCGCCGGATGCGCGCGTCGTTAAATGAATTCACGTGATTGCGTCGCGCCAGGCGCAATTTTCATTTCTCGCGTGTCCGAAATTTCGCGCGTGTGCGTGCCCCTCGTATTCTGCGATTCGCGAATGTATATCGAGTATATAGCGAGTTTATACCGTCGGGGCCAGACCGTCGATTCGAATTACCCCGGCTAATTTTGTGTTTGTACAAGCGTGAAAGGTGCAACCTCTTATTTTTCAAATTGAATGTTCGAAAATTGAGGGCGGGGCTCCCTTTTTGTGATTTTCTTTTTCTTCTTTTTTCGCGTTGATTTGTGCGAGGTTTCGGTAGGATACGTTTACGAAGTTACGTGACTTTAAAAATCCGTTTCTTCGCGTTAAACTCTTTTAGTAAATTGAATACGTCAAATCAGAATCACTTTTACGTGATAAAACGGTTAAACTGATGTATTAAAAACGATTACACTACTAATTTAAAGGATTGTCTGAAAATAACGGAAATAGTTTTCGATGCATATACTAATTGAATATTCTTTAAAAACTCATTATTGCTACATTCATAATAGTTCTTTTACGTTTTAAAAAACGAATCTCGAAGAGCAAGATAAAGAAAAGAATGAAAAGTGATGATCATCAATAAATTTCTTTCCGCAATAATAATTAAAGAATAAAAACAAGCATTAAATTCTCACAGTAATTTCAGTAATGCGAAGTAAACTACGTTTTTTTCTTTCAACAGGAAATTCATCAACGCCGGAAACGCATTTACTTTGGAAAGTTTAAATTGAAAACGAAAATAACTCTGTAGTTTACATAAATTTTCATAATAAATCAAGCGTAAGACATACGTGCACTTTTAACGACCATCCCAAGCGACAGATTTCTCAGAGCCTCCCAGTTATCAAGTTCAATCTCTCGTACTTTATGAATCCATCGGCCGCCCTGAGCACGCATAAAAGTAAATAAGAAAGCGGGGATTGTCATCTGGTGCACACCACGGACGGAATCATTGTGTCCCGGCGAAGCGACCGCGACAGGTCCCCCCCGCGCCCTCCGTAGGTGCCGTGGGCGTTCGATCGGCGGAGCGTTTGCACCAGACGCGTGGGTGTCTAGCATCATTCCAGCGCCGACTTTTCATTATTTGTCCCTCGCCGCGGCCGCGCTCTGCTCTAGTCATCTACTTTGCATCGCGGCGCGTTCTTCCTATCCTCCGCCCCTGCACACACAAGTGCCACTTTCCACTCGCTGATCCTTTGAAACAATCCGCCTCTGCCCAATGGAAAATTTGCGATCGCGACTAACGACGCGTTTGTTTTTTTTTTCTTTTTCTATTTTATAGTTATTTATTGAAGGTGTATTATAAGCTTATAAAGGGGAGTTAGTGTTAGGGATTATTTATAAATATAAATATAGTTAAAGTATTTTGTGCGGAGTAATCTGTACTCTAAAAATTACAGTAACGATTTCATAATGTATATACCGAAATAAATGCAATCATTCTACAAATATTACTAGAGCTTGAGGTACGTTTATAAAAACAATATTACACTATTTTTTTTATATTTTTTCTAAAATGATGAATTACAAATTATTCTCCTCAATATATTTTAAAACTGTTTTTAACAAATAAAAGACAAAAATAGTCAACTACATTTCACTGATTTTTAGCGGAGCTATCTACTTCTACTTGTGTTTCAGTAATGTCGTGCAACTTTTTATGGTAAACAAATTAATGCTCAGAGGTTTGGAAAATCTTACTTTAGGATTACGGACGATGGGATTGAATAAGAAAAAAGCTAAATGACAGGTGATATACTCATGAATGCGAGACGAAAGAAGACGCAGGCGTTTTTTCATAAATCCTAGGTCAGCGATGAGGACGATAGAGGAAATGTCAGTCACTAAAGCGTTATGAATTTTTGATGGTATCCCAACTGTCTGTTTAAAGACGGCCAAGAAGCCACAGCGTGATCGCGGAATCCATTAACGCTGGTGGATCAATTATAATACAAGAAAGTCGCATTTTAATGAGTGCCCTCGTCCGGTTGACATAGGACAGCATCATCATCGATACACCAACAAAATTGAACTCACGTGTCGCAACGGCCACTCAACTCTTTCTAAATGAATAATAAAATCGAATTCCTTTTGAGAAGCCTCCTCACACCACACTAAACTGTTGTTCATCCATCTCACGTAATTATTCGTCATCAGCAAATACCAGCCGCGCATCAGACGGCTTTTTTCCTTTTATCGCAAAAAGCCCTCGCTAATTTCCGATAAACGCGTGAAATGCATTAAAAAAAAAACAACATCCGCGATGCAAATTCACGCGGATGCTAATGAGAAACTCAAAGCCACCTAATAAGCTCTCGCCAAGAGCTAATCCGGCGATAGGATCGGTCGCACGCTAAATCATGTGTTTCAGCACACCTTGAACAGATCCCCTCGTCTAGGGCAAAAAACCAGCGAAACGTATGAAAAAAAAAACAGAAAAATAAAGAAGAAACCAAGTAAACCAACGCCGTGTCCGTGTACGTCGTCGCTCGTTAAAGCAGTCGAGTATCAAACGCGGCTCGCGTCGCTAGCTTACAGAATAAAAATAAAGGAAAAAAGAAGGCAGCGGAGAGCCTCCTCGAGCAAAATAAATCTCTCCCCACAGGTGAAAACACGCGAGTGTTTGCCCGGGGAGAGGCGAAACGCGCGCCGGCATGCATACGTATTATCGGCGAAACTTACCGGCAGGTGCGGGGAGGCGCGTCGTTGAAGTCGCTGTCGCGCGCCAACACTTGTGCAGCCATCGATGTCTCCGGCGGTCACATACTCTCCACTATCTTCATCAATGGTTCGCCACCCCTTCCTTCGCCCTCCCCCCGATTATCGCCTCCTCCGCAGATCTCCGCAAACGCACTCGTTTTTTTTTTTGTTTTTTTTTATTTCATTTTATTTTATCGTACTGCGGATACCTCCTCGCGGAATTCACGTCCCGATGGGGCGCTTTCGCCTCCCCGACTAGGGAATTCCCGCAGCACAGATGACGGGGAGGGGGCGGGAGGAGGGTGAAACGGCGCGATCGATCTCTTACGATCGGCGGAGTCTGAGCCGGATCGCGGCCGTGGGGCGATCCATCAAAGCGGCGATTCGGCCACACGCGTCGCGCAACCACTGTCCTCGCGCCGCGGCAGAGTCCGAGCGAGCTAGCGATGTTCGCGCGCGCGGGGCCTCGCTCCCGAGAGCGGCGGCGAACGACTGAGGCAGAGGCCCCGGCTGAGCCGGCGCTGAGGCTGGGTCCAGAGCGCCGAGCAGCAGCAGCCGCAGCAGCAGCCGCGCTCCGGACCCCTCTATCTGCCCCGCGAGCGCGAGAGAGAGACGCCGGTTCGGGACCCGTTCGGCCGCTTCGCGACTCCTCTCTCTCTATCTCTTTCGCTCGCTCGCTCTCTATCTCTCTGTCTGTCTTTCTCGAGCTCGCGCACTTCGTCGCTCTGCTCTCCATATCCACCTCTTCCCCTCCTCTTTCTCTCTCTCGCGCGCAGCGTACGCGCTCGTCCTTTTTTGCCGTTTGGTGCGAGCGCAGGTTTTCGATATGCTTCTTCTTCCACTTTTTTTTCGTCCATTTGTTTTTCGATTTATATGTATGTATATAAGCGCACGGCTCTTTTCGTTTTTCGCGGCCATCGCCCTTTTTCAATCCAGTTTTCACTTTTATTTCCCTGCGCTTTTTACAGCAGCGTAGAGATGAACGATTTTCTGAAGCGTCTTTACGCCTTGTTTTTTATCGAGTGGATTTGAGCTCTATCCTTTTTTCTTTGCTTTTGGGAATATTGGCTCTCGACTTTCCTCGTTATCTGCACTTGCTCCGAAACCCACCGCGAAGTGGATGCGACTACGGAAGGCCTTTAAGAGCTTTAGCTTATTTTCATATGGTTTTTTTATTGAGTGGTTTTCAGTCAAATGATAAAGAAGGATTTAGACTGTAGAAGAGTGAAGGAAGTACCAACCACTGATTCCGCAATTTACTCAATGCGCGTACATTTTACTCGATAAACTCAATGAGGTTGTTCAACTAAAATATTGTCGATTAAATTTTCAAATTATTTTTCCATACATTTTTCGATGTTTCTTTCTATTATAAAACGGTAATTAAGCCTGATTGAAATTAATTGAGGTTTGCTGTATTGGGAATTTCTTCTTCCGTTCCTATATTCAAGCTTTTTTTATAACTTTTCTTCACATCCTCTGAAATCATTAAGTTTTTCTGTCTATTATTTTTTGTTTCGTAGAGTAAGCAATTGCTAATCGAATTTTTTAGCAGTTACCTCGATGCATAATTAAGGGCAGACTTTGTATATAAAAACTATTAAAACTTAAATTACAAAACTTTTCTCGTCGAGATAAAAGTCATAAATATTTAATTGAAAAAATAATGTTCTAAATATCCTTGGACACGCTAAAGATATAAATAAAAGCTTGAAACAACTACAACCAACATTATCATCACGATCTTTAAAATTTATCACAAAAAAAATAAATAATTTCTTGAACTATTGCTGTATAACTCTAAATGATATGCATCTACGTAGCAAAGCTCTTACTATTTCAAAATGTATCCACACTACGTAAGTGAAAACTACGCAAAGCCTGAAAATATTTATTACTATACAAGCAATTGCAAGCCAATATCGACGATGATAAAGCGCACGCTAGTCCGCAACGGAAAAGAATGGGAGGCACGCACGCAAAGGGTTCGGTCCATGTGCCAAATAAAGAAAGAAACCCATCCCCTCGCCCACTATTTTGTGAATCAATTTCTCCATTTCTCTCTCTCTCTCTCTCTCTTTCTCTCTCTTCCACTCTTTATCTCTCCCTTTCTCTGTCGGGTGAGCACCAAGTCTAGACGGGCAGCGGAGCGGTAGTAGTAGCGTAGGGGGGATCCCCCGTCTGCCTCTCCGTCTCTCTTGGCGCGCGCGCTACGCCCCGCGGTGTAAAACAGGATTGGCCGGCCTCTGCGCTCCGGCCGGGAGCCAATGGCCTGACTCTAACGCCCGTTCTAACGCCGCCGGTGGGGTCCCCCCGCGGGGGTGGGGGCACCGAGATAAGTCGAGCGCAAGTCGAGTGCAGGCCTCGCAGCGGTAGGGGCACCCGACGCCGTCGTCCCAACTCCTGTGTCCCTGCGCCGCGATAGTCTCCGCGAGATACACATATTAAGCCTTAATTCTTACATTGGTTGAATGAGATTCGAGCACGACAGGATTCACCGTTTGACTCCGGCTTTAACTGCTTTTCAGTAGACTTACCTAGAACATAAAAATATTAATGAGAAATTTACTAATTTTGTTAGACAATAGATATAAGAATATAGTACAATAATTATTAAAAACGCATGAAAAGGTACAGTTAAAATTTTCTAATTGAGAAGAAGAAGTATATCCATTGGATACCCAATCAGATTTAATGCCAACCTTATAAAGTATGTTGAAACAGAAATGTCCAAACAATTAGTGGATAGAATTTCTCAGAGTGCACATCGTAAAGATTAAATCAGGTGTGATATTTTCTATCTCGATTTACATTTTTAGATAAATATATAATTTTTGCATAAATACGAACCGAATATTTTTAGTGGACCTGAAAATTAAAATATTTCCCACTTCATTGAATACGAACTATTTATTTCTTTCTAAAGAAATCTTCAAAGATGTTAATTCTGCACTGTAAAAGCAAAACGAGCTTTTTTCATTACAGGGGCGATCCGCGGGAAAATTAATGATGTTGCAAAACTTGAATCAAGGAATCTCCCAATTATTTAATTTCAAATTTGTACTCTTCAAGAAATACTAAATCTTATTACAAAAATGACTAATAGTAATAAAAACCACTCGCTCCCTTCGTAAAAAAAAAGTATTTTTTCTCAACTGACTTTCCCCAGCGTAATTTCACGAATTAAACGATCAGAAACTTTCGCAACGTCTCTAAAATAAAAAATGCAAATGAAGCCGACCAAGGACAGACGTAAAAATGACGATAAGCTTTATCCGTTTACATCAAGCTAAACTGCGACACGCAAAAATGTACCCGAACGCAATGCTCGACTCCGCGGAGAGTAGGAGCGGGCGCGCGCTCGGCGAAGCGCGTGTTCGTCCCGGGCAACGTAGGAATGCGCGATCTCCGCCGGTGAAAAAAAGCACAGCTTTACAGGGCAGCTGTATGCACCGAAAAAGAAAAAAAAGGTGCGCGGCCAACTCGGGCTCACACATATCGGCGAGCGCGGCGCGTGTGCGCGGCGAGGGTTGCGCAACTTGGGCACGAGCCACCAGCTCGCCTCGCTTGCGAACAGACATTATATGGAATTTTTCCTAATCGGCGAATCGCCGCTCGGCGTAAAAGCCTTTCCTGGTTCGACACGGCGCACGAGCCGCGCACCGGAACTCTCGCTCGCGCGCCCGATAGCGCTGCTCGCGTGCCGTGCCCGAGCCGTGCAGGTATAGGATGTAAGTGCGCCATGCGCGCTCTTTTCGTATCACGCGCGAAGGGTAGAGTCGCGGGGGATGCTGAGGCGCGACCTCCGGGTTTTCGTCGGGGTGAACAATGTCTTTGTTGTATTTTCGATTTTCTTATTTTTAATGCAAATATTCAATTCTTTTTTGCGAATTTTAAGGATGCTGTCGGTTCAAAGAGAAGTGTTTGTGTAAAGATTAATTCACTGTCTGAGAAAGTATAAGTTGACATGTTTTATAGTAAAATTTACTGTATGATTTATATTTTTTACTGACGATTTATTGATAGAAATAAAACCAATACTGAAATCACAATAATGAAAAATGGTTTTAATTGTATTTTTATACGCTAAATCAGCTGGAGTGATGTAGACTAAAATTAACTCAATTGGAATAAAAATTTTCACATTAATTTTACAGTGAAATTAACTCTCTTGATGGAGTAAAACAGAGTGATTTTTTTTACTTTTAAGTAGAGCAAAAGGTAAGGACTTAACCTGTAATATGCTATTCTACCTCAGAGTGAATTTTACTCTATGAGTGTTTCACTATAAACTAAGAATGAAATTTAATTCCAACTGTTTTAGCGTATAAATAGTATGTTATTGAATGCATTAAGCGCAAATATCCGTAATCGCTTCTCGTTTAATTATCAGAAATTCTCTAACGCAAATAAATAATTAAACTACTTCGTATCCGACGCAGTTTCTCCGAGCATTCAGAACGCCATATATCAGGTTAATCGCAGCTGCAAAGCTACCCATGCGCGCATAAAGTTTTTTTATCTGCAATTTTCATTTGAAATATTTTAGCGAAATTAAAATTCTTCACAGAATCAAATGTAGAATTCAGCTCTCTAATAGATTCCTATGCAAAAACCTTATATTGTATTAATATGCGAGCTTTTTCCAATGCGCGAGAATAGATCAAAGCCCTAAAAAAAGGAACCTCGATCACGTGGTCGGACTTATTGCGTGGGCGGCCGCGGCTGAATCACATCCAAGTCAGGTGCACACCGCGAAAGAGGAAGAAGAGGAGCCGAAGTCGCGCGAAGCGGACTTTGTACGCGTGGAAGGGGACGGCGAAGGATGAAAACACGAAGGCACGCATATAACCCGGATCGCCCACGGAAACGTGTTGCGCCGACCGTTCGCGCTGACATTTTTCCTCAGACCGTCTCCTAGTATGCTAATTTTGCGTGTTTGCATCGTCGTGGGATACTTTGCACGCTATCCGTCTCACTCTCGCGCGCCCGTCTTTTTCCTCTTTCGCTCATACTTATTTACTTATATATATTTATTCGCTTAAGTGTGATGATCGCGGACTTACGGATTCTCTGGGACGCTAATATTAGAGTTCGAGAATTACTCGTCTTTTAAGTTTTTATTATGTCACGCTTATTTCAAGAGTACTATTTTTAATGAAATTCTTAATGCATTTATTTTTGAGACACATTTCTAAAAGGCAATATAGAAGTTTCAAAATGCGATTAAATGAAAATTATTATAAGCTGTATTTAGAAATGAAAGATATTTTTATAAAAATGTATACTGTTTTATTGTATAGTACACTCCAATCCCTAAAGTTAAAATCTTGATTATAATGTAGTAATGCAGGGAAAAAAATATTTTAGAAGCTGAAAAATACATTTTACCTTATGTAAAGAAGAAAATGTAAGTTTTAATCTTTACCCACAGAGTAAAATCAATAAATCATTCTTTATAAAAGATTGTCATTTTACTCTAAATTTGTCCCCATTTTATTTTTTACGGTTTAAAGTGTAAAACTTATCACATGGTGATGTAAAAATTTTTTGGAGAAAAATCATAATTTTTACAATATTATGAAACTAGATACTTGATTTTATGTTTACTGCCTGCGCAGTCATTTTTACAAAAAAAAAACAGAGAAATCTATTTTTATAACAAATTGTACTCGTAAAATAAATGTCCACTTACACTTACATCGTGTGAAGTTATACGTATTGATTATTACTTGTACAGTAAGTGAAATAAATAAATTATTTCGCTATGCGAAATAAGTAGATTATCCACTTATTAATGCAATGTTTCATTTTTAGCACACGTGCAGCTTTATTAAAAAAAAATCTGAAAAATTATACGCCACTTTAAATGTTTTCGTAAACTTCAAGTTTTACTTTATGCTTTTACACGCCTGTACTTCCTTTCCTACCCCATCTTCGTGGTCAGAACGAGATTTCTGCGGCGAGCTTAATTTAAATCGTTGTCCGTATTCCATTATCGGAATATCCCGCTATCGCGGGATTTATTTCTGCCGTTAATATTGCGGGTATCGCGTCTATTTTTTCGTGAATCGACGGCTTTATGTAACCTTTTAAAATTTAATGTATTACGTGCGAATGAAAAAAGCTGTTCGTACCGGCAACGCAGACCGTTGTAGACTTTTTTTTGTTGACTTCCCATTATGGGGACTAGAATTACTTTGCCAATTTCGATAGTCGAAGATTTATAGCCGGTCCCGAGCCCGTGTCGCTTAGGTGATTAATTTTGACATATCGCACCTTCCGTATAATAAATTTTGGATATTCACTCGAGACAAATTTCTTTTTTAAGGTTTTACAAGTTACGAGCGTAATTACGCAGATTTAGAAAATGAGGTAGTTTGTCTACTCGACTGTACACGAATAATAAAGCAATTAATTATTTTATTTAATTAACAACTTTTTATACACCCGTGTAATTAATTATCTAATAAATCTATAATTCGTGACAGCTAGAAATTGCAAAAGTAACAGAAAATATTTTATTTTTATTTCAGGTAAGTCATATTGAACATCAGGAATCGTTTATCAAAAACGCTGTTTCAAATTCAAGCGCTTTCACAGTAAGTTTATTGCAATTGCATAATACCGTAATGATCCCATACATAAGGATAATTTACTGCCACCACGTCCACCTAATATAGACTAACCAATATGTTTTGTACTGTTCAACAACATATACGTATCTAAAATTCACAATAAACATATACTAATTATTTATTTTAAAACCGCAAAGCGTTCGTTATCATGTAAATTTTCCCTTCGATTACTAAAATGTAAGACTAACTGTTTGCGCGTAATAATTAACAAATAAACCAAATTGACAAATGACAAAAGCCTGAACAAAAAAACTAGCAAAAAATTTCGTAAAGTATATTCCGGAAATGAAGTTTTCAAACGAACAGAGAACGAAAGCGCCGAAGTGAGCAGCCTCGCGAAAAGTCCTGTGCGCTTTTAATCATCAATTCGTGGCGGAAGATCCTCATACGAGCTCAGCGGCGCGGAGCTCCTCTCGACTCGGTCTGACCCCCTGCGAACTTTCAACTCGGCGTTCCAACCCCTTGAGCGGGAGCCTTGCAGCAGGTGATGCGTGATGTCCGCGCACGGCCACACCTAATGCCGGCTCTCGCTCTTTCTTCGCCTGGCTAAATCCGCCGCGCGGCGCGACACGTGTGCGCCGAGTTTGATGTCATCTGCTGACCGGTCCGGTAGCACCGTGGGAAGAGGCGACCGGTCCCTCGCGGAGCCTCCCTTTTGTATCTCTTTCGCTCGCGTTCCACGTGCCTTCGTGTGTGCCGAGAGGGCTCCGAGGAGCCGAGCTTGCCTTTTTCCCCGTTCCGATCGACGTCGCCCGCTGTGCGCAAGGATGCACTGACCGACTGCGTGGGCGAGATGATCGCTTGATTAGGCCATTATTCTTTGAAAATACACGAAGAAATGACATTACTGTGGATGTAGTCATTTATTCTAAGACAGAAGGCTTAAATTTAAATGATTAGAGGTTTATTACTTTGATTTTACTCGGGCGGTTTTCAATATTATCGGAACTGTCTATCTCGGTTTAACGCTTAATAAATTTCGAGCACAGAAGTTCTAGTGGAATTAATTTCGTGCGATATGACTCAAACTTTCATACTTGCTTTATAAAAATTGACCATGCATTAACATGTGAAACGAATGCACCCTTGATCTTCATCTCTGATAATTGATAGCAGTGCATAAATTATCTATTGTTATTTAATTTTTACAATTTCATTTTCTCATTAAAAGGTATTTACATTAAATTTACTAACTTTAAAATTATATTAAACGTTAGATCAATTTTTTTCGCAAGATACAACACTTCCCAAAGCTTTAGTTAAAATAAACTTAATTGCGACTGAATTTTAATTATTTCATATCTACATATATAAGTTTTAAAAAGAACGATTATTATCTGAATATGCAAAATATGTGAAACATTCTTTGAATCAATGGTTTTAAAAAACAAAGTATAAATTAATTTCTTCATTACTATTCAAAAAACTTAATTTTATATTCAGCAACGTATAAAAAAAAAGTAAAAAAATCGTCAAATCAATTGGAATCTTGCAAAATTTCAGTCGCATAATAGAGAAAAAAGTCAATCAGATAGAAAATTCGTAAAGAAATCGAGATGAAACCAAAGACCGAGAAACAAGCCTCACGGATAAATTAAAAAAAGGAAAGGACAACTAAACTTCGATAAAATCGAAGACTAGCACGGAAGAAAAGAGGAACGGCCGGCCAGAACTGTACAGAGAAAGGGGACGACAGATAAAGAAGAAAGATCGAGTGCGCGCGGGGTCTGCCCCCCTCTTCCCTCCCTCGGTCTTTTTTTCTAGCTGCACAGCTACCTCTAATGCCTTGTCATTCGCTCGCATCCTAATGCAGGTTAATTTTGACCTTTGTGCCCGATGTGGCCGATTACCGTCTTGACTCCCGTTGTCCCTCCGTTGGCCGGGACCCCGACTCTCCTTTTCGGAGCGGTGCGACATCCATTGTGCTCGTTTCTCTTTTGCACGAGCGATGATAGGCGCTTTCTTGAAATTCCCGCACGAGTTTTTAAGTTATGACTGGTCGGCTTTTCTTGGGCTGGTCCTCACTCGCACTTTTTTTCTTTAGAGTCCGCGTCGAGTCAGCGTGCCACGCAGGAGGGCGCCCCCTCCTTTTTTTTGCCGTCATTTGAATAATATTTAGTTAATGCGTACGCGAGCGCGCTGTTTGCTTTTCGGCCCTCTTTGTTTGTTATTTCTATTATTTGCCCGACGCTCGCCTCTTCGGCTTCCCTTTGCTGTAATAAATTGTGTCATTGTAACCAAGTGCTTGATGCCTCGACACTATTAAAAATCTACTGTTAATTTATTTTAATGCTCGACGTGGAAGTTATTTTTCGGTACATTACCAAGCACTTCTCGCTTAACGTTAACTGTAATAAGCACCTTGATTAATTTATTTAAGGATACATTATTTTCTAAAATAATTTTAATTTTATTTTACTAAGTTTGATATCCAAGAAATCAATAAGTAAGTTTAATTTGTTATACTAATATTAAATAATTTCTCGTTTAATAAAGCTTCCCATTTTCATAGAAAACCTAAATTTTTTTATTCTTTTTCGAATGATTATTATTGAACCATATTTTTTAAATAATTGTATTTATTTATTACTATAGTTTACTCTCTGCTGATTTCACTTAAAATAAATGTTTAACGTACTGCCCAGAGCATTCAAATAAGTATTATTTCACGAATTCCGGATAGAGCCAAGATGATGTTCGTTAAAAGCTCGAACATCTATACACATACTTAGAATTTACAGTATGAAAATTCTTGCTATAAATAAAAAATTTAGATCTGATCTTGTTTTGATGTTCTTGTTAATTGATTTTAATCTATTCATAACATTCTTCAAGCTAACGAATAAATTTCACAATCTTGCAACAAATTTTGAATGCATTGAATTAACAAGTACATGGGTCAAACTTATTCTCATTGATAGTGCGGTGGAATGTATGCAATATTTACAAGTACGTCTGAGAATTATAATTATGGTGATTTATTTCGCATAATAAGAAATATACGTAACAAAATTTTTCGTTGCTTTTCAAGATATTTCCATTAAATTCATCTCTATTCAATTAATAATGTTACAATAATTTAAAGTTAATATTTTTCTGCCTCAATTTCAAGTCAATAAATTACACTTATCCGCTTTCAAGATTACATAGGTATTAAAAAATTATATAAGAATCTTTTCAAATCCATTAATTTAATTTTGCGACGATATATTCTCTTTATCTTCTATAATAACATTTTTATCTTTATTATTTCTAATTATTTACATACGAATTTTTTAATTATTCGATAAAAAAATAAAGAAATAAATTCTCAAGTAATTCGTTTAATCAACGTGATTTTTTTTAAAGAACACAACGAACCGAATGGCCAAAGAAAGCAGGAAAGGTCGTTTAAGCCAGTCCACCCCATCCACCTTGCGGCTCCTCGCCTCTTCCTCCTCGGCACCTCGAAAAAAGCATTCCTCGCAGGGGATCGCTGGGAAAAGCGATTTTTCGTTAGAGGGGGGTCACGTCGGTGAAGAGCTGCTGTGCTCGCTTTGCGGTGCGCAGTACAGCTCCATGCAAATAAGACGATCTGCAGGGACCGCTTCAACCGTCCGGAAAGTGAAGGTCACCCCGCAGGGAAAAATCATCGCGCGCCTCATTGTTCCCCTCCTTCCGTGGTGCTCACCCCGTCTTCGCACACGCGTACGCTTATTTACGCAGGTCGTCTTCCCGGTGCGGAATTTTCTGGGCATGGCCGCTGCGGATTACGATCGCAGATAACGGCGGAAGACTTTCGAAGATACGCGGATGAGATAATTGCTGGGGCGCAATTTGTACGCGCGAGATGTCACCGGCGGAGAATAATGTTCCCCGAATCTTTCTCTCCTCTTGGCTTAAAGCGACAACTGCATTTACATTCGCGCTGTGGGAAGGTACATGAGATCTTAATGGAAATGTTAAAGTGTCGGATTAATTTTTTTTAAAAGCAGTTTTAACGTAGGTATAGATAAGTTATTATCGTAAAATGATTTTAAAGGAAACATCATTGTTACGTGCGTAAAGTTTTTAATTTTTTTTTCAAAATTCAACAATATGTAATATGCCTAATAATTGCATATAATAATAGTTAATCAATTAATGTGAACATCTTGAGAATTTTATAGTTTAAAGAACAACCACAAATTCGACAAAAGAAATAAAAAATTTCTTTTATTTCGGGGAGAATTTGCTTGTAAAACTTTTTAAAAGACCGTATCGTAAATATTATGAAAAACGTTATTTTGAAATGGTTTACTACAGAAATTTATATAGGGTAATTATTTCGAGTATTTACGTAAAAGTTATGGTAATTTACCTAAAAAAATTCCAGTAAATCGTCCGAAGATACCTCGTTTTCCATAATTTTTACAATTACGGTTCGCATAAATTATACGAGAAAATTTTCTCGGAACTTCTCGAACAGGAATCTTATGACTTATTACTAACATTTTTTAATTCACATATATTAAACACTCCTATCCTCTTATCCTTAAGTACAAGTTATTGTACAAAATATATCATTTATTTGAAACATTTCAAAAATAAAATAAAATAATAAAATATTTAAGATAATTATTTGAAAATAAAAACATGAATATAATACCAGTGCGATTGCTGTTGTAAGCTCTATCGAAGATTGTGGGAGACTGCGATGAAGTGGAATCCTTACGTTGAGTTTCGGTAAACGACACTTTCGAACTTCCGATCGCGATGATGAAAAGAATAAAAAAAACTTGAACTCGTAATCATGCACTCCTGTCCTCGTGACTTAAGTAAACTGCGTAATAGCGTACTCGTCATCAGGTGGTAGGGCGAACCATCGTACCACCTGGAACACTTCCGTCCGGGAAACGAACGAAACAACCCGAACCGTAGTTTTACTTGAAACTAATTTCGTCAGAAATCGCACTAGAGCCCTTCACTTTTTGTGTATCATACAATAAGAACGGTAGACCTATAGATGACACTTGGTTCCTTCGACCACCTCCACTTTTCGCGACTAGCGGGATAAAATTTGTGCTCTAGATATCTTCGAGACAACCGAACGCGCCGCGATGGTGAGGGTTAGTCGTTCGACGTCCTCTAACCTTTAGCGACTCGAGGGACAATATCGTTCACCAACTTCAACACGCGCACGTCCGCGACGTCTGTTCACACCTTGGGCGGTCGGAGATCCCTTCGAATCCCACTACTTTAGAGCACGAATTTTAACCGAAGACCGACGCCCAAGATGCTTGCAGATGCTTCTCTGTCCAAAAGTAGCGAATTGTTTCCACGATCTCGCCTTCTGAAATTAAAGAAAAAAGTTTTAAACAAGAAGTTTTTAACACTTTCATTCGCAAAAAAATCCATTACCCTTCTCGCGAATTTCACATTTTAATGTTATAAATCAATGAATGAAAAAATGTTTAAATTATACTTGCATAATTTAATAGAATAAGAACTTTTTACCACATTCCCTATCCTACTGAAGTTCAGAAAAATTGTTTAATTAAACGTAGGGATTTCCGAGTTAATATTATACAATTTTTGACCTGGTCTTTAAGGGATATAATATGTTGTAAAATATTCATTGACCTATAATTCAATTATTATTATTTTTAAGCTCAATTTTTACTGCAACCTGCCCCCCCCCCCTCCCCTAAAAAAATTAGAAAGGAAATATTAAAGTGGAATTATCGGATAATTGCATCGAAGATCTAGAAATGTAATATTCAAGTGTAAAATTACTTATTTAAATGAAAAATTTAAATTCAAATAGTGGAACAAATTTTTTCTTTTTCAACCAATGATTTGCAAAGAAAGCTTATAAATCACCACTGCGAAAAATGTTCTAAACTACATGATTTAAACGAGAAAATTTTAAATTCAAATTTCCATGTAACGAGTCGATCGTCCGACGCGCGTAATTACTAAATCGATAAATTTTTATCAGTCTCAGAAAATATCGAAAATACCCCATGAGGATGCGCACAAAAGCTAATATCAATAGCAACCGGTTATCAACAAAACGAAACTTAACGGCCAACAACCGCAGGGCTGTCGCGCTCTTACAGACATACGCGCACGCGTGCGCCGCTGGCATCATTATCCATAATTCGCAACGGACGCGCGTCAAAGGAACGACGGGAGGATATCGCGCAGGAAAAATTCTCCGAGACACGACGGTGGCGCGGGGGGTTAAAAATTTCCCCGGCTAAACTGGTTTCGCCGTTTTTCGAGCTATAAGCCGCGCGCGCCTGCGCCTGATGTGGCCACGCACGCGAGCGCGTCTCCGCTCGCGAATATGTTAATGCATTTTAATGTCATGTAAGTGTTTTAATGGGCATGCAAATCGATTCTTGTAAATTACGGGCTTTTATACTGATGAGCCTTGCGTCTGCGCCCTCTGGTAAACTCGCGAGTCGTTTTTGTGGGGGGAAAATTCCGACAAAATAACAGGGAGTCTCGTCGAACGACCTTGCAAGGGATTTTCAAAGTTTTTACAATTTTCTGGGGAAATGATCTGCTCTTCCACTTTACTAACTCATCATCTCGGCGTTTCGATACTAATTTTCATTAAATTACAATTTGCACCATGTTCGTGTTGCACCATTCATGTAATCGCAGACTCGATTTATATTCATCCAATAACCGTTTACTCTTGAGGTAATTATTCAGTAGGGAATACCATTTCAGCATACCAATTTAATATCTTCATAAGAAAAACATATTTTCGTCGAATAATGAGCTTTTCTACATTAATCAAAGTTCGAAATGTACTGTTTCAGAATTTTGCACCTTTCATCACAGCCCGAAGTTTTCGTCTAGAAAGCGAAAGCAGTAGTCCTTCTAAATCGTTAGCAGGACCTATTTTTCAAACCGTCAATCCAAATGGTGGAGATCGATACATTCCAAACAGACGCGGCGTCAATGCCGATGTACTTCACTACTATCACACGTACGAGGATGAGCGTAAGAAGGATGGTGTATTCATCGATGTTTTTCGAGAGGTAATGATCTGACAATTTTTTAAAAAATGTTATTCTGTTAAAATACTGAAACTTAACTGAAGTAAACATGTATTTTCATTTTTTTAAATATTTATACCTTTGCAATTTGATTTTGACTAAAGAAAAAAATATACACTTCAGGTAAGTTTTAATTTAATTGAAAATTTAATATTTGTCTCTATTCTGGTATTTCCTTGAGTAAATGTAGCAAAACAAAGAAATGAAACTGGTTTAATAAACAGTTTAATAAGCAGTTTGTATCTCAGAAATGCCAATAAGAAAATATAACAGTGAAGACTTTACAGGTCTTTTTAATTTAATTGGAAATGTAATGTGTTTATTCGCAGAAAGTGTAAGATTCTACTTATAGTTACGATGTACGGCAATTGTTATTTCATATTTTTCAGTGTCATAATTATCATGGAAATGCTGTATTCGTGCGTAAAACATAAAAACTGCCAAGCTTAGATCCAATCATTTGCAACATAACATTTTTTCTCTTTTCTTTTTTAAATCCGGTTGCGCTCGGTCGCAGTCGAGGAATGTCTACGGCAAAGTCAATCTTCTCATTTATACGCACGAATCATTTTGCACTTCTATAATTAGTCTCTTCCGCGCAATACTTCTTATTGGATAAACAAAATATCAATGAAAAGCAGTCCTTCGCTTGATTCTCGTTAATTGCATTTCGTAACGTTGCAATAGATTCATAATTGGAATAAATAATGGTAATAATGCAAAACTCCGGTAAGTCGCGAATAAAATAAAGCACAAAAAAAATCGATATCAATAAATCAACGATCAGTAGAATCAAGAGAGAGAGAGACGATGCTAGTCCCGGTAGTCTCCGAAAAAAGGAAAGAAACGGCGTTAACAGCGTTTACGATCGCTTAATACGCCTTGCAGCTTTTTTTTCTCCCAGTCGCGCTACCGTTTCCACGATTTCCATTCACGAATATGGCTTCATTGATGTACGCGTCCAGACGTAATTTATGGGGGCCGGTACTCCGGTAATCACGGAGGAGGGAGTCTAGAGGGATCGTTAAGGCGACAGGCGCTTCGATGTTCAATTTAGTTAATTGCCAGGGGCGCACCTCCCGATTCCAATGTGCTGGGCCGCCCACGCCCCGCTACTCTCTGCTACCGTATATAGCAGGCGACACAGACTTCTCTTTCTCTCTTTTTCTCTATCTTCACTACATACTACCGTGCTTTCATCCTTCTCTCACACACACTTCTTCCTTGAATCTCTTTCTGTTCTCGTAAAATTATGTCGTCCAAAGGGAAGCAAAGACGGGGATTTCGCGAGCCTCACGACGGTAGTAGCCACTTTGTGCCGCGCGTCGGTTGTAAATATGCTTATAAAAGTCAAAAAATGCAAATAAACAGGGCCGCGCTCGTGAGTAATGTCGACGCGCGGAATTTCGACGAACGTTATAAGTTAGACGCATTCTTTTCGGAATGCGTATAGCACTCTTTGAGTCTTGCGCTCTCGATTGCGCAACGACCCCGTTGCGAGACAATGTATTCGCATAAATGTTTTACAAGCCGCTTACAAGCGCGCCTTATTTTAACGCGATTAAGTAATTGATCTGGGGGCAAAGAAATGCTTTACGATCTCTCGTCGAAACGTCAAATAAACGAAGAAAGCAGTAAAATGAAAATTGCCGTGGGTCTTCATTATGATTCTCGCGAAGAAATTACCAGGCTGTAAAGGTACGAAAGAATTATGGCACCCGCAGGGTAAATTTTCAAAAATTTAGCATAACACGCGTGGTTAATAAGTGCAGTCAAATTTTTATAAAATTCTTTACTCGTACACTTGATCTTTCAAAAGCCTCGAATCTTCTCAAATTAACATCGAAAAAAAAAAATTAGCTCTATGAGATAAACAAATAGCTCGAGAATTTTTTTCAGGTGGTTCAGCATTTCTTTTAATCTATAACTCGTATAGAAAAAAATAAGAAAGAAATTAGAATGTGCAATAAATGCTATCGATCGAAATTATACAAAACTTGCGAAGCAGACAACATAAAATGCTTATGACATCCAATGGATTAATCTATTAGAAATCACTCACTCATAGTTATTCAAAATTTTTACGAATATTCAACCTCGTAAACTAAAGCATAATCTCTACTTGTTTCATGCTTAACACAAAGGTAAAGAAGGCGACGGAGCACTGGCGCAGAAAATACATGGAGAACGCATTCCGCCAGATGAACATATTCGCTGGGTTGCAGTGCAACCGCGTGCTGAATATCGGCCAAGTGGCAGAAGTTAACGCGAAGGCGGCGAAGATGCGAGAAATTTGCGACGATGGCGTCGATTGGCCCTGCCGACCACGAAAACAACCCCTTATCAGCATGAAAGCTGAGAATTCGAAGCGCTATCGTGACCACGGAGCACGTAAGCCTACATTTTCCTCGCTATACTCTTTTATCTCAATTTATTTTAATCAGACGGAACATCAATGTTTTTCAGAAATTTTTCGCTTTGCCACTACAATAAGGCATAAGAATTTAATCGACTGGAGCTCGAGAAACACGATGGCGGCTGGTCTTGGTGACTTTTTGTGTGTCTGCGACGTCGACTTCAAAGACTCTAAGGTTTACAAAATCATCTATTGTTCCGACTTGTGCAGTGTCAAATGGGACAAAGCAGGTCAGTCATAGCTTCAAAGGTAGAAACAAAATATTTCTATAAGCACTTAATTGAATGATCATTTAATATTTTACAGGAAAATATTTGGGACTATGTGGCATCGACGGAACGATTAGTTTGTATGATGCCGATTCAACAAAAGTAGTATGGTCGGGAAAGTGTACCTGCCATAAAGAAGGAGGAAAGTGCAAATTGAAATGCATTGCTTGGGCAAAAGATGATACGCATTTTATTAAGTGAGTTCTGTACTTTGTTCTAATATTAGATTCGGTGATACTATTTTCGAAATGTATCGTATACGTTTATATCAGTGCCTGCAGCGAAGGATGTCTTACGATAAGAAGCGCCCCCAAAGGTGGTATAATTAAATCAGTGAATTTCTACAATGAAGTTTGTACGATGTCTGTATCACCTCAAGAGCAGTATATAGCTTTAAGCTTTCTGGATGGAGTCGTTAAAATTTTAAGTTATCCGTGCTTGGATATACTTTTCGAAATTGTATTTTACTCCGTCGTTAAGGTAAGACAATTAAAAACTTTAAAACCACGATGTACCTACAATTAAACGAATCTTTCAAAAACGACCCCAAGACTCTTTAAAGACAATTAAAGGTGTTTTCAAATCTTTTACTACACGGAGAGAATTCTAGGCTAGCTGCTGAAACAACAAGTCCGCCGCAGTAGCAGTTTTGTAAATTTTCGTACATTTTAGTACGGCAGCGGCCCGAAATTGGGTGAGCTCCCGTTCTACCGTGGTAGGATAATTGGTAAACTAGCGCTGTTTCGGCAGATAGCCTATAGAATTCTCTCCGTGTAGTATGAAAATTTGTGGGAATACTTTCGAATGTAGACAACAATTGCCAAATTGTTAATTAGGATCTAAGTAGTTCAATAACAACTTATAGTTCTCTTAAAAAATTAGAATTCTATAACCCATAAATAAAATGATGTAAAAATAATTCAATCCAGGCGTTAGCATGGCACCCCTGGGCGTCAGGAATTCTGTGCATTGGTGGAGGACCGGGTGATGGTTCGATCTCCTTGTTTAATGTGAACAACCAGCGACAGATAGGCAGTCGGAAAGTTCGCTTTATCGGATCGGTGGATAGTCTCATGTTCAATAAACAGAACGGCGAACTCATCGTTTGTTGGTACTACATAACGGAGGATGATCGACTACACTCCAAAATAGCCGTACTGGCGGATCTTGATCACGTTGTCGATGCTGTGCCTGTCAAACCAGAGCATCGCATTATCAACGTTTGTTGGAATCCTGACCACACTAAACTGGGTAAGATTCTTTAAAAAGCAATGAAATTCGATAAAGACTCATTATCTAAATAAAACAGAAAAAACGACACATATTATTAAATGAGAAAAGGTAATTTCCATCCGTTTAAAGTGTGATATCCGGAAGTCGCATATCTTCCTGGCTCTAGATCCACTACGTAATAAAATACCCATTTCCTGTTATTTAACAGCTATGCAACATCGAGATACTCTGCTAATTTGGAACTATTTCGGTAATGAGTCACACAAGTGGGTGATCACCAAGAGAAACAGAAACGTTGAAGAATCGAAAAATAAGCTAAGAAATTATAATCATGGATTGGAACATTTTGTAAGGCCAAACTTAGCTTTAAAAAGCTCTAGATTTGGCAAAGATTTTAGTTACTACAACATTCGATAAAATATTCATTTATTTTTCTTAATTTACGAAACTTTCTAGAACTAATGTAATTCTACGTATTTTAAGAATTTTTTTACTGCTCATAGTTGTACATACATGCCCATAAACATGATTTTTATTTATTTATTTATATTAATAGCGAAAGAAAGGACTTATTTGTCTGCTGTAAAACACGATAAGGAATTGTTTGTTTTGTTGTAAATCATTAAAAAATTAATAAATTTTATGTACCTTATTTTAAATTCAATGTTTTCTTCGTAAAAAAATATTAAGAGCAATTGTCAGCAGGGAACAAGACGCTGCCGCGCTTCGCCACCTTGATTCACCGACCGCCATTTGATTTCAAAGTGACTAATGATCATCAACATCGATAGTTGAAATCGATTTACCTGCACTGATAAGCATAAAATTGTTAAGCAAGACTAACATTTTTACTTTGTTAACAAAATTACGTTTTCATTTTATTCACTAGTGAACCATGGTAACTAATAGACTTAGTCATATTGAATATAAAAGGCAATATGGGATGTACTATAAAATTTTTTTAAACAATTAATTCATATGCTATCAATAATACACAATAATAAACAGGTGTATTACTAAATGTTGAACACAGAATCATGCTGCAAAGATCTTTCTTTCAATATTACCATGACTAATTTTACTGCTTAAATTTGAAATATATTTTTCTAGAACCTAATACGAGCAAACTATATAAAAGAATTAGTTACAGAAAATTTTTTTAATTAATTTTCATTCATTTCTTAACAGCGAGTTTTTTACGTAAAGTGATTTTTTTACGTAAAATTACACATTGGTTCCAGAAAAGTATTTATAATGCACACACTATAAAAAGTATTCATATAACTTCTTTACGTGCCATGAGCACAAAACTTAATATATTTTATTTTTATTAATCTGAAAAGAAACGTTTTAATAATATATATAAGTAACTATACCGTTCATGTGACAATTCTTCTGGTTCTCGAAGAAAAAGTAGAATGATATCTGGAGTACTCAGTTAACAAAACAGAAGGTCGTATATTCAACTGGCCACTCTTTATGGAACCTGTAAAATATTGTAAATGAGTAAATGAATATTATATATTATTATTATTTATATTAATGACATACATTAATTTAATAAATTATAAATATTTTACAGATATTATTTAATAAAATGTCATAAATATATAATCTCTGTAATATTTAAACTGAACCTCTACATTAACAATTGCTTTAATGAAATAAATAATCTGAAAGAAGTAAATGACAATATTTAAGTATTCTTACATGTGGCATTGTATAGTCAAGTATGAGTTCTTCACATGAGTCACAATATTATACACTTCTTTCAATTGAGTTTCATTCATTGCTTCTTTGAGGATCAAAATCTGCCAGATGATAAAACTGAAGCTGAAGTATTCCTTTATACGTGTTCCATGAAATCTTAAAAATAATTTAAATAAATAAACTAGTAAATGAACATACTGTGGCTACAAAAAAATAACATAATTAAACAAAATTTCACCTTAATTGCTCAATCAAGAAGTAACAATTTGATTTTATGATGTTGAATTATGAAGATTTAAAATAGAATAGTGGAGTCTCTTTGTGCCGCTTGCTATCTGAAAATAATGAAAGCATTAGTAAAGTGACTTGTAGTTGTATAGATAGTAAGAAAAGAAATTAGAAGATTCTATAATCAAAATAAGTCAAAACTATTTTGGATTATTAAATTATATATACATAAACATGTATTAATGTATTTGATGACTATAAAAAAATCATAAAATAGCAGTAAGTATTCAAGTTCTCTTATAGGTGTGAGAGCTATAAATACATTAATCTTATGCAATCAATTTCAGATACAATAAACAATGCCATGTTTAACTCTACCTTCAGTATAATTGTAGTATTAATTTTCCGTTGTGGTGATGGTGACAATTAAGTATCAGTTGACTATCATTCATAATGGATTGAAGATAAAATAGCCGATGGAAGTAAGAGAATCTGAAAAACATAAAAAAATTATTTGAAGAAATATCAGTTTTAATAATATGAATATTTAACAAAAGTCGTCATTGACCAAAAAGTATTATTTTCATAAAACTAATCTTATATGCTTCATTATGCAGTGGATATAAGTAAATACATTATTTTTTAATTAATTACTATCACATGAAGCAATACACAAAGGTTTCTATAAAGTCTACAAATTGTATACGTGTATTTAATTGCATATTAACAGTAGAACAAATTAATCAAGAATTTGACTATTTGATAAAAAAAAGACTGTAAAATACCCCACCCGATAAAGAAAATTACTATACAATTTTGGAAAAAGTAGTAAGAGAATTATGAACAAGCAAACAATAGATCAGTTTCTCGGAGCAAACAAAAATTTTGAAACATTTCTTAGTGAGCAATGTACTGCAATTTTTCTAGTGACATTACAATAAGAATCTTAATAAATTAGAAGATTTACAATGTTCAACTTCAATGCCAGTAACTTATTCTTGAATATATAAGAGATCGTGATAAAAATTTTAAACTTAATTGCTACTTGAAGTCTATATGACGATGTCCGATGTTTATGTCTATCGTTTTAGATATTTAATATTCAGTATAAAAAATATGACTTACGAAGTAGGTAACTGCTTTCTACTGCTTTGAGGTTGTCTTGTAACTGTACTGCTGGGACCAGCAAACAGCTTGCTCAGAGTATCTAAAGACACCACCATACAAAATATCATCTTTACGAATCACAATATAATGTTTTACATGTTTTATTAAGGTAATTATTATATAACTTGCATCGATTCGTGCAACTGAGAAGTTATTACATGATTTTTTAACTTGAATATCCTATGTCCATTTGAAGCATATAGAATGCTTTTAGGTGTACGTAAATGAGAAAATTAGAGAAAAAGGAAAAATTAATTCTTAAACTTTAACGAATACGCGGAGGTTTAAATCCTAATATTTAAATAAGAACTAATATTTCAGCACAAATTGTGTCTAAAGGACCGGTCCTTTTGGAGCATGAAGTCTCGTACCCTTGCCGCGCTCCGTTGCCTCTAAGTGTTTGCTAAATTCGTCGCGAAGCAATTGTCAACCATACGAAATTTCACCTCCGCGGTCTATTTTTCGACTCGATTTATCACGATAACCATTTTATGTGCACTGTTACTTTTTTCTATTTCACTTAGATGACGCTTACGAGTGCCACGTATATACGTCTTATTAAAAGAATCAACGAACAAGAAGACTAAATTCTTACCTTAGCTCATGTCCGGAGGCTTGTATCGATAAGAGTCAACGTTTCAAGGAAGATTTCAATAAAAAATAACTGCCTTTATCCGAAGCTAAAGTCGCAAGACGCCCCCACGCTCCGCCAACTCCAATCCACCGGCCGCCATTTGCATTTCACGGCGGCCAACGGTCGCTTCGGCCGGAGCTTCAAAATTCGTCGCTCGCGTCGCGATTACCAACCGCGCAATTTCACATCCATATTTTTCGACCGGATTTATGACGAAAATAATTTTATATACACCAATTCTTTTCTATTTAACGTATTCACGGATCTGGCGTATTGAATATTCCACTTACACGACGCTTGCCACTGCCATATATACACCACTCAATAAAATAAAAAGCGAAAAAGGAGACTTAAATTCTTACCACAGCTGACGACCGTAGGCTTATGTCGATAAGAATCAACGTTTCAAGGAACATTTCAGTGAAAAAACCTCCTTTATGCGAGGCTAAAGTTGCAAGACGCTCCCGCGCTCCACCAGCTCGAATCCATCGGCCGCCATTTGCATTTCAAAATCATCAGCGGTCGTTCCGGCCGGAGCTTCAAAATTCGTCGCTCGCGACGCGATCACCAACGTCGATATTTTACCCTCCGCGGTATCATTTTTTACTAAATCGATCGTTGAAATCGATTTACCGGCACTGATGAGTGCACAAAATACGTAATTACGCGATTCGGCGGAGTGAAAATTTCTCTTCTTCAGACACTTGTTGGAGGTATATACGCGTGAACAAGTAAAACATACATTCTCACCTTAATCGATACGCGAAGGTCAGGTCGATAAAAGTTAAAGTTTAAAAAAAAAGGATTTTTTTGCGGAATTTGAAGTCTGGAGACGCTGCAACGATCCTTCCCCTTCAGAGGCTGGCGAACGACTGTTGCTAGGGGCAGGGACCGGTGCCTTCGCCGGCGACTCGTCGCGACAGGAATACCACCACCCAAATTTTATACCCGCGATACTGCTTGTGGCTGGATTTATCGTAATGAATTTCGGGGCATGCATATACGCCTAAATAAAATAATACGCGAACAAGGAGACTTAAGTTGTTACCTTAGCCGACGTTTCAAGGAAGATTTCAGTAAAAAAACCACCCTTATTGGAGCCTGAAGCCGTCAGACGCTGCCGCGCTCCGCCACCTCCAATCCACCGGCCGCCATTTGCATCTCAAGGCGGCCAACGACCACCTTGCCCGCGGAGATTCCAAATTCGTCGCGATTACCAACCGCAAAATTTCATATCCACGATATATTTTTCATCTCAACTATTTTTAATCATAATCGTTTTAGGCGCACTGATTTTTTTTTTTAACTTATTCATGGGTCTCACGACCTGAGTATTTTACTCTGATATGAAGCCTACGGGTAACCTCTATATATATGTATACATCTCAATAAAATAATTTTGTTTAGAACAAGATTTTGTATAAAAAAAAAACCTATTTTCAATCTAAAAACTCTTATATACCGATATATAGAAAAGAGAAAAAAAAAATGTCAAACGCTCGATTTACCACTCTTAAGAACATTACGCGGTACATATCCAGCGACCCGCAGCAGGCATTTTTCAAAATGTCCCGAATACGATATCCCGGCGTGTGGGTATATAAGAACTGGCTGTAGAAACGCGATAAGCGCACCAGGACTCGTGCACTTACACACGAGAGGCTTCCCCGCGTTCACGGAAAAACGAGAAGAAACGCGCGGCGGCGGCGATTCGCAATGGCCAGGCCATAAATTTTCGAGCGCGCATACACGGCTACCATCGCGGCGGCGGCGGCTTCTCCCTCCGCGCGAGGATAAAAGGCACGGCTCGCGCAGCAATTATTTTCGCTGGACGCCATATTTCAGGTTGAACGTCTTAATAACCGAGGATGATCCTCCCGACTGAGGGAGAGGCCCCGATCCGTTTTTCCAGGCACGAGCGCGAGGAGGAAGAACTTTGTATGGAATTACCGGTTAATCGGCTGGCTGATTGCCTGCCTACGATTTTTCAAAGGTCGCGGCGAAGAGCGGCGGCGTCGGAGCCTCGTTGGGCCCGCGCATTATAGCGGCCGTTTCAGAGTGCCTATGAGCCATCGGGGGGGCGGCGGCGGTCTCGGAGCACCGGCGGTGGCGCGTTATGTATGAGGCGGTAGATGCCTGCCTTTATGCCGGCCTCGAGTTCTCGCCTTACTGCTCGGCTTCGTTTATTCTTTTTAGGCCACTTTTTTTTTCTTGGACGTCGTGGGTATATGTAGTCCACGAAGGGAGGAAATCCGCAGCGCAGTTTCTCGCCGAAGTATAAGAGGTGGCTCAATGTATCAATGTTGGATGCATCGCTCAAATAAATGGCTGTGATTTTGGTCGCTTGAAAATTTTCTGTAAAATTTAATATTTACGGCTGTAATAATTTCATCAGTGTTGTTCGGAGGAGGCTGAGACACTAGTACTGCAGATAGATACATTTTTTATGATTTTGTTTTTTATAAAAAACATAATAGTATAATTTGATCGTAAGTTGAGGAATGTATGTAAAGCTTCTGATTTAACAAATTTGATAAAAAAAAAATACATTACAATTTGAACTTATTCATCGGAATTGTCGTAAATTATTTTCACAATCATATTCTTCATTCGCTGATCATTCTAGACAAATTGTAGATTTATTTTAAATAAAATAATTCAGCAAAGTAAGTATAATCGTATAAAATTTTATTTGATAGACAAAAGGTACTCTGTAAAATGTTTATAAATTCGGTTTCCATTGGTCAATTATTGTAGAATTGTACGATTGATATATAATTATTGTGCAAATGCTATTGGTTCGTCATTTGCTCTTTGAATAGGTTTTAGCTCGAAAGCTTTGGCTGCTGCTGGAGCTGTATTAGGCCGTTTTCTTGTTCTTCTTCTCTTTGGTCTTCGGTATTCTGATATGTCGTTCTCCTCGTTTCCGAAATTCTTCATTAGATCTTCAACTTTTATGCTTCTGATCAGTTCCTTCATGGATTTGCGCGTAATTTCGTTGGTTGCAGGGGCCGTTCGATTCTTTCGCCTATACAACAATTTGTAAGGGAATTTCCTCTTTCTTCTCCTTTTCACTGTTTACAAAATTTCTTTATAAATGACCTAGTATTTATTAAACATTGTAAAAATTATATTCATTAACAAAAACTTACGTTGATCATAATTTATATTTATATCTTCTGGAATAATGGGCATTAAGTCCTTTGAAACAAGTTTATTTTTAGTTTTCTTATTTTTCATAGAAATTATAAATTTGTTGAGTGAGTTTACCTCATCAGGCTCGGGATAATCAAAAGGATTTTTCACTTTTTGAGCTGTCCACGATTTCATTCGGAAAGACCTACGAATTACTTGCTTCTTTTTCTTCTGCTCTATTTCCTCTTCAAGGTACCTATAATTATAACATATCAAATCTACCAACCATCTGGAAAAAATGAAATAAAATTTTTAAACATATTAGAAATGTAAGTTTTTAAGTGAACTGAAGTAATTGACGATTTCTTACTCAAATCCTATGTCCATTTTCTTATTTAAATTGAGGTATTTCTCGTCGTCTGGGTAACAAGAACAAATTTCTACCCTAGTATAACATTTTGCATAATTGACAACTCTCTCTACGTTCATCCGCTCTGTAATATCTATCTGATCCAAGACAATATCCAAATCCTGTTTATTTCCTAATCTGAAAAATTATAATAAAATTTTTCTATTCAATTCTTGCAATTGCCAGGTAATACTAACATTACTTTCTTTTATAAATAAAATATCAAACTCGTGCTGAGAGTGAATTAGCAATGAAAGTGCAAGTGCAAGGTATAGTGCTAGTTTTTCTTTTCAACGAAAATGTTGCTTACAGTAAAACTGGCTTTTTCGAAATTAAGTCATGACAAACCACTTCCTGAAATACTTTGGCGCTTTCATTTAATCGAGAAGTATCGCTTGAGTCCACTACGTATATAACTGCCGTGTACCTAAAAATCGATTACAGCTTATTAGGAATGTGTAAATATTACGACGAATTAATGAATCTCTTTCGATAGTGTATCAAAATACGCTATACTTTAACGAAAGTTCAGTTTAAACCGAATAAACAACTTACATCGCTGTAGTACTTTGGCCATAAAGCCCGGATTTGCGGTCCACCTCCGACATCGTATAAACGTATTGTGCATGATTTGTATTTGAAAGTCACGGTGCGGAATCCAATGGTCGGCACAACATTTTCTTTTGTCAGTAGGCTTTCTAAAACGAAAAAAAAATTATTTCATTAACAACGATAAACTATACATTATTTTTATACAATGTTTTTTTAAAAATTAATATAAAATGTACCCATATTTTAGTGTTACATGTTATTGTACAATTCTACAAATAATATATCAAAATGTCTAGATTTCTATACAAACGGATGAAAATTGAGTTGAAATTTATTACTGATTTTAAACCAACAATGCAATACTCACTATTGAACAAGTAGTTTACCACCGCGCTTTTTCCTGCATTGTCAAGACCAAGAACCAGTAGTACAATTGTTCTAGAAATATTAAAAGTGCGTTACAACAATTTATTAATAATTTAACGAGGCATTCGACAAGAAGCGCTCCTTAATCAATACCAATGTGATAGTTTAAAAAACGCGCTTACTTCCTTGGTATTTTTCGGCAAGTAATCTTTCTCCAAGCGGACCTCAAGCTGCGGCCCACTGCGGCAATGCAATCGCACATTTTTGCAGCGTAATTTCCGACACATTTGTATTACAATCGCTTAAAGTTAATAATCAGCTAAAACAATGTGCTCCCATAGCAGTGGCCGCTGCTAAGGCAAACAAACGACTGCGATTCGAGCGCCAGAGCAAACGAACTCGCGGGGCCCTTGCTTGCTGAACTAACGTCTCGTTATACGTACGAACGGCTCAGACTCAACCGATAATAAACTCGAAGAGAAAGTTTCGGAGTTTCGCTACTTATTCGCTAAAGGTACAGGAGAGTTTCGTACGAAGACAGTGATATAACAGGAAGGAGATAAGTGGATGGCACTGATAAGACCATTGAATTAAATGAACAGAGACAGTTCGATGTAGTTAAACAAATTTTACTATACGCGAATGCTTAATACATTTCATGGTCCGAATCCTTAAATACACAAATATATTTAAAATAATTTGCTTACGAATCTCACATCTCTCGATCAAATGAAATGTGTAGAAAACACCTTATCATCGTTAAATCTTACTTAATTTTACTATAATTTCATTTTGCAGTGAGTAAAAATGCACGTGTAGTCAGATCGAAAAACCGTTCAATATTTTTTTTTTGCGTAACATTTGCTAGATATACATATGTGATGAGATTGAATTTGATGTTTGTGTTGTTTGTAGAATAAAATTACATCAAATAATGTACATAATATTGAGACCTTACTAGTAGTATTGTAGATACGTGCGTGATATTGCAATGTAAAGAAACATGAGCAAACCGATGTTTTTTTTTTCAAATTCAAGAATATACAATTTATATATAGATAACTGAGAAACTTTATATTATATATAGAGAGAAACTCCAGATCGCACTCCGTGAAAATCAATTAAAATATGAATGTATCTAACATGTTCATGTGATTTTTCACGTTCTTATTGCCTAAATTCCAATTTTTTTACATAATCTATGTGTTCCTTATTTTTCCAGGCACATAATTCTTATCTATACAGACCTCCTGCAAAAACATGTGTAAACATCGTTCATTTTGCGCCAGCGGATGTCCGGCAATTCTGTAAAAGATAAAATCATCATTTAGAATTGTAATTTTTTGACAAGAAATAGGGTCGTGACTATCGTAAAAGACTATTTTCAAAACGTGCACTTTGCAATTTGCGCACTTTCCAGTGCAAAGGTAGCTAACCTAACTTTACTGTGAATAATTGTAACTTTTAGAATAGATTAATGCTGCACAGCAACAGGATAATGGTTAAGTTCATTTTACGTGCGCATGTGCGGCGATTTACCAATGCATACAGAGATATCTAAAATTATCTGTTATAAAATTATCTGTGTTTTCATTTCATAAAAGTACATTTACTCACAAAATTTATAAGACAAAAACTTATTTGTAAAACACTTCTTGCTTCAAACTTACTTATTCACAAAAACCTCCAAGCCTTTCCTTCGATCCTCAATAAAGTCTTCTTCGAATATTCCATCGTCACCTCTGAAGGGCATCTGTCTTTTCCATGCTTTACCCGGTAATGGAGGTACGACAATCTGCAATAACAATTGATATTGTTAATTATAAATACAAAAACAAAAGAAAGACCATTACAATGTTAACGTTTAATTTAAAAGCTGTGTATACCTTACTATCTCGTTCGAGTTCATTTCTTAACCATTCGAAATCACTGTATCTCCTCCGCACACTGGAGTCCTTTACTTTAAAGACCGGTAAATTTGTCTGAAAAAAAAAAGTTGAATTAGAGCCAAAATAAAGACACAGATAGCTTCTGTTTGAGCCACCAACGAGTGTGCTTCAAAACATCATGCTTATATTTCCAAATAACCAGTTGACTGACAAATCGTGAATCACTGGAAATTGATCGAAGGCAAGCAATACCGAGAGAAAAAAATAAGACGAACAATGAAACTCCAGTGACGAAAAGCAGCAGCGGGATAGAAGAGCCGCGGACACTTGTTGCTATATATTTCGACTTTAATCTCAGCCGAGTGAGTAATGGGTCAATCAAATTCGGCAGTTCCGTTATCGCCCGGCGATACTCTCCCCGAGGAATCCGTACATTTCCCGTGCGAGCGAGTGATTCACGGGACGCGCTCGAAAAACATCGCTCAGCCGCGCACCAAAGTCCAATCGCCTCCGATCTAACCCAATACTGCACTGACACTTGGTCGCGCGCCTCGGCCCAAGGGGGTGTGTGCACACGAGCGATAACAGGGAAAATAAACAAAAACAACCATGGCCCCACGTATACACACACCGCACGCACTCACTAATACACTCTGCGTCGCGATCGCCGCTCCAATCTCAGGGGCGAAGAAGGGAACCCATCATCCTCGCCGAGAAAATTGACCGTGTAGGCCTAACGAAGGAGAAAGAGAGAGCTCACGGCTCCCAGAAAAAGCCAATGGAGAAAAAACGGAAAACAGATTCCCCTGCAAATAACCGAGCGATAGAGCGAGAAAGTAGAGTAATAATAATAAAAGACAGAAGAAGAAGGGAAAGGGAAGAGAGCAGAGGTCGTCGGCACGGTGACAACGTCCGGTGCAAGGGCTCGGCACTCACTCGCATCCGCACTTCGTAGTCGGTGTAGCGCTTCTTGCCGAGTCCGTGGGTGATCGGGTTGATCACGTCGATCTCGAGAAAGTTCGCCGGGGCCGCGTAGGCGTCGTCCAGCGTCTGCTTCTTGACGTTGAGGCGGCGCGTCGCGTCGACCGTCGTGTCTGCCATGGCACGGAATTTTGACAACTGACGACGACGTCGACGGGGCTGTGCTGGCTAGGCGGTCAGCGTGACGGGCTGCTCTCACTCGTGCCGGGCGCGCAGCAGCAGCACTCCTCTACCCAGCCGCTGGATGGATCTGTTGAAGCACGCACCGGACGTCGGATCCACCTCCTCGCGAGCCGCCGGGATGTACTACGACACATGCACGGCCAGACCTTCGGGGGACGCAGTGCGCATACCACCGGACAAAGCGCAAGTGCGCCTGTGTTAATGCGCGACGAGGAATCCGGTTCTCCCCTTTCCCTCCGTCCCTTCTCCCTGGCCACGCAGCCTCTATATACACACGCAGGCGCTGCTGCGCGCGAGGCGCGAGAAGCTTTTCGGCGGGAGGCGATTGGCTGTTGCCGTCGGGGCGGCCGCGACCATTGGCGGCCTGCAAGCCAGTAGGCGTTTTTCTACTTTATCGACGTCTTACTTTCGCTGCAATTATTGTACTCGCGCGCGCTGTTGCAGCGATCGCGCCGTGTGACTTTCGACTTTTCTGCTAATTGCATTAGCGCGTGCAAGAGAACGGGCAGATGAGCTGCTTTCGATTTTTTTTTATTACTATTCTAATTCCGACTGTGCTGCTGCTGTTGACTGCGCGCCTTTGTCCATTCGTTCCAGTTTGTTTTGCTTCGGTGTATCGATGATTGGAGACGATTGCTTATGATTGTTTAGCACGAAACATTTCAGTCAATGACTCTTCGATTTCGCGCACTCAAGGACTGCGAAACTAGTTTCCTAAGGCTTCCCACCGACTTATTTAATTTCTTTTTATTATTACTATTTATATACACATTTATTGATTTCTTTTTTAGAGCTGATTAAAAAAAGTCAAGGTCAAGTATTAAAAATAATTCTTTTATTTTTACTTAAAGTAAGTATATTGGAAAGAAATCAGTAAAATAGACGGTACTCATTATAAATAAATATTAATATTTCATTTTAGCTATAAATCAGCTTGAAGCTTATAGTACCCCGCACCTGCAGTAATCTATCAAAAGTGAAAAGAATAAAAATAAAAAAGAGCAAGCAAAATTAGAGTAATAAAATATTTTAAATGGCTTCTTGAATCTTGACAAGCAGATATATGGGTAGAAGCAGTGCCTATAATAGCACGTAGGTGATTTCCGTGCGATTGGTCCGTTCGTTCGGAGCCGAGTTTACGCAGCGCTACAATTGGAGAAGCAGACGACGATGCTCCACCGCGACGAACGCGGCCTAAATGCTCGAAAAGATAGGCAAAAGGCTCCAATCCGATCTCGACAATCTACTGGCTGTCGGCCAGTGCCCACTGCCAGCACGAATCCGCAGAAGCAGATTTTTCTTCCGATCACGTTTGTTGCCCTCGACTCGAGCCTTCGGCGAAGGAGTCTCCTTTAGGTTTTTACAAGACGCACGGATAATTCGTCAAAATGGTTTTGGCGGATTTGGGGCGGAAGATAACGTCTGCGTTGCGCTCGCTGAGCAATGCGACGATCATTAACGAGGAGGTAGGTTATATTGGCCCCTTGTGACTGTGGTGAATATGTAAACAGATGTTGCATTAAGGATTTTATCTTCTGCTCAGGTGCTGAATTCTATGCTGAAGGAGATATGCGCGGCGTTACTTGAAGCCGACGTGAACATTAGATTGGTGAAAAATCTCAGGGAAAATGTGCGGACAGTTATTGACTTTGAAGATATGGCTGGCGGTCTCAATAAGAGGCGGATGATACAGAGTGCAGTTTTCAAAGAACTTGTTAAAGTAAGAACAACGGAGGCTCTTTACTGGGTTACAATTGACAGAACAATTTATTAATGTTCGTTTATTTCACTTTTAGCTGATAGATCCAGGTGTTAAGGCGTATCAACCAGTCAAAGGTCGACCAAATGTTATTATGTTTGTTGGTCTTCAGGGTTCGGGTAAAACGACAACTTGTACAAAATTGGCTTACCATTATTTGAAGAAAAATTGGAAGGCTTGTTTAGTTTGTGCTGACACATTCCGTGCTGGTGCTTACGATCAAATTAAACAGAATGCCACAAAGGCGAGAATTCCATTTTATGGAAGGTAAATTATATATTTATTGACTAACTATAAAGATCTAATCGTATATCATTATTTTACAGCTATACAGAAGTTGACCCTGTAGTAATTGCACAAGATGGTGTTGAGATGTTTAAAAAGGAAGGCTATGAAATTATTATTGTTGATACTAGTGGTAGGCATAAACAAGAAGAATCCTTGTTTGAAGAAATGTTGCAAGTTTCCAATGCAGTTGTATGTAGAAAGTTTTTAATGACTACATTTACAAATCAAAACAATTGTTAGAATGTAATGTATCATTTTTGCAGCAACCAGATAACATTATTTTCGTCATGGATGCAACAATTGGTCAAGCTTGTGAATCTCAGGCTAAAGCTTTCAAAGAACGTGTTAATGTTGGTTCAATTATTATAACAAAATTGGATGGACATGCAAAAGGTGGTGGAGCATTATCAGCGTAAGTTCTTTTAGAGTAGGAGAATAAACCACTAGCTTAATTCGAATTTTTTATTTAATATTATTTACAATTTATAGAGTTGCTGCTACACAGAGTCCAGTTATATTTGTAGGAACTGGAGAACATATTGATGATCTTGAACCTTTTAAAACAAAACCATTTATTAGTAAATTGTTAGGTATGGGAGATATTGAAGGATTGATCGATAAGGTTAATGAGTTGAATTTAGATGATAATGAAGAATTATTAGAAAAAATTAAACATGGCCAATTTACATTAAGGGATATGTATGAGCAATTCCAAAACATTATGAAAATGGGTCCTTTTTCACAAATTATGGTATTTGATTTACTTATAATGTACTTTAAGGTAAAAATTTTAAAAACAAATTTAAATGTTCTAATGTTTTTATTTTAAAAGGGTATGATTCCTGGATTTAGTCAAGACTTTATGTCAAAGGGAACTGAACAAGAATCAATGGCAAGACTGAAAAAGCTTATGACCATAATGGACAGTATGAATGACTCTGGTTAGTACTCATTGAATAAAATTTTCAAAAAATATTCAGATTTTTATAAAATAAATAACTTTGTAGAGTTGGACAGTAGAGATGGTGCAAAATTATTCAGTAAACAGCCTGGACGAATTGTAAGAGTTGCCCGAGGTTCCGGTGTCACAGAAAAAGATGTTAAAGATTTAATTGCTCAATATACGAAATTTGCTGCTGTGGTTAAGAAAATGGGTGGCATCAAGGGTCTCTTTAAGGGAGGAGACATGACGAAGAATGTAAATCCTGCTCAAATGGCTAAATTGAATCAACAAATGGCAAAGATGATGGATCCTCGAGTCCTTCATCAAATGGGTAAAATAAAATAATTTTAATGACAATAATGTTTCCTTAAATTATTAACTTATTTACTTAAACTATGCAGGTGGAATGTCTGGACTTCAAAATATGATGAGGCAATTGCAACAAGGAACAGCAGGAGGTTTAAGTAATTTAATGGGAGGTTTTGGAGGACATTCTTGAGAATAATTACATTGTGGTAAATTTGTTATGAGTTTTTCTACTATTAATCAAGCAAGGAGATAAGATGACTTACAAATCCTCAAATGAATAGTTAAAATAATCACGATTTTATACTGTAAATTAAGAGTTACACATTTTTATGAGCCTCTAAAAACCAATCCTATAATGAAAAAATTAAAATATGTATGTACATACATGTGCCTATGGGTTTGGTATTGTATTGAATTTTGAAGTCTACAGTTTTATATGTTTTCTTTTTAGAAATATAAACTTTATTGTTTGCTTCTTGTATTATACAAAACGAAAGAATGAATGGATTTATTGTGAAATGTTTTTGAATGAATGAGAAAAGTAAAAAATGTATGTGACTAATAATAGAGAATTAAAAAAAAGTGATGGAAATATAGAATATTTGAAATCAATGGCATGTGTTTTCATTTTTCCATTACTAGAATACTAACTACAATAGATAACATTTTTCAACTAAACATTGTTAGAATGATAATAAAAACAATTTATTTCATACAATAGAATGCAGTAAGGTTTCTTTTCTGTTTTTAATAATATATAAATATATAAGAAATAAATTATGAAATTGCACCTACACAAATGAAATAAATATCTGCGCAGGACCATTCGCTATCATCATCTTGAATGAATGTATAATTTCATTGTATATAAAGGTATTATACACACCAGACGTATTATATGTACGCGAAAGTATACCCTGATTACCCAGAATCTAAACAGATGATATATATACCTAAGTTACAAGTAACCTCTCAAATTGGTATTCTAATCTCTAATGCGTTTTAAACAAAAATAAGATATTTAAGGTATTTGTTGATCATTTAATATTATTAAGATTTTATGTTAATTGAAATGGCTACACAGTGAAAATTATTTTTCTAAGCTATTAAGTAAATTTAAAAAATAAAATATATAAGTTTAAAAATAAAATTTATTAATAATGACCTGAATATGTGTTTTACAGTAATAAGAGATCAATTTAAAAAAAAAACAAAGGCAAAAAAAATGAGTGAACAAAATAATGAGAATAAAAAATATTCACCCGGAGATGGCATTCGATCTTTAAAAAGTACACCAATGTTCCGAGCCATTAATTATGAACTTTATGTTAAACCAGTAAGTACCAGAAGTCTTTGTATGATAAACAATGAAATCATGTATAATTTATTTTGCAGAATAATGTTATTATGGCCATAGGTGTGTTAGCAATGACTGGGTGCATGGGTTACATATTTTATATGAGGTCAAAGTATGAATCTATGGGCTATTACACAGCTGTTGAAGCCGATGGCTCAGAAACATTCAAGAAAAAAGTGTCAAAATGGGAAATGTAATTTATAGTATTCAATTGTGTACATATGAAATTTTAATTTATTTATGTATAGTGAGAATTTTATTATAGAAAATTAAATGAGACAATATTTTTAAATACATCTTTATTATTGAATCTGATATATATTTTACAAAACTACTTAACAATATTTTTGTCTTGTTTTAAACAGTAGATATATAAACGAACATTGGGTCATAAATATAACTGTATACATTAACACATCAAAATGCTAATACAATGTGATACACTTAATGCAAAACTTAATAAGATTAACTATTACTGTCTAAGAATGTGATAAATTAATTCATTCTTATTACTGCTTATTTTTTACAAATACTTGAATATTGGACAAGTATAACATTCAAATACATTTGTTTTATATTTTACATAGACAAATTATTTCAATTGTGGATTACAAAATTAATCAAATTGACTGCCTTTTAAGCTGAGATATACTCATATAGAGTACAAACCATTATTTTCTAAACATGATTGGCAGTATACAGCTATTTTTTTACAATTTCTAAAACATTCTATTTTATTGTTATTATTATCATTACCACGTTTAAAGAAATCTTAATAAAAATAGATTATTGTAATTCTTTTTTCAACATAATTTTAAATTCTATTGTTGGTATTGCACAGTAATAATATCTAACATCATACTGAAATTTTTTATAAACTCATATGTACACTTGTACAGTCCAGTTGCTTTGGTTTTACTATTTGGATTCAAGAAATAATTATTAATATACTTCTAGCATTCTTTCAGTAAATTATGCAAATAATCATTTCGATGTGTGGTTCTTACTGAATAATTATTGTGACAAATTTATGTTTGGATTAGCACTTTAAAAACATGATCATCTTAAAGTATTGTTAATAGAGAGTATATGTTTCAAAAAATATAGTTAGATTTCAAATAATCAATATGTTTGCATTGACACTTGTCTCTTTCAAAATGAAATTCAAATTTCACCAACAAATTACAACAAGGCTTTGTACTTTACATGTTGTTTAAATCTACACATTAAAATTAATAAAAGTATTAATTCAATATTTATATTTTGGTCACAGCATCATGAATAGCCTCTGCTACATAATCCAAATTGTTTTCATTAAGACCACACATGTTAATACGCCCACTTTTCAATAAATAAATGTGATAATTTTTCATTAGATGTTCAACTTGTTTTTCTGCAAAACATTTTATTATGTTAAAATACGAGTTTATTTTTAGTGTTTAACTAAAAAATTAAATAATTAAATAATTTACCTGTAAGACCAGTGTAGGAAAACATTCCAATTTGGTTGATAATGTGTTCCCAAGTACCAGGAGTTTTTAATTTTTGCAATCTCTCATAAAGGCCTTTTCTCATTTCTTTTATTCGACCAGACATTGTAAGGATGTGGTCTTTCCTATTAAAAGAAATCAATGAATTAATACATGTCTCTTAAAAAAAAAATTATATTTTTTTAGAAACATACCATTGATTATAAAGATCTGAATTAGTCAGTACAGAACTAACTATTTTTGCCCCATGACTAGGAGGATTACTGTACATTCCTCTTACAATAAGAGTAAGTTGTGATTTTATTTCAGTAATTTGTTTCGTATCATTAGTTACTAATATCAAATTGCCTACTCTTTCATTGTACAGACCAAAATTTTTTGCAAAACTTTGAGTACATATAAACTCAATGCCTCGAGAAACAAATAATCTTACAGCATAGGCATCACGATCTAAATCTCCACTTGCAAAGCCCTAGAAAATGATGTTCATTAATCAAATTTTTTTATCAAATTTAGTCAACTTAAATATTGAAAACTAATTACTTGGTAGGCAGTGTCAAATATAGTAAACAAATGTTTTTCTTTAATCACATCAGCAATTTTATTCCACTGTTCCTCACTTGGATCACAACCAGTAGGATTATGTGCGCATGCATGCAGTATGATAACAGCATTTTTTGGTGCAGATTTTAGGTCTTCTAGCATTCCTTCAATATCTATACCACGAGTTTTTGGGTTCCAGTAACGATATTCACAATTTTTTTTGAAACCACCATTCAAAAAAATTAACTTGTGGTTTTCTGTAAAATAAATTGGTGTATGGATTAGATTATAAATAATGTAAAATAACATTTATATCAGAATAAAAAAAATTTACATTAAAAATATAAATCCTCAGTCCTTACCCCAAGTAGGTTTACTGTAGTAGAACGTATCAAAATGCAATATACGAGCTAAAAATTCAGCAGCTACTCTAAGAGCACCTGTACCAGATAGAGTTTGCACTCCAACTGCTCGACCTTCAGTAATAGCTGGAGAATCTTTACCTAAAGCCATAGCTGTAGCTGCTTTGCTAAATGAATCTAAACCTAATACAGGAAGATATTCATGGTTGAGGGATTCATCAGCTGCTAAGGCTGACTCAACTTTTTTTACAACTGGTAACACCCATGGTTTTCCTTCACTAGTTCTATAAGCTGAAATTCATTAGATATAGATGTAAAAAAAAAACTAATTAATAATAATAAAATAATATCAACAAAGAAAACTACTATCTAATTTAATACATCGACATAGTAATCATTTTGATACATGCAAATGTTTGTTTTTGCTAAAAATAAAAACTTGATCACACTTGATCTTGTTGAGCGAATACAATGTGAAGGTCATTACAAAGATCTTTTAATTGAGGAAATTTCCAACTGACCGATGTATAAACTTTGATAAATATTAGTTTCCTAATCAAAATTAAATTGTAAAGAAAGTTTAATTCAACACTTCTAATTAAACGTAAGAGAGTACAAATTAAGAAATGAAAAAATTAAATTACCTCCTATAGTTAAATTGACTTTCTTTTGCTGAGGGTCATCCTGAAAGGCCTTCGAGAGAGCAAATACTTCAATGGGAGGTCCCAATTCGATTCCCATGAAAACAGTACTCATCTTCGCAATTTAGAGCTTATTACCTTAAAAAAAGAGGACAAAAAAACAGTTGAATAAAGCAAATACGTTTTCGCTCTCGACGAACGGAAGGATGACTGCAGTCGACAGTACTCATAAGTACTCGACGATCATCTGTTCAATGCCAACGTAACACTCACCTTATCGACTTATCAAAAAACACTATATAATATTTCTATCGCCTGATCAAGCGGCGCAAGAAACAGTTTATGACTATTTAGCGATCTCGTAGCTCCGGCAATATTTTATCTGCTTATAAAGCAAAAGAAGAGGGGAACTTATGTCCGCGGAAACTCAAACCATCTGTGTAAACAGAATCTATGCGTAGATTAAAGGTAGATAGTGTTTTTACTATCATTGTAATGATAATCACCTCTTGCCTCACTTTCTCTGTCAAGCTCTTTCGCAAGCTTCCAGCCACTCGAGAGTTCTAACCTCCCCGGGATAAATAAAGCGCACGTGGTATGATGATAATGAATTTTCCTTTTTTTTATTTGCGTATCAAAATTAGATAAGATATAAAATCACTTGCGCGCTTGGGTTTTGCGATGCGCGTCAGAGGATGAATGATGATCTCTCATCTCTGCTCAAAATTATCTGTTTGTAAGTGCTTCAAGATAACCTTGCGAGTCACCTTTCTTTCATCTTTATCTCTTCGCGGAAAGCTCTGCTGGAATGCATATATGATGCGAGTGAACATGCCTATACCTGCGAGTATTTCGTAAAACTTACGTAACATTCAAAGTTATTGAATTTGAGGATGAGTAATAAATGTAGGCTAAGTTGTTATTCCTTGTTAAGGATTAACAATGAATTATAAATATTGTAATTTAATTAGCCTACGGTTCCTATTTTTTACCTTCATTATTCACTTGAATAATAAAGTAATAAAGTAGTTTCATAATATAAAATTCTAACAAACATTATTTTATCAAACAATAATACAACAAGATACATAATTAATATACTGCAAGGTAAATGTAAATTTTAACGATTTATACAATTGCTAATCTATAAAATTTCGTTTTTGCAATCAGCTGATGATTATAGATTTCTTATTTGTTCTCGATTGCGATTTCTCCTTGAGATTCGTCGTATTTTTTTACGCAAAGTAAATGAAGACCACCGGCTGTGCACACACGATAAACAATTTAATTTTCGTGATTAAATTCTTATTTCTCGATTTTATTACTTAATTAAGTTAAATTTACAACGCATATTTTGTTATGTATACTACTGAAATTTTTGTCTATATTAAATAAAAACGCTTTCTGTAAAAATTATACATTTTAAAAAAATACTTTATCGTAACATTTCTAAAAAGGAATCAAGATATGGAATTGAAAATAAAAAGAAGCAGTTTGTTTTTAATTTATACATTGTTTTATGTCTTTATTAAGTTTTCTATAAAAACGGTTTAAATGATGTATGAATACTAGATTACAAATTTCCTATAAATCAAAGAATAAGTAAGATACATATACAATAAATACTTATCGATTCGGCAACATTACAAGTAAATCGGCAGTGTTACCCTTACGCAATTCATATTAGAGAGTCTTGTTTTGCATTTTATTGTTAATGTAAGTTATTAACATAAATTTTCTTATCCGACAGTACAGTACTGTTGAAACGATCAATTACTCATTTTTTTTTTTGGAATTGCAACGATCTGTAAAATCAATACTTATAAAAAAAGAGAAAACGTTTTTTTTCTGGCACCTCACAATTAAATAGCTAATAGAACTTTCAATGCTCTAAGAAGCGCCCTGGAACAAATGACTAGTACAGACACATTTTTTTCCTTATGTGTTCAAGTCCCTCTTCTCTGAGACCACGTCTTAGAATGATGATACAGAGTTGTTGCTGGACCGTGAAAATTAATTATGTAATTAAATTGTACACGTAAATAGGAATAAATAAAGATTGGAGTTCACTCCCGAGCCATCGATACGACTTTCTCTTCTAAGCGTTTCTCATCTTAAAATTGACGAATTCCTCCTACGAACGGCAGTGTAATAATCTTCTTTTAGTTTCGTATAAATCAAATGCAGCGTATTCCGTACAATTTTCACTAGTGGTTAGCACGATTGAACATAGCGTTATATCATAAAAATTATTAATTTGCCTTATGTTATGTAAAATACTCTTTCACGATTAAAAAGTACGAGTAATAAAATATGTACACACATTCATACACGACAAGTACATAGTACGCGTTTGGTTAAACCTATGGCACTGACATTTGACCTTTCAAAGTATTGCCACACGCATTTTCTCAACGCCGATTTTTTTTTCTCATTGGAAAAAAATCAGCCTTCCGAATTCACAACAAAAATTGTCAATTCTCATTATTGTCTTGTAACTACCTAGCGTAGAATTTGAACTATCAGTAAATGCAGTTCACTTGCTGCGTTAGGTTTGACGTCTAAGACGGTAAGACGTTTAGTTTTAAGCCTGGCGAAGGCGTACAAAATCCACAATAACCACCGCACTTTCCAATCACGTGTTGGTTGTTCTGTAAATAAAAAGAAATTAATTGCATTAGTATCAGGTTATTACTTTTATTATTATAAATGAAGTTCGTGGTGTATCTTACAATTCGATTAATGACAGCGTAAGCCATTGTCTGCTTTGGCCAGTGAACGTCTGGTGCCAACATTAAATATGTACCACTTAGATTGATACCAAATCTACCTTGCGGACACTCCAATTGGCTGTAACAGTCACCGGCCTTTCCAAATTCGATATTGTGTTTACCCATCGTCATGGAATATCGAAAGTCATCGGCTGCAGAAGAATAAAAAAATTTAAATTATGATTTCGACAGTTGATCATTGTTTTATTTCTAATGATAATAGTAATAATAATTACGTATTATGTGCAATGTATGAACGTTGATCCGGACTCTCTTAAACATCGTTCTACCGGAAACATTATCGGAGTCGGTCATACATTCACAACTTTCATTTCTTCTTCCTTCGTAAGGGCAAGTGCGAGGATTTCGTAGCCTGAAACAAAAATAGATTATTTTACAAACTATTTTAATTTTTAATTAATATATTTGAATAAATTATTCAATTTCCACAGTTATTTTTGTCTGTTTTATTTAACCTTTAATAAATATAAAAAGTTTATATTTTTCCCATAGAAGCTGTGATAAAAGCTATTTTTATTGTACAGAGAACACTGTCAACATGTTCAATATTAATTAAATCATTAACTAAAACTAATATACAAAATAACTACAATCAAATTCAGTGTCTTTCTTTGCTCGTTTGTTTTTACTTCTGTGTATCAAGTATAGGGAATAGTTGGTAAGTACAATTTACTATTATTAACTATTCCCTACACGTTACATCCTTTGTGTACATTATAAAAGATGTTAATAAAGGGACAAGAGAATTGCTTCTTAAAGAACAATTTTGTTTGTTTTTGTTTTTGCAATGGCATTGTAAATCGACGAATAGGAAGTTGATCAATGATTGCTTCCCATACCGTTTGTCATAAATCTCCGCATAGTTCTCCCGTTGGCCAGTAGGCAGAGTAAGATACTCTAGGGGTTCGGGGCCCCGCATGCCATGGCAGTAAATCGACATGTATCGTCCGCCAACGAAAAGGATATATTCGCCGTCGGTATATGCCTTTAACCGTGACTGAACCTCGATGCAGGAGGTCGGCCCGGTGCAGGGCCTCCGATTGCATTTGCGTTTGCGCTGTGGCTTTGGAGTTGATGAACAGAAGCGTCGCCGTACCCTCTTGTTTCCCTCCCGACTGTGACAGATGAGCCGCCGCGTTTGTCTGCCCTTGCCACCGCAAGGCTGTGAGCACTACAATGCACAGACACAGACAATTTATAAAGGATTCACCAGTTGGGTTACCTTCATTAGCTTCATAGCGCTTTTATACTTTTCTCCAGTTGCCGGTCTCCCAGTAGTACTTGTCCGAGCAACCTCGAATCTTGCACGCCTGCTCGCTACTAGGTTTGTTCGACTGGGAACAGCCAGTCGTCGGACTCGGATCCAGCCAGCGGAAGCTGTTTACTCGATGGCAAGTTACTTCTCGGCGACGTACTCCATTACCGCAGCTCGCAGAACACTTAAACATATCGGATTTTTTTTATTTCCTGTTTCAATGTTCATAATTATTATTTTTATAGCTATTCAATGCATTAACATACGAAAGCACAAATTTATTAAGAACGTAACATCCCTTCGTGAGCCGTAAATGAGGGACTACTCTCATGCAATTAGTAAAACAATTTTATCGATGCTCACCTCGCTCCAAGCACTAGTTCGCCACTTATAAGTTGCCAAGTTGCGCGAATTTTTGTCTTTGCTTGGTTGGCACGGGTTCCTCTGACACTTTTTGGCATGTCGGGGCTTCGTCTTTTCAGAGCAGTCGCTGTCATTCATGATTTCACCACGTAAATCTTGGCATAGTACCTGCCGATGCTGGTATCCATCGCCACAGTGGACATCGCACTGCGAAACATTAAAAAAATTCAATTTACTCTGTCAATTAGTGTCATAATTAGTTAATATTCATCGATTTCTCTGTTTACCTGACTCCAATCTCCTGTTTTCCAAGTTGGACATGGGTGCTCATTACACGCGACAAGTGAACTTCGAGGACGTCTTTTCGCATCACAATAGTCAGCACTTGGCGCAATTTTGCCAGTCTCCACGGAAATGCATCTTACAATTTGATTAGCGAGTCCACCACCGCAAGATTTTGAACACTAGTGGCATAAAAAACGTAATTACTCGTTAAGTTACACTTTAACAGAGAGACAAGTATATATTTAACTGAGTCATTACCTCTTCAACGCCTTCCGGTATCCATCGGTAACCGGAGCGGAATGTAATTCGATGACTGTCGATGTCATTCTCGTGCGGTGGAATATCTTCGGCTGGCAAGTTGGACGAGTATGTGACAGGCACAAACGGGGCCTAAAAAGGAAAAATACGAGTTAACAATGAGAAACAAACATTTTAACGTAGATTCCATTAAAATAGAATGTACCTTAGTTGGGCAAGGCTCGGCGGCACAGCTTCTGGAATGGGCAGGCTTAGATGTGGGATCGCAACCCCTGGCCAGCGAGCCGTTTGTGTACGTGCACTCAACCGCCCTATTACTGGTACCGAGACCGCAGCTAGCTGAACACTACAAAGATATAACAATTGATTAAGAGCTCATCACTAGTCGGTGTAAAAAAGTCGATCTTTAAAGAATGGACTATGTAGGATACCTGACTCCAAACTCCAGACTGCCAAACAAGACAAGGACCTGCATCACAGCTTTCAGATACAATCGCTGGGATACCTGAACAGCGCGTGTGATCTACTACGCGACTCTCAACTTGACACCAGTGATACCTCTTACGCTTGCCCATACCGCAACTCACGGAGCACTGAAAAAAACGGGATTTTAATAATTTAATAATCGCTTATATACGGCCTTAGAACTAGTTTTGGTACATATCTACACGAATAGAATAAAAATTTACTCGTCCACGTTTAAATAATTAATAGAGTTTAGAAAAAATAACTTACGGGTGACCACTCAGAGAAGGCCCACTTGGGGCACGGCTTGAGAGGACAAGCTTGACGCGTTATTTTAGTATGGCTGGGAGGACACTTGTCCTCGGGTACGACGTGTCCCTCTCTGTCGACGCACACGGCCGACCTGTGTCGGAGGCCATGGGGCCCGCAGCTGACTGAGCAGGCACTCCATTCGCCGTACTGCCAGTGAGCGTATTCACATGGACCAACACAGGGTTGATGGCTTCTCGGCGGTTCCAGATGATCGCAAGCATGCGGTTGTAACAGTCGATGTGCTCGCGACATAGTGCGTGAAATTAGCACACATCGATGTTTCACGTACATTGTTCCTGGGCCACAGTGGCTTGAACACTCCGATGTCGTATTCGGCTCCTCCTGCCATCTACGATAAATCGTTTTAGCGTACATTTGTATTAAGTATTTTGCCACTTATCTTTGATAATTATGTACAAATGTGTTTGAACAAATAAAATAAAGTTTCAGTTCTTTTGTAAATCAATAATGTATGAGAAAACGGCAATAAAAGTAATGAATAAACCACTACGTACTGAAGATCGCAGTGGGTGTTGCAGCGACGACTCTCCTCGCGGGGTTTATCCTCCAATGGGCAGTAGTCATCGGACATGATGTCCTGACTTTCAACGCCTCGACACTGGGCTTTGCGATACTCCATGCCGTGACACATGCGATCACAGGATGTCCAGCTGCTAAGTACCCACATATATCTGTGTAGAATTTTCTTCGGTACTGTATACTCGTACACGATTTGTGGAGGACTCATATTACCTACAGATAGAACCTAAACAAATTTTTTAAATTATTTTATTATCTTCTTTTCAGTAAAAAAAATGCAAAAGTGTATTTTCAGCGTTTGGGTGAAATAAATTATCCCTAATACATTATCACTTTCTTGTCAGTAATATATCGCTTGACTTACTTCAAGGATAAGATCATTGTGGATGGGCCTGGAACTGTTGAGTCGCTCGACGACTTGCTCGGGTCCGCTGTACTCGATCGTTACTCCCGGATGGACGATCACTCTTCGATGCATCACCACAAAGTTACCGTTCAGTATATAACTACCGTGCTCTTTCAGTCGAAGAACTGCGAATAATTCATTTTAATTATAAAAAAATGGTCTAATGCAACATTTATTTAGTTTTTAAACAAATTTATCTACGGAACAAATATCCGCTGCTTGTAAGTAGAAATCTCAAGTGGAACGGATAAACAAGCAGTGACGATAAATACGACAAGTAGATAAAATTGACAGAAATTAATAGACAACTAGAATTAGTAAGGAAACAGTTAAAGTGATTAGTGGTATAAATAATTTATGACCATTGCATTAAATTCATATCGCGCAATATAAGTACACACACGAATAACTGGAATGCGCGTACGCAAAATATTATTCTCACAGTGCTTCTCATTTCTTACACAACAGTACATTTATTCCTCTATTTATTTTCTGTCGCGGTCTTATTTTTCCTCTTACAATCCGTTCCCGATAAAAACACAGGATAAATTAGTGAGTTGTTCCGAGCAAAAAAGAAAGGCATGACCTCTAACAGTCAGTCGCTTAGAGTTAGGTGATATACAAATCATCCCTCACCGAGATAATTGCTGTCGTTATACGAGCCCATCCATCCGTACTGCCTGATGTCAATGTAGCTGCTGCCAGCTGGTATCTTAGTGATCCTGGTGTAGCCGTACTCGGTGGCATTGTAGGTGCCGGTGATTCGCTGGCAGGTTGAGTTGTCGCCGCGGCACACGCCACAGGTATCGAGTGCCGCCGAGGAGTTGAGCTCGTGATCGCAGCCGGCGGGCTTGCAGTGGCCGTTCACGCAGACGTGGAAGGTGTCCGGGCCGCAGGGTGTGCCGTCGATTACCTTGTCCCGCAGCATGTAGTACTGATTGCCCGCCATTTGGCAGTACAGCTTGCAACGGTCCTCCGGTTCTACTGCGAGTCAATATACGATTGTAATAACTTTCAGTAACTGCGAACGAATATTCGAGAAACGGTACTTACTTCTGGTGTACTTGGCATGCCACGTGACGTTCTTTGGCAGGTTCGGGATGTTTAAATTGTTGTTGTTGAACTTGTCGCACTGTTCCTCTCTATCGAATTTAAAGAATACAATATGAGTTATATTTTATTTTTCTTAAGATTGCGATTTATCATGTAACTAAAAATGTACTACATAAGTTAAACGTTTTTAAGGCAGATATTTTAATACTACCTTAACAACAAAATCTCACTAAGAATTCATCATACAATTTGTTCAGACAAAATTTCTTTTAATAATATATTAAGCGTCTACAAACAACATTCATTTAAAATTATTCAACCCTTCGAAAGCGGAGTGCAACGGACCTAAAGTCGGGCGATCCAGGTGGACACTCGTTGGTGCCGCAGCTGCGATACTGGACTTGCTCGCCGACACAGTAGTTGCCACCATGTTGGGGTGCCGGGCTGTTGCACTCGCGATACCGCTTCTGGATGCCGCCGCCGCAGGTGCGCGAACATTCGCCATACGGGCTCCAGGCGTCCCAGCCGCCGTCCACCGGCTCCAGATCCTCGCGAGACACGCACTCGCCTTGCTGGCACCACTTGTCCAGGCCGCATAATGTGCCGTCTGCCCATGGCATGTGTTGAGTGTGACACGAGCTGCTGTTACTCGAGTAGCTCCAGTGTGGGATGGTGCACCATAGCCGCTTGCATACCTCCTGCAAGCATAAGCGTCACGTTTATAGTGATGCAGGTGACTCTTGATTTTTGTTAGATTTATTTGTACTATTTTAGTTTCATTTTGTTTTAGGTTCTTAACTCGTAAGGAGAGAAGCGCGGGTGCTAGTCTCGAATTTGGTCCGAAAAATCATAGAAAGATAAATTTACGTTGTTGGATTTGCTGGAAGAAATGAGCCTTTAGAGCAGCGTTAATTAATTGGAATTGATATGAGATCATTATCAACTATTAAAAAATATTAAGAATAATTATTAAAAAAAAATTTTATTTTATTCTTCGTTAATTATTTTTTTTTAACTTTTATAGCGTTATTTTCATGAAATTAAAATGTGTGAAAACACATTTTCCCTGAATTTTTAATGAATATCTTCTATTTTAATTTCAATGCTTCGTTCAAGTACATAAAGAGGCGAGGGTTCATTAATTTTGATCAAAGAATCATTTTCAGAGCTTGGGCGAAATCCAGAATTTGTAATTCTCGCTTCTACTTACGATTGCACATTATACTATTGATTACCTATGCCAAAAAAGTATATTTATGTCTACATTTCAACTACAGAATTTATTAAATTGTTTACGTTACTAAAGTTTGGATAACTGACTGAGTATTTGTATCTAAAAGAAAAAAAAACAAAGAATTTTTGTGTTTCTATTTGCAATTTGAATGTACTTGTACAATAAACTAAAATTCGCTTGTAAATAACATGGAATTACTTTTAAATTTTTCAGCGTCTAACCGTGAATTACATTCCAATAAAAAATTATTGCGCAACTGCAACAGAGTAGTTCATTCAATACAATTAATATCAGCACTATCCATTTAAGCCCGTCGTCGAGTGCAGAAGTGCCCGCATACACGTGCAAGCTGTTCTGCGGTCTCGGACTGCGTATATAGTAATCCACTCAAAACCCCGAAGGCTTTCGCCAACCGGCTTCGGTCGCCCTCGGGGTGCACAAATCGTCCGTGAATCGCAACGCACGCCTAGCCACGGCCTTATAATCCGCGGGTGCGGGCATATACCTCGTTCGCGATAGCGTTTTTTCTAACGGTGAATTCTTAAGAAGCGAGCTTTTTTTATCGTTGATTTTATTTGTTTTCGTATAGTGTTCATTTGAGTTCTTTAAATTAACATGCATCTGGCTGAATTTCGCAATGATTGTTCGAAAAATAATTGTAAAATTTATCGTGTGTACTGATAACGACAACCTGGTAAGTTCGTGTAATTGTATTCTGGCGATATCGGGGGAAAAAAACGCGCTGATACGAGGTGTATGGAGCAACAGCGGCGCGGGGGTAGCAGCGCGGGCATTGCTTATAAGCTTGCGAGTTGTCTTACTGTGTAACTTACCGTCACCTACCATGTGGGGACAGATCATCGAGTTCTTGCCGTAGACGAGCTCGCACTGCTTGTCCTCGGGATACTGCTCGCCGGGCTGACGGCTACTGTAGGAGCGCGGCATTATCTCGTTACTCCGCGGCTTGTCAAGCAGGCAGTGACCCAGGCCGGCACTAAAACAGTTCCATTTATAAATATTGAGTACTTCCTTGTGTTTCTTTATTTTTTTTTAATCAAATGCTTGTTTAGTCATATTATTTAACTTTACATATGTAACCTAAATTAATAGCAGCTCGTACTAAACATTTTTTTATTTTTATAATGAAGTTTATGTTGAAATCAACAATGCAAACATTTTAAAATAACCACTGTACTTTGCACAAAAAATTAAAAAATTATTTATTTATATAAATAAATCTTTTATCTTTTCTCTAGACTTTATTCATATAAATAAATCAAACAGAAAATTTAAATAATATAACGAAAATTAGTAGTGTCGATGTGAAAAATAAAAGCATAAAAAGGAGTGCTTTATTTTGATATTCGCAACTAAAAGCGAGCACTTATTTGCGTCGTCGCGCTCTCTGGAATAGTCCCCCCGTCGGTAGCCCGGAGGGCACGCACGTCGGGCACGACGCACGAAATTGGTCGGCGCGTAGTCCAGCTATTCTCATACTTCATCCCGGAATACCAGCGCAGCAGGGTACTCACTCGAAGAAGTCGGTGACGTAGTGTCTGGAACACTTGGACCACTCCCAGGGATCCGTATCCTCGTCGAGCATGCGAGACATGATGTTGCGCACCCTCGAAGGGTTCCTGAATCTCGTGCACTTCGTGTCGTCGTCGTGCGGCATATTTAGCCTAAAGAACACACAGAACATTACATGAGAGAGCTTATAAAGCCGCCACTATTCGCCGAAATCGCCTGAGACTTTGACTTTGCTCTTGCTTCGCGTGCTATTAATAAAACTCGGACTCTTGCCGCGCTGTTTGCACCTTTGCTTTAAGCGCGCCCACCGGACCTTTTCATGCTTTGGCCGTTTTATTCGCGACCGCCGGAAAAACGACGGCATTCCGCGCTATCCTCGCTCTGACGTCGCTACGTGTTTTCGCGGATACGATTTCATTCCTGGTGGCGACTGTAAACTCGATCGAAAGAGACGCGAGTTTTTCGTATAAGGAAATTGCGCGCATTTTCGATTATTTTGTTGAAAGGAAAGGATAATTAACTCGATCGCGACTTTCTTTCGTTTGTTTCGTGCGAGCGTCGATGATAAAAAGCAGGGAGTGTCGGCATGCAGCGATATAAGTCTCCGGGCGCGGCGATGGATTTAACGCAGTCTCGTGTTTCTTACTCGCGCGTGCGACTTTTATTTATCATAAGAAAGCGAGCCCGAGAGCTTAAGCGACATCGGCGCGCATGGCCTGCAAGATTTATCCGTCGGATGTAATTCTGTCCGCACGATTATAAATGCATTTTTTACCGCGACGCTACTGCTTTGTGTACCTGCGATCGTGCGCTTAAAATATTTTATTTTTCACTTTTCACGGATTGCGTGTGGGCGATTCAAATGAAATATACATTTGCATGTACTAATAAACGAGTTTTTACGATTCTACGAAATTTTCAAGTATGTCTAGAAATTCTTCATGTTTTTTTTTAGAATTTGTTGCAAATAAAGATAATAACGCGTCGTTTCTAAGATAATATTTTTCAAACGAAGATAGATTCGTGAAATTTCACTAAAAATTAATGAAAATCATTGGATACAAAGAGCCATCATTTCATTCGAAAATATTTAGTTCAATTTGACTATAATTATAAATTCCTTTGGCGATAGTTCAGCGTGGTTGGGGATACTTACACATGGCCAATCTCGTGAGCTATGGTGAAGGCAGTGGCAAGGCCGTTGTCCTGGACAATGGTGCAGGAGGAGCCCGGCGAGCACATGCGGCCAAGCTCGGCGAGTCCCAGCGTGTCGCACTTGTGATTCTCGCTGTGGCATAGATTCTCCCTGCGGGTAACGAATTACTTGCTCAGATGACAATTAATCACAAACATCCCCTACCTAATAAATTATTAGAACCCTGATATCTTCCTTTTTAAACAAATTCACGAATTTTTTTTCTCTTGTTACTGGACTATTATCAAATTATCTTATATAGCGATAAAAAAATGTAGTAATAGTCCACTAAGGGTCTCTTGTAATGATAAGAGAATTTAATAAAAGCCCAGTAATAAGAAAAAAATAGAAATTAAAATTATTAAAAAAGAGCAAAAAATAGTTTGACAAATTATTAAAAAAAACGTCGAAACTTAATCCAGAAGCAGAATTTCCTTAAAAAAAAAAAAAAAAAAATTTTCAAGTATAATAAAATAAATCAAAACCAGTAAAAAGGAGCGAAAAATTGTTTAAAAAGACGTCGAAATTCAATCCGGAAGTAGATTTTCATTAAAAAATAAAGAAAATATTCACGACTACGGTATTTTATATACAACCGAGTAAGTATTCCGCGAATTGGCGTGCACTTAGCAGCGAGTTCGAATGAAAAACGCCATGAAAGGGTCACCGCTGGAGTACGAGATTACGCGGCACTCAGCGTGTAACGGATTCCGCGCATTCGCGTAAAAGCACAATGGTTTTGACTTACGGGTCTGTCGGGGAAGGAGCCGCACCATCGGTCCAGCTATTTTCGCGACAGCGCCGCGGCTTAGGTCTCTTTATATATATTGTTACTTAAAGCGCCTTTAATCTTGGCCTCCTCGACTCTCGTTATTGGCCTTCCACGCGCGGCGATATTTTACGGTGACATTTATTACGTTTTGTTTGCTTTGTTACCCATCCCCCCTCCTTTCTTTTTCATTATTCACGATGTTTTACGACTTTTTAAGTAATATACAAGTTCGTTCTGAATTGCTTGCGGTGCATTCTTAAATTAATTTTGTCAAATGTAGGTCGAGTAATACGACTAAAGTGCACGAGCTTAAATTTAGACGAGAAACGATCTAAATTTATTTAAATAAGTGACATTTACATACTATAAAGTATATACTAAATCATAAACTCACTCATTTGGCTAAATTTACAGTCTTTTTTGTACTAAATTCACAAGAAAGCCTAATTTATAAAGTCAAATAATACATTTTAAATAATTATATGAAAATTTATCAGTCATCATAAAAATTTTTAAGTAATTAATATTGCTAAGATGAGAATAATAATAAACTTCTCAATTTTAACGACAAAAATAATGCGTTATAAGAAATTACAAAAACTTTCTAAAAAATCATTATTTACATTGGCATAGAAACTAGAATTTTAAAACGTGGAAGTAGCAGAATAAACAAAATAGAGGGAGCCAAAAAAAATCGCGGCAACTTTAAAAGCGAGGAATGCCGAACGCTATTTAGGAGAGGCGCAAATAGCGCCGGCGGGCGCCGCGGTAAATCAAGATAGAAGAGCACGAACCTGGTGAGGAGGAGGGCAGTGTCGTGATGCTCGGGCGACGGCTCTTGGGGATTGTTGTCCTTCTGCCAACTGCAGAACATCCGGAGCATCTCGGAGGCGCTGATGCCATCGCTGCCTCGGTGCCGCTCGCCAAATACCTCGTGCACCTGCTTGATCTTGATCACCGCGATGCTTATCGGATTGCCGATCGAAGGACTCTTGTAGATCCGCGACACCTAAAACCAAGCAGATCGTCAAGTTTATCTGTTCGACTTATTCGCCTTCTTTAGATTTTTTAGCACACTGCCAATTCAATTTTTTTTAAATTTTATTACATGTTTCGAGGTGCTAATAATCTTTTTCGTTATTTTATTTAGTATAAAAGTATAAATAGTATAGTGCTGAGTAATGCTGATTTGTTTTTTATGGTAAATAATTTGATAGATTGTAGACAGTTAAAAGGATGGAATAATAGCTTTGATTTTTTTGCAATAAGAAATGCTTTAATAATAAATCATTCATCAAAATAAATCATGGAGATAGATTACAAAAACTATAGAAAAGTTATTGCATCGTATTTAAAAACAGATTTGTTAATAATATCAATATTTTTATTTACAACTGCTCTAGAATCTTTTATGTTCATAAAAAAATTCTCTACACTTTTTGTTCGACTGTGATTATTTAAGAAGAATTAATTTTTTTTATTGCATTATATCTACACTGTATAAATATCCTACTACTTGGTAACTTCATTATTGATAATTAATTTTAAGTTAATTAATATAAGACGGTATGCGTTGATTATTTTTTTCCACTCGGATTAAAAATTTGATAAACTATTTTATAACGTAAACAATTAAAAGATACTTTTTTACACTACAAATATTACGCTAATATTTTTCACATTATCCTACTTTATGTGACGAAAGTGTACAGTAATTACGCTAATCAAAGATAAATGGACAATTAAAATACAAAAATAAAGTAAAAAAAAGTTTGAACACGTAAAATGGTAACTCGTAAATCAAATAGAATTTATTGAGCTTTCAATCTAAATTGATTTCTCCCGTTCTAGAATCATTCACCTCGCTATCTCCGCACATGGGAAGGGAATTAGTGTTTCCAGAGATTCGAAAAAGTTGTCGCCGTTCCCTGGCCAAGTGTGAAAAGGCGAGACGTCCGCGTGCAATCTTTCCGCTAATCGTCGCCGGACGCGCGCAATGAGTTACGATCGGCAGGGGGCCGAGGGAGGGGGGTGGTTGGCGATTTGTTATGCCCTCACGGATTTTCACTCGGCTGAATTTATAGCCCGACGGCGTAACTTGCATTATATACGCACCGTGTTCATGAGGACGAAGATGTATCTGGTGAGACCCTCGCCGTGGTAATCTATCATCTTACCGTCGGCCACGACCATTATCTCGATGAAATACTCCCGCGGCAGGGCTCGCCTCGTTCTCCAACTGCCATAAATATCGAGATCGGAGCCCCGATCGCCCTCGCGTCGGTACGTATGCGCCTCTTCGTCGTAGTATCTGCGAGCACACCGAGAAACAGAGAGGACATCTTTTTATTTTGTCTCGTTCGCAGTCGTGGAACTTGCGCTAGTCGCGCTCGGGCCGAAGTGGTTCGACAATCTGTTGTGAGAAGTCGAACCGTTGTTCTCAGGGTCGAAGTGAAATAGAACTTCATTCGTAATTTGAGTATTCATTTTGTTCGTAATTTAATATTACACTTTATAAGATTCTAGTAATTGGGTTTTACACTACACAATTAACTATTTGCATTACATTAAATCGGCCATTCAGAAAAATAGCAATTTCAGCACAAAAATTAAAGTCTTTTTACAGATTTTATCTTTTTTATTAACTTTAGAAACTTTTCAGAATTTAGTTGGAACATGTTTTTCCTCGTATCAAAGTGAAAAATTTTGCCTCTTTAATTATGATTAAGAACGTTGAAGCCACAGAGAATGTAGTACTAATAAATTGTTAACAATAATAACAAAAACATAATCTTTCAAGAAATAAACTCGTGCTACTTCTTTACAAAAAAAAAACGAAAAAGAAAGTTGGATATATAAAAAAATGTTAATATAATTCCTAAAATTTGCACAAGTAATTTTTAATGTTATTTGGTAGAAATATTTAAAATTTACTCTACTGTTATTCGCATTGAACAAAATTAAGGCTGATTTATCTTCTAGTTGAAAAACTATTGACTGATAAAGTCTAACATTTTAGCATCATTGACTATTACTTTTAAGGAAATATCTCCCGCAATTTCAATGTAAGCTGTGATCTGCAGATTGTGTATGCTCTTCTAGTAAATGATTGTGGTGTAAGATTTCGTTAGATACTTCAATAAATACGGACATCATTCCTTTGTCTATTTTTCTGCAGTTACGTGTCTTACCGATAAGGAATGTTACTACTTAAACCCTGCACATTTCCATCGGGTTATGCTAATAAAAATTCCTTTTATGAAAGAACCAGAAACGCTGATAATTTCCTCTGAGATATGACGGAGATCGTAAACTTGCGATGTAGCGGAAAATTGTACGTGTTAACCACAATAAATATACACGGTTAACATTTTTTACACGAAACAATGTGTGATTTTCTTTCAAACAATAATTTATCTTCTTGTAAACGAGCTTTGTTTATGAACTCTTTAATGTACTGGCGAGATGATCGAACCACCTGCCTTCTAAAATATCACATGTACGTTATAAATGATTTACAAAAAAAAAGAAACTATTTACCTGCCACCTTCGCTCGTAACGGACCTGCGATGTCTCTCCTTATCACCGACGTAAGATTTAGCGATGTCGGAGACATCCTCGATGGCTATCCCAACGCCGTTCTCCTGGCCATTGGTTTCTGTAATTTAAACAAAACAACGATCGTTACTCCTTTATCTCCCTTTATTTCATTCGTTTTAATTGCACTATCTGCTCTGATAACGGAGGATTGAAACTCAAATCGCAAAAATCGTAACTTGTAAAATCGTCTTTTATTTTCAGATGCTCGGGATAGCTTAATCGGCGGTGCAAAAAAAATGCACCGGGAATCCACGCGGCAATGCGCGCCATTGCAAATTTTTAATTCGCGCGCCATTTAATTGGCCGCGAAGTAAATAAAAGTGTGCGACCCGCGGTGGCGATGATCGCTTCTTGCTTTTCTTCGTTAAACTTGCAAATTGAAACAGATTTAATTAAGATAAGCCCGTGCAAAACTGGAAACGGCGATAGCGTGCGCACGAGGCGCGTAACGAGCGGAATCGGACGGCGGCTCGTCGAATCGCCGGAAGCGAGCTCGAGTTTCACCATTCCAATTTACAATCCTTATTGATATTCCAAAAATGCATTCCACGTCATGCCCGAAACAAAAATGCGGGGGAAAAAAGGTATCGCTTCTTTCGTCGGAACGCTCACCATCCTTGGCGGCAATTTTCAGCGCATCGGTCGAAGATCTTTCTCTCTGTCTCTCTCGGGTGGCGCTGTAATTCCGACCGGCCGAAATTACGTGCCCGAAGGGGGAAGAGATTTCGAGGGCGGCGACGTAGTGCGGTGCGCATAATAAGAGCCGCGCGTGCGTTCGGTGACGCAACGCAGAGTCAACTACCTGCTTGCGATGCGAACGGCGAACCGACGGGTACAGGTGTTCGATCGCGCCTCTTCCAGTACGCGACACCGTTCTGGGATCAAGTGCTAGTTGACGATCGGGTCTAGTTCAGGTTGACATTACGCCAAATTTTTAACATTCTTTTTTATATAACGTTTTCTTTTTACAATTTTTTGATCGTACGCATTACAGTTTCTACTCGTGTGTGAAATCTAATTTAATAAATATTTCTTTTTTTATATAAATTTTGGTACATCTGTGACTTTTGTGCAGAACTGCTTATCTCAATCTTTATTTGAAGTTTAATGAACTTTTATCAGTTGGAAGTTAAAAACTTGTAATAACAGATAATATGCCGTGTTTATTTTATGAAGGCAGCTTTTAATTTTATTATTTGGATAATAAAAAGAATGGATTTCCAATTTATTGACTGAGAAGTCACAGGTATTAACAATTAGAAATATAACATATTCTAATTTCAATTAAAATAATATACCATATCACTGTTAAAAAGCTACTTTAAACAAGCAGTTAATGTTAATGAGTTGAGACTGTCATATTATAAAGTTAAAATAATTACAGCACTAATTAAATGTGATCTATTAAGTGATTTCCCATATCCATGCAACATTTTCCTGATGTAAAGGAAAAACAACCCGCCGCTCATCCGGTTTACGCTTCTTCCTAATCGAAGTTTAAACAGCCATAGTTGTTAAACTATTTTGGCCGGTAGCGTCGAAAGCTCATAAATCGTTTTTTATGATGCAAATATTCGAAGAATTGCGTGCCGCCTCTCGCCCCCTGTCCTATTTGTTTTCCTAAGAGTCCGCACCTCGGGCGTTCGAAATAGACGCGCAACGCAGTCGCTGCTTTTTTATTTTCTCTCTATTCTCTCCGAATGCTGGGAGAAATATTAAAAGAACGCGAGCCAATTTATTTGCAAATTTAAAAGCGCCAACCTTTCGGATGCGCGTTGATTGCGCTGCCTCCTCCTGGGCTACAATCATACAATTTTCTTAACAACTGCTTTTTTTTTCCTCTCCTTCCTCGTAAACCCGACAATTTCAGCGAGACGTTGATTACGCTTTCTTCAAATTACGCACGGCTTGTACAAAGGCTCACGTCGAGATTCAAATCGAGCGCGGATGAATTCATCGGCAATTTTTCATCCGCTCTAATCTAAAACAATCTAAACCTTCGGTGAACTGCGCGGAGAACTTTACGACCTGAAACGGAGGGGAAGCTGCTTATAGAAATCGCGGAAGAGCCAAGAGAGTGCAGCAAGCGTCTCCTTCCGTATTCTACGCTGATCTAGCGGTGGCCATCGTCGACCCTCAGTCCCGCGTTTCTTACATGAGAGAGAAAGAGAGAAGAGAAGAGAGAGAGGCAGTCATGCAAGACTCGGAGAAGCGCTAAAGTGGCGGGCGATGATCGGCTCGCCGGGGGCTATAATAATAAAGCCGCGCGACACGCGATACCGGAGCGCCGGCCAATGAGCCCGCTAATTGGCCATGATTCACAATTTCGCGTCTGTCCATCTCGGCGATCGTTCAGGCGCACAGATTGGCAAGCCGGCACTGCGGGACGCTTTATCGGACCAGACGCCCCGAGACGCATCGACCGCTCTTTCTCGACGATGACAACTGCTTGGCCGCGCTCAACGGCTGTCACTGGCCGGTGCATTTTATTGCTTCATCGACGCCGAATGTGACCTTGCACTATGGGCTTTAACAATCTTATTGAGAGTAGTAATATTTGAAACGTGAGAACTTTAATATTTTTCATTTGTACGTAAATTTAGCTTGATTAAGAGTTTGATTCAGTGTTAATTATATGATTTAATTATATCTACTATTGAATACTAATAATTTTCTTGCTTCTAATTAATAGTAAGGAGAGCAGAAAGAGGCACGCATGATCTTCGAGGAAGACTAAGCATCAATACATAAAAATTAAATACTAACGACTTACGCACAAGAATTTGCTAATTGAACAATTAAAAACCAGAGAAGAATAGTAATTTAGAAGAAGTCACTTAATTGTACATTGGACGAGCGCTTGTTAAAAGTGAAATAGAAACTCTTCACTATTAATGAAAAACCTAATAAAATTATAAACATTCACAGAAAATTTACAGTATTCTGGTTCTCAATGAAATTTAACCACGCCATATTTAGAATATTACTTCGAATTACAATTTCGCCAAGTTTTTATTAAATGTCATTAAAAATCCGCAAGGAGATTGCCAGTGCCTTGCGTGGCGAAGTACAAAATTTACGGTACGGGACGAATAGCCGGACGGCGAGAGAGCGAGACTAAAAAGACGAGAGGGAAAGAGAAACGGTTAAAGAGGCGAGTTACGCCAAGCCGCGAGGTGAAGCAGTTGCACGAATGGACGGTAATAAGATGACCCGTCCGTCGCTCTTTTCCCCCCATCCTCCCTAAGTGTAATAATAATGAGGCTTTGCGCGCCTCTCCCGCCTCTTCTCGCCGCGATTTAACATCGCGCCAGGCGCAAAGTCGCACGATCGCTGCCGAGATTTGATTTAGCCACGCTGAGATGCATCGCTCGGATAAGCTGTTTACGCGCTCGCAAACAAGTCACTTCGAAGGCGCCGCAAATTACTTTACCATTCATCGGGTTCCCCTCTATTTTTTCCCCGTGCAACTTCCATTTCATATATTTACTGTAACAGGTCGTTTTTATTTTACCGCATTATTTTAAGTTTTATGATCAATATAGTTTCTCGCAGTCTCGCTTTATGAAACCCACTCTTTTTATAGAGCATGCACTATATGCGCTTTACAATAAATCATGAATAAATAATAAAAGAAAGAAGTGATCTTAAAATAGAATCTTCAAACTGCATACGAACGAGGAAGGAAAGACTCTTCCGTAAACAATTTGCGATGAACGCGCGAAGTACCGCTTGTACCGGCTAGGCGCATCGATCTACGAACGAGTAGTATTTTCTTGCGCGCGGAAAGCGACGAATCATCGACGATCGATCTCGGCCATGCCTCTCCGCGTTATCGCATTTTTCCCCATTGAGATCGGCCCTGTCCTCGGCTACCGGTGCTCCGCGCTCCGATGCATCGGAACGAGTCTTGGCGCGCACGTGGCGACAGGCCGCCGTCGTCGAGCTCCGTTACGCGACTATCGGCTTCGCACTCCGCCAATGGTTATTTCCTTGCCTCGAAGTTTTCTCTTTACTCGGGCCATCCTACTTTGGAAGCCCGAGACTACGTTTTCTTTTTTCGGTGCGGTGAATCCTTATTTTGAAATGTCTACGAGCAAGTTTCGAAAATACTTTTGATCGATAGTAGATATACGGCAGTACTATACAAAATTGATCGACTCCTCGGCTTTGAATGATTTCACTTCTTCGAATTATTCGCGATTGATGTGCGTGCATCAATGAGGAAAGCGTGTTTGAGTAACCTTGAGCGGTAAATAATTGATTCCTTTAAATTTCGCTTCATCTAATTAATGATTCTCCGGCGAGTTCTTTCCACATGCTCTGCAATGCATCACTCACAGCTCACATAATTCACTTCTCATTAATCACCGCCTTCCACGTTATGTCCCTACTATTTACAAAACAATCAGTCCGTAAAATAAATACATGCCTTATGTATATATAAATAAACAGCAGAAAGTGCAAGAGCAGTAGCAGTTTAAGGACTTACCGATGACGCCGCACTCGTGAGTCCTGCCGACGTTGGTGTCGGCGTCGCCGCCGGGCAGGTCGTTGTCAGTGCGGTTACCCACGTGATTCGACTGCAGGTCACTCTTCGATAGCCGATAGATGACGTGCTGCAAGGGCGAGCCGATCGCCGGAGTCCTGCCGCCATCCCTCCAGTGCTCCGTAGGCTTGATCAGGTAGTTCCCCGTGGAGGTCCGCAGGTGGCCCGTCTACAGGGGACAAGGAGACGTTAACTTCATCGACCGGAAGGACATTAAATATTTATGAGATTACGCGAGAGAGCCCCGCTTCCTACCCGCGCAATATTTGCAACGACGGCGTTTTGCAAGTTTTAATTGGAGCGAGGACGGCGCGTTTCCGAATGATAGCGACATTTTTTAACGCTGATGCTGGCCCCCTCTTTTAATTTTTATAAAGTTACAAATATAAAATGGTAAACTCTCTTCTGTTGAGTAAATAAATTGCTAATTCTTTAATTTTTTTAAACAATAGCGCAGCGGAAATCTTAAAAGTCCTTTCGAGGTGCTATCACAATTTTTAATTATGTACAACGTTAAATAATAAAAAAGACTAAAAATAGAAATTAAATGAGTGATTTAGTGGAAGATTTACAGAAAAATAGAATTTTATTATGTTATTTTTATATAATTGATCCAAATATTATTATCTATAAGTTGACACCTAACTAAGTTGAATTAAAAAAAATGCCGAATGATGTATGAATAACTATTAACACGAATTAATATGAAAAAGTCTTATTAAATACGACGATGTTATGGGTTTGCTAATCGGTTCAAAATATTTACAATGTTTTTTTCTTCGAATTTAGTGAAGCAATTTCAAGTTTGTAAATTATACGACAATTAAAAGGAAACAAGTCATTTGTATTAGTTACTTTAAGTATCAACAATAAAGTTTTCGAAAGGAGCTCTGGTTGAATAATTAATATTAATTTAGGAAAGCCCTTTTAATCCGCTAGGTTTATTGATTTAAAATACCGTTCATATTTTTTTCCTCGACAATCGTGAAGTAACTTTCAGTTTGTAAATAAGCTGACATTTAAAATGAAATATATATACAATTAATTGATTTTCTCAGTTTCCGAGTGTATAGATTGAGCAACAAGTAAGCGTCGCGCTGGAAGCGCAAGTAGAAACAGCCCGTCCGTCAGACAGTGACAAATACTGGCGTAGGCGACACTCGATGAAAGGTGCGATTTTTATCTCCACCGATACATTCATCGAATAATCGCTGCTCGTTTACAAATCCAAAAGATTTATCAAAATCATCTCTCCTTCTAAAAAAGGCGAGGAGATCGTTCTTAGATCCAGATCCACGAGACTGGCGACATCAACGTCCGTCCTGTCGGCATTGTCAGCGGTGCGGGCGACTCCCACGACTTCCCAGGCCATCTAGCGATTGATTGACTCCTCGATCAACCACGGCGATTGATTTATGAGGACTCCGGCTGTACGCGTGGTCGGTTCACGCTCCGATTTCGCCGAAGGTCGTCGGGACAACAGCCAGCGTTGTTCCGCGCTCTTTTTTTCGGCCGCGCCGCGATGAGTCACGCTCAGCCGACTAGATCGCGGTATATTTTTTTAAGCGGCGCCGAAGAAAAACATTCACGGGGCTTCTGTATTTTCGGGAGGCGATCCACAGGGGGTCGCTGCCACCTCGTCTAGGAGGCAAAGCCGTTCGGCTAAAATAACAAGCGACGAATTCGCCGATGATGATGTTCCCTTCCAGCGGTGACTTTCTGCACGAGAGAAAAGGAAAAGGTGACTGTAGGAGGCTCACCATTCCGTGGCAGAGGCTGACGGAGACGACGGACTTGGGGTCGCCGTTCACGTGGCCGCTGTAGAAGCAGCCCAAATCCAGCTCCGGGTACTCACGTCTGGTCGTGTTCTTGCCGATGTGAGTTACCTAAAATTAAAGTTACTATCTATAAATTCACGACAGAGCTGTGCAGGCAGCGTGAAAAAGAGTGTTAACGAGCCCGCCGCTTGCTAAAAAAAATCTGGCGACACGTGCTTTCGCGACAGCATTTAGCATATACATTTCTCCGTTTAATTGCTAGTCCAGTAGCGTGTTAGAGAGGCTGAAATAAAAGAAATGGTCTTTCCTGTTTTTATTGCAACTCTATTTTCAAACGGTTTACACTCGAGCGCTTTTTCGTAGGATTAGCCCGATGACGTGTGTTTCAAGAAAGTTAATTAGAATCAATTATTTATGAATTTAATTTATGTCGATTGCTCGTTTATATTCACTGGAGTGCACTACCGTGACGAAACACAAAATTAGCCGTTAACAATAAATAAGAGTGTAAATTTTGATTTAATTATATTTGAGTCTATTTAAAGCGGTGACTTTGCGTATCATAATAACTTTATATACCCAATAAATGATACAGTAACTCTAAAAGCTTCGAACCTAATTACACACTCGCGGCGCAATTTATTCCGATCGCACTAACAAGAAATTTCTTTTCAAGGTTAACTGAACAAGCCATCGAAGCGCGCACCCGAATGAATCAACAAAGGAATACAATAATTAAAGTTCTAAAAAAGAAAAAAAAATTCTTTAAATTTATATCCCGTAAAAAGCAGCTAAAAGAGCTCATGAAGTAGCAATCATAAGGCTGACGTCAGCCAGAAGCGTGCGCGCGACGGCAGTGCGGCAACATCCGGCATTTAGCCGGGCGCGAGGTGCGCTCCCCCTGCGCGCCGGCGGCCTTAAAAAGGCGCGATCGACCTTCCCCGATAAGGAGAAAAACGATTCGCTGCTCGGAGTGAGATATCGGCGATTACCGTTACGCCAGGAGGCACGAAGCTGCTGTCCTCCCCGAGGCTCAGATGGAATCTGCGCCCGAAGGCCGTGAATTCGTACTGCGGATGCGGGTCCCAGACCTTGTGCTGGCTGTGCCGGAAGTGTCCGCTGTGGTGCCTCTCCGCCTTGGAATGCTCGTCCACTGTTGGTGAAAATTTTCGCGCTCTTTTATCTCGTGCGAAACAACGGGAACCGCGCACAAAGGAGGAGGAGGATCGGTTCACTCGATTATTTATTGACTTTTTTTTTTAACGTGCTTGGAGAATAAGGAACGATTTTTTATACGCCCCCGAGCGTCTTATTTATTTCTTTGCGTAAGAAAAAGAGTTTCATTTAAAAATTGCGATAGCGACTATACAAATAGTTTCTTGTAATACTTATTTATGTTTAATGAAGATCAGAATTTATTGAAAATTTAAAAATTCTACAAAATTTTACAAGAAACTCTAGTCTAATGCCGATTATAACGAGGTCATTAATTGCAATTATTTTTATTCATGCACTTCCCGCGTCCTTTTGCTTTCATTATCCGCGAATTCCTCAGCGCCCGCGACGAGCATTACGCGCGCCATGAAAAGGTAATACTTAGTCATCGAAGAGTTTCGATCGTTCATTCATAACCGAAAGATTCATAAATATTCATGAGTTTCATTGTCGAGCGCCGAGGATGAGAGGAGGCCGGTCAGATGTCGCGGGGTCGGTCGTCGACTCCCGGGTCTTTAACCGCTAATTAAATGCGTGCAATAAACTTTCTTTTTCGGCCCCTTCCCCCATTGGCGTGCGCGGCTCTCTCTCATCCCTTATCGCAGCTTTTAATAGATCCGAACAAGTATTAATTGGTGAGAAATGAGTTTTTTAACCCCAAGCCGGTGAATGAGTCCAGCGGCTAAAATGCGACAAGGACTTCGGAGCGCGATAACTTTCGATTATCTAATGGAACACTCTGCGATCGCAAGTGGCTGGGCTCCTCCTCGTGCGGATTGAAGGTAATTAAGATGAAAATCGCTCGGGCCCCCGATAAATCGCGCCGATCGTGATACACATTGAATTATCGGCGTTTCATAACTGAATAATGCATTTTTTGTATTCTCCATTCCCCATCGAATTATAACGGTTAGTTAAACACGAGGCGTATGTTAATGAAACGTATTAATCGAAGTGTACAAGATAACTTTTCAGAATTACGAAACCGCCTGTAAATCATTTTGTCCCGACATGCAGCTTGACGGAATTTACGCGGTGAAGCGAATTCAGTCACGCGTTGCAATACATTGTATTACTTCGGCGAAAAAAAGCGCGTAAATCCATTAGAACCCGCGTGAGTGTATTTCATAACGAGCCGCGACGGAGTATCGCTCAGAAGGAGCGATTATTACCGAACGTGCGGCGAAAGTGCGGCGTGGAAGGTGCGATTCTCAGGTGTCGCTCCCGCGACGTTTTGAAATTGACGGCGCGCGCGTGTTTCCACGTTTCATTAGCGCGCGGGGCTGATCAATTGCCTGAGATAAATCGCGCCGACTCCAGCGCATCCAGAGTTGCGCAAGAAGCTTCGATTTCTCAGATCCGATCGCCGCTCGGATTGGACGAGTCGCCGACTCTAATTGGTATTTCAGAAGAGTCGTGGCTTTTCTGGGACTGGGAAAACTCATTTCTCCGCTTAATTATAAATTCCGCGGGATGTTATGAAGATGCGGGACGGCGGGACGCCTGGCAGATTAATGGCTCTCCGAGGAGAGTGCGTTTAATGGCTATGGACGTGTGTGGATTCGGTGAAGTTGGATCGCTGACGGCTACTCACGGGGATCCTCGTAAGAATTTTGATTGGCCTTGGCGAGCACAATTCGCTCGGAGTCGCCCTTGCCGACCGGCAGTATTTCCCCTTTCCAAGGCCCCCACGTCTGATCCTGGTATCCGTCTTGGCGAGCGCTTGGATCCGCCGTTGATTCGCTGTACTGTGCAGCTGAAAAATGAACGATTGATTAATTTACTGGTCGCTTGGATTTATTCTGATTTCTAAATGCTCAATACGTTCTAAAATTTTTGCAAACTGTGCAATGATCAATCAAAATATTTTTTCCAATTCATTTTTACTGACTAATTTAAAGCCACTTTGATTGATTAAATTCAGAGATTCCGATAGTATGTATCATTAAGGCGCATTCATCGGAATTTCTGTGCGGACTATCGAAAAGTCACTTAGCGTTCATTTAAGAGAGAGAAAAAAATCGCAGCTAAAAGCAATTAAATTTTCAGCTCGAATATAGCCGAGAGATATACAAGAGGCAGTTTGTTATTCAATCTGTTTACAAGTGCGACCCGCGGCCAGCCTCCCTCGACATTATTAACGATCGAAAGCCAGGAGCGAGTTTTACTTTTGTCGACACGAGGCATATTAGCATAATCGTCCGCACGAACTCGATCTACTAAATTTCTGACTACGACAAAGACCCACAACCTGATCGCTTTTCTTGCTCCAGTGCATATCGACTGGGACTTTTGCGCAACAATAAGCTCGGTGGTGCGACTCGCGGAATATTCGCATTCCGCGGAAAGAGAGAAAAAACGAAATCATTGACGAGAGGCGCGAAGCGAAGCTTCATGAGAGTCTTTTCCAATATCTGCGCATAAGAAGGAGCAGTGTTTCTTAATCGAGAAAAATCGCTGTAAATTATGGTTTTTATGGTCGGCGTATTAATATCGAAGGTCGCGCACAGTAGAGATATTCAGCATTGGAATTATAAAGAACGAAATAGTTTTCGCAAAAACGGAATGAATGCAAAAAATTTATTTTCCGAAGAGAGTACACGCGCGATTCTGCGCTGGTATCACGAATAACATCCTTTCTCGGCTTTGAAAAGGTACCGGCGCGCATCACCGAAAAGGAAACGCTTGTCTCGTTCACCTTTGTCGTTATTTATTCTAATTGCAGCGACACATTTTCAAAGCAGCCTTTAGCATCTTCGACGGGTAGAGAGGCGCGGGATAAAAGAGCTAATGGCGCGATAAAATCTCCCGGAGAGAAAACCGCAACCTCATAATGTTACGGTATATCGCTCCGTACACAAAGCAAATTGCTCCTTTATTTATTCCTCAATTAACACATTTTTAGCGCCGATGTCGCAACGCCGAATGACCTGTAAAGTCACGCAGATAAGCCATTCGGCTGCCGGCGATTTTTCGTAATGCACCGAATGATCGCCCGATGTTTTTACAAGCCCATAAAGCGACAGAGGCTCCCCCCGTAAAAATCGGTAGGAGTTTATTTTACAGCCGAGGCATCGGCGCGGTGACTAACTCTCAAGACATTGAGAGGCCCCTTTCCCGACCTTGGCACGGTACAATAGCGCGCCTCTCCAGATGCAACTTTTCCCCATGTCGAGACCAAGGGCCAGCGGTGATCCTGCTATCGAGCGAGATGAGGATAGACTCGATCTCATTCCGCGAATTGAATTGCGGACCCTGCTATTGTTACCGGCGCGGAAGAGCACGTGTAGGTGCGCGAAGAATTTGAAATTTCCGATGGCTGATTGTGATTCGAGAAAAAGAGTCGATACTTCTACATAACCTGGGATTGACAAATGACTTAATTATAACAATATACAGCAGTAACAGCGAGTGTTTTTAGACCTTGAAAACGACCATAAAACGGAACTGCGTAAAAAATCTTTGTTTCGGCTATAACTGTTACTAATATGTATGACGTATTTTTTACAACAGTGAACGAGACCTTCAATGTTTAATTACATACTTTACAAAATTCTCTCAGTAAAAAGTTATTACAAATACCACTAAATTCGAAATTCTCGTTTTTGTTCGAGTGGAGAGTCTCATAAGAAATACATATTCCCGAAACAAAAGAACAAGAAAAGAATATCGCCTTCGCAGCGAAAGTTTTTTTATGTCCAGTCGCTAAAGTTTAAAGCGTTTCCTGCCTCGCAGCGGCTTATAAATTACCATCTACAGTAGTTTTCCAATAAATTATTTCCGATGTTCCAGCACGAAAGGGATGCCGGAAGCAAAAGAGTCAAATCCCGTATCACTGAAAAAAAAGGACCTATAGAACCACGATAACGCGGAGAAAGTGACCGAGCCGTTGTTCGACAGGGCGGCTAAGTATAATACGACGTATCGCGCGGCGGGGCGCGAAAAAGGACGAACAATGGACCGTAGGGGACAAAAAAGTCGCGCATAATACGCTCAACTCGGCGAGATTAGATAGTCGTCGCGGATTTGCCGGCCTGCCGGGCGAAAAGTTCGAATTCCCCGCCCGCCGCGGGTGCATGTATATAGCTATATACCATATATGCAAGGACGTCGGCCGAAAAATCAGCTGGTCGGAATTCCCGCCGCCTGCCGATGCATACACGAGCGTAATACGCGCGGTGCAAGCTCTTGTTTGCTGCGGGGATCGGCATCGTTAGTTTGATATCGGTCGACTGATTTATCGCCACTTCTATCGGCCCTGGAATGCACCCCCGTCGCGCGATGCTTTTTAAGAAAATTCGTTTGCTTGCGCAATTTTGATTTGACAGAGAAACTGTGTGTAGTTTATAACTCCATGAAAATTCAATCGCGTCGCTTGTGTGTTTTAAATTTTATTCGTCTCAATAAATCGCTTTATACAGCTTTATACTGTATGCAAACATTTTAAATAAGCATAATATCGAATACAATAAAAAAAGATGCTCATAAATAGAATCGTTAAAATTGAGAGTTACATCATTTTCGAAGCGAATATCCGAGATTTAAATATTGGCGAGGCGAAGTAAATGAAGCGTTTGCATAAGGTGCCATGCGCGCGGATTCGATCGGTCTTTAAATTTCTGAAAAGCGATGCTTTAATCCGCGTCAATACAGCGGCGGCCAGTCCATCGAGAACCGAGCTGGGCGCGCATGCTCGATGCCCGCTCGGGTAGCGTTTAATTTTAACTCGCAAAGTTTATCCTTTCGGCACGCGCTTCTCCAATTGTTGGGCGCAGATCGCGGTCGAGGCAGACGCAAACGACTTATATATACCTGAGAGAGAAGGAGAGAGGGAGGGTTAAGTCTCGACGTTGTTCGAGTCGGTCCCTGTGATATGCGGCAGTAAATTGCCAAAAATAACACGTTAAAGGCTAATCGTTACCAGACGCACGGGCCCTTTGTTATCCGAATTGAAAGATGTTTTGCGTTCGTTTACACGCCTCGCAGCTTTTCTCCTCGACCCGCAAGCTCGCTCCGCTTCTTGACAGACGTGAGGTCGTTCGTTCGCTCCGCGATTTATCGCTCATTCTTATAACTGCTAAGATATCTTTTCCCATTTTTCTTTCTTTTTTCACTTTCATTTAGCCACTTTGTTCGAGCGAAGTGTAACATTTCGTTAAAGCGTTGCTACTGAGTTTTCTCGAGCCCTCCTGAAATATTTTGATAACAAACTTTTCGGTTCTAGTCTCTTAAATTTATAACGTTTATGATGTAATTCAATGCCCGGATTACTTCTTTATAGCCAATAAATTCGGAGGCAATACTAAACAAACAACAGGGTGGACAAGAAAACACACTAGTATCCAAAATAAAGAAAACAAACGGTTTGCATACCATGTATCAAACGAAAAAAAAAAAAAAGAGAGTGCGATAAAAGCGGTGAAAAATCTCAACTAGAAAGCTCGCGCGGATTTACGCGAGCACAGCGCTGGTCACTCGTGCAAAATCGCCGGTGAAAGTTGAGTTACGACGTAAACAAAGCTCGGGCTCGGTTGATCGATTCCAGAAGAGCGGGGGCGCGCGCAGCCTTGGCTGGGTCCAAGGGCCGTCGCTCTATTTCGAGAGGCGCTCGGGGTTACAAATCTGCTTTGTTCTTATATACTAACGTCGCCCCCTCCTTCCCTCGCTGGATGTTATGATAAGCTACTCGCGGATACTTTGTTTCCCCCGGGCGAATTTACGCCGAGCGGCCTCGCTTTATTTTCGACATTTTCTTTTCTCGCGCCAGAGGGTGAGGAGAGCGCGCGCGTCGGAGCTTCCGCTTCCTCGACGAGTCGGGGCTCCGACCTCCTCGATTACACCTAACGGCTAATGGGCAATTTCACCTCGCGCCCGAGGAGATAAGGGCTGATCGAAGAGCGGGATCTTTTATTTCTGCTCGCTGATGGAATTAGCCATAAAGCAGCACGCGCGCTGCCGCGCTCGTGCATCCGCGGTCGAGTAATTAGATCGGCCGGCTGATAATTGATTGAACTTTGTCGGACATTCGTTTTTTTCTTGAGGAGTCGGATTGCTTCGTAAATTGCTTCTGCCTTTCTGCGCAGGCAAAAAAATTTCAGTATATCCGCAGCATGAAACTGCGTCCAAATTACTTAGTGAGTTTAATGTTAGTAATTAGCTTATTCCAGTTGTAAAATTTTGGTGGTTTTCTTTAACCTCAGGACCGAAGGATTATATACCTAAAAATGATAAAATATTAGTATGTTTGTTAGTGACTTCAAAGCACTTCGTTATAATTAAAAGTAATCAAAGAATTAATTATGTTAGTCGTAAAGAAAATTGTTTAAAAAAAAAAATTAAATTGAATTAGTAAAAAACGACTGTAATCAGAGAAATTTTATTAAAAATTGGAAGTATAGCTCCACTATTTACTGTCCACGCTACTATTTATCGTAGTAGTATTTAATTAACTCAACTTTAGAGGGTAAATTTATAGCAGTAGATTTTTTCTACCCTTACCCCAATGAAAACCGTAAACTATATAAAATTAAATTAGTCCCTTTACAATTATCGAGCTTGCAATAAAAATTATTAAAAATGACTCCACCATTTACTGCTTAGAACAGATGAACTTTCACGAATTCAACTGAAGAAGGAAAAGTGCATTTAAGCATCAAATCTTCAAAAACTTTTTTATCCGTCCCATGAATAAATTTTAACGAATGTCACGGATAGATCAGTCGAGCGTTTGCATTCGATGACCCAGTGGAAAAAAATCCAGGACGTACATAGACGAGAGCCAGATAAGCGATATACTTAGAAATCGTCAACTCCTCGCGCTGCAGAAAAAAAGAATCGCTTACGCGGACCACTGGGTAATATATAAGGGGTAACCCAATACGCGCTCACGCACGGGAGCCCCGAAGCCTTGGCAATGAAAAAAGAACTGCGCCTCCGAAGGGAGGATAAGGAAGGTGTTTCTAGGTATACGGACGCCGCGGTCCGTCAAGGAGTAGTGACGCGCGTTATCCTCTTAGCGGCGAGTACGTGACACGTAGGCGCGTGCGACCAGCCGCGATTTGGAATTCGGACACGTGCACGCGCGGATTTCTTTGTCGTGCTCGAGCCGCGATCGGCTAATGTGATAGCGCCGAATTGATGCGTATTCTTGGAGCTTATGTGCGTCTAGGACGACGGAAGCCGCGTCGGCGGGATCGCGAGACTTCGGCCGACCTCGTTAGATTAAAATATGATTTTTATTCCGAATGGCTACGGCTGCACTTTTTTTAATAATTACTTTTTTTAAGGCGCGAAGAATATATTAAGAGTTGACTGTTCTTAATCTGGATTTGAGCAGTCTATACAGAGGTATTATTCACTAATTTTATTCCTATAGATACAATGAGTGATATATTTTGGAAAAATTACTGTTATTCTAATCAATATTACTATCCAGTCTGGGAGCGAAGCTGCATTAGTGAAAAAATTAACTTTGCTGTAAGTTTCTTTTATAAATAAAATATATTAAATTAGTATATGAAAATCGTTTTATTTTTCCTACGGATTCACATTTAAGTAGACTCAATAATTACTCAATATAAAAATTAGAAATGAATAATTTAAGTCAAAATTTAACAATTTAATGATAATTAAAATTTTCAACATCTTTTAGATTACAATCACACGGTGAATTCAAAAGTCAGAAATTAATTATTGATCCTTCAAAGTGATAAAAGGTACGATAAGGATTTTCACATCTACGAATTAATCTTTCTAGTTTTACACGGTTTCTAAATAAAAAAAATTAATTTATCTCCCTTCTCGTGCATCATTCGCGCGCATCTCACTCCAGATAACGCATACGTGCGTTTTCGAGGAAAAATCCTTTAACTAAGCGTTCGCGGACACTCCGATAGTGCGACCCGCAGATCTCGGCCCAAGGAGCGGAGAGTCTCGGGTGCGGCCGCAGCGGCGTTGACCCGCAATCTGCCAATGCAGCTGAATTGCGACTCTGCGCACATATACGTACGTACATGCTGTGCAGGGGGAAAACTGGCAAAGTGGCGCGTCTCGACATTTTTCGCGAGGACGCCAATCGGCGGCCGACGTGCCACTGACTCCCCTGTCCCTCTCCGGTTTCACTTTTGCATGCGGTTCGCCGGATAATACTGCCGACGATCTGTTATAAGCCTAAGTACGTGTTCCGTGCACGGCTTGCAAGTCGCCGCGTACCTTTCGATTTCTCACGGAGTCATGTCTTCTTCTCTCAAATTGTAACCGGAAATGCTGGGTATTGTTTATTTATACTTTATTTCACACTTCTTTTTATATATATTATTCTCGACCGAGAGCTAATTCGTTGATAAGAGACTAATTGATCTGAAAGATTGAACACTTTTCAATTACAGTAATAAAAAATCATGAAACTAAAGTACATATTGAAGAAAATTTATTACTACATTTCCGACTAAAAAATCATTCAATAAACTTCAATGAAAACGTTTTACTACCTTTCAACAAGCAATTAATTTACACCGTAAATCATAAATGCTTAATTAACGCGTGAAATAACATGATCTCTCTACAGTAGTATAAGGAAAAAGATCTAAGCAAAGACAAAAGTCGCTTAAAATAAAACGTTTGGCGTGTCTGCACCCAGTAAGCTAATGTCCCGTTACCCGTTTAGCAGCATGAAACCAGAGAGAAAGAAAGACCAAGAAAAAAAGAAGAAAAAAAGCGGAAGAATCCGGGCCGATTTCCCATCGCACCCTTGCACTTGGCACGCAAGGCCCGATGCCGGCGTATCGGCGGCGTCGCGGAGTAATTGATTCGTCACGCCTCCCGTTTAATTGCCGCTGCGCGGGACTTTCTTCCTGCATGCGCACGCGATTCGCCTGGCACCCAGGCGCCGTCTCGACTTTTCTCGCGGCCTCCTCCGGTCGCGGAGGCGAAGTCGCCGTGACTGGTTTGCCGCCCATGCGTCTCCCGGCGAGATTTTTCCGACCGGGACGAACGCACGCGAGCCGACAGGTTCCCTCTCGCTTCGTCCCGCGGGAGACTGGGCTTTTGAAAATTTAATTTTCGCCCGAGCTCTGCGAGATAAGCTCCGCACGAAGCCGGCAATTTTTATGCGAACGCTCTTTGCGCGCGCCTGACTTGACAGTGCTTCGGGAGGCGAGGGGAGAGTCGATGAATAATCGAGGGGAGGGAGTATAGCGCGATGTAATTAGAAGATAATGGCTGCGATTGTAACGATACGCGCGCTCAGTCATTATTCAATTAAAGAGATTGAAAAGTCAAATTTTATTTGTTAATCGAGGCGCTGCAGTTGCACACTGCATCGGGGAGTATTGTGCCGCGGTGCGTTTTATAGCGCGTAATTCAATTGGCGTGCTTTAATTGGCGCTTATTTCTTAGATTACCGTTTAGAGTTTTATAACACTGTAAACAATCTATCGACTGATTTCAGACTGAGTCACGCCGGGGATGTAAGGATTTTGCAACGATAATAAAGAATTGCGAAACGAATTTATGCTTCGTTATTTCGAAGTCGCTGAGAAAACAAATATTCTACAAATGTAATAACGTAATTAAAAATAACTCTGTGTGCGATATACACGGGATATAAACAAACAATACGTCATTATCGGAAACGCTGTTATTATTTACCTTTATGCAAAAGGCGTAATAGGAAAATTTTTGCAAAGTGATTTTTTTTTCTTTTAATTTGCACCGGTCGTTTTATTCGCTCGATTGGTATACTGCATATTATGCGCGGCGCATTCACCTTTCTATATAGTCGATTTTCACATCGCTCGAAGAATTTTACGTCTCTTAAATTCGGTATTGCTTACTTTTTAAAAACCTCCTTAATGGAGATCCTTAATATCCTCTAACAACTTTCTAATGTCTCGTTATTGCTCTTTACGAGGCTATAAATTATTTTTTCAACTATCCCCTTGTTGCAAAATTGTTAGTTATTACCTTTATTCCACTAGTGCACTAAGAAACTAAATATAAATTTAATAAGCGACAAATAGCGTCACCTTCGTCGCCCTATTCAGTCAATATTTATTCGACCAATTAAGTTATTAACAAAAATTTATAGCTGCGAAGTTCATTATTTACCGAGCAGCTGCAATAAATATTGTAAGTTAAATAAAATCTACTTCATCGAAATAAAAAAAAAAAAAAAAACTGCGTTGAATTAAAAACTGGTCTTACCTAACCCGTCCTGTATCTACTTACACCAAGTATATCTTGTCCGATAATTAATTTCTTTCTTAACTTAATTTACTATCCTCGGAGAAAAAAAATTAGCAATAAAAGAAGCTTATAACAGGTACGTACAGAGACGAAGGAACTCACATTCATCGTGGCGCGTGGTCTGCAGCAAATCCCTGCCGAAGATTTGCTGGGGGTGCGAGCGGGTGGTGGCGTTGCCCGGTCGCCCGAGCGCCGCGGCGGAGCCGCTCCAGAGCACAGCCAGCAGCGCCACCAGGAGCAGTATCGCCAGGCCGACGGCGATCTCGGCCAGTCGGTGCGTCGCGCAGCTCCTCATCCTCGCCGGGTCTCACTCGGCTGTGGTCCGCTGCTGCTCCTCCTTCGCCTCTTTCGCCTTCTCCCGATCTCCTACTCTCTCTCTCTCGCTGTCGCTCCTTCCTTCGCTCGTTCTCTCGCTCTTCCTCTCCCTCTCTTCCTCGTTCTCGTGGACTTCTTACGCTGCACGGCTCACGTGTCCCCCCTGGAAAAGCAGGGCCGCGCTTTAGATATCGCGGAGACGGGAATAGGCACACCCGAGAGAGAGGCTCGAACGAGCGCCGGCTATTTTTAGACTTTTCGCTAGTCGTGTCCGCGAGCTCTCGTTGTATATATATACGCGCCCTGGACGCTTGAGGGCTGATTGCTTTTGACCGACCTTTTCGTATACGTACGTCCGCTCGGTTAGCCTGTCGCTTCGAATTAGGCCGGCGATCCTTCGGCTTTTCAACGAGAAAAAGAACCTTTCCGAATTCTTTTTCTGTTTTTTTTTCGCATTAGTTTGCTTATGGGAACGAGCGCTCTCGAATCACGGCTGATTTTAGGTTTTTAAATCTTGCTTGAATTTATTTTTTTTATAAAGTGTAATGTTGTTTGTTTTTGCGGTCTTCGTGTGTATATAGTGTACCCTGTTTGAAATCATCGAGATTTTTTTTTAAAGATGTAACAACTTTTGATTAAAGTATCTGTAAGAACATTTCTCTCATAAATCAAAATTATTAAAAATGAATATTTATAGTGATACACTCATATAGCAGTAATTAATTAACTAATATAATTAGTAAGATATTTTTCACTTAGAAGATTTTCATCAGGATACAACTTACATTAAAATTTTTTGAAAAACACTTATAATTGATAAATCGCGTGTAGCATAAACAAGTCGGTAAGTACTGAGCATTATTAAAATAAAAAAATTTCCTAAGTAAATAAACGATCAATAAGACGTTCTGTTAATGAGAGAAGCTTTCATCTCGTATATTCGTTACGTGCAGGTAGTTCGTTGGACGCGTACATCCGCATCAAAACGAAATTCTCATTTTCTCCGCGCTCGATGGCACGTTACAAGCCGCGCCATTAAGATCATCTTACCCGCGATACTTTGTCGGGAGTTATACCAACACGATGTTTCTATAGCGGAGTATACGCGCAGGCAGCCACAGAGTCCCCACTTTTTTTTTTATTTTCGACTCTCTTAATCCCCTTTTGATTACCGCGCAAAATTACAAGTTGTCAAGAGGCATCAGCGGCGCGCGCGCATCGCGTTTCACGATGAATGACTCCTCGTGCATTATGTCCGCCCTCTCGAAGCGGATGATAAAAAAAAGGACAGAAAGGGAGAATTCCTCGTCTAATTGAAATCTCGTGTATTAAATTCTTGGCGCTCGAGCCAACCGTACGATTCGTTCTCTTCCAAGAATAATTAGCATTAGGGTAGCTTCCTCCCTCTTCATCTCCCGCATTCAATCTTTCCGTGCGGCGCGTACTCTCATCCAACGACGACTTTTATTTCGTTGAAGCGGTACTTTTGTGTACGTTACAATACTCTTTCCAGTCGATTATAAATTTACTAAAACCTTTTACTCTCTAATTTCAAGTAATGTAGTCATTGAATTTTAAGTCAAAGTATGTCAATGCTTTGAAATTCGTTGAAAATTTCACTGGATTAAATTTAGAGAGTAGGCGTTTACTAAACAAAATTAAGATTGATCATGCAATCCTTCTTTTTTTTTATTCTTGCAAACAAAAGTACACGTTACAACGATCTTTTACAAAATATACGTACATACATTTTGCCTCGTTTCTATTGTATATAATAAGAGGAAAAAAGCGCCGCTCGTCTAAGCGAGAAACAAAAGCTTTCGCGACTGTTTGCACAACTGCGGCGGAAAACGTAACATCGGTACGCTACGCGCACAATGCAGACTTTTCGCGCGAGTCACTGCGCAAGGAGGTGCACGGAAATATGAACTTTGTATACCTCGGACGAGACGATCCCAGGGCGATGATCCTCGATCGACGGTTGTCACGGTACCGGGCGCAGCCCTCGCAGATCATTCTTGCCGTGTTGTTGCGCGCATCGGTGGGGCCCGCTCAGCGGAGCCGAAGGGACAATCCAATTATCCTCCTTCCACGCGCCGCGGGAGCTGAGGACTTCTCTTCCGAGACCGTTTCTCTCGCCTCGGCCTGCTGGAGTCCTCCTCTCGGTTTCTCTCGGCGCTCTTCTTGTTTTTTGGCGGGTCCGCGCGGGTGTCGAGTGACGAGGCGTTTATGCGTGGCTGAGAAGACAAATTGAAAAGCAATGTTCTTTTGAGAGATGCACTGCTGAGCATATTTCAAAGGTGAGTTTCTCTTTCGTTTTTTTTTCTCCTTCCAGTTTTTGAACATGGGACTCGGATTGAGCGATATGGAATTTCGGGAGTGCTTTCAACGGGAAGGAAATTTCTGCGACTGCTCAGCTGCAGATTATCATCGAAGATGCGCGGCTCTTTAAGTTCTTCCGAAATAATTGGCTGGGAGAGAGCATGTGAGTAGCAGAAGAGCCTGAAGGGCGCAAAAAGGTTAATCGTTTCGTCGAAGTGGAATTTGTTAAGTGAAGGTCATGGTGATAATTCTTATTCTGCGGCAGAGGAGAAATGTATACTGCTTGCTTGCGAGTGCTTTTTTCCCCTCCCTCATGGTTCTCTATTAAAGAAAATTGCTGTTTCTAGCTGAGTTACGCAGTTCCATTTTATTATCTTTGACACTATTAGTCGAATGAAAAAAATTTGTTATTTTTTTTTCTAAATAAAATACTGTTGTAGGCCGCCTAAGTAAAAGATAATAAAAAGTAAAGAAAAACAGGGTTGCATTTATTTATTCCTCTCTGGCCAAATCGAAAAGTGACTCCAAGAAAAACAGAAAATGGATAAGGATGAATAGAACTTACTCAGTGTCGTCCAGTGTCTCTTAGATTCCGGCAATCGAGCGCAAAGTGCCGAGTTGAGCAGGCACTTTGGGGCATTGAACGACAGTACGAAGAATAAAAAAAAAAAAAAGAAGGAGCGGTTCACTCTCCTCCCGCTGGGATCACTCGCGGAGTAAATCCACTCATTTCCATGGTCCACTCGTAAAGCAGCGCAGCCTCCTCCCCGCGGAATAATGCGATCTCGGTCCCGCGAGTTTCTCTCCTTTCCTTGTCTCTCTCTCTCTCTCACTGCCCTATCCACGTTGGTTTTTACCTCGCTCGGAATCTCTCCTTCGCCTCCTTCTCATCTGGTTCGTCCGCGGCTGCTTCTCCTCCGTCACTGGCGGCGATGCGGCCCTTTTTTGCCGCGGCGACTGCTCCTCGGCCTGCAACAGAAACGCAGCCGCATAATGCGTTTACTCGGAACTTAACGGTAAACTTCTTTTTCGGTTTTTATCGCCGCGCCAAGGTGTGCGCGCCCGTGAACGCGAGCTTTGTGGCGGCTTGTTTCTTTCCTTTTATTTTTTTTTCGTTCGTTCTTCCTTCGCCCGCGCTCCCGACGCGAGCATAATGCCACCGGGAGATAAAAAGAGGGCGAGCTTAAAGAGACGCGGGGCAAGCGGCACAAGAAGCGCTTTCAAGGTGTAGCTTGGTAAACAGTCGCAGGTGGGCTTGTACACCGGCTTGCATCTTGTATGAACGTGCCTCTTGTCCGCTGGCCGGTTGTAATACTAATTTATTCGTTTAAAGTCTAGAAACTTTTTTTTTACAAATCGTTGCATTATGTGTAGAATCCTCGTTTTATCCTGCCATTCGCTACGACATTCGTTCCTTGTATACTTTTACGCTGGACGTGGGTGAAGTATATTTGTTTTTTTGTAAACTGGCTAATGTAAAAGATTTTTTTCTGTACTTTTTGTCCGTTTTTCAAGTGCGTCTGTACATAGCAACTCAACTCACACTTCACAGCCTCCAGATGAAAAATTGAAGTCGTAAGCTCACAATAGTAAATATGTAAGTAGCGTATTAATCGTATCTATCATTATATTTGATTTCTCTAATCGCGATGAGGTCACATTATAAATTAAACAAATCAATTTCAATCGAGTGAATCATTAACCGTACAAATTGCTGGTTGGATCGGGAATAAAGTGTGAATGGCGCGTGTACGCCCACCTCGTTTCATTCAAATTTCTCAGCAATGAGGAAAAAAGTTGACGATTAATCAGCCTCACCGAGTGGCGAAAGTCCATAAATCGGCTGCGAGCGTGCACTGGCAAGCCTCCCGATCGCAAAAAAGCGGCGCGAGCTTCGCCAATTAGGCACGTATTCAGCCAAAGTGTGTGATATTTTTACATCCGGCGTAGTCAGAAACTTATGTCGGGCGCGACAAAAAAATGATTCAAAAGTGTCCGTTAGTCCGCAAATTTTTCGCCGATCCACGGTGAGTTCATCGATCGGCACGTGCTGCGTTCGCCGAGCGACTTTTTGGCTGATGACTCGGACAGCGGAAAATCCGCGTCTGACGAGATGCGAGCGTTGAAAGGTTGGAGAGTATATACGGCGCTTGGCATTCGCCGGGTGAAAAAGGATCCGGCGCCGGAGCGACAATGTGCCCGATCGGATGCGATGCGCGTCTCGCCAATTACCGCGCGTGTGCGGCCTTTGTCGTATGTACAACGATTCCCAGACGATCGGCGAGCCGGACCCGAGCGACGACGCGTCTAGGTTTCGAAGTTCCCCTATTATTGTCAATGAGTCTTCTGAACGCTGATAAAAGTTTCATCAATATTGTACAGTGTATTAATAGAATTTAAATTTTTTTTGAGTGCATACATTTCTTTTTAATTTTTGGACGCGCAGAAAAATAAAATTAATGCAAACTGAGAAAATCACTGTGAACAAGTGCTAGAAAATTCTACTATAAATGCAGTATATAACTATGATAAAGTTTAATTTAAACGTAATTCAAATTAAATTTATTCCAAATTATACTATGCTATAGACTTTTTTTGTTAATGAATTTGTTTTTGCTTTAACTAATACTCCTTGTGAATAATTAACAAGGTTAAAAATAATATGATGAGTTTGATAAATGTAAATTTTTCTAATCTACTATCTTAATCCCAGCTTAAAACTAGAGAAATTTTTGTTAATTTCTCTTTAAAGAGTTTTTCTTACAAATTATGCACAATTTAATTCTATCTAATGATCCAGTGATATACGGTGTAGCTGACTTTTAATTTATTACAGCAGTTAAATTTCTGACCGATATAGTAGAAGCTAAAATTAGAAGCGTAGAGTTGACTTTTGCGAAGACATTCATTCTCATTCAGACCGAGGGCTCCCTGACTCTAATGAAGAAATTTAGCTGTCCAAGCGAATGTTTTCCTTGTGCATAAGAGACTACGACCGCTTTCCGGTTCGCTGCTTTTATACTAAACTGACGGTGACGTCTGATTGATCATAATTTCCAGTGTTATCTCTGAAAACACAAAGCGCCAAGCTTTTTGGCGCGGGGATAAATTAAAAGGCGCCTGCGTGTGTGCAATTTCCCAATCGCTGGGGTAGTGAGAAAGAAACGCGCCCAGTAACAAAAGGAGGGGAACGTAATGCCCGGATAAACTGCAATCCCATTAAATCATACGGAAAATCTAATGCGATAATAAATTACGGAACAATGACACGGCCTGCTGATCGTTGCGCCGGTTCGAGCGAAGGATTAGACGCTCGAACGCATAAAAAGCTCCTCCGAGCGTTATTTACATCGGTGCACCGCGCGTTTCGCGTTTTACTGGCTATAAATCCCCCCATTGTCGGCGCTGGAAACGACGCTCTCATCGGATAATTATAGAGATTGACTTTTTTTGTTGCTGTTATTTAATTTTTTTAATTGTTTAATTAAATATCGACCAGGCAGTGGGCGATGGATCGAAAGGCTAATGGCGTTTGCGAAACGTGCGGCCGATCCTTAATGCGGTAATTCGATTGCGTGCCTTGAAAATTTCGTCGACGCTCCCGTTCCTCGTTCCTCTGCCTTCTTATTCGTACGCTGCTTCTTTCCGTCGTCGAGGGGGAAACGGCGCGATGATTTACCGTCGGGGCGGTCGGCTGATTGATCGATTCGTCTGTCGCCCGTCCGGAGGAAAAAAAGATAGAAGGAGAGCGGGGCATGGTAAGCGGCTCGCCCAACAAATATAATGCGCGTGGGCGAACTCGGCGGCTTTTTTTCGATCCGACGGCCGGATCAATGAGAAAGAAGGAGATAAACGCGTATACCTGCCGGCAATCTACGGGGAACGATCGCGGAGCGATTTCTTTTTAGCCTAGGCCATTGTAAATTGGACGAGCGGTCCGATGGTGGAACAATCCGGACCCGAGGGACGGTAATCATGGACTTACTATTCATCGTCGACTCGCGACTAGTTAGCGCAAGTCACTGGGAAGTAAGTGGAAGAGACAGTGGTCTAGCGGGTAATAGATGTTCTCGTCCCGCGAAATAATTTTATCGCTGTGAAATTTTAAGTCTGGAACACTATAAACTGTAATCACCCGTCTCTTCCGCGAAGCGAGAACTTCTTAATGTGGATTTATTTGAACAGCGATTAATATTAATTTTTAAGAAACAATTAACTTCATTACTCAGTCACATTCTAGATAGTTTTATGAGGATGTGGTCATTAAGCCTATGACTTTTCAAGAACTAAAAAGAAAAAGAAGATATTATTATTTCTTCAAAAGATCTGCCGTTATTAAAAGTTACACTTCTAAAATAAATATAAATAAAATCCTACCACCGTGTCATTAAATCCTCTCCTCATGGAAAAGTACAATCCATTAAAAAAAGGTTTTTGAAGTGGATCTAATGAGAAGTCATTGAATCTTGAAATCTGCTTCGGTAGTAGTGGTCGAAGTCAAGTGTAAAAAAATCACGTCCACGACCCATTCGTCATCGGCTCCTTGCCCCGGGACTCCGGGCCGATTGAATCCGATTTAACACGACGGTCACGCCTCGATGTTGCCGATTCCACCGGAATTTGGATAGGCGAAGGACGCTACGCGATCAACGTACGTTATTATGCGATTTTATCGCGAGGGAGCGAAGCTCGAGATTCCCCGCCAAAGATTATTTCGAGTATATTGCACTCGCCCGTTGTGACTCTTGTTTTTTTTCTCCTTCACAATGAGAGCGGCTCATCGGGAATTTGTCATGTCCTGGCAACGAGTCAAATTCTTCGCAGTAGCGAAAGAACATAAGACGTTTCCGGCGTGACTCCGTCGCACACGAGATTTACCGTTGTCGCGCTTTTTCTCTTCTAATGTGTTTTCTGTCGCTTTCTTCACGCGCGTCGCGTTCATCATCCCGGCGGTTTTTGGTTGATTATCCAAGCGGTTGGATGTTTCTAATGGTTCCAGATAATTTTTTCGCGCGGTATTTAATTGACCGTAAAGACGGGTTTGAAGATGACGCAGCGTCTAATTGCGCACGCAGAGTCGAAATTAGCTCGCGGAAGGGAATTAGAAAATTGGGTCGGTAGAATTGTGGAGAAGTAAATTTTAAGGTGGCGCGTGGAAATGTCTTTTTAACTTGATGAGCGCGAGTCACAGCTGAGCCACATGCAGGTACTTTAAAGGACATAAAAATAAAACTTCGTACGTCCGAGAGCAGAGCGAAAAAAGTTCGAGTACGTGTTAGTTTTCGTAAGAAGCTATATAATTTCTTGTCGGGGCCTGGGAATACAGCGTACATTAACGACGACATTTGATGATCCTAGGATTTAAGCACGACTTTAAGTGCATTACACGCGCAAGAACATGCATCAACTGTCAACTTTTTCTGCGTGCACTTGCACTTTCCTCGCAATATATAAACATTCATATAGATCTTTGAGAAAAATTAAATCTCTGTTTTACATTGCGTCATGTAAGAAATCGCACAAAAATTATGTCAGTCGTGTACTTACATTATTTTTGCATCTTTTTTTACACTGCAAATGCACTTTAATTCTTCAACACTAAATGTATATACCGATGATAATTAAATCAATTAATCTCTTCTACAGTTATGCAATATTTATGTGAAAACGTATTTAAAATTGACAATAATTATCACAATACAGTTTTAACGCGGACTTTAAATATGCAAAAGAATTTTCCAAAGGAATTATTACCATCCCACGAGCTTCCGGTGCGTACAACTAACATTATGCACAAGTAACAAACGAATAAGCGCGGGATAATCAAGCAGCTCTTTCAAATAAAAATCAATTTCTCACTCGACTCAGCAAATTAATGACACTACGCAGCCGCGTCTCCGAGGCAAACCGAGACTTTTCATCGACGCGAACGTCATTATACATCCCAGTGTTTCGAGGGGAAAAAATATCCCTTATCACTTAACACCAGAGAATAAAGTGCCCCGGGAGACACACAGACGCGACGCGCGGGAACAAAGTATATGACCGAGCAAGCGAAACATCCAGGGGAAAAAAAAACGCGAAAAGATGTCTCTTTGCTCGTGCCTTGCGTCATTCGCGCGAAATAAAAAATAAGAGGCGTAAATCTGTCGCTTTCGTTATTCACTAGCAAGACTCTGCGAGCTTACTTTTCTGCGAAGAGACAAAGATAAGAGGCGCATGAACGATATCAAAATTTCAAAAATTTTCATGCTGAACGCTTAATTAATTTTATGAAAAAAACGGACTTTTTCATGCCCTATCGACTCTCGGTCACGCGTACTACATACAATAGGACTACAATAGGATTTGTTATCGACTGTCTTTTTGTAACGCTTTTCATGTGTCGTTGACCAGGAATGTATTAGCTATTACAAAACATTAATAAGTACTTTGACAGCGTATCCTACAATCTAAAACATTTTTTTTCATAAGTATAAATGAATTTATTTGTTACATAAATATTTGTTTTCGACTATCATTATTAATTAAAATGAAATAATTTTTCATGAGCAATTCCAATAATTGCACTTGTAAAAAACTATTCTATTTAAAACATATAACGGCAGCCTTAAGCTTGATTGCCCGAATTTCCGTTCGAATGAAGATCTTTGTAAATCTCTCATTTTGACAGTAAACTTGTATAATGTGATTGACGTAATTGATTTACATTGCTCAATTAAAAAGCAAGCTGTTGACATAATGGAGCTTTTGTCTATTACTAATTCCCTACAGAGGCTTCCACGAATTCAATTAAATCCGTCTATTACAAAATCGTTGCAAAATCGTCGTTGTGCCACTAGGAAAAAAGCGATTAGCACAATAAACTTTTCAATCGCCCGGGCGCGCTCGCAGCTCTGCTGCGATAAGATAATAAACTCATTCCAGATCGGGCCCACTTTATACACGCTTCCGACAGATTCAATTTTCTTGGCTGATTTCTCGCGTATAGCTGGCTTAAGCGCCGCGACGAGGAAAACACGCCGCGTAGTATAAAGTAAGTCGCGCGCGCGCTCGGACACGAGGTTTATTTAAGCGTCGGGGCTGCTATAGTATGTAGGTGACGCAAGGCCTCAGCCGCCGGCAGCTTTTATTTGCGAGTGCAGCGCGCCCGCGGCCACCGTAAAACGCGGAGATTTGCATCGGTAATGATGGAGGAGGGAACGCGCCTGTCTCGAATTTCATTGTCCTTGGTCTATTATTGTGCTCCTCGGCGCCACTTAGCGAGATCTAGGAGGACGGGACCGGCACGCGAAAATTCGTTCTGCATGCAAGCTTCGCGGGTGCGCGGGACGTGGTGGGCTTGCGGCGCGATTTTCGAAATTGGATCGGACGGCTTCCGTCTTTTTTTCTTTTTTTTTATTTATTTTCTTTTTTATCATTCGTTGGACGGTTGCTACTTTTGATTTCTGCTTAATTGTGAACGACCCTCGCTTGCGATTCTTGTTTAATTTATGAAGTTTTCTTTTTGGTTGGCCTGGGGGTTTTATAAATAAAGCTCGACTTTTAAACAAACGTAAATTGTTTTTTTTTTAATGTCATAAAAAGAATTGCGAAAGTCGTGTTCAGCGTCGGAGGCAATGAAACGTCATTTACTTGCATTGCTACAATGTAAATCCCGTTTGCTACTTTGTATTCTACGTTCTGCACTCTTCATAATTCATATGTATACACATATGCTAATCAAATTCTATGCACAAAGTATAAATTATATCAAAGCGTCACTTCATTTCTTTTTTTGTTAGACTACAAAAAATTAATTAATGAAACAATAATCTAAGGCAGCAAAATATACATAATTTCTATGAGTCCTAAATACGTCAATCACGTTTTATTACGAAGAAAGTAATTCAATGAATCTAAGAAGAAAATGTATCTCAATGTTCATAAGTACTTTACGAAGGTAGAACAATATATAAGACATAGAAAAAGAAGTTCAGTAATCACGACTAACAATTATAGTTGTTTCAACTAATATTTGATGGAAAAAAGTAAATATTAGTTAAAACAAGTAATTGTCAGTTGTAATTATTTACCTTCTTTCCAGTGTAACGTAAGAGAAAAAAAATCGCATAATTCTTCAGATTCTCGATTCTTCCACATGATTACAAGAGATAAATCTCGAGAAACGAGCTAATTTTTTTTAACGTCAGGGGGATGAATCGGGCATCGGACCCTGCTGCGATAAGGACTATCGAGTTCCGCGAGATACAAGTTGAGCAGGCCGGGAAAAACGAAGAAAACGACGAAGCAGAGCACCGGCCGATGTTCTTGCGCTTGCGCGAGGTCTAGGTCAAACTATTCTGGTCTCTCCGGCGCGCACGTGCGTACGGCCGCCGCCGCGTGCGGAAGTGCCGGGCTCGCGCCTCTCCGCCCGTAAGTAGCCCGGCTGAGTGCGAGATTACCGAGCTCCGAATTACGATTGGGATGAGGCCTCGAAATAGCACCAGTCCGTCTTCTCGCGTATCGACCGGCCCCTTGGGATCTCCTCTTTGAGGATGATCGGATCGACCGCAGGCTCCAGTGCTTGGATTACGATACTGATATACACAGACGGGAGGCTCAGGCGAATTTCAATCGAACCATCATCAATTTAGATCGCAGTAGAAAGCACGTCGGATCCGTTTTTCTTTTTCAGCTAAAAAAATAAATTTCAAAACGGGCGCGGTTCTCACGCCTCATAGCCTAAAAATAGCGCATCGCGCGCGCGTACGATAAAGAGAGGCAGTCGTCATCCACGCGGGTCGTACATCATTGTGAGCATATATCCCCGGCGGGTCGTTACTTTGCGATTCAAGCCGTAAACGTCGCGTATCGCGCGTGAAAAAATATAAGAGAGCCGGTCCACGTCCTTCCGCGTGTCGTCCTCAAAAGCTGGTCTCGAGTGGGAAAGGGGGGGGGGGGCTAATCGGCCAATTAGCACCGATGGAAGCGAGCCGAAGGCGCGCGAGCTCGCGGCTCATTACTTAATGGCCGGCCGAATCGTTACCCAAGAAGCCTTTGCGCAACGCGTGATTCCGCGAGCTCGGCGCGATCGGCAAGTGCACCGGCGGACCCAACTCCGGCTGATTAATTATTTATGAGCACCTCTCCGGTATTTATATCCGCGCGCGGGCCGTCCGGTCGGACGTAAAAGCGTATTTAATGAACATAAGCGAGCTTGTACGCTTGCGAAAAGAGCCGCGACGATTGTTTGCAATTGTATAGGCGTGTTCTCTCGTTCAAAGACGATGAGATAATTTTTTTTCGTTATCAGTGAGAGTATACGTGGCGTGGTTTTAGAAGAGAGAAAGTTCGTTGAAATTTTTTTATTCTTCAAACGAAGGTGCACGTGTGAAAAATTTTCTTTCCGGAGAAAATTATACGCTGATTTATTTTGTATATACTTCTTTGCGCAACGTTATTTTGACAGAAAAAGAGTCGCATTCATATGTTGATTTAAATAATGTCATGAATAAAACATTCTTCGTAAAAAAAAGAAATTTTTGTCGGTGGATTCTCGCCAAGTTTTCTAAAGGCACGGACTGTAGTGTAAAAAAAGAAGGAAATTCGCAACTCATTTATAACCAAAAATTAAAGACCCAGTGGCATAATTTATTATCGTTAGCAGTCACATTTGTCAGGTCGACGACAAAATTCTTTATAATTTTGTGCATAATAATCGTTTCACTATCTAGAAATATACGTACATCACAAAAAAAAAGAAAATTGTTAATTCCACAACAAACGTATCGATAAAACTGCGAGACTCGATCCGAAGTTCAAACGTAAAAAAGCTCGATCCGTATACTCGCAGCTCGCTCTCGCAAAATAAAGAAAGAAAAAGAAAAGGGAGAAGCGAGGAGAAACGATTACACCGAGCCGCTGTATAAACTTATCAACGAAATAATTTCTCAAGAGGCGGCCGAAAAAAAAGGCCGGCCTACAAGAGCGCGGGTACACGCTCGGTTTCTCGCAACAAGATCGCCGGGGATCTCGAAGCGGCCCGTACACAAACAGCCGCACGCGAGGAAGATATTCCCCACCAAGGGAGGGCAATTATAAAGCTCGCCGAGGTGTTTTGACGTCGCAAACCATGCGGAAGGCCCGGCGCTTCGATTACGATCCTGATACTTCGCGCCCTTACTTTTTTATTTTATTTATGTTATGTATCTTTTTTTTTGCACATTCTAACCGTCACCTTCGACGATGTTTATCGTTACGTTCGAGCGGGCGCGTCGACTTCCGGCTAATCCGCGATTTATTCTTGGCACTCGCCCAGAACGCAGGGTATTGAGCCGAGGCTCGGAAACTCGATATTAGCAATTCGTTTCTTGGCCACGCGAAAAATGATGAACGGGAGGTAATAGCTTGGCAGCGAATTCTCGCTGGTTTCGACGGCGTACCTATGAGATCTTACCGAAGTGACATCATCACAGACTCGTCTTTGAGAGGCGGTCGATCGGACTTGAATTGCCGAAAAAAAGAAGGAAATAAACCGCTAAGTAATTGACACACGAGGCATGCGAACATACATAAACCGGCGAGATAATGACGCCTGATCGCGCGCGGATGAAAGAAATAAAAAAAAAATGTTTAATATATGTAGTATCCGGAAAAAGGCAGGACTATCGTAACTCACGTAAGAGTCCGTATTTTTAACCGACGTGAGATTGCAATAATCTCGAGAATTTTGTTTCAATTCAGTCATCGCTCGGTAATCATGTGTGACCGGAGAGACTTGCACGAGGGGATTAATTAAACTACTTTTCGGACTAATTTTTTTCTTCACCGCTGATGTATCCGCATACGCGTTGTGCGCGTCATTAACTCGAAGTGTTAATATGCTTTTTCAAGAGGTACGAAAAAAAAAGGGAGAGCAAAAAAAGGCGCGGGGATATGTATGATCGAGTAATGCTTAAAATTTTTCATTTGGTACGAACGACTTAAAGAGGCTAATTATGCCATCATATTAAAGTCTCCGATATACGAGGGACTTGACAAAACTGACGGCATTACGGTGTAAAGTGTAGTGAAGTGTAATCTTGTTTGATGTAAGGTCCGATTACCGTGATTTATTGCGTAGAAACTTGCTCCAAAATTGTCTCCCCGAGCAACTGTATATCTTTGAATTTATAAATATTGAGCAGCAACGATCGAGGAGGCATATTTAAACGGCGAGCGTGATTAAATTCAATAATTTATCCGTCTACTTTTCAGCATCAAATTTTCAAACTTAAAAGAGAAATAAAAAAAAAATTAGCAGTTTATAACAAGCTCCGGTTGATACTTTCGGTCATTGCCGCGTGTGCGGCCAATACGAGGGGCTCGAATAAGCCAATCGCTGTTAAATATTATCAAGCCGCTGAAGCGTGAGATGCGTGAGGTTGAGCGCGAGACACAGCCGTCAGTCGACGCTCGATCGGCCGTAGCCGGCGATCCGTCAGCGGCCATTGCGTAAACTCCGGACAAAGCGGAGCGCAACGTTAAAAAAGAAAAAAATGAAATTGTCATTGCGGGTCATCGCGCCGTCCATATACCGTGTTTCTCTCGCCGCGCGTGTCTCTTCGCTCGCGACAAGAATGATCAGGGCTTTTCCGTGGAATCCGTTTACACGTCGAGGTTCCACCTCGGGGGAAGGTCTGTTTAACGGCGGGGCATAAATACCGGCGTCGCGGCTATTATCTGTCATCGCGAGGTGAAAGTCGCCCTAATAGACGTGAAATATTCGACGAATCGCCGATAATTATTGTCCCGCATGTCGCGTATAAATTCGTCGAGCGATGTCTTTTTTTTTCATTTCTCTCTCGAGAAAAAGAAGAAGGAAGACGGATACCGACGTTCGCACGGCTGCGACGGGAAGTGAGTATTGAATATAAAAAAGAAAAAGTATACCGGTCGTCGCTTTACGGGCCAGAATAGATTTACGAGCATCCGATATGTATGTACGGCCAGCCGGGACTGCGGCTCAAGGACCGAGCTGCGCGTTATTTTGGAAGTGGAACAAAGTAATCGCGCGTAAATTTCAAATGGAGATTACATAAGCGCACGGCGCGGTTATCAATACGGAAAGCAATATCCCCGCCTCGGAAATCGTCGTGAGTCCTCGCCTCTTCGAGAGACGCTCCCGGCGGTAAAGTTTTATATTGTAGACACGTTAAAATCCTTTTAAAAAGAATGAGATACAAGAAACGCCGAGTAATTTCGAGCCGCGCATTTAATTCTACGATTCTGGCCGCGACGTTACGACTTTTATAACGATTTTCTCTTTAACGCCGCGTTCAATTTCACACGTCGGTTAAGCGCGCACGCAAGAAACTTTGGAAACTTAATCGGCTCCGCGACATCGCTCAATTATCACTCCCAACCGGGCGCTCGCAACAGATTTTAATATTATTTTTTTTACGCTCATTACACAAACGGTAAAAAAATCAAGAAATCTGCTCCTTCTCCTTTTACAATGTACCAATAAAATATTTTGTTTACACGCGAACGAGCATACGTGCACGCTGTAAGTTAGTCGCCAAAGTGGTACCGAGCACAACGGGGATAGCATCTTATCGGTCGCGAGCCCCTACGTACTCTCTTTTGTTGCTTCGACGTATAATTAAAAAAAGTGCAGTCGCATTATTCTTCTGTCGGACACGCTGCTGGCGCTGCATTATTATCAAAGAAAAACACGTTTTATCGGAGACGGTTTAAAGGCGCCAGACAGTGGGAGTCGGCGGTTTTCCCCCGGAATCACTTCGCATCACAGTCGCGGACTTAACGAGCGTCAATTTTAAGCGGACACAGCGAGAGAAAGAGGCCGTCGTCTCTCGGGGCGCGCGATTATTCCATCAGTCGTTCCCGTTCTTTGTTTATCGCGCCTTCGTTTTTTTTTCTATTTCTTTCCTCGAGAGCCGCTAATGACCTCAACGCAGCCCCGCCGCGACTTATCCGTCGGCGTTTAGCGGTAATAAGCCGTCGGAGTCCTCCTAGCCGATGGACGAGTAAGGAGCGCGCGCGCCGATAATGACGCGAGGAGAAAGAAGGATCACCGCGAGGTCGACTTTAATTCGCTAATTACGATTATTATCGCGCGCTCGGCTTTCTAAGCCTCGGTAAATTGCCCGCGTACGGATTTCGTAATTCGGAGCAAAGGTTGCAGCGATGCCCGACGACTCTAAGGCGGTATCGCGGGTATAATGGCCGGGACAATAGCCTGCGTAAATTGAAAATCTTTTTTCCCCTCTTTTGCGCCGGTGAAAAGAGACGCGCGTCTCCGAGGGGAGCGCGTGAATGCGCTGCACCGGGAAAGGAGGTGCGCACCTTCGACGTGAGAATATGCGTGCGGCCTTTCAAGGAGGGCAGTGTGCGTAAGGACACGATGGTATTTCAGTGTTTGTGTTTACTTTGGCTCACTATATGGGTGTACTTTAGCGACAAATGCTCTTGTCGTTTATTCGTTTCTCGTAAATTTTTTAATTTATGCGAGCGCTTCGACGCTCCTCCCGCATTTGGCATTTTGAGCGGCTGGTTAACGATGCCGAGGGATTTTTCCTTTGCAGTTTTTTTTTCTGTTTTATTTGTTTAAAAAATATATACATGTGCTGCGGTCAGTACAAGTGTAAATCGATAAACGTGCAATAAAAAGCGAGGATAATAAAATACTCGGGATTTATGGAAATTCAAAAAAAAAATATATATTATGCGCCGCATAAATTACGAGGCGAACAATCGCCGCTCTACGGAAGAAGAAAAAAAAGGAAGAATTCGGCAGTAAAAATTGACAATTTATGAAAGGTCCCACGTCCCACTTTAGCACTCGATTGGAACGCGTCACTGTCAGAACTCGCCGGAAACTAAGGTCTACCCGAGCGTTGAATAATCTAATTAGCAAGCCATTAAAGCAAAAAAAAAAATTAGCCATATATCCAATGAGTCGCAAAACGATTAAGTGTTTACGACTTCCCGAGCTCGAGGTTCTCAAACAGCTGAGGCTAAAAGCAATACATATCCCCTCGCGTGGCGTAAACAAAGAGTACGCAGCTTCCGCGAGGTTATCTCTACATCGCGCACCCGCGCACCGACGCCTGCTCGCCATTATCAATCGATGCGCGGATCTGGCAGAGAAGGCCTCGACGAAAGTGGACTCGACGAAGAGAAGGAGACGGGGGGAAAGGCGCGCTCTCGCTTTTTGTCTCATTACACGCGTCGAGAAGCATGAAATCGAGGCACGGCAAGGGCTTAAGTTACTTCCGCGCTCGGCGAGATTTTTCGCGATTGTTTGCGTGCGGTCGACCTCCAGCTCCTCGTGCGCCCTTTCCATACGCTTGGGACGCAAGAAAAAGGTGACGTCGGTCCGAGTGATTGATTGCTGACGTCGCAACTATTGTACCCTTTTTTTCTGCTTCATGCGCGCAAGGTGTATTTTATTTTTTTCTTTTTTTTCCGAGGAACGCTGCGTAACGCGCGGCAGATAAAGCACGGATGATTTTTCTTTTTCGAGCGCTACCGTTGCGTGGCGTACCGTTGTAAAAAGATACCTGATGGAGTTCGGTAACGCAGTGATAAGAGCCCGGTGTTTACCTTGTCCAAGCCGCAATTTTTATCAAATTTTTAAAACACGTTAAGCATGATTGTACTAATAACACGTTAAGAAATGAGCAGATAAATATTTTCCTTTCGCACTTGTTATACGCGTATATGGGACATCGGCTTTTTTTTATTCATTTACATCACGCAGACTCCTCTGAAGTCTTCAATCGGAGCAGATATGAAAATGTGATATGGCAACCCTCGATCTTTATCCAAATAAAAAGAAAATGTTTTTGGAAGATATTAAGTTAAGATTTAACTAATAATTTACTCACAAAATTTTTGATAAGCTTTTTGTTTATTTTTTAATTACGTGCTACCACTTTTAATTTACTGAGAAGAGTTTTATTAAAAATTTAATTTAAAATTCGATAACAGATGATTAGAAACTTAAACGAAAGATTTTACCGTAATGTTTTAAATATTGATTGTAATTGTAATAAAATAGCAATGTTTGCAAACGTTTTGTTTGCCAATATTCAATTAAAGTTTTAATTCGAGTATAAACGACGAGAAATGTATAGTGACTTTCTGAGCGGATAGCGTGTTCAAGAACTAATCGTTGCGCGAAAGGGTACTCGCATCGAGATAACCAAACAATTTGTTAATTATAAATTTCCCCCCGAAAGAAAGATAGAAACCGCAACGAAAACTTACACGACTTAACATACCAATATTGCAATAATTTTGTATTATCTTTCCATTAGCATTTAAAAATTTTTTCACTTCTTTTCAATTCTGTAATTCGCTGCAGCGCGCACCTTTAACGAACAGTTTAGCCGCAGCTAAAAATTTTTCCCTTTAGGCGGGCAAGCTAAAAAGCCGACAACGCGCTCGGTTCACCGTGAAAATCCTGCTAACCGGCTTGCATCGTTAATAAGTGCCTTTTAGCTCGTAATGCAAGCACTTAACGAGCAGGTAGTGCGGAGTCTAGCGTGTAATTCAATCGTTGCGTGCGCCCCGGCCTACGGAAAACAAGCCACGACGAGACGCACGAATTAATAAGCGCGCCGTCAATTGAATTAAGCGATTAACAAGGGCTGCGGAGAGTGCGCGAACGAGAGCTTCGACGAGCAAATCCGAAGGACTCGCGCAACCTTCGATGGAGTGTAAATTTCAGCATCGTTACCTTCGGAGTTTCAACTAATTAGGAAAACGATCCTGAGCCGCTAAAGGTCTAAGCTGGTAGAGTCGCGTTTACGACGAGCGGTTATTAAAGTGGAAGGCCGCGATTTGAAGAAACGCCGGTGGGGGGCGAATATCAGCGTTGTTTAAATGGCGCGATTTATTACGCTGGTCTAGTTCGTTCAGACAAAAAGAAAAATGAGGAAAGAAGAATAAAGCGAGGAGTTTTCGCGCGACTTTTAACACGCGCTTGTCTCAAATGAAACGCGAGGAATCTGCTGTCGCAACACAATTTTTTTCTTTTTTTTATCAAGGGAGCGTTTAGAAGCTTTAACGAGAAAAAAAGGCCGTTTAATCTCGACGCACGCTCTTGTCAAGATTCTCACCTCTGGTAGTTCAGTAATTATATACAGATGCCAATCGCTACGTTTTTTGTTTTTTTTTTTTTAATCCACTCGGAGATCGCTTGAGTAGTTGAAATCATAACCGGACACGACGTTTAATCAACGAGGATAGTCATTATAGTTCGGTAGCGAAATTGAAATATCCGCCGGGCGCATGAATAATGCACAGCGACAACGCCGATTGTTATCTAACGCGGACAATGGAGCGGCGAAAATTCGGTGACCTCGATCCGGCCTCCTGGAAAATCCTTCGTCGTCGAAGTCGCGCGAGGGACCCGATAATCGCTGACGCCGGCGTAGGTAGTCGCGCTGGCGTAAGTGAAAAAAAAAACAGTGACGGAGGATGCGGTGACGCCGCGGCGTGTATAAAGTCACGCGCTCTGCGAGCGTCGGCGCTTTTCGCGCGATCGAACACACTCACACGAACACGTGCCCCTCGCGTTGGCCAATCGCCGATTAATTTCTTCGGGCCCGTGGGACAATCGTATCACTGATGCGGAAAACGTCGCGTCGTTTTCGCTTTTCGTGAGGTCACGACTGACGAGGCGCAGGAGGGAGGCTTTTGGAGTGACGCGCGCATTTGACAAATTGCATTATACGCAGCGAGCGATTTCCCACGTTTTCCTGCCGGCATTTATCATACAGAGGCCTCTTAATTACTCACGCAGCGATTGCCCGATTTTCGCAAGCAAACAACTTTGTTAATGTCGATTTTTATTCCCAGCGATAAGCGATAATTTTATTTGTGTCAATTAAATGCCACACGGGGGTTCTAATTGTTTGATTATCGTAAAAGCTCGGCTGCTACGTGCGCGCTTGCCGATCTCGACTGGAGTCTAGTGAACTCTTATCGATCGTACGATGAATCGCATTTTAAACGATTCGCTCCGTTCTTTCACAGTTCGACCTTACAGGAATAAGAGAAAAAAAGGAAGGAACTTTAAGTGCCGCGCCGTAACACGATTCGACGTCGTAAAACACCGGTGCAAGATAAACAAAGCGACGTGGAAACATCATGACGGATGGTAAAATAAATGGAACAAAAAAAGGAATGAAACTATATGCCATGCGAATGAGGGTCGATCGATCAGCGAAAAAAGTGAACCTCTTGTTGGCCAACCTCCAAGGCACGTACGGTCGTTCGCGCGCCGGACTCTCGAGCAAGAGGCCCCTCGCAGCAGCCGCGAAGGAATCTCACTCGCGACGCGCACTCGCTCGGTCCCGGACCCCTGATTCCGTATGCTCGACGCATCGCGCGTTATGTTTTCACACGTCGAGGCATACAAAACCATGAAAATGCCTATATATAACTTTGTAATATGTAAGAGTGAAAAATTGCACGATTTTAAGTCAATCCCTTTCAAGGTATCTTAAAGTTTTTCCTTTGAAAGAAGATATTTGAATTCGAGCGAAAAAGCGACGTTTTACACTTTTTTGCTTATCAGAGATAACGTCGGAACCACATTGAGAGCTTACGCTAAATTCACGGAATAAAGTCTCGAGCGAAAAAGGAAGAGTAATTTTATAAAAAAAAAAAGAAGAGTAAAATGCGCGTGGTGTCGGTCTTATCGCCGACTTGGCGGGTGCGCGACACGCGTGACACTCGTCACGGGAGAAGAGGGGGTTTCTCGCCGAGCACGAATCATTTCGGAGCACGCTTTTTAATTTTTTTCATTTCCATCGGACGACTGAATTAACAGCAAAAAAAAATTTTCGTCACACTTACAACACCCAGAGCCGCAAGCTAAGTTGACCGCTCTGCATCGTGCATTTTCAGGCATTGACGCGCTGACAGCGTGCGAAAATGAACGTGCGATTGTTTGCACAAGTGCGAAACGCGACGTCGACGGCGTGTCATGCGATCGCGTGGTACCTTTCCTCTTCGCTCAATTTTAAAGAAAAAAAAAAAAAAAAAAAAAAAAAGAAGCCGCACGTGTCGATCCCAGCTAATTGTCACCGCGGCGTAGAGAAAAGACACACTCCGACGCCTCTATATAACCCCGTCCTCGTTTGAAAAAGAAAAGAAATACATTTTCCTCACCGGGCGCTACAGCGCAAAAAAAAATCGGTTCCCACGCGAATTAATAAGCTTTTCAAGCGCAAAAAAATTCCGAGCACTCGCGAATTACAACCGGTGTCACATCTTAAAAACGAATTAAAAAAAAAGAATTAGGAAACTGAAAAGGAGGATGCACCATCCTCGTACCTTGTGGAAGCTGCAAGTTCCTAGTGGTATAATAAATAGAGTAATCCAAGATCGGTCCCGCGGTAGCGGCCGGCTCGGGTTCACAATTTCGCCTCGGTCACAACTCACCGGCAAGCTCGCAAACGCGCTCGCGGCGTGTTACACAGTGCGAGGAGAGAGCCGGCGGCGGCGGAGCCGGACGGGCTACTACTGCGAGAGAGAGAGAATCGCGCGCGACGAGTATCTGCGGCGGCGGCGGCGACGGCGGCGAGACGAGAGGCCCCCCCGAGGGAGTGGCAAGGAGAGAGAGGAGAGAGCCTCGTGCGCTCGGCTCCGACGGACACTGCGAGCTCGCGCGACTCGCGAGGAAGAGGAGCCCGGCCAGCAGGGAGGGACGGAGAGAGAGAGAGAGAGAGCTAGCGCGCAACGAGGAAAGAGGAGCCGTCGAGAACACCGAACCAGAGAAATCGAGAGTTTATTCCGCGGTGCGGGGCTACTGGCTCCTCTGGTAGCGCGCGGCTATGTTTCATGGGGGTGAGGCGCGCTCCCGGTGATCGGTGCGCGAGGTCGAGCCGGTAGTTTAGCTGGAATTGCTGGGAGAAGGAGAGAAGCGAAGGGGAGGAGAGGCGACTAGAGATATTTCTGCCTTTAGTTACGCGTTTTAATGCTTCCGTTACGATTTAATGTTTTAATTCGTTTGCTTTTTAGAAATGAGCTTTATATTAAATTTTCCAGGATTTTTGAATAATTTTTTTAGAGGGACTTGTATATTCAAAATGTAATCACATTGTTAACGATGTTTTATTTTATGGAGAAACTGAAACTAAACAATCGGCCGGTGTCGTCGTAAATTTATTAAGAATAAAAATAAATCATCGTTTTGAACTTGAAGAAACATATATTTTAACGAGTCGCATTATCTCTTTCGAGCAATAAATTTTATTCTCTCGCAGTCACGTTCCACGTGCTTTAAATCAAAAGGAAAATCTTTATCTGAACTTTCACAAAAATTTAAAGAGAAAAGAAATTGAACGAGTCAGTTAAAATACAATTTAAGTACTTTTAAAAGCAAAAATCAAATGCACCATAAAGAACTTCGCTTACTTTAAGGTTTGATATTACGGACTGTTATGGCAGAAGTACAAGCGAGGCAGGCTAGAACCACCACGAGGATCAAAAGGAAAAAGTGGCTTTCGCGGTTACGGGGACGCTGGGGAAGCGGCTGGGATTTTTTATTGCCATTTATCGGCGGTGGTTGTATCGGGCATTTTATTACACCTGCGTGTACCCGCCTAGTATACGCTCATAATTCTCGGGTGGGAAATGTAAGCCGATTGATAAAGCTTGAGAATGCTAAAAAGAGCAAGCGCGAGCTTCGCCGAGGGATTATTGCATATAGAATTACTCACTAAATTTCTTACTTAATCGAACAAAAGGGACTAAACCGGAATGGCCTTTTCCATTTTTTCATTTAAAATTTTATGCTAAATAAAATACCTTAGCTACTTTATGCCATAATTTTAGTCACGGTGACATTTTTCGTTGCTGACACAGTTATTCTGATAAAACAGAATTCATCAATTGAAACACATAAAGAGTATCAATTTCTTTAACTAAAATTAGGTTTGATTTAACGTTAGTGACGTCTATTACGGAAAAGTCGTAGATAACATGTAATATATACCTCCATTATCCAGAAAAATGATCGTAAATTCCACATTCGATGAAATTCAATTCCAGCGATGTCCATAAATCTTTCTGTACCCCTTTGACGACTCTCGTTCAAATAAATTTGATTGCGTCCTAAAACAATATTTAAATTAATTATTTTATATTTAGTAAAGGTAGCCTATTAAATCCACACGAACTATATGAAGCAACCGATCAACATCTCATTTATTATGTCAAGTCCAGATTTGCCTACCGAATATCAGCGGAATTCAATGAAGTATCAGTTCGATCGATGGCTCGATAAGAGTTCACCGTTAATCGAAAATCGGCGATTGAAAGCAACGTATAATAAGCCCGGCACGACGGTGCGTGATCTCCGCAAAAAGCTTCTCCCTTTTTAGCGACGCGCGAGTTTAACATCCTTCGACGATCGGGTGCACCTCGCCCCCCTTCCCCTCTTGTCCTCTGGTCAATTTATCGTTGCTTGCGCGGGATGATCTCAACGCGCGGCCCTTGGGAGTGATTTGTTGTGCGCCTCCGCGTCTGCTCGGTGTTTGCCGGGTTTAGGCCGCGAGCAGCGAGGCGAATTAGAGGCAAAAGTGGCACGGGGCGGGTCCCGCTCGTGCATCTCGAGTCGATTAATGTCAGGCTGCAGCAGGATTGAAAAGGGACGCCGAGAGGTTTAGGGAGTTTTATGGTCCACGCGGCTTTCATTTTTAATAGTTCATAAGTTTTAAAGGCCGCTCGGGTCTCGTTGTTCCACGGTATTTATTGCTCCTGATAAGCGGACTTTATGAAGACTGAAACTTGATTTAGAGTGATTTTAAAAATAATTTAGAAATTAATGATCGTATAGTTGAATTAATTTAAAGCGGTCTGGAAAATTGAATTAAATCTCGTATATTTTGTGGTTCTTCTTTTTTTCTCTATCGATTTAATATGCTGCAACGCGATATATGATCGGTGCTCATTTTAATATAGGGAAAATTTTATCGACTGTCAAGGTCGTGAATTTTAATCAATCCATCCATTAAATCTTCGTTTCCGTATATTAATTTAAATGCAAATGCGCGTGGTGTTTGTCTATAAATAAGGAAGAGTATGAGACCCAGCCAAAACGAAATATTTTAACAATAACAATATCAGGAATGAGAAGCATTCGCGGCTCGCGCAATTAGCGGCGTATAGACCAAAGCGTAGGTACTGCCAAATGGAGTCACATCCAAGGAGAAAAATTGAATGATTAAAAGCCGTGCACGTGCCCGGTTAATCTTTCGGCCGCGAGGATTACTTTTATTATCGTCTCTTAGAGGCGCGCGCGGTGTGAATTTATTAATGCTCGCACAAAGGAGCAAATGGGATTCGGTGCGAGTCGGCATCATAAATAACTTGTACGAAATAATTTATATTTATAAAAATTTCAAGTGTGTGTAAAGAAAAAGGTAATGTCGGCCCATACCGGTTTTCGGTTCCTGCTGCACACGCGGATAAATCGCCCTGCAAAAACTCCCGACTGTTTTTACGCTCTGTTATTGTATTTGTCAGATTAATTTTCTGCGTTATTTACGCTTTTAAACTCCGTGTACATCAATTTTTACGCTCAACGGAGCCATAATCGTTTCCGCATAATAGGATTTGAAAATGCGATCGTATAACGTTGTTGCAGTTTTGAATGCTCATTCTCAAATTGAATCGTGTTCGGGCGGATCAATAAATTGTGTCTCTCACTCGCTTTACTTTTACTTTTACTTTCCATTCTATGCGAATCTTTTTAAAATGAACTAATCAAGTCTTATTAATTATAAATAAAAAGTAGGTCACTCATGGATTTCGATGTATATATTTTAAAATTGTTAAAAAAGCATTTGTCTAGTTCTATTCCTCTTTCTTTTTTCCTTTTTTTTTCTTTTGAATACATAAACACTCTTTATCGTTTAAAAAATTCCTATTGTCTGGATTGATTTTCAGTAACAAGTCCGCAAAAATTAAACGAAAACTTCTACGCTAAATGTTAAACATTATCATCGGAAACTCGCAGCTCGCTCAGGAAAATATTCTTTATCAGCCTACGCAAACATACGCGTCATTATAAATTTAATCACCAACAACAAAGTGACGCGTTTTTTCCCGCGCTCATTGAGCATCATCCCCCGGCGCGGAACGCGGTGAGCGCGCACGATGCAACGCTGTACAAATAATCACCCAATTACGGGATCGAAACAAAGCGAGACGCGCGTCGGACGGGCCATTAAAGCGGACGCGATGCGCGAGCGAGTCCCTCGGCAATCCGTCGCGTCTGCACACGATGGGTCAAGACGAAAGCCGAGACGCGGGTCATCAGTCACGTTCTTAACGAGGGCGGCTCGCGTGTCGTGTGACGGAGGAGATTTACGTTAACGCGGGCCTTCTTATTCGAGTGGGTCACAACACGAGAAGGAGATGGAAGGAGCAAGTCGTTTCGAGAAGACACGACCGGGGGGACCAAAAACGTCGGGAGCCGTCTCGAGATCCGGAATTCACAAGGTGTTTGCACTTACGATTACCCGTTTCTGATGTCTATCTGATCGCTCGCCTCGCGCAAACAAGATCCAATGCCTTTTGATAATTTTCTTCAAGCAAAATAAACGAACGTCTGGTCAGAGTAAATAAAAAGTAAATGTATATATACGTTCATTGTTAAAAATGTTCACTTCGCACAAATTTAATTAACAACAATGATAATTTAAATGGACGACAAGTCGTTGACACAGAGCCAAGGTTAAATTTAAGAGTGATAAAGTGCTTCAAAAAACAATAGGTGCGATATGAAGGCAGTGTTAAAAGCGAAGAGAAAGAAAGCGAAATGACTAATTTATAACGAGCGGAATAATGAATGTGCAGTTTCTGGGTCATACCGGCTGAAATTAGCGCTTGAAATTAAATAAATAAAATAAAAAAATGTACGATGATTAAAATTCCGTATGATTAAAATTCGTTTACGTATGATTAAAATTCCGCGAGTTTCAATAGAAATCGGTATATCGCGGCGATTCTCGGAAAGCGCAAGGGATATCGTTGAAATCAATTATCGAGGGGATATTCGAAAGGAAGAAAAAAGGAGGTGACAGGCCGCGGGAGTACGCGCGACGCATACGGCGGTGCATCGGCTCCCCCCGCATCTATCACGAGAGAGGCTCTTTCTTCTCGGTGTATCGTCACCGACCTTCCCGCGCCTCCTCGTCATTGCGGCGAAAGCTCGTCGAGTCGCCCGGCGGGAAAAATAAGCGAGCGCGGAAGATTAGCTAATTGATTTTCAATGCAAGCACTTTTGTTGTTGCCGGTAATGTTGCCGATCACCTTGGCGATCCTCCTTCCCCCATACCACTCGTTCGCTCGCTCTCCACCTCGAGGCATTATTTCACGCCGATTCTATACTCGTCGGGTTAAATTTTCCAATTGCAGAAGTGTATGCGTAAATTTCCTGGCAGCGTCACCGATTTCAAGTGTTCAAAGACTGGAGTACTTTATCGCAAGTGTGCGTCAATGAATCTAAAAAGAAAAAAAATCCGACGAGTTTATTAAGTTCTATATCTTTTGAATAAATTCATCTGGCAAAAATTATCCCTCTGGATATTCTATTTCAAGCACGTTGCAGTGTATATGACCGTGTAAAAAAGGCTTTAACGATGAGCCGGGGAAATAGATTCTTACCAAACAAGGCTAAACCCATAAGGCGACCGGCTCGCCCGCAGCGGACCCGTTTGTCGGGTGCGAAACATTGTCCGTCCTCGGCGCAAATAGTGATGTTGATTGGGTGTGATTTATGCCCGCAACTCCGCCGGCGAGTAAAATCGTCGCGAAAATTATTTTTGCCGCCGGCGGACTTGAAGTCGAGCCTCACGCCGGTGTGCATGGTGTGCGTGTCGCCGTACGGGAAGTACGAGTACTTTTCAAAAACAATCGGCCGATTGAACGGCTTCCTCTACGCGGTAGGCGCTAATCGGGTGAAAATTTGAATACAATCGAAAGAAAGTTGGACTTTCTGCATTTTTTTTCGCCGGGCGCGCCTGATTTATCGTCAGGTTTTTGAATTTTTAACGGACGTTAATTTGAAGAGAAGCTAAAGCGCAAAAGTACGCACAATGGGGCCCGTTACGGACGCACAATAGAATTGTAAGTTTTTAGTGCCGCCCGTAAAGTGCACTTACTTCCAAAGAAATAATTGTAATTAAAGTTTCATCGCGCATTAAATTACAACCTTTCCAATTTAAATATCCGTTGCAAGACTTCAAGCGAGTATATACTCAATTGAAGCACCAACTAAATGATCTCCCTCCCGTTAACGAAAAATCGACCGAAAAGGTGTGTATACGTAGGAAAACGTCAGGTCAGAAAACATTCACGACGCCTATACATATATAATGCACCGTTCGTCTCTTCGCAAGTCCAGCTAGAAAGAAATGAAAAGAAAAGAGAAAAAGAAAAGGTGCAATCTCGCGGATAATTTACTGAAAGGGAAGAAGGAACGCGCCTCCCACGGGCTCTTGGCCCCAGGGGAGGCACGAGAAAAATCGGAGAACAGGGCGTATATAGCACTAGCCGCGGGCTGACGCGCGCCCCGCGCGTTCGGCCCTCCGGCAGAGGCGCGCTCGCATAAACAACGTCTCTATGCGCGCGGGCGACGAGGACGAGCGCGCGGCGAGAGGATAAAGGCGGAGATCGCCCACTCGCCGGAGAAAAGTTCAATGCATTGTGCGCGGCGAACGATTGCATCGGCGCGGGCAACAGGTTTCTGCCGTGCGGCGGCGATTCCGATTATTTACATAGTGCAAGGCAACGCCGCGCTTCATTAAGTCGAGGCGCGATAATGCAACGCTCATGAATAAAGCCAGGAAATCGACTCACAGCGGGCACCGCGACGTTTTCGCGTTATTATGCCATTTACTGGAGGTTGTGGATCTTGCGGTGCAGATGCGGTGTCTTCTATGTGGTTTATGAGAAATCGCTACTGTTCTGAGGGCAATGACAGGAGAATAGTGTCGAAGAAGTGTGGATTTATGTTTTTTTCGAAACTGAGAGTGATATTTTCTTACTGCTGAAAACGAAAGAAAAGAATCTTACTTCGCGAAGAGTTACAAGTTATTATTGTTGTAGGAAATTGTCCAAGAGGTCAGAAGAAATTAAATGTAGAAGCAATCCACGATTATTTAAATAATATCCTGCCTCTACCGTTTTGATATTTTTTTAATTGTTTAATAATTAACAGATTGTTTTGAGGAGTCGGTTGGCGGCCAAAAATCAATGAAGAATGAAACAATTTATGATGTTTCGAGAGGATAAAAATAAAATGTTTTATAATGGAGTTGTTTCGGTGATGATTTCGTAAATTAAGACGCTCGTAAAATCTTTCTTTTGGCAAGAGTGCAAAATTTTATTTGCAATGAAAACCGTGATTCGTAATTTATTTGCAAATTTATACACGCACACTCTGCCCTTGTTCGCGCTTGTATACGATGTCGTTCTGCAAAAGTTAATCGCCGTTCATTAAAGACAAAGGATCGGCATCAAGAAAATGCACGCACAATAATAAACCCATCGCTTAATGAAAAAGAAATTTTAGTCACCGCGTGTTTTATCGGGAGATTAAATCTCGGTAAATGTTTTAATGTCGTCGAATGTTTAACGTTCATATTTTACAATACGGTAAACTTAGCAGGAAAACGTGCCTCAAGCTGGATGCTCTCGTTTAACGTCACTTTTGTCAGTTCTGTCTTATTAAGCCCGATATTGTCACGTGATGTCGATTTAAAAAATAAAGTGGTTCCTGGAAGCAATTCTTAGTATTAAAAATCCCTCCTCAAGAGCGATATATACCGTAAGTGATCGTATCCTCTTCCAGAGTTATATTTGGTCCGGTCAACTGTTTTTGGCAAAGTGCATCCAGTTCAAAATTATCCAGCGACGAAAATATCCAAGTACTCTGGAAATCCGGTCAAACGTCCATATCCGACCATCAATATTTGCAGATTTATATTTGAAATTCATTGAAAAATCCATATCCGATCATCAGTATTTGCAGATTTATCTCCGGAATCCAGTGGAAAGTCCATATCCGACAATCAGTATTTGCAGATTTATCTTCAGAATCCAGTGAAAAGTCCATATTCGATCATCAGTATTTGCAGATTTATCTCCGGAATCCAATGAATCGTTCATATCCAATCTTCAGTGTAATTTGTAGATTAGTCATTGAAATCCAGGGAAGATCCTTTTTAGAAAGTATCTAGAAAATGAAATAAATTTTAGTACAATAATCGCCAAATCGAAATAATCCCAATCTTAAATCACTGCTTCCTCGAAAACCTCGCCAGGAATGTCGACTGGCGTTGCGCAACGCCGAGAATTGATTTACGGGGTATCGGCGACCCTTCGATAATCCCTAAAGCGCGCGGGGGTCTGGCCATTAAAAGCCCGCCGGCGAGAAATTTAAATGGCCGCTCGATCCCCGCATGCATTTTTCGTCCGGGAGCGGGTCGCGAAAAGTACCGTTCGGCCAATATGAGTCCTCCGCGTCTCGTCGTACTTCATCGAAGGGGGCGCACCGCGTCACACCGGCTTCATTATATCCCGAGGGAGGACACCTCTCGCCGACGCTTTAATAGAGGATCCCTCCCTTTTACTCGCCGCCCGTCCATCAAAAAGAGCGCGTACGCGCGCTTCCACGTACACTCTCGACGCGCGCATCCCCGCGGGCTCCCCCTCGCTCTCTTACACGATGCACTCGAATTAAAAATGAGCGATCGCTCAGGCCTTTCGGTTATTTCTCTCCCACTTTTTTATTTTCCTCCGCCGCAGTAACGTCGAAGTGGCTTAATGGAAACGTGTTTACGACGCGGGCTTAGGAGCCCGGAGAACGCCGGCGCGAGGCGTTTACAAATTGCAGGCTAAACGAAACTTTGAGGATAAATCATGAAAAAAAAAAAGGACGAAGAAGAAAAGAAAACGAAAAGAACAGACGGTCGCGAAGTCTTTATTTTAAAAATAAATAAATCATTTCTACGAGTGGCGCGCGGCGTCTCGCGCATGACTTAGGCGCGAAGCGGTAAGTAGTAAAGGCAGACGTTTTTAAGTAGAAACAGACAGAGTTATGCATACACGGCGGAGATGAAGGACAAAAATGAAAATTTCTGCCGAATTTTTTTTACTAGCAAGGCACGGAAGAGCGACGGAGAATGCCAGCAACGCGGAAAGGCGAAAAACGTTCGAAATGTCCCGAAGAAAGGGATACTTTACTGCGGGGATCGTTAGGAATCCGCAATCAGAGTCCGAGCGGGGGGAGGGAGGAGTGTGTTGCCGCGGCGAGCACGAACTCCGAGTGCGCGCAGCTGCGCCGGCGAGTAGGAGGACACGCGGGCAGACGTCGTCCGCCTTGGCTCCACCGGAGAAAGAAAGGGAGAGGAGGAGGCGCAGAGAATGCTCCCGGCTATCCCAGTCATTAACCCCGCCGAGCGAGCGAGCAGGAGGGAGAGAGAAAGATGCAACTCGGCGCTCTTTCGTCACGCCCTTAGAGCGCGGTAGCCCACGGGACGTTGCACCCGCGGGACGCGCGTCCTTCCCCTGCCCTCTCCCCTGTCATTTTTTTTTAAAGCAGCGACTTGCGTCTGGCTTTGCGGGACTTTAACGCCGCGGCGCAGTCAAGGTCGCGCCGAGAGTACAAAGAGACGCGAGGACTTTCGATCTTGTTGCGCGCGGAGGGTTAAAAGTCGAAGGAGGAAAGCACACCCGAGGTATCTGGCTCTCGACTGTGTTTTTTTTTTCTTTTTTTTTCTCTTTTTTTTTGCCTTTGCAGTGGGCTGAGCACGCGGTTCCGCCGGCAACTCAAAAGTGAAACGGGTAATTCCGAGAGGAACTCTCAATTTCTTCTCCTTTTTATTTCCGCGGATGCTTTTTTTTATGTATACGTAATAATGAAGAAATATTTATTACGTCATAGTCTGGAAATATTTTTATTTCGAATGTATTTTTTAAAGGATTTTTTACGTGAGACCGCGCGAATTTTATTATATTGAAATAAAAACCAGGCGGAAAAATCGATAAAAATTGAGGATTTAATCCCGCAATTAATTTCGACATAAAAGACAAAATGCGCGCTACTTTGATGAATGTTTAAAGCGTTCGGTTACTTTTCACAATCCCACGATGCAGGCCGCTTTGAGACAGAGAATCGAAAAAAAGTATAAAATCCTTCGAGGAGATACTCGTGTTCTTCCTCTTCCCGTACAATGACCACTTAATTAATAAGGGCTAATGGAACGTTATCCGCTGGGAGAACCTGGCAATTTATGGCACCCAAGCTATCCTCCTTGTGTGGTGTGCGCCTTTCAAAGGAATTGATCGGATTTTGGGATAGCGGTGAATTATGATTTCGCGCCTTTTAAAGTCGGAACTTCGTTAATTCTCTTTGGGAGAAAATTCAATATAAAAAATTCACTCGATTAATTTCCTCGCACAGTGCCGCCGGTCAAAGGACGCCGTATAGGTATATATAATACCCACCCACGCTTCTCTCGCGTGTACGTATAAAAAAATATTTTCTTTGAATTATCGTACCATCGGTAACTTTGAGATCAAATAACCTGTTTGGTAAAAATGCCCACTTAGTATGATAAAAATTATTCCGACAAGTGATCGAAATTTTTATTACGCTACACGCAATTTGCGTTGAAATTAAATCAGTTCGTAAAAATATCGAAAAGAAATTGCTCCTCAATAAACACTAGAATCGTCAGTTTTTTTACTACCACATATAGGAAATGATAAATCCCGATTATCAGCGAGTAAAAAAGGCACAACGCTAGATTGTTACGAATTATTTTCTGACGCGCCAGTTTTCAGCTTATTCGACTCTTATAGATCCTATAATTAATGTCGTTCACTTCCAAGGCCTCCTCCACATTTTATGCTAATTTCTCTAAACTTACAGCGGCTAATAGCTCGATCGCGCCTTCTTCAGCTTGCCTGGCATGGGCGCGTATAACGAAAGCAACGGGAGATTATTATTTTTTTCCTTAACCAGCTCGCGCATTGCATAGGAAGTGCCTCCCAATGTCACGGTAAATGGACATTTATTATAGGAGATGAGTAATGAATTTAATAGTTGCGGGATGTCGACGCGATCAATTCCGATAAAGAAGTAGGATCCATCGTCGTTTCTGTAATTTTATGAGGAATGACCTGCGCCAAAAAAAAAAAAAAAAAAAATTAACGCGAATGTCGCCTTGCTTGGCTTTTATGGCGATACTCGACAGCGACGATGCGGAAACTAGTCGTTTCTGGCGTCCATTAGATACTGTAGCTTTTTTTTTCTAGTCCACATTGAGATTTATTGCAGTTTGCCTGTAAGAGACTCTATAAGCTGACGATTGGGGAGATTAAAATTGCATGAGATTTTTGCGTTAAATTTTTATGTTTAGATGTGAATTCATGATGGAAAATGCTAGCAATGCCCAAAAAAATTTGCGTTTTTTATGCAAGGAGAAATTTTGATAAATAAGGAATTGCTCGGTTTATTCAATAGTGACGAGAATTTCCGCTCAGTGTTTCTCGTTGATTTAAAAAAATGAAGGTCATTTCTTTTGTTAAACGAATCGCCTTTAAAGTAAAATCAAACAATGAAATCTGATAAGATGAAATCGAAAATATTTGTACAGATAAATAAACAAAATAATCTAGTTTATTCCTCTTAAACAGGAGTGTACGTGATAAATTTTTCGATTTGTTTATTTTCATTGAGATTTATTAAAAATTAAAACTTTAAGCCAGTCTAATAAGAATTTTAGCGAATTATTAAAGGATTGATGATCTTACATTTTATAATAAATTATAAAATTATTCAAAACGATCCTGTAATGAATGTTAAATACAGCAATATTTTACGATTATTATAATTTTTAATTTATAAAATGTCCCTCAACACATATTTACACTGATGCACCGACCAGTAAAAAGTCGCGAATTATCGCCCTCCTCACCTAATGAGACTCATCAATTAATAAAATGAAAAGCAGAGGTAGAAACAAATAAATATCGCTTACAAGAGCGATACACGTGTTATACGCGTACATTCAAAATCCGGAGCGATATACTCGCGAAAAACGCTATAAATCCCGCCTAACTGCTCTTTAATTTAGTAATCAAGTTACGCACGATTTATAAAGCCGACGCCTCGTTCTTAAATTGCGAGAAAAAAATGAGAGGAAACAGCGAGAGCGAAAAAATGAGCAAAGCCTCATCGCGCGCGCGAGATCCGTGTGTAATCTCTCGGGAGGAATCCCGGTGGAAAAAAAAGGACGTCGAAAGAGCCCGTGGGAATGGACGAGAGAGCGAGAGAAACGCGGCGACGTCCCACCAAGCGCGCCAGAAAAAGAGTCTGCGGCGTTAAAGTCACCTCCCCGCGAGATCTCCCTCTTTTTTTTTCATTTCTTTTTTTTAAGAGAGAAAAACAGGTTTGTCGTCTCGAGAGTTTTTCGGCGGGCGCAGCTTCCGTCATCAGTCATTCGCGCTCGTCTCCGTCTTCCTCAGCGGGGCCAATTAGCCGCCGACGGAAAACTGGTCGGCCGATCGTTTTCCCTGAAGTCGCGCGTACTTATAAGTTAGACGTGAGACTATGTCCGACGACTTTTTACCTCTCGACTGGCGACGTTGGACGCACTTGACGGCGGTCCCCGTCGCGGATGTACCGCGACGAGTTCGAGGAAAGCGTGTCATCGGGATGAGTGCACGGGAGGATCGACCGGTCAACCGACAAAATGCTTATCTCAGCATAGTCGGGCGCAGTTTTTACGAGGCTTATAACCTAGGCGAGTTTATCCGCTCAACGTTCAGCGGTTAAGTTTGCGCAGGGTGTACAGTGTACATGCCTCGAAACTTGTGACGCGATAACAATGCAAATTACTGGACAGATCGGATGAATTTTTATAAAGTTTAAGATAGATGACAATAAAGTATTGTTTGATAGCCGATGAGAATCGTTATTAAACATTTAATAGTTTTCTATTGAAAATTTTGTACGATTAGATAATAAAAAGAAATAACGTAAATTTTAATATTTAATAATTACTTAAAGAAAGTATCGGACTACATTTTTTTTTAACCGTGACAAGTAGGTTAAACATATTTTAACGAAAACAACATAAAAACTTACGTACAATTTTGAATTACGTAATTTAACCTTATAACTTGCACGATATCGGTATAATACAGAAAGAACGAAAACTCTGACTCACAATATTCCTATACTCGCGCGGTGAACTCGCGATTCTTATTCGCTTTTTAATTAATCAACCAATTGAACACTTAAATAACGAGCTATCAAATACGCAGATCGATTCCCACTGAAATTTTCATATTAATTAAATAAAAAAATTAATCATAAAAATAGTCGGAAGATAATAAGCGAAACAAAATTCAATTGCAGCAATTGTTCTGCAAATGGTCTCGGCCATTAATGATTGACAATCACAAATGAGCTTAAGGATCCAGATTATAAATTCAATAAACTCCGCTTTAACGAAAGTTATTTATAGAAACCGCGACTCCGTCTTAAGGGTTAAACTGATAAATCGTAATAAATTGTTCGACCGCCCGAAATTAGACAGACAACATCGCGCGGCGCGCTTCCGCGAAATTAATTTCCCCGTGGGAGCAAAAATCCGAGGCGAGAGATTCTCCCCGTCGTATACTTTCATCACGAAGCAAAGTGTTACGCGCACCATTCCGCCGTTCAATTGCATTAAACAAAATAAAAAAAAATGAAAGAGAAAGAGAGAGAGGGAAATCCATGCGAATAATATCAAGCGAGGTGAGTCTCGTCTTAGGAAAACCAGTCAGTGATTTTTTTTTCATCAATCACGCTTCAAGCCGACTCTCGTGTACAACGTGCGCGCGCAAACACACCAAGGGGTCAGAACGTAAAGCAGACAGCGCCGAGTGAAATGGGACTGTACAAGCGGGGCCAAATAATCGAATCCAATTAAGCCTTTCTTTGCGCGGACGGCTCCCAATAAAGCGAGGGCAGCGAAAGGAAAAAAAAGGAGGAGAAGAAGAGATAAGAGCCGGCTCTCCCGTCGGATGAAACGAGCCGTTGATTCGCCTTGGCTCCCCGGGAGCTCACTGTGGAGGCTGATTGCTATCTGCGCAGCTCAAGTCAAAACGGATGATTGCTCGAGTTAAGGAGCGAGTCGCGATCCCGGCGCTTCGGACGAAAATTCCATGAATTTCATTAGCCGGCCCTAGAAGTTCGGAGCAAGCGAGGGCGGTCGATTCAGGGAGCGTAAGCGGTACACTGACGGGATCCTTAGTAGCGAGAACAGGTCGTGTTCAGCGTTGGTTTTCAGCGATTTGTGAGGTTGCGGGAAGAAATTAAGCGATTGTGCGAAAATTGAAAATTGATAGAAAAATATTAAGCGAGCCTTGAAGATATCTTTTCTGCGATTCTCGATTTAAAATTGTAAGTGGGATATTAATTACGACCGTTAACGTTTGCAATTTTCCAATGCGAGATTAGCCATCTTAATTAGATACTATTTTTCATTTAATTAAGTATGACTTATGATTATTTCGTAAAGCTGTTGGCGTTTTATATTATGAATTATATTTTAGATAAATTTTGTTGCAATTTCATGTAAGGGTTGCTCACAATGTACAGATTATAGTTATTATTAAAATTAAAATACTTTTTTTGTAAACTGCATAATCACGTTAAGTTTAGACAATCGATTGATGCGACTATAATCAATCAAAACTGATTAAAAATCAATCAAGTTTTATATAATTTTTTTTCGATAATATTCACAAATTTAATTAAAATTGTATTGACACTATATACTAATTTGTATGAAAGGAACCAATTTTTCAGTAAAGATTGATAAATAATCGCGGATTCGGCGGTACATCTCGCAATAAATGCGTGCACGTACATAAGTAATGAGATGTTACGTAAGAATACATAAGCAGTACATCTCTCTGTATAAGATACATGTGCGTATAGATTTGCTTTTTCAAAAATTATCATAAACTAATCACTGCTATTGTTCAACTTTGCCATGCATTTACTAATCATCAACATTTTATACATTTAATCAGCTACGAAAACAAATTATTACGTAAATAAGTTTTAATTGTAAAAGGTTGCTTACACGCAATTAACTTATTTTTCGTCTGTTTGTTTCGGTGTGTCTTTGTCATTTTTGTTTATAATAATTATCGACTGATGAAATAACTTTTATTGAAACATTTGGTTAGTTCCTCCCATACTTTGAGAACAATATTCAATAAATTAAAATTATACTACATAAAACTAAGATTTTATATTTTAAATTACTCATTTAAATTTTCATTTTACTGACAAATAAGAAAACTGTCATTTACCATGTTCATGTTTTTCTTAAGCCTGGAATCAATTGCTCAACGCAAAGGAATCAACAATTATTTAGAAAATAATTTTGAAAAATTGACAAACAGTTTCGGCGAACTCTTTGCCGCGTAACATTTATTTTTTCGGGAATTTCTCGCGTCGTTCCTAAAATGCTATCGTCGGGTAAAAAAAGAAAAAGAAAAAGAATTTCCTCTGCCTCTTATTGCTTATTACCGGAGAGTGCTCCGATCGATGCTATAGCCCGAACAGCGCGCGTCACTTCCACCGCCCCCTCCGCGTGTATAAAAAACTATAAAAGCTATATTAGCATAGCAGACCACACTCTCCTCGCCAACTCGTCCGAAAGCAAATATTTTCTTTTCGCAATTCCTCCCCTTTCCCCAAACCCTGCCGAGGGGGCCAGTATCCTCTCGGATTCTTTTTTCTCGCGAGCTCGCGTAACGCTGCCAATACTCGATCCGATCGTATAAATTGTTTAACGTGAGGACGTAATCTTCCATTTCTATCGATGTATTTTCGGAGCGGCTCGCGAAAATTTTCGGCGCGTGTCGTTATTTTCACTGCGAGGCAGTACTTACGGCTGTTTTCGAAGATCTTCGCATCGTTATGTAAGCTGCTCTTCTTTGTAACGACTGCTGTGTTATCGAATTAGTCTAAATAATGTATGCGCAAGACTTTTGTCAGGATGTTATGAAGCATTTGTTCTGGAAGTCTATATTTGTATGAGATCTTAATTTCAAAATGCTCTACTGTATTTCATCAGAAGCACAATTTGTATAACTTCATCCTGAAAAAGTTTAAGGATTTAAAAAAATGTAATGAAAAATTAATATAATAAAAATAAATTAAAATATAAATAAATAATAAATTAAAAAAAAACAACAAAACAATGTTAACATCAATGAAAGGTGCGAAGTAAATACTCATGTGAGAACTTAAATTATTAAAAAATGAAAGCATTGTGACTTTTTTTAAATTGCCCTAAAAAATTTGTTATTTATCTTATAATAGCTGCAACAAGATAAATACAAATTTTCCTATTGCAGAAAAGATAGAGAACTACGTATGCGTTGGATGAAAATTGAAAGAGACGATATTATCACCATCTGTATTACCAAGAACTGGTATATGGCTATATGATTATGCAACAGCTAGATAGTGTTTCAGTTTTCAGACTTTAATTTTTGTGTTAAATCAAATTTAAACTTATATATATGGAAACAATTTAATACCTGTAACAATAAATTAAATGAATATTTAAATTAAATTAAATTAATGGCTTACAAATTAATTGTAGATATTGATGGTCACAGTAAATAATAGTAACAGTATTGTATTTATTTCATTTTAACATTTTAATGTTTTTTTTTTCATTTATAAACAAAAAAAATAAATTCATTTAACTCATACTCTGTATTCAATTCTTTCTACTCTTCATCTGGACTCCAGTGCTTGAATTGGCATGCGATGTAGCTTGGGATAAGAAGTGGGACACCCATGAGGATTGCTCCGTGAATACATTTTTCCTAAAATATATACATTACTTTGTTAATTATCAGAAAGTAAAAATTCATTTATTGGATAAATATAACACCAGAATTTAAGCACAATAAGGAGCTTAAACATTTAGTTTGGAGTACAGGTAAAATGTCATGCTAATTTAAGCATGTGATGCAGTCTGTGCATATAAAATAAAAATTAACAAACATTACCTATTTAGAAAATAAAATTTTTCCAAAATATGTAAGTACTCTTTTGTTAAATCATAAGATTAAAACTAATATTTACTTGGGAGTATGATGTAAAACAACATATTTGTAAGTTCTACTAAATCCTTTTTTTAGTTAAATTTATCACTTGTAATTTTAGTATTAGTTGGGAAAAATACTCACGAGAAAACTCATTCTCACTCTAGGTATACTTGCAATATATGTTTGGGTCCTATGAGTGATTTTAAAAGCAACTTGATTATTTAAATGAAGAAGTTTCACTCCACGATTAAGAATCATGTTGTTTTTTTAATAGATTATTTTTCTATAGAAATTAATATGATCTTTTTAAATGAAACTTAAATGTAACTGAAGCGTTGCATTAATGAAATTGAATGTACAAAAATTTAGTGTTCCGATATATCTTATCTAAGGTGACTTATCGCATCATCCACGTTACTAGGTAGACGTAGATAAGGTTTGCATGTTAACGAAAAATAAAATTTAATCAGTTTTGCAAATCTATGAATTGAAGATGTTTGGTTCAATAAAATTACATCAAGTTTGAAAGTAATATTGCAATATGGTAAGTATACCATTTAATTAAATTAATTTAAGTATTATATACCAAATATCTAGGAATAAAAACAGAAAGTTTTAGATCGCATATAAATATAAGCAATAAATCAGAAGCTTCCTGTATTGCTTCCCACAGTATATAAACTATGTTTTTGTCTAATAAGGATAAAAGTTCATTCGGCTCACTAGTAACAAAATTATCTATGAAGCTAACTCAGTTAGATAACATGCATAAAAGGGTATTTTATATTGTAACGAAAAGGTTTGCAAATAATTAAATTTTTATGCATACTAAGTTTTTAGTATTTTTAAATTTAATCTGATTCTGGTCGCCATTTGTTGAAACTCATACTGAAAGTCAGTGGAATTATCAATGGTGTTGTAACTATAATTGCAGCATGTACTATTTTTTCCTGTTAAATATAAGATTATGTTAATTTTCCTATCGATATTATCCTTACGCTATTTATATAAAAGTAAAAAAATATAACACATCTCTTGTACATACATATATTTGTACATATTTAGTTATACATTTGATGTTTGTAATCATTACAATATATCAACATCGCAAAATATTGAATAAGATCGGTACTCAGTAAACGAAAGAAATTATAAGTATATACAAGTATACATATTTTATAAGTATGCAATATATACTTCGTTTTTTAAATAAAATTGAAAAAGTGTTTGTAAGCTAACCAATGCTAACTAACAAAGTTTTACTTCAATTTATTACTTGTTTGAGTCCAAAATAAAAGACCAAACATAACCTATCTTGCTGCAATTGAATAATTGCGAATTTGACAAAATTATTCGAACAAACTGAGGTGAAAACTTTTCTTAGTAGTATCAAGTAAATAAAGTCAATTTAACAAGTCAATATTCCATAAAATATCGTAAAATGTTTTTATATTACGTAATATCGATTCGTAAAGGACTAGAGAAGCCCAATATTCTTACCGCTCTAGATACTTTTGTTCGGGGTTTTGAAGCGATGTAAGTCAGAGTGCGGGCAGGTTGTCTTGCCACATTTGCGATCTTTGGGGCGACTTTCGCCACATTTTGAATGCCGTACATCCTGTCCTCTTCGACTGCCTTCAAATAAACGTTCAGCTCTCGGTCCTCTTTGGCGAAAAGCAAATCCGTCACCCTGAGTTCGGAGAAAAGTGATGTTGCTGGGGAAGCAGTCGCAAAGGAAGGAATACGCGAGTCGTCGAACTGCGCAGTTTTTTAGTTAATTTGTTAAAAATTGCTTGGGATTTAATCAAAGAAACAATTGTCTAATTAATTCGAAGTAGATGAAACTAATTTTAGTGTTTTATTATTTATTTCATTTATTCTTTAGAATATTGTCCGGTAACTAATTATGCTTTTGACGGAGAAGCTACTTTGACTACCGTAGTCTCGAAAATCCTAATATTTGAAATAAGCTTTAAATTATCGACCGCTTTTACGTTTATTACAAGTTACAATCCTTGCTCGATAAAAGGGAAACTGTATTTCAAGTATTATTAATGAAATTATTTAATTATTTAATTTACCTAAGGTGAAAAAACGAATGCAAAAGTTGAGCTACTTATATTTTCTTTAATAAAGAAATTTAAAAAAATAATAATAATAATTATATAAACAATAAATATAGATTTATCAGTGCAATAAATTGCAAATTCAGTTGTTTATAACATTAATATAAATATTTTATTTAACTATTAATTCATAAAATGAGTTCGTTCAATTATTAACAATAATATAAATACTCAACTACATGAAAATAAATATTACTTCCATATGTAAAATTATTAAAATTTATTGTCATTCGATTAAATTTTCATTGCTGTATTAAAAACGACTCAGAATACCTGCATTTAAAAAAAATTATCCTTAAAAAAAAATGAATTCTCCATTAATGTAAACATGGAAGTTTGTGTCTATCAATTTGAAAGCAGTTTGTCAATCGCAACGACTCTGCTCAAGAGAATTCGAGGGAGGAGAATAGAAACAGCGAGAGAGCGATATACGCTTTTTATTGGGGTCATCCGAGCCCACAGATACAACACCTACAAACACCCACACAAGCATTCCCTCTCGATTCATAAGGTACGTTCCGGTGGGCAAAAGTGACGTCAGTCCAGTCCGGGAAAATTCAAAAGCTACACTGGGCTCTTATCTCTTTATAGTCTTATTCTCAATTTTCAGTAATATACCATAATAACTGCAAAGGAAACAATACTAAACTAATCCACAATAAAATAAAAAAAAGTGTTTTTTTTTTTATTTAAAGGGTACATCATTTACAATTACGCGTGCGTACCTAAGATACATCAAATTCTTAAAAGCGGAAGTTGAAGGAGTAGTATGTACATATATTCATAATCGCGTATGCAATACAAATACTCGAGGATACAATAATAAAATTTCCTGCAAAATCGCATTACATCCAGTGTAATAAGTGCACCGCACTGTGCATACACCCGGATGCCCCGCCTAACCCTTGCACACACACACACACACCCACACAAAAAACTCCGCTACTGCGCGTCAGGCAACCACCCCCGCGCCGCCGCGCGAACGCACTCGCCATCTTCGCGAGTGCATACATAGCACATCCCTAGGGTGCATTCGAATGTAAACATGGCCGCCGGTGTATTGTGCGACGAGTACTTGCACGGCAGGAGGAAGGACGGAGTCCCGTCTGCGAGCACGTAATGAGCCCTCCGGACGATGCTCAGCAAGCTCCCAGGTAAAGCGTGCCCACGCTCGCCGCCAGTGTCCGTCCCGTGAGCGCCTCCCTCTTGGTGCGCGCGCGCGCGATTGTGCGTGTCCCCGTCCGCCAGCCGGAGTCCCGCGGGCCGAGGTAAACACCCGGAGAGCTGCGCACGGAGCGGACGGACGCGGGAGAGCCGCGCGCGACGTCAGCAGCCTACGTCCGTCGCTCGTCGCGACGCGCGCCTCTCGCCGATGTAGGTCGAGCGCCGCGGGAGCTTGGAGGCGCGCGCGGAGACGGGAGTCGAGTGTCGCGAGTGCGTTGGAGCAGTGCTGCGATGTCGCGGAGATGCGGGGAGGCCCCGCCGAGGAAGCTTGGCTCCGCGGCGCTGCGCCCCAGCTGACGGACGACGGGGGCTAGGGCTCGGCCCTCTCGCGCACCTGGTGACCGTCGCCGTGCAAGCGGCGCGACCTCCTCAGCCAGCGCCTCTCGTCTTTGACGTTTTGGCCGCGGTCCGAGTGTCGCGCGCGCGCCTGGTGTTGTGGGTGGATGTAGACAAGTGCTTGATAGGGACCTGCGAGGAGTCGCGGGCCGCGTGAGTGCGCGACGAGGATGTGCGCGTCGACGCCCGTCGTGTTACGTGTCTAGGAGAGCAAGTGCGCAGAGTTTACACCATGTAATGGAGCAGAATTCTCCGTTTCTTTCTTTCTTTCTTTCTTTTTTTGTTATTAACGGACGAGTGCTGCTTGGCCCTTTTTATAGCCTCTTTTGTGAATCGATAATTTTTGTTTGAACGCCGTTTCCCATTGATTTTCCGCCGTGTTTACGAATTTATTCGATGATTGTCCGCTCCTCCTTTTTTCGATTAGACTCACGTGAATGCTTGCAGCTTGGGATGATATTGGAAACTCCACCATACTTTAGTTTGCACTTACTCTTGGGTTTTGATGTGTGTCCTTAATATTATTGATTTCGTTTTATTTAAGTAGACCGAATTTACTCAGCAGTTAAAAATTCTTTGCTTAGTGCTATTAATGAAATGTCAGTTATGATAATGAATATTTATTTTTTTAGTATCCTTGAAGCATTGTCAAATAAATCAACTTGGCCAAATATTTAAAATTCATCTAAGTGTTCGATACAATTGTGCTTTTTTAATTTTTTTGTTGTATTCTACCATTGAAGTGGGTTTGATTTCTTGTAATGCATGTAATTGTCTCGGTCGGATAAAATTCTTCATTTATTATTTTTAAATATTTAAAGTTTGTTTTGTAAAAAAAAATGTGCGGTGGATTTTATTACTATAGTTGTCTTTGTTTATACTTTAATACCATATTTCAGTAGGGACATTGTACAGTTTTATGGAAAAGCATTAATCAAATCCCAAGCAGATATTTTAGGGTGTTCTCTTTGAGGAATTATTTTTATTATAAATGGATTATTTTGATTATTGAAACAGATTTTAATACTATTAATATTAATTCAGGTATGAGTGTAAATAAGTTAAAGGAATGGGGTAATAACAATTTTTTCCTTTTTATAATATTATGTAAAAAATGTCAAATATATAAAACAATTTTTATTTTGTTTCGATAAAGAAAAATTAATTCAACCAAAAATAAAGTTAAAGTATGGAAAAGTTTTTTTTTAAGTCAATTTAAAAATATCAAAATATTTTATTATTAAATTGAGATTATTTTACCTTTTATCTTAAAAGTAGATAAAAGCTTATGAAAGAAATATTCCAATGAGATACAACAATATCAAGTTATTTAGAATTGTTCAATTGTAATGTTTGTGAAAGTTTTAGTATGTTAAGACTGCAAAAAACACTGATTCAAAAAATGGACATATTGAATTCATTCCGTTTGAAGATTTAAACATCAAATTCTTTTAATTTTATAGGCTGGTGTCTGGGTAAGAGATGAACGTTTTCCGGGCTTTAATCCCGTGTGCACTGCAGCGCAGTGGCGAAAGTGGAGCTGGTGGAGAAGCAGACAGCAGCAGTGGCAGTTGCTGGTTCACAGGAAGAGGACAGAACAATGATTCACGTATGACACATAGAATGGGAGCATCCGCCTCTTCGAGCCTTATGCCCATCGGAGGAGATTCGGTGCAGGCAGCCCGGCTCTCGGCCTCCGGAAATCCTGATCCACTGAGTATAATTGTCAGGTAAAATCAAAATAAATAATTTAAAATAAAAAAAAAATTATTTCAGTTTTTTTAATAAGTATTTAATTTAGCTTTTGAAACTGAGTTCATGAATTTCACACATGTACGCTATTGCTAGCTTTACTCCTTGTATGTAGTCAGTAATAGAAATAGATTCATTATTTAAATGATGACAATCATTGGGGCCACTAGAAAATATTATTTGAATTAATATTGTTAGTGTTGAATTTTGATAAAATCCTATTTATTGTACCTTATTGGCATCACAATCATGTTACTTTTAGGGCAAGCTAAATGACATGCTGAAACTGCAGGTATTGTTTTACCTTCAGCTCCATAAATAGGTGATTTTCCATAGACCTGTAAATGCATTAATGTCTCAAGAGTAGTTTTGTAAAAGCTTAGTTTTGCTTATTTATAAATAATAAATTTTAATTACTTTCTTTATAGCAGCTGATGCTGCTTTAAAGTGGTCTGATGTGGGATCTTCTTGCCAAGGATCAAAACCTTTTTTTAATTTTAATTCATATGTATTAGCAGTTTTATAACGTACCCATAGTTTGGCAATGTGTCTTTTAAACTGTTGATGAACAGTATCAACTTTCTGGTTACATACTAAACGAGTTGAAAATACTGCTGCAATTCTATTAAGCATTTATTTTATTTTTTACATTGGTCAATAATATTCAAGATGATATATTAACCTTCAGGCGGCCGGGGTCATCTAATGTTGGCCACTTATCACTAGATATTTTTGAAAGTTTAGTATGGAAATTTTTTATAAATGTATGACTTTCAACAATCTAAAAATCCTGGCCGCCTGGAGGTTAAATTAAAAATGTATTAACTTATTTGGTATTGAAGAACAATCATCTTTGTCTGCAAGGGCTGATTTAATGTGAAATGAGTGTACAGTGAAACTTGGTAAACAAGTTTTATGCATAACAAGTCTGGATGGTTTTTCTTTATGACAGAGAAATTTCACACCAGTTTCTTTTTTAAGTTCTTCAACTGGGCAGTATTCTTTTTCACAGCGTCTTAAGTCTTCTTCTGTGATTGGTTTTACAGATTTCAAAAACTGAAGCAAACAAATGTTGATATAAAACATAAATCTTAATACAAGTTGAATATTACATCAGTGTCATAGTCATAATTTACATCTGGTAGATCAAGATTTCCATGTTTATCTAGAAAAGATCCAACTATATTTACTCCATCCATAAGTGGTTGATTGAAAGCTCCACCATAAGTTCCACCATGAATTCTCTTATTGCCACACATTACGTTTAGTGAAAATAGAACAAGACCACGGCAGCTGTATTTTAAGCAGGGCATTTCATTTATCCTTTTATCAATTGTTAAACAAACATATTCTACATTGCTGAAAAAATTGCGTTTGCTTCTAATAGCATTGAATAAACTTTTGCTGCCAGATTCCGACGTTGCTTCTATTAAAAATTTAATGTTTACCGGGACCTCAATTTTAGCCTTCTTGTAAATCTTTAGGGCATTGAACCAACATAACAAAGGAGCTTTATTATCCGAAACACCACATCCGTATAATCTTCCACTTTTTTCAATTAATTGAAAAGCAGTTTGTTTATCACCTGATTCATTTGTAGGTGATAAAGTATCTACAGAATTTACAATTACAATTAGTTAGTTGACAAGTATGCATTAATTAGAGAATTATTTTTTACTATTAATGGGTCAAACCAATATTTCCATAAACACATATAGTTTTGCATTCCTCATTTGTAAATAGATTAGCAAATAAAACTGGTGGGAGATCTGTGTCATCCTTGCTGTTTCCATCTACTACATCAATAACAGCTCCAAGGTCTTCGAGAGTTCTTGCACAATATTCAAACTGTTTAAAGCATTAGTAAAAGTTTATAAATTGTCCGATAGAACTTAAAATTAAAAAATATTCTACCATTCTTATAATTTCTTTGTGGTTATCAGAAGGATTAAGTATTGATGGTATTGAAACAGCATATTTCAAGTCATTTATCATTTCCTGTTTGTGTTGGTCAATTAATTTAAACAACTCTGAAATTTTAGTCAAAGGAGACACTCTTTCGTCATCTTCAGTTTTCATTTTTAAAGCTTCGTACACTTAAGTTAGATAATAGAATCAAATTAAAATATAAGTTACCTAAAAAAAAATGTCAGTTTTAATTTGAATGACTATAGCAACAGTTCACTGACTATATCTATTCTCATCTCTCGAAACCAACTTCATGAATATTTACATATTTATTATAATTATTTTAACGATTTATTCGATGTGCTCAAAGTGATGCAAGAAATATGATACGTTTATTTAAAAATGTTAAATTTACAATGAATTCAGGACAAAAAATACGCTTAATGGATCGAATAAACTTCAAGTATGAATTGATTTTTTTAAAACGAAATCAAAATGTGATATTTGTAAAAACAAAGATTCATTTATTCTAAATATTAAGAAGTAAAAAAAAGTTCATGCAAATCTCAAACATTGTAATTTATTTTCAGAGAACGAAAGAAGCGAGTGACGGGATTCGCGACGCTTCGCAAGAAGTTCATAAGGAGGCGGAGGTCGTCAAAGGCCTGCGATCACGGGCGTATGATCCGCGAGCTGGTATCGTCCTGGAGTCCCCTGGAGGCGAGTGCCCTGCTCGAGGAGTACGAGGCACTGGCCGCCCTGAAGGATCTCCACGTGCAGGCGGAATTGGCGCGACCGCCGGCCGCTACCTTCAAGCAAGACCTCTCCACCCTCTACGACTACAAGTACTGCACCGACGTCGACCTCGTCTACAGGGGCGCCTGCTTCCCCGTTCACCGGGCCCTTCTCTCGGCCCGATGTCCGTACTTCCGTGACCTACTTGCTGGCTGTCCCGGTCAGTAGTTGTTTCTTTTAAGAAAAACGAATCGCATTTGATTGTATTTTTTTCAATTAGCATTTCTGAGTTTAAATATGTATATTGTATAAAAAACAGTTTTGTAATGTGAAGTATGTTTAAAAACCATGCAGATTTTCTGAAGATGCATATATGTAACAGTCTCTAAATGCTATGAGGTCATAATCAATCATACTGTAAAATCTATATTTACTGGGAGAAGAGGTATGAGAAGAGGGATATTTGTCTTTTAATTGAAGTCATATCTTTGAAATTATATTTCGTTAAAATGTTTTTATTACTGAGAAATAAAAATTTTATTCATAGCCTGAAGAGAATGGCCAAACTATTGTTACGGTTTCTATAAAAACTAACGTTATATTATATTTTAAAACTATCATATGTATTTAACTCTTTATTAAGTTTAATTTCGTTTATATGATTTCATACAAGATTTATGAAAAACGACTATGAGTTTTTAATTAAATGGTATTAATTTCAGGCTACGGTGCTCGAATATGCTTGGAGTTGCGGAGTCACAACATCGAGGTGTCGATGTTCTCGGCGCTGCTGCGTTATCTGTACACAGGTGATGTGTGTACGCATGATGGCACGCTCGATTCGAATCTGCTCCGTCGTCTGGGCGAGGAGTTCGGCAATCCCAATCCTCTCGAGCATGACCTGCGCTACCTGCTCGACACGGGCAATTATGCCGATGCAGCCCTTGTTTTCACCTCGGACAGCGATTACCAAAGACCAGACAGCGGCAGCTCCGAGTACGGTTTCAGGCCGAAGCTCGAGTTGCCCTGCCACAAAGCCATACTTTCAGCTCGTTCGCCTTTCTTCCGCAACTTGATACAGAGGCGAACGAGGTCGGGTGAGGACCACACGGAGCGCGCGCTGCACATACCCACGAGGATAGTACTCGACGAGTCGGTCATACCCAAAAGATACGCCCACGTTCTGCTGCATGCTGTTTATTTGGACACCGTCGATCTGTCGCTTATACTGAGGGGCGGTGGCTGTGGTAACAGCGCAGGGAGCTTGGGCGAGGTAATGTTCATGCTTATTTCGAGTGATAAATGTTGCATTGATCCTGATAGTTTAATTCATTAAGCGAATTCTTACAATAATGAATAAGTAGCTTATTCTTACTAAAACTTATTTGTTTCAAGAATGGCAAATGGTTTGAAAACGATTATATTAAACAAATTGTTATAATTGTTTAAAAGAAAATCTTCGAAGAATTGATATTCAATGAACTGTTCAAGGTTCAGGCGTTAACACACACGGGTCGAATGCGACCAAGTCCTTTGGAAGAAGCCATGGAACTGTATCAAATAGGGCGGTTTCTCGAATTGGACATTCTCTCTCAAGGCTGCGAAGATCTCATTTTGGAGTGGCTTACGTTAGATTCACTTCCAATGGTACTCAGGTACGTGTCAGAAATGATTAAAATACAAAGTATGAATTAATAAAGATAAATAAGGCAGCAGATGCATGAACAATTTGCTTGTATTTCAGATGGGGCAGTCAGCCTCACGGTTCGGCGTGGGTACATCGACAGGCGTTGCATTACTTGCGCGAGGAGTTTCAACCAGTGGCGGCGTCGCCGATTTTACACCAGCTTGATCACGCGCACTTGTGTGACGTTCTGCAAAGTCACTTTTTGCAAGCGAGTGAGCTTGAGGTGCTGCAGGCTGTACTCAAGTGGGGCGAGCAAGAGCTTGTTCGGCGAATGGAGGATCGGGAGCCCAACTTGCTCAGTCACACAGTACATTCTGTGGCAAGGAAGGGCGTAAAAAAGCGTGACCTCAGTGATATTGAGCTTAGGGAAATACTGAGTGAACTCTTGCCGCTCGTTCGAATGGATCACGTTTTGCCTCCGAACAATGAAATACTCGCTCAGGTAGATACTACGTAAATGATTATGAAAACAGTGCAACGATTCAGTCTAACGATGATTACCGATGAACTAAATTTTTTCAGGCAATACGAAGAGGTTTGGTATCCACTCCACCGAGTCACATGATAGGGGACGAAAGGGAGAATTTGCGAATAAATGCTTGGATAAGAGGAGGGAAAAAGAATGGATTGTTTGTACGGCCTCGTCTTTTTATGCCATATTATGAAGAAATCAAGGTAAATTATTGAATGATAGTATTCTTTTTGTAAATTATTTATTTTAGCCAATTTCGTTTATGTACAATATAACGACTAGTTCTTGCATTTTTTAAATCAGGCTCTAGTCGAAGAACAAATGATTCAAGAAGCAGAACTGGTAAGGCTTCGAAGAGCTCGATACATTCCTGATATTCCTGATACCTTGTACATGGTTGATGAAAAACCAAGGGTAATGGGAACTGCTGGAGTCGACGTTTTAGCTGCTGCTCTTCCAGGTGATTAAATAATTTCTTATTTTCGTAATTTTTCGTAATAAATATTTACATTTTCGTTTAATACAATTAATTCGTCAACAGTGCCAGATACGGCTACCATGGCAGCGATGCTTAAGCGGGAACAAAAACTGCGACAATCTCCAGGTTGTCAAAGAGCCATCAGCCTACCCTTGTCTTCGCGACATGAAATCAATAGGCAACTGCGTTTACGCGTTGTCAGAGAATTTAACTTGCCCGACGCGGTAGCCGATCTTCTCGAAGTGAGTAGTTGATCTAATTTTACCCATTGAAATTTACGTAATTCCAAACCTACATAAATTATATTTCTACTTAAATATCACATGTCTCTATAGCATCTTTCATGTGGAATGGATTAGTGTACAATATTTTTGGTTCTTTTTTAAAGAAATCTGCAATGTTACAATAGTAAATGACATTATCACATAGTCCTAGTAGATAGTTCCTCGTGTAATACCGATTACTTAATTGATCAGCCTTCGAAAACTATCAAAACATAATGTTCTCGCTGAAGACTGTGTGATTACGAGAGAATGTGTTCTTTTGTATATTGTCGATCGATTTCAAGCAATAAACTTAGTCTATAATCTATTCTATCAACCATCCATTATTGACAAACGTTTGCAAAACATGAAGTAGTTTGTCTTCGTAGAGCTGACCTTTACCGATGCTCAGGAAGGCTTGTTCGTTCTTTATACTGTTGACGTCTGGAGCAGAACCTCGCATTGCTTTGATTACCTGTACCATCATAATGCACTGAGGAAATTTGAGTGGTGCGCACTCTTTCAATAGTTTATCAAACTCTTCCCTCGGGAAGAGTTGTGTATCAACTTTCAGAGCACGGAGTGTCTCGGTGAACGATTCATAGTATAAAGTGATTAGGTCATTCAGATTATTATCAATGTTTTCTTTTTTGGCACTGGATATAAGGAAAAAAATAAGATCCTTCATGCCGTAGTCGTACACGCTCAATTGGAAGTCCACCATCTTCATTCCGAGAATCTTGCCATTATTGCCGTACCGAAACATCATGTTGTTCACCCAGAAATCATTGTGCACGAAGGTACACCAGCGATCTAAAATCATCAAACCAAAAGTTATTAATTACTTTTTCTAAAAATACTCAGGTATCTCTGTCAATCAAAGGAACTTTTTTCCTTTAATTTCTCAAGTAAAATCGACTGTCAGTTATGTAACTTTATAAGTTAATTTATGTGATCCTCTAATCTCAAAGAATCGCAACCAACCAATGCATACTTGTAAAAGTTACTTTTAAAGGAAAAACTTTCAGTCTCACCGTTACTCGTTTTATTCTGCATCTCGGCTTCCTCGCAGTGCTGAAGTGTCTTCATAACTTTTTCAATGTGAGGCTTAGCAAGCTCCATCTTCTTCAGATTGTCAGTCGCCTTTTTGATCATCTCCGTGACGCACTTGCCGGCGATTTCATTAGGAGCCGGCACCAGACCAGGTGCGATTTTCTCTTCGAAGCCCTTGGGATTCCTCTCCCTGTAACCGCAAGTGATAGCGTGAAGCTTTGCAAGCTCGCGGACGCCGTACTGCATGTGCGCCAGGTCCATGCCCTCGATACGATCCTGTGTAGAGTAGCCTGAGAAATTCAGATTTTCCAAAACAACCGATGCTTGGCTGTCGAATTTTTCACTGCCACCAAGGCTCATACGACCGCCGTAGTAATGCGGCACTAACTTTATTAGCTCGTTCTCAGCAATTGCACTGTTTACCTATTGAATTAAAATATTATCTAAACACAAGGTTCGTTTTAGAAAGAATAAATTAAAATTTCAAATACCACAAATCCAGTACTAAATCAATTTTAATTTACAGTCTTATGTCGCTGGAAAGTACTTGTGTTAATGCACGAACCTGAAGTTCTAAGAATGCTGGTGCAATCGTAGAGTAGAAGTAAATCTCTTTCTTGAAACTCATAGGGCTGTTGAAAAGGTCAAGTAAGTAGTCGGACTTGGGTGGCATTTTGCAAACCAAATGATGATCTTCCGTTTTTCCATCGTGCGCGACGGTTACGTTTACTGCCAAAATAAGACTGCCGAAATTCTCACCGGGATCCGTCAAGTGCTTCCAGTCGTTTACCTTCACCGTGAGTGACCCAGCCAGTGTCTGCTGGAGCAAACCCTCCAGGTCTTGCAAGGGTAAAGCTTCGCTTAGTTCTGGCATTTCTGCAACAAAAAAGAATTTTTCTTTTATTTCGTATTCGAGTCGTAAATATGTTCACTAAGTTAAAGCACAAAGCGATTTTCACACTCCTTGTTTAAAAAAAAAGGAAATACCTCGGGCGCATTTTTCATTTTAGCTATCGCACATGGAGATTAATTGAGAAAAAAAGGAAACACTGTTCATGCGCAGATTGATTCAAGTATCAAATATTTGAAATTTAAACGAGAAATGAAGTTAGTGATTAAAAAAATTCCTCACAATTAATCAAGGCAATTAACATTCAAAAGGTCTCTTATCGATGCGCTTAAAAAAGCTCAACCAAAGACTTGTGCGACAAAGCAATTCTTTACGCGCCAGCTTTTACAACGTCACCCAGAAACTCGATAAATCAAGGCATCGCGATGGACAATCAATCAATTCTTCTGATTAGAGGAAAAAAAGAAGACAAAAGATAATAGTAAAAATGCAGAGTGCATTGAGAACAAAAAGAAAAAAACACACGTATCTCGTATGCCACAGGGAAGCCTTTTATTGCACATGACACGCTCTTAATCATTGCTCATCATATTTTTTTCCGTCTCGTCGCATTGCAGAAAAAATCGTCTGCCATTGTGCATACTTTATACCTACGTAGTGGGGACAATAATGCAGCGCCAAAACCACTTTGAAGCATAATTCAAATCCCGAATGTAAAAAAAGCGCGATATCAGTGTACAGACTTTGAGTGGTGTAGATTCTTCCAACGATGATGATTCAATAACGCGTCGGTATTTCGTAGGATTTGCGGTGTCATTATTCATGGCACATTCTTGTCTAGTGGTTCGATTAATTATGCCTCGATGCACGTTTGTAGAAAATTATCACGTAGTCCGGTGATAATTGTCAAGTTTTTATTGTAAGTTCGAATTTTGTCCGAGGCAATATTGGACACGTATGAGCTGATATATCATCTTGTTTCGCTATTATTGTTGCCCTTTAGGTATGATTTAGCCGAGGAAACGCTGATATAAAAAATAGAGAATTGGTCGCTCATTCATTGAGGTCCTAATACTCACAGTATAGGTTATAAAAAGCTTTTTCTTGTATTTTTCTCTGAAGTACAAAGTTTTTTTCGGAACTGTATATCCTACCTTTACTAAGGCAGCTCCGATCCGATGGATTTTGCCCACTTTGGTCATTTTAAAAAGTTTAATACTCTTTTTTATTTAGTAAAATATACGTACACTATTATTATTCATTTTAGGCTCAAACTAAAACCAATGAAATAATATTAAAAAAAATAATAATAATCATGTAATAATTCTACTAATAATTCTACTGAATGTTACTATTACATTTTGTTAACGACTATAGTCCTCGAATATAAATTAAACAACTTGCTGTCCATGAAGTGGAAACGGGTTTTAGCCAATTTCACAAAGTTTGCACACATAGCGCTCGTCTTACGTATCAATTTTAGCTGAATCGGTTAAAAAATAATTTCGAAGTGTTCTTCTTTTTTTTATGAAATACTTATACACTTTCACACGGTCGCGTAAACGAAAACTTATTTAATTCAAATAAAAAGAAACGTAATTTTGGATTGCCTTAGAACTTGCAAATTTTCAGAACGGTCAAAGACTCGTTTACCCACTATCTAAATAAGAAAATTTTATTTCAAATTGTTCCTCTGTAATTATTAATTTAAAGCCGACCCGAGACCGTAATGTTCGGAAGCGACTTAGTACAGACACTATTTCCTCATATTAGTTGAAGCCCCTCTAAAGTCCTCATTTACTGAGTAGTAAGATAACGTATCTTCGGAAATTCACGGCAAATATACTCAATTTAGATCGCGCGCAGCAGTGCCGATAAATCGAAGCTCCCAATAGTTAACTCTATTATATTGTTTTGAATAGAATGGGTAATTAAGCCGGTCATCGACAATGGCGATCGAGGCATTGGCGACGGGTAACCCAATGCCCGTACCGTGGACTAATCCAATTGACGCTAAGTCCACTAAGAGCCTAAGGGGATAGAAGAGCAAATTTTCCACGACCCCGCGACAAACTCACTCCTGTTGCCAAGTTTATTTAGGCTGCTATCTTTTTTGGCGGCATTGCTGCTTTGATCCAAGAATGAAAACAACACTATCGACGCGCGCTTAGTATATATAAAGCTTTTATTTTATCGACCGACGATCAGGTTCGGGAAAGGCTTCAGTATTATTCAGCTACTCTCTCAATGAAATGAGATTTTGTTCATTTTTATCTCCGCAAAGTGATGGTAACGTTTCACAAGTATTTGGGGCAAGAATCGGACCAACTATTACGTAATGAATCACGTGGTGTTTAAAGTCGAATCGCCATTATATGCGTGATGCTATAAATAACTAAAATAGAACAGTTTTCTTGAAACTTTGAAGCTGAAAATTCATTTTCTTTGGTTATACAAGAGCAGCGTTCTCTTTAATATTTGTAATAACTTCGAGACAAAGTAGCAACGTTAAAATTTTTTTTTTAATTGAATGCTTGCGTACAGAGTATCGTATATCACTCTATTTTAACCAGCTGCAACCAGTGCAATTGTCGATAATGCATGATTCTAGTGCGCTACTTTGCATACGCAGTCGCGCGTCTCATTTTTTTCACATTGATTGATGTTTAACCATTAACTAATATTAATTGAGTCAATGGCAGCTTCTTTGTTTTACATTAACGCGCAAACGTTTACAATTAATTCGAACGGTCAAGTATGCCATGCAGTGTCTCTGATTAAAAATTAGGCGTAGACTTTTTTTTTAAGTTATTTTAATAATTATATATTGCTAAAATGCTCTTACTTATTAACTATTATTATACCTAATCGTTTTGTTATTGCAATAATTTTTTCTTAATGCATACGTGCATTTAGATTTTTTAGCTTGTTAAATCGGTTAGCTGATTACACTGATTCAGAAGTCCAATTAATTTTAAAATTTACACTGCACGATTTTTAACATTAACCGATCGCTGATAAGTATTATCGCTGTGATAATATTAAACCGCATGAAAATATCATTAAATATTGTTATAAGTTGTGTATATAAAATATATATAATACATAGAATTTAATATTTTCGTTATAATAACAAAATTCATATATGATTGCACGCGAGACTGCATTGAATTACAACACCGCAAGTGAAAATAGTGCATCGGTCAGTAATAAGTTCAGTCATTACAACAATTGGCTAGCGAAAAAGAAAAAAGAACCTTAATTAATGCAATACGATAATCATCTACGCGAGGCATCGACTTCTTCGGGTAAATGATCTAACAGCGTTGCTTGAACCTCGCATTTTTTTATGATCGTAATCATTGTTCCGGTGAATAAAAAAAAATCGCCGATGCAACCATACGGTTATTATTATATAAACGTCGAGTTCAGTTTCCGCGTCTGGCGTTGCTCGGATCAATTCATCAACGTACTACGGATCGACCATGCAATTCTCATTCAAGCGCCCTGGAGTTGCGCAACGCCTTCAAAACGCGAGGAAGACACAGACGACCCTGTTCGCATATGTCACACTGTTTTGCTGTTCGCTCGTCATTCTGCCATTGTCCGCGACGTCTTTTTTTTGCAGCGCTTAATGAGTAAAAATTTTTTTGTTTACCGCTAATGGAACGGTAATTTGATAATTAAGCATAATTCTGATTATTCGTTAGTACAGGAAGTGATTGAAATTGCATAAAAGATGCTTTAATGCTGTTTTTACGAGGATAATATTAATAGTTTAAATAACGAACTTGTAATGGGTATGCTAAATTAGTAGAGGCGACAAAAAGCGCGTATGTTCGAGAATATTAAAGAGCATGACGTTCCGTGGTTCTTCACGACATTTTCTGCAATCGCTAACTAAATGATAATGGATTTTTGTTTGGCAAAGCAAAAGAATGAGAAAAAAATATTTTCAACTGTTACAATATAATCTGTAATTTAAATGAACAACTTTTATCTTGGCTGCGCGAAACTGTTTCTTTTTTTTTTTCTTTAAGATATTGAAGTTTGAGCTACCGTAAAATACCGCGAATTGGAAGTAGAAGTTTGAAGTATAAAAAGAATTTATAATGTGCTCGGCGATTTGCCGATGCAAGAAACGGTATAAGTAAGAGCGGATTCCTCGAGCGCGTCTCAGAACTAAATTTTGCGATTACTGCGCTCGACGTGATATCTAATGGTATATCTGACCGGCCAATCGTCAAATTATCTCGTGCGTTATTTAGAAAGGCGTAAAAGGGAATTTCATAAGAAGCGACGAAGGGGCAAGGTAATTACGTCTATAACGACGACGAGTCGAACATTTGTAGTTTAATTATTTTCCGGCTTTTGGTAGTCGCGTTTGCGTACACTACCCATTTTAGGTTTTTTACTATCCAAATTGTCGGAGACTGGTTAAAAATTTTAGGTGATTCAAGCGGTAAGCGTTGCTTTGGTTACATCGGCGTTATAAAGTTTTTGTTGTACATTTCAATATGAGCGCTCGTGAACGTGGTACTGCCGCACACAAGAAAGATCGTTAAATTCTGCATTCTATGCGATGGTTTTCTCCGGAATAATACCGACAATTAAGGCGTCAAGTTTTTTTATCGTGTATATTTTTCAAAGAAAGTGAAGTAGATCTGCAACTAACTGTTCGGCAGAATTTTCTTACATCCATAATAAACAATCTTCCTCGAAAATAATTTCTTTTCTTAAGAAGTAGCTTGCAATTATTTTTTTGTTGCTTATCTGTTTATTTAATAATTGAAGTAATTTTTGCACAACATGAATCGTGCTAGTTAAAGAATTAAAAGTTAAAAGTTAAACGTTAAAATAATAGTTAAAATATTTATTTCGATGTTTCTGTTACATTTCGAGTGGCGTATCGATTTGACTATCAAGTAGTATCTACTACTTGTTGAAATAGCTACTGGCCGTAGGAATAAGTGTTTTATGAGCGTAATAGCTATTGAAAAGTCGCCTGTATTGAAGTGCTCCTTAATATCACGTGTGATGACTATTAAACATAATTAGACTTCCATTGAGCAAAAAAAGAGTAGTTTCATCATAGAGCATGATTTGTAAAATTAAATACGAACAATAGCGTAAGCGTAAATTTATAGTAGACTGAACTCTTAACTCCGTTTCCAGAAAATTATTTGATTTGTTGACTCATTTCTACTAATAATGTCATTATCAAATAAAAAAATTATGTACTACGATTTAACTGCGATTTAATACTTCTGACAATACACCTTTGCGACTCACGTTGCTTACTCACATAGGCAAATTTTAATATGCAATGAAAGCATGACATTCTAATTGCAGTATTATCAGCGTCACGATAACGTTAGATACGTCTAGTTTTCTTCTATTCAATAAACTAATTTCTATTATTGGAAAGATATCGTCATGATAAGTACTTGAAGAAAAGTTTATTTAACCGCAGATGTAAAACAAAGTAAAGTAATATTAACATAAAACAAACAAAAAAATATACGAAAATAATTCCGTAATCAAATTATCAGTATCACTGTACAATGCACTAGAACTTAGTCCTTCACGCTCGAGAAGCGTTCTTTCTTTTTTTAATTGAAGCGCATTATAAATTTCTGTGCTATACGATAAGCTTCTTATCTTTCCGACCGCAGGCCCTGTCGAACGAGATAAAAATTGAATAAAAGGCAAGACAAATACAAACCCGGTCAGGCACTTCGGGCACTTGTCGGAGGTGTAAAAATCAAGTCGCGGAAGATATAAGCGCGATTGACAGTGGCAGGCAGCGGCGAAGTCTCGATGGAACGAAGCTCACCGCTCGACTTTAACCCTGTGACTGAGGCGCGCGAAGACTTGGCTCGGCTCCCCACACCCCGGTTTATCTTTTGGACGGCCTTTTGCGATGCGCGCCTGTACTGTGTACACTATACACTCGCCGGGAAGCGACTGCCTCGGGCGCGGGCCTCGAAGACCGATTTAAAGGCGCGCGCGCGCGTCGCGGCACCGTTACGTCACGGCGACTTTGACTCGCGGACTTTTTGGAAAAATCGAACCAGTCCGGCTTTTGAAATCGATGCTTAAGGTGCTCGTGAGATTTCTGATTGATTTGATGGGTTCGGTATTTTTTTTTTTTTTGGGAGAAGGAATTTTTTTCGGAGAGAACCGTGAATTTCGACATCGATGTTTGTGCTGCATCGAGGTTTTTTTTTTGATTGCCGAGATGGGAAATTGCATGCGAGTAGAAAATTGTCGGTTCAGATCTATGTAATTTAGTAATTTCATTGTTGAGGTACGGATTTGAGTGAATCTGTAATAATTATATAAAAAAATAGTGAATATGAAATATAGAGTGTTTCACTTATGTGAGTTTACATTAGATAAAATACGTGCAATAATTGTTATATATCAAGTCAAGTTTGCCGCCAGATATGCAATAATTTAATATGATAAAGTGAAGTGAAATTATTAACATTTTACGTGAATTCAATTGTTAGAGGGCACTATGTTTTTTGTTAAATATTTTTATATTTTATTCTTTTTTTTTTTAATAATTTCGATATTTTTATTTAATGTCGAATCTCAGGAAATAAAATACATTAATAATTTAAAGAAAGTAAATGAATTAGTTTGCTTCAGTATATCTAATCTAAAAGTAATAATTTTTACAAAATGCATAAATAAGAATATTCTTTTCATACCCCGCTTATCAAAGCAATTAAAACAAGAACTATTCATGTACTTAAAAAATTCAGTTTAATAGCAATAAGAAATTTCCCCAATAAGCATTTTAGCATTTTCGTGATAAAGAATTCAGAGTATAAACTATCTAATTGTAAAATCCGTAAGTTGCAAGGAATATTTTTTAAATAATGATTGATAAGGAAAAGTCAAGATGTCAAGTTTTGTGCAGTCTGTAAATAAAGAAAGAATATAACAGTTGTTCAAGGTAATCGAATGTACATTTTTAAGATGAGACTATTGAGTTTCCATATTTAATAAGAAAAATTTTGAATTATTTTAAATAAAATTTACGTCAGTATGACCATGATTTAATAAAAAGGTGATTAATATTGCTTGTATGATGTGATTATATTTAGTTTTTTTTATTTCAATTAAATATACAAAAACAAATTAAGGCAATAAGTAAATTTATGGTACATAAGGATGTAACATACATCATATATAAACCTGTTTTACTGATGAAGTGATTATATTTAGATTTTTTACTTTAACTATAAATGCAAAAAGAAAATAAGAAAATAAGAATTTTTTTAATGATTATTTTATAATAGTTGCGTAGAATGCTTTTAAAAACTACTTAAATATTATAATATAAAAATTTCTTCGTCCCCACTTAAATAAAATCTGTTCTTAGATCATTTTTGTACGTTCGAAAAATTATAAAATTCACTTACATGTTTATCAGATTATTCATTCGGAAATGCAACGTTTCTGTCTATGAAGAGCAATTTTAAAGTTTAGCTTCTCAGATATAATTTATCGAAGAGAAAAAAGATAATACGCAATTACGCATACAGATAATACGGTATTCATGCAAAATATCAAAGCGTGTTATCATGCTATATTTTCAAATTATAATTCTTTTGTTATTATTGACTTTAAAAAACGTAGCACGACTTGTATAAATTACTTTTGTGACGATTTAGGTTAATAAATATTTCATTTCACCACAGTTATACATTTTTTAACTTGTAAATAAAAACGAGTACCGTCAATTTACTCGTGCATTAAGCGTTTACTCATGTCTTCCGTTTGACATAATATTAAAAAATTAAAAAAAAAAGCAATCCGTGAATTAGTTATTTAAAAAAATAATTATCAACGTTTAGATAAAATTAGAATAAAATTCTGTTACTTGAATTCATGTATCGACTTACAGCTTAATCAAAAATCACTATAAATGCAACGAAGATAATTTTATGTACGATGTTACAGGGTCAATCGTAAGAATAAAAGGATGATAAGACAAGCAACTGTTTTAAATAATTTAATAGTCTTAAACATCCACGTTGTATCAATTCGTAACAAACATCAAATCGTCCCGCAACTAATATACTTAACTGTGATTATACTCTACCGTTAGATTACACCACTACAAACAAAAAATATAAATACATTGTCATCCGATAAAGCTAATAGACAATCAATTAATTATCGATAACCATCGTTGTGCAATTTCCCGTCCTCTTTATAAACGATCAAAACAAAAACTAATTTTTTTTCTCTGATTTTAGAACGCAGCCTGCTACGGCCTGGGCGAGTCCGACTCGAACTCCGCGAGCGCCGACGAGGACTGCAGCTCGTTGCTGGGCTCGGGCCATAGCTGCGGTGGCGGCGGAGGCATTTTGGGAGGCGGCGGCGGCGGAAACGGCCTGGGTGCCTCCGCCTCCGTGTGCTCCGGACGCAACATGACGGTACCGAGGTATGCCGCCTCCCACTGGTACGCCCGAAGACACAACGAACTTCTCGACATCGTCATGGAAGGCGACAACAGCAGACTCGCCGCTGAGGTGAGACGCGAACGCTCATTCAATTGGGTCTCATATCCTCCCCATTTGAATGCGCTCGCCGACGTTGAGCAAAAAAATTGAGACAATTACCGCGAGCGTGGGTGGCTCGGTTCTAGCTGTTAGCTGGAATTCAACTTCCTGGGGTCGTGCTTGCTTTAAAAATTGAATGATAAAAAAAAGTATATCAATGTATCGTGTTTACAATTTGATTTTTTTTTATTTGTAACATGACATTGTTTTGATGGGTAAAAAATATGTTTAAAAGATACGGGTGACTAGATGATATGTAACTTTTGTCTTATTAAAAAAAAGTATGTAAATATCAATTTTTTGTTCTGTTATAAAATGTTACTGACTATTTTTATGAGTTTTGTTTTCAATGCGAAAGTAAGATATGATAAGTAAAAGATGTTTTGAATGTTTTTTCTGATACTTATGGGTTGCGTATTTATTTAGCAAAGTATTCATAGATTAATTGTCGCATTAAAATTAAGTATTGGTTTTATGATTAGGATGACAGACTTTCAAAAAATAAGCTTTAAATCATTTTTAAGAAAAGCGAGATAAAAAAGGCTGTAATTCTGTTTCAGTGATTACAACCATGAATTAAACGATCAATTGTGATACTTTGTTTGCTGCAATTTATAAGAATACACCTTGTTCTGGAAAAATAGTTTTTATTGGTGTCAATGATGTCAATTATGTATTTGATTTGTTTCTAGTATTAAGAGGAAAGATGAATTTCCGTCATATTTAACTTGATATAAAACTATTGATTAACAAACACATTTACACTGATAAAAAAGTTGAGATAAAAAAGTAACGCTTAGTCTTTTCAACAATGAGTTTCTATTTTTTCATCTAATATTTGCTTGAAACACGTCATGATGAATTGTGATCGTATGACCTTTTTTATCAGTGTATCATTGTAATTTACAGTTTAAGTAACAATTTATAAAGATAATTTAATTCGGTATTGTTAGGTAACTAATCCCTTAAATATGCAGTTGTCTATTTAACAATTTTAATTTTTTCTGCTATGCAGTACAGGAATAGAAATTTTTTTAACAAAAATTATTGCACTGTTTTGTAGTGCAGTCAAAAATCTTACGCGAATTTTACTATACTTCTTAGTAAAATTGTTTATTTGTTGAGTCACGAAACAGTATAGAAATTTTTATTACAACTTTTCTCTCCTCGTAAAATCATATAAAATATTAAGTATTCTATTTTAGTTATCTGCGCCAAAGTTCTAAAAATAAAAATAAAATTGCTAATGAAATTATTTTCACGCAGCATTCGGAGGGCAACTCATGCAGCGAGGGTCACCTGTCGGGCATAATGCCGGATGTGGCGATGGCTACGGCGTCGTTTGGTGCACTGCAGCTGGTGGAGCCGCAGGAGCTGGAGTTGGATCTGGGAGACGGTGCCTCGCACTTGCTGCAGCAGCAGCAGTCTCAGCACCACCATCAGTCACATCACCGCCAGCAACAGCAGCAGCAACAGCAGCAACAGCAGGCGTCATCGTCCAGCAATGGACAGCCGCTTCATCGTTCTCTGCTACCCCAGCAACGCCAAAGACACTTTCCCGGCCTGCCGCCCGCGCCCTACATGTACCACCGCTCCGCCGGCGGACTGCCACGCTTTATCTGAGCCGACGATACCTCGCGAGGGTACGAGTTTCACTGGGACGACGATTCGATTGACTGAGTCTACCAAAGAGCTCCATGTGTACTTCTTTAACGTTCTTTTTTTTTGCGAAAGCACGGACCCCGCTCGATCATTTTGTAGATACTGTTGCGTTTATCGTGTGCGCTTAATTTTCGTTGAAACTTAACTTGTACTTTCCGTTCGGCACGGGCGTACGCTTGAAGGGTGCTAAAAAGAGTTAAAACACTCTTGGGGTCTAAGTTTCGCGTGATGATTTTTTATATATATATACTTTCTTTTGTTGGAATTTTTTTTATTGTCTTTCGACTACTTGTTGTCCACAAGAAATCTGTGCCCGTCGCTCGATTAATTGAGGTATTCGTCGGAAATTTCAGTCGTAGCGAATTGTTTCTTTCTGAGTTAGTGCGAGGAGAAAACGCGAGGGAAGAAATTTCGAAAAAACACCATGCGAGTAAGTAATAGATGAACTGGGAAAAACGAGTAAGGAACAAAAGATGAGATAAAATTCGTCACTCGTGTAAGAAATGTATATACTGCCTATGTAATCTGTAATTTGTCATATACCAGGGTGATGCGCGCGCTAATCCTGCTACCGCGATTTTATCGCTACTTTGCATCGCGCTGAACGCTAGGTCGTGCTTTTACTTTGTTTTGTTAATGTTTAAAAAATTATTTAACTAGATGAAACAGACTGTGTGATATTTTTTTTATAACCATTTCAAAGGATTCATATAAATTAAATAGATAACTAATTTTTTACCTATGAATACCTAACTCGTTTTTTTAATGTCCAGTTTCGATTTCTGTTTTATCTTGACAACTGCTTTATTCATTACCGTTTTTTAAAATTTTTATCAACCGATAAAAGTAAATGTAATTCTAGATAATAGGACATCTGATTTATAAATTATAAACAGAAAAGAAAAAAAAATTAACATGAGATATGTTAATTATGAGACAGCAAATTAAACAGGAAATGGTGAAGATATAAATTGACGGAGGAAGTTCGGCATGGTGTTCAGATGCGTCTTATTTGCGGGTAGCCACGGTGAACGCGCGCCACTTGTGTTCTCGTGCGTTGTGCACGCGCGTGTGCGTGTATTATATCGGTTTAAAACGATTGAAGGTCTGACACGGGATTATGAATGAGTGTGTAGGTGAATGCGCGTGCGTGTGTGTATGTTATTGCGCGTCTACGAGTGCATTTATCGATACAACGATAATCGTATATATAGAATTTTGCTGACGTACTATTGGTAATAACCCAGTGGTCTTTCCGCGTTGCGATTTTCGCAAAATATATCATTTTGCCTGATTCTTTTTTTGTAAGTTTATTATTTTTTTTAATCACTAAAAGATTGGTTCATTTTAGAATCTTTTTTACTTTTATTCTGTACATCTGAGAATTGTATGTATCTTTTTTCTCTTCTTTCATTTTCTTTTCGGCTAGTGATTTCAGACTTTTCTGTGTTAGTCATTTCTACTGTTTGAAATTCGTTCATTTCAGTTCTTCACAGCCTTCTAATATCTTCCATAAATCTAAGTCCATAAGAAAATATATATTAAAAGATATTTCTGCATTGTTTATTGCAAACTTTTGAGTGAAATCCAAAGCTTCTGTGACTTCCACTTGAAGGGTTTAGAAAAAAATTTAAAGAGAACAAGAAAATGTTTTTCTGCTGCCAAAAGATGCAGTGCAACAGTGTACAATGATATTAAATAATTAATAGTTGTGTGAAAACGTAAACATTAACTGAAAGCGAGTATGTACCGTATAGGAACCATCGTTTATATTTGTATAATATTAAATATATAAATATATAAATATATATATACATATATACATATACACGTACGTGTTTTTTAATAGTTAAAGGCTCAAAGGGTGTCAGCGATAGAAACAATTGTGTTCATAAAATTATATCAATTGTTTTCAGTCTTCTTAATTCAGTCGTGGTGCAAATATTTTTCACTTTACTGAATTAAACTGCCATTTTATACAAGAGACGTTTTCGAATTTCTTGTTAATAGAAAAATGAACTAATGCATATGCTCCAACTTAAGTAAAACTTAATATATCGCATTAATTCTTCACATAACTGTTATTAAAAAATTGAAGCCGGGCGAGCTAAAAGAGATTTTGCAGTACTAATATGAAGTTGAAGGAAATCAAAGGATTTTACGTTGAACGATACATGTTTTTATACGTTCACATTGATATATTTTACAATTTGTAATTGTATCGTAACATTTTACAAAACTAATAAGATCGAGGCTTTAACAGTGTATATATTTAAAGATCTGTAATATTAACTGTAATGAAATTAGAAATTTCAAATCGTAGATTTGCGTAAGTTTGTAATTGGTCTCTTACACCCTTTTGGCTTATAACTGTTGATGTAAAAACGCACTACAAAAGAAAAAGGTGAAATGACGTACTACTAGTAAAAATCGTTTTCTTGCGTCAGTTAATATTATCATAAGTTTTTGGCTAGAACCTCAAATTGAAATCTGACTGCGTGAAAGTCTCTGTTGTAATGAGAGGCTCAAACGTTAAGTCTAAATCATGAAAAATATGTAACATTATTAATAGCCTTACAACATAATATATATATTGCAGTCATTCGGTGAGAAGATAATTGTTATTTATGATCTTATTAATACGGTATCTTATAAAGCACTAAATTATAGTGTAGTTTTAAAACAACGTCTACTTTAGTAGTTACTATTAACAAAAATTGGCCCAACGGTATTTAATTGGAAATACACGTAGATAATTAAATTTCTAAACATGGAAATCTCATATAAAGGTCGCCTGGAACTACAAAACATTTTATTAATCAATCGTATGGGTTCAAGCGTACTTTATATTGAATCATAATTCATATTCCATTAAGGCCGATTATATATCATATGATTTAAGACTTTGTAAAAGACTTTATAAAAGACTGCAATTGATTTTTCAGTTATAGTTTAATCTTTATTTGTAAATTTATTAATCATGAGAGTGCAAAGACAAAATTAATAATTAATACGAAGTTATAAATTTTCTTTTCTGCACATATATAATGCTGATGATAAGCAAGATGCAGCCAAAATGTTGCATTAAAATTCAATATACCACTTAAGTGTATAACGATTTTACCTTAATCAAAATGAATTTGTATTATAAACAAAAACTTGTTGATTTTCACATTTTTAAGGTTTATAGAAAGTAAAAAATGTTAGAAAGTTCTATTTCTCTCATTTTGTGAGTATTATTTGCTTTATTTTGTTCTTATAAGGTGTTAAAACTATTTATAGAATTCAAAAGTAAAATTCAGAAGAAAAATTTAATTCTAATTAAATCCGTTAACAATGATACCTTTCTAAAATAATAATAAATTTTACAATTCAATGTTACATTGCTGTACAGTTTCTAAGGCAAGTTTAAGCAACAAATATTAAAGTTAGGACTTCTAACATTTTGTAATCTATAAACAGTTGAGATTTAAAGAAAACAAATCGAAACTTTTGTTCTGCATTATAAAACTGTAAACCATTCTAAATATTTGAAGAAATTCGCCATAGGCCAATATTATAGAGTGAAAAACAAGTACAGTACCTTTGTCGTTTGTGACTATGTACAGATTAGCAGTTGTAGTACAATATTGTGTAACTGAACCTTATTTCGTTAAGATGAAAAAAAAAATGAAAATGAAAAGTAACAAAAAACCACGAAACCCGTAGTGCTTCGAAAAGTAACTACAGACATGGAATATTGCGAATGAACGACATTTTTGGTGGCCAAAAAACGGCGCATCATCCTTAAAGGACCAATGTAACTAGTAATCGATTAATTGTAGAAAAAAAATCTTTAATTTATACAGTATTTATACCCGCACATTACGATTAATTTAACGACATTATAACATTTTAAATTAATATTAAATTCGTTTAATGCTCAACCAATAACATGTACTTAAATACTTGATTCAATATTTATTATTATTAATTAATTTAATAAAAGATTAATTTCAAGATAAACAAAAAGAACTTAGGAGTTGTGTGGATGATGTAAAATAACAAATTACAAGGAAATTAATACTTTTAAAATGAGAGTTGGATTGTATTTTCTTGTTAATGGATTATCATTGAACGTTTTTCGAAAAAGATGCTTTCTTACATATAATAAGCTATGCGGAAATATTACTGTATAAATGTTGAAAAGCTAATTTGTCGTTCGTACCTCTTGCTGATCGATTGTACGCTGTTCAGGAATTCCAATCGTTATGGATTATTATATGTACACGGCAGTGTTTATCAGGTAGTCATTATTGTCGACTCAAAGACTTTTATTTATTGATTTAAGAATTCTCGAGAAGTGCAATCTGAAAGTAAATTGTAAAAAAGTTTATTCTGAAGTAAAAATAAAAAAATGGCACGTTATTACGTGAATTAATGTTCATGGATCGTATGCTCCTTGCTTTCGATACCTGATATCTGTATAAAAAAAAAATCTTGACAAAATATATTAAAGCACAACGTATTTGGTTATTACTGAGTATTTAGTAACCTCCTAAATAAATTTTTGTTGAAAAGGAGTAAGAAAATTGAAAAAATGACTTTTATAAGAAAAAAAAGATATATTTCAGCAAAGATAACAATAGCTAGTTTACATTCCATAAATCATCTGGTAACATTTTAATATAGTCACATTTATGTAGAATAATTTGTATACATATCACGTAGGCAGTATTTTAAGTAATTTTGTCAGAGCGTAAATTTATTATTTTATTTTAATTTTTTTTTGTTGATTTTCATCAGGTCACTTACGTTATCGTATAACATTGACATTTTCGCACACATAGATGGATCAAAATTTTACGTTTTAAAAATACAATTATATTGTACCAACATATTTTGTTTTTTTAAGTTTGGGAAGACAGATCACAATTAAAAGACAAAAGATTCCAAAAAATCTCTTACACATAGAACACCGATAAAGTAATAATGCGCCAATGTAACTCGGATATTTACTTTCTCGTTTTTTATGTCATTCTCTTCTTTGTGATGCTGTAGTAGAAAATGCCGTGAAATTTGAAGTTGTAAAATGCGACTCTTTGTAAAGTACATGATGAATAACTAGTATGCGAAATAGATTCTCTCGAACCTACTGTTGCTTTGGGGCTATAAGTCCGCTAAAGATATCGAAGCTATTCCCATCAGGTTGAACCGTGAATTCTTTACCGTTTTTATTTTTGACAACTAGAAAGCCATACTCGTCTATTCCTAAAATCCTCACCATCTGAGATGTACCATCCGCCAACAGAACCGTAATTTCCTCGTCACTGAAAATTTAAATTCAATTTTAGATTTGTCGAATGTGATCAATTATAAGACATGAAAAGAAAATTATTTACGCGTGCATCCAGTGTTTGTAATAAATCTCGAAAAAGTGATCCATGTTGCCAGTTTGCACAACGTTAATGAGATTCTCCAATTCATTGAAGATTAAAGCTAGTAATTGTTCGCACGAGATTTTTTTTAATTTCGTTTTATTCACTTCATTGTATCTCTTGATTAAATCGTTAATGCATGTCGTTGGCGAACTATTGTTGAGGTTGATACCAGTACCTGCAATTATACATGATTATTAGATCAAATCACTGGCAAAGACAAGAAAATTTTAGTACAAAGTGAAGAACACGTTACCTATGTTGCAAATAGTAGTTGTTGATTGGATAAGAGAAGCAACGAGTGAACCGCCAATTTTGATTTTTTCTCCAGAGTAGACGTCATTAGGCCACTTTACCTTAATATCTATGTTCTACCAAAGAAGCATTTGATCAAGTGAGATACTTATACGAAAATTTAATAAAAATAATAACATTTTTCCAGCTACCAATTACCTCATATCCTGGAATCGACTTCACAGCAGTGACAATGGCTACTGAATTCATGTGTTGAATAAGCGATATCCGTTGTCCCAAAACTGAGTTGAGAGGAATATGAAGCTGTAAAGAGTACATAGCACAACCCAATGGACTCAACCACGTATTTTTTCTACGACCTTTAAACAAAAATAGAATTTAATAATGATATCTAAAATGAAATGATGAATGTAGAAAAAATACTTACCTACACCTTTAGTTTGTCGTCGTGGTATTACTGCCAAACCGTGATGCCATATTTGATCGTTTGTAATGTAAGTCGAGGTTGTTATAGTATCCACGTAGATTACCAAGCGACCTAATGTTTCTGTTCTAAGATTCTGCGCATAAAATTAATTTTTATCTGACAACCATTTGATAATATTACAATAAATATAGGATTATTGCATGCCTTTAATTTAAATTTTATTTTTAAAAACTATACAAATTTTATATATTGCAGATGCCGAGAATGATTTACCTCGAAGTATTCAACAGTCGAAAAGTTGTCGGGACACCTGTGCACCATGATGGGCAGATAAGTCGCTGACGCGGGTTTAGCCGCGGTCGAGGTGTCGCAAAATTGTATTTCTAGTTTCGTTGTTTTCAACACATCGTTCGGTTGCATTTTATCCTTCAAATTCTTCAGCAATTCCAACTTCAGCTGTACGAATACAAGGCGCATTATGAAAAAAAGGGATCGCGTGCGAACTGTCTTAAAGTACGTGGTGGTATGATTTTCGTGATTCTTTCGGTAGGACAATGTTAATGAGTGTAGTGTGTCATATCGCACCTCCGTTAATCTGTGGATACAAGTCGAATTTCATCTTTATACATTTTTAGATTAAATTAGTTCGTTATTTTTTTCGAAAAAAAAAATCAAATACGCAAACAAAACACTGCAGAGTACACTCAGAATATGTTAGTTAAACGGCTAATTATATAAAGCTCTGGCACAGTAAGAAAATTACATTTTTATCGCTTTTGATACAATTGTTAGTCTACACCAGATTAATGCTGAAATGGTTATATTTAATATTAGCGAAGAGGTAAGTACGTAATATTGACTAACATTTTTTTTAATACTGCCACTCGTTAGTTTGACTTAAGCTTTCACATAACACGTGCAAAATCAGAAGAGCTCAATATTAATTATTCGATCAAACGTTAAATCTTAAATTTCACAGCAGCGTCGAAGCAAACAACGCAGATTCAGGAGGTGCTTTGCTTAAAACAATGCTCGAGCTTGAAGTGTAACAAATATAGTTATTTGAAAAACATGCGTTTGTAAAAGAGAACCGCAATGATTTTTCTCATTAAATTAATTAATTAATTGATTAATCTCGTTGAATTAATTAATTAATTGATTAATATCATTAAATTAGTTAATTAATCGCATTGAACTCAGCAACATTTGTTATACTTTGATTAACAACGTCAATAATTTATTAATTATTTCTTCTAGTTCTATTGAACCACACTATAACGAGACTAATCATCAGAGGTTCTCACAATAATAAAATTAAGCAGCTGATAACAGTATATTCTGTGATCGAACAAAGCTGAATGATAGTCCATTTACCTCGTGTCTCCCCAGAAAAAATCCGGGAGTATAGGTGATCGGTGGTTTGGGCTTAGGATTTATTTGCACGCCGAGGTGGCTGCCGAGGAGGTCGCCGAATATTTCGAGACGGGTTTGGTCACTCTGCTTGAGCGCGCTGAATTTGCTCTCTTCGAATTCATACTGGGAAGGATCGGCCTCTAAGTGGATCTGCGAGAAAACGGCCTTGCCTCCGCCGTCGGGTAAACTTGCCAGCAGGATACTCGGCGTATGCCAAGTCTCCTCCGAGCCCAGCACTTTCACGGTGAACGTATGTGTTTTGCCCGAACGATCGCACACGCTGGTTGACACCGGCGTCGGCGGTGTAGCCGTTCTGAAAAATCATTACGATTGATTTAACGATATTTGCTCAACCAATAACACGTAATTAAATACTTAATTCAATATTTATTATTTACTAATTAACGTAATAAAAGATTTATTGCAAGGTAAACAGAAAGAACTCATTAATAGAATTTTAGAAGAATCATTATAGAATTTAAACCCGTTCTCACAAATTACTTTTTTTTATCTCTATACAGCAGTATAATTTAGGCTTATTCAAAATTCAGCTATAAAAAGATAAATGAAGTTTATTTTAGTAAAAAAGAAGCTCGCAATAATAACAGGCATGCTCGGCAAGACATACATTTTAAATGAAGTTTTTCTTTTATGCAAACTTTTTTGTATGCTCCAATAATTTACAGCATTAATATTATATATGATCTTCTTCTTTTTTACTAAAATATTATTAGTATAGACTACTATTGCATTTAATAAATGTGATTTCAAAAATAATCATTAAAATTAGTAACTTCTTTCTCTTTTTTTTTTTGAAAATTATTTAAAAACAGCCTTTTTATAAAGTTAATGAAAATACTATATGAGCCTGATTTACTTAGACTCCTCTGGATCTTGGGAGAACTTCGTTTTCACTGGCGAGGCTTGGTAACAAAAAACGTGGTGCATCATGCGTACGTGCTTCCACTTCCCGTAAGAGAAGCGGACCAGCTCGTTTTCTCGGACCTCAGCGGTTTTGAACGTCGGCAAGATCGCCTTCAAGATATCCGAACAGAGAGCCAGGAGTTTACCGCCCCGTACAACGTACTCCACCACCTGCGACGCTACGTCACTACCCACGTTGCCGCACACAACGACGAGATTAGCTTCGCTCATCCATACGTCGCTGCAAGCCTCGTTGGCGGACATTGTATAAATAGTGTATCTGCAACGAGGTGATAATTTATTATTTTTATTTACGTTGGGTGTTCGTGTAATAAAATACGCTCGATAAAATTTTCTTTTACTTGTCCTCTTTTAGAGTAGTCTCCAATACGCTACGAATATTGTCACCAGCTACTGCACTGTCTGCGCAGATTAAAATAGCTGGTGGTTTGGTACTCGCATTAGCACCGATTTCAGTCTTCTTCGATGGCGAATAACTGAAATGAATTTTGGATGTGTTTAGATTATTTTTTGTAGTACTGGTGAAGATAATTTCTGTAAGGTTGAACTTACTTTACTACACTATTAGCGAGCGAAGATCTGGAAGACGCTATACTGGACATTTTGTTATCTAAATCGCTGACTCTTTTATTCTTCGCAGATCTGAACGGAGTTGATGTGTTCGAATTGTCTCGAGAACTTTCTTCCAGGGTGAATTCTTGAGACCTCGATGTGCTCAAATTGGAAAACGAACCTAAAGAATAATTGGCTGACGAAGGTTTTAACTCTAATGAGTCGTTTAAAGCTTGAGTGAGTTTGGAAGCTGTTCCATTGATTATGGCACTGGCAGAAGCTGGCGTCGGTGGAGGAGTCGATGGGACTGAATGTCCTTCTGTATAAAATTATAAGATTAGTTTCCTATTCATATTTTTTTTTGGTAGATGGTCAATAATTAAAATTGATTGCAACAAAAAAAAAAGGTACCTGCTAAATCGTTGCTAGGAATTGTGATTTCTAAAATTGTAGGCATTTGTAGAGTAATTGGCTTAGTTCCTGGTGATACAATGAGACCAGGTATTTCTTTTACTTCCATCGGTTCATTTTGCTGAGATACAATTCTTGCCGCACTACTGACTAGTCTTAATTTTTTTACATATAAATCCCATTGTGAGCTACCTATTAATTCTAAGGAATATAAAATATTGTATTTAATAACAGAATGAACTCAATGTGATAATATATTACTGTGAGACTTACTTCTACTTTCCACTAAATTGAAGCGTTCATAGTTAAATACACAAGGCTTGCCAGAAACTGACACAGCTGAGAATATAAATAAAAGTTAGTATTTGTGTGAAAACATTGGAATACTTAGAAAGAGATATTTACATTCAATGCGGGTTACTGGTAATCCATTATTAATAAAGCACTGTCCTTGCATTAATGTAGTAGAGAACTTTGTAATGTGGTCTAAATCTGTTTCTAATATCACACCAAAAATCTCGTCGGATGTCCAAGTTACAATTAAACCATAATCTTCCAACTATAGATATAAATATTAAGTAATATAATAATATAACAATATAATATTGTGTTATTTTATGCTAAATACCTTTGTAGCTTTTGTAGATGCAAGCGGAATGTAATTATTTAGATCAGCTTCAATTAATACATGCATTTTTGCATTCTGTTGTAAAGCTGTCTGTGCATTATTGTGAGCAAAGAGAGGAAATATAGTTTTTCCGTAAGGGTACATTAACCAATTGGATACATCCACTTTTTGCTGTCAAAAAATATAAATAATTAAATAATTAAATTATAAATTATTTATTTTTTAACTGTTCTTTATAATAATATGTTATTTGACTGAACTTACTTGAGGATATATTGTGCACAGCCGTTTGTCACCTTGGAACCAAAGTAAATCACCCAGTTTTGCATTATTACTATTACTACAAAAATGAGAGCTAAGGATATCTCTGTTAAAGTTATTATCATTCTGAAGCCTGCTTTTACCACTATTTTCTATAAATGCAGATAAAAAATGAATTTATTTTAATTTATATATTTCATGAATTAAAATACATTAACAATGTTAGTGTTTTACCTTCTTTCACTAATATTTGACTTGTTGCATAGAGCATTATTGTAGCTCTCGAAGATTCCTGACCTTGTAAAATAGATTGGAGACGTGCCCTGAGAGAGGACAGTCTCCACGATTGCACCCATGTTGCGACCATGTAAAAAATTGTTAAAAGCATAATGATCAAGTGGTAAAATCAAATTAGAATGGCTTTTAATGCAGACAGCATCGAAGTGAGAGCATTTTGGAGGACTTTTATCTGAAAAACATTAACATTTTACTTTGGCAAATAAGTACTGTAATTTTGCACGCCGCTTAAACTAATTAAATAAATAGGATTATCTGCAATTGGATTTGTTAACTCACGATTGTTCTACAAAGTTTTTATTCATGCAGTGCAAAGGAAAGGCAATAAAAATAAGAACTTTGATATCTGGGTAAAATCAATAACTTTCAACTGCTCCAGGTAGATATCATACACGATAAAACGATTTTTATAAAAGTAAAACGTTGTAAATGCATTAAAAAAAGCAGCAGCAGTTTGTTGGCTTACATTTTGTTTATTTACAAATTACTCGTCAAATCAATCACGCGACTACATGCGAGGATGGAACTATGGATGTAAGAAATCAACATTCACTACACAGATTCCCAGCAGACGAACTCCACGGTCTAAAAGAAGACAGATGAGGACATCTATACACAATACAATATTATTATTAACTGATAAGTGTGATTTCTGCTTGATTTACCTGTCGGTAAGGTAGAAAAATAATTTGTAGTAGACTTTTTTTTTAACAAAAATAAATAAATATTTTGGAGATGTTGTTCATGTTTTTTTAATAGAAATAGAATTAAAGAATTACTTCTTTATCTCCAATATAATCTTTACTAATTCGTTTTTAGGGAAAATTAAAGTAGTTTTAAGGAGTGTCCCATTATTTCTCGATATCTTCTGATAAAAACCGAAAAATGGATTTTCATATTGAAAATATTAATGTCAAGGATGTATAAATAGTCAACGATGATAAAAAATTAATAACATAAATCTTACACATATGTACGAAGTGTATTAAAAAAAAGAAATTAAAAAATGTCTGACATGTACGGTCTGTATCTACTTAAACCGACCGTATCTACTAGAACTGTCCATATCTACTTAAATTCTCCACTAAATATTGAATGTTTCACTTGCAAATGTAAATCTGTCAAAATCGAAAAACAGGTATTAATATTACATGAATAACTTAGACTACGAAATAAACATGTACAAATAATTGACGAATAAAAAAAATGATCTATATATATTTGATTAATTTACGGATATTGCACCCATTTACATGATTATATACACTGAAAAAAAAATTGTTAATTTTAATGAAATGATAATTTACTTCAATAGTACTTATTAAGTATTTTATTGAGTCAGAAAATTCTTTTTTTGAAGCTACGAAATCATTACTTGATTCAAACATATATTTAATAAGTAATATTCAAATAAATCGTTTTCTTAAAATTAACAATTTTTTTTCCAAGGTATTTTTAGCAATAGTAACGTAATATACAAATTTTATATATTATTTACAAATTCGTAGAAATATTAAAATTAATACGAAAAAAGGTAAAATTATGAGTTTGAACATTTTTGAAGTGAAATATAAAATATTGCCTCACATTGACAGTCTGTATCTATTTATATCATCCAAATCTAGTTAAGTCTGTCACTGATTATCCACTATTGCGATTCCTATTTAAATATACTTCAACATTAATTTACCAATTTCAAATAGCAAATATAATAGCACGTTTTATAGTGCAAATAGCCTTTTTATTAATATTAAAAAAAAGAAGAAAAAGAAAGTAAATACGCAGAGTGCACAAACAAAAATATAACTAATATTAAATTCTCTCCTCTTTGATCGTAAAAAGTCAAAGGCTTTTCCGTCGCGCACCTAATATTAAGGCAATCTCGTTGCGCGATATGTACCTTGAAGAGCGCAAAGGCAGCCTCAACAATGCCATCTCATTTTGAAAATTGAGCCACCGTACTTACAGCCAAGCAGTCTTCATTTAATCAAACTTTCTTGCCTCATCGGTCCGTTGAAAGCGCACACACGGCGAGCGCCCAAGCGATGCCCTTACGAAGGTGCTTCTCGCGTGTCTCAGGTACGCGCGGCACCTTGAGTGCCTCTTTTCCGCCTCTTTGGCCATCCGAAATTTTCGATCGTAAAAAGGCGTCGGTACATCGTAGAATTCGGCGCCGTCAGCGTTGACACGAGTAAGCGCGTCTTGCTGGACGAGCGCTAAATTTTCCGGCGGCCGATGAAGATAATTTATTCGCCTAATAGGCAAGTTTCACGGGGCCTACACGCTCTATTAATTCCGATCAATAAAATCTTGGCTGCGGCAGGCTTTACTTTTTGCAAAAAGTTTATAATATAAAAGTTTATAATGCCTCTGGCTCTGACATCTTGTGACTATGGAATCATTCAAAAATTTTTTAAGAAATATCTCTAAACATCTTGGATAATGTATTCAAATAACGATTAATTTGTTATCTTATATCTTTATATCTTGTACACTGAAAAAAAAAATGTTAATTTTAAGGAAATGATTTACTTGAATAGTACTTATTAAATATTTCTTTGAATCAATTAATGATTTCATTAAAACTAAATGAATTTATTTGTTTCTAAATAAATTTAGTAGATTCAAAAAAATAATTTTTTCACTTAAAAAATATTTAATAAATATTATTGAAATAAACGTTTGCTTAAAATTAACAAATTTTTCTCTCAGTGTACATACTATATTTTTGGATTGTAAGGACTTTATAGTCAGTTTAATTTCTTTAAAAAAATAAATAAATAGTAATCGGTTGAGAGGATTGAATAAGTCGCTGCTTACACGCACACAAATTTATTCAAACTGGTAGAAGAATCTACTAATGTAAAGCGGATAATCTTTTATGACTAATTTGTTAAAACGCAAACGATTTTCTTCTTCAAATAACGATTCATGAACGATTGTGATATTCACATATTCATTTTTAGAAGGTAAAAAGTACCCAACTCCTAAAGTTCCTTTGTAAGTAGTTTAAACCGTTGTTTTTACGTGAAATAAAAAAATTAAGAACATTTTTTGAAAAAAACTGCACTCGACTTCTTATTTTTAGCTAAAAGAATCTTTTGGATAAATTTTCCCTTCAAATATAAAAAAAAACAGCTGACTCTGTGGAGAGTTATATTACCTTTTCAGATTTGTAGGTGAAAAATCAAGTTTGATGCGTAAAATTGAATTAAGTCGAGAGCAGTAAACTTTGCGCTCACGTATACTCGCGGAGGACAAAAAAAAGAATGATTTTGAACTATGTTCATGTGATGCAAACTTCTGTAGTTCGAGCACCGAAAGTAAAGAGATTTTCAAAAGACTAAAGTAATTAAGTAATTAATTTTTAATTAAGGGACTCATAAACTATTTTTTGCAACTTTCCTCTCGATGAAGATATATATATATATTTATTGAGCATTTCAAAATTGTAAAGATTATTTCTGCTTATACAAATAATGTGAGTATATTTACAAATTATTTTCGCATTCTAATCTAAATAAATTGGTTACATTTTTTAGAAATGAACATAAAAATAAACACCCTTCTATACGACTCGAAAATAAACATTTCGTGATTAAAAGGCAATCGTGCATGTCATTTTAACAGTTTTCGAACTACTTCTTTTCTTTGGTTATTATACAGTATGCGATATCAGAAAAAGTGATTTAGATTTCTACTTTCGTGTTTGCATTTACCCGCCGCACTATTTATTACATTCATACGATTAAAAGAAGCTGCTAAATTGTAGTGATTTGATCGCATTCTACAAATGGTGATTATAAATTTTCAATTATAATTTTTAATAATTAGTTTTTTAATTTGTATACTTGAAGCATGGTATAATTTCCGCCGTTGAAGAATCGCACGGTCTTGGAAAATACCAATATTTATATATATTTAGCGGTCATCCAGAAATTTTCCAATAACTGCGAATGGTAAAATTATTAAGGTCGGAATAAAGAAGTATAATTTAATCTCAGTGTTAAAAGTTAACAGTACTAACACGCGAATTATAAATGAAGTGTTTCCCTTGTGTCAACATTTTGATGCTCTAATTTCCGGGCCCCGAAAATAAGAGGTAAGCACTTTCCGGCGGACTTCCTCTCGATAAGATATATTCGGAGCATGGGTTAATTTCCGTCGTTAGGGGATCGTGCGATCCTGGAGTCGACCGGGAGATTCAGGAGGGGGCGGCACGCGACTGGAATCCTTTCCGTGTTCCTCCTCTAATTGAACGTGAGATACTCCCCGTTGGCCGAGACGGTAACAACCCTCGAACACGTTCGATTGTTTCTTCTCTCGCGGTCACGCGCCGGAAGAGTGTATAATGAAACTAGACACGGACGGACCCCACGAGGGGTATCGACTTTACTCGAAAGCGGCTAATTTCTTCATTACTTCTGTCTTACGTAACTTGAATCACGAGAATTTTCTTCTGACGTTCGTGAGAAATTTGAAGCTGATTCAAGGTGTTTGCTCTGGTACCGTTGTTATCAGTGATTGCGAGATTGAAATTAAATTATTTTGTTACACTAGAAAGTTAAAAAAAATGAACTGCAAAGGCTGCTGCTTTTTTGTTTAAAGAGGTTTGAAAGTCAATTAAAAATTCAAATTTCGCGCCATGATGTAGCAGACGAAAAACAATTAATTTGCTTTTAAAAAAGTGTGTAAATGAAATGTCGACAAATTACGAGATACTTGCCCTTCGTTAGGTAAATGATTTATCATTTTACGAAGTTTCAAGTTCGGATAAGAATTTCTTCGTGAGAACTCGAAAAATGTAAAAAAAATCATATTATTCAAGTTTTTCTCATCCAAGTATTGTTATATGAATTTGGAACTTTAAAAAATGATAGATCGTTATCTAAAATAAAAGTTCAAGTAGTATAGTGCCCCTATCGTCAGACGTAACAGTATACACGTTGTACTTCCATTTTCTAGCATGAAGAATTTACGAGAGGAAATATTCATTTTGTAAAAGTCAGACTTTTTTTGATGGAGCACGTTTTCTTCATACAAATTCATAAAATAGTGTAACAAAGTTTTACAGTAAAATGATTTTACGCATTTCGTAGAAATCGTTAGAAATTTATATAATTCTTGTATTTCATGTTCCCTCCTCCTGTTTGATTTCTATATTAAATTAAATGAAATCCTAATTACGATTTATTCACATAAAGTTTTTTGTTATTATTACTTCAATGCGATCACTGTTTTAATTCGTACACTATAGTTACGACATTACTAAAGTATTTTAAAAAGGCATTTAAAAATTGACGCCTCTTTAGAAACGAAAGACTCACACTGAAAAAAATTTGTTAATTTTAAGGAAATGATTTACTTCAATAGTATACTTATTAAATATTTCTTTGAATCAAGTAATGATTGCATTAAAACTAAATGAATTTATTTGTTTCTAAATAAATTTAGTAGCTTCAAAAAAATAATTTTTTGACTCAATAAAATATTTAATAAGTACTATCGAAATAAATGTTTGGCTAAAATTAACAAATTTTTCTCTCAGCGCACCATTTGAAGCCGAAATCTCATTCTTTTCTTGCTTCTTTAAATTCGTACATCTTCATTAAATGCCACAGCGATATTCCCCCGATACAATCCAGCCTTTCCAAACAACAGGCTCGGCTGAATCCTGAAAAAAACGGAATTAGTCACGTTCGGTAAACTAACCGCTAATCCTCCTGGAGCTCTCCTGCCCCGGCAGTTTCGTCTGGCAAAACTTTCGCCGCAGCCGCGAGATCCCGGCGCCTCGGAGCGAGATTTCCCGCCGGTGCGTGGCTCGTGATGAATGAGCGAGCGCACGCTCCCATTAAAAGCCCATCGTGCCCCCTCCTCCCCGCGTGGGGAAGAAAGTCGTGGGAGACGCGCGTGGCTTCCGAAATTGCATCGGCGCTGCCTGGTGAACACGTGCATCGAAGCCTACGTTATAGGCACTCAGCAGAGGAGGCTGCGACTGCACAAGTTTGGAAATCGAGAAATACATGTTTTGATGGGGGCGAGCGTCGCCACGGTAAAATGGATATTCTTGATTGTATTCGTTTTATATTGTAAGACAGTTATGAATGAGAAAAGTTTTCTTTGTTTTGTGGGAGTTTTTTTTTTAAGTTAGTTGTAAACCCGTATTATCTCGTTTTCTTGATTGCAGAATTTTACGTCGGTTGTTTTATACCCGCAGGGGACGTTAATTAACGTTAACGTTAAGAGGTGCAATGACTGGTTTACGTACTTTGCCTGGCGATAAAATTTTAATTCTTTCAGAGTTAAACTGATGTAGACAGCCGAGATAACAAGGCGCATTTTGATCTACCGAAGTAATCATATCATTATGAAGTGCTGTGACAAAAACGGGTGGTGTACATTTATTTTCACTAGAATGTAAATGGGGACACGTAGAATTTATTTTAGTATTTTTTTGATGACAAAAAAGGCGATTTACAAAATACTGCAGTGCTTCACTTGAGAGAATAATCTATTCTCTATTCTCTATACATCTATAATGATTCTTGCAGCTTTCCTTACGGTAGAAATAAATTTGTACTGTAAGTCTTTAATTAGATTAAAAAAAATTCTATTACGTAGGAGTTACTTTTAAAGTTGGATAATTACACATGCCTTGCATCGTTTCTTTGTTTAATTCATCCGGATTTTCCTAACAAAGAAACGCGCGTTTCAATTTACATAGGCAGAGACTAGGTGAGGAGATCACTACTCGTGTTCTTTATGTGAAATGTATGTGAAAAATATTTTCCAAGTGAATTTCACATTTTCAGATTTACATGGTACAATTACAAAGAGTTGCAAAGAAAAAAATCATACATCAGGCGGATTTTTTTGAAAAAAAAATGATGTGCTATTTTTATGAAAAAATATATGCATTTCATAAAACTCCCGCGCAAAAAACATTTTTCGGAATCTCGCAGAATTTTTTCCATGTAGGTAATTTTCAGAGCTTTTCTTCGTAATAGTAGGGTCTATAATAGTGATGTGCGTCATCGTGAAAAAATCTCACATTACTATTTTCTTAAGTAAAACTTCCGAAGGAGCTTTTCTTTACTATAAAACGCCTAAAAAAGATTTCGCCTTAAAAAATTGTGCTTCAATGGTTTTTCTTTGCAGCAAAATTTTCGGAATCTTCCCATCACGGCTAATTCCTAAAAGAGAATTCATCTAGGAAAATCTCGCGGAAAATATTTTCCAAGGAAAAACTTGTAAAAAACTTTTTTTCACGGAGACGTTCCAACCCTCTTTTTTCATAAAAAATCTCGCATCGCCTCCTTGTTTCCTAGAGCAACTTTATAAGTCAACCATCTTTTGACCATTAAAAAAAATTGAACGCTTGCTCATTCTTCATTTATTTATTTATTCCAGAGTAACAAAATTACATTACATAGTAATACATTACAAGGTAAGACATTACAAAGTAATCCGGCAGAGGAAAATCAATTTCCTGTTTGCCGGTCTGGTTTTATCATAACAAAAAAAAAATAAAATAACTGTCCTTTTCCTCGCCAGGGGTGACGATTTAGTTCCCGTTCAATTTTCGCCCGATCGGAATTTATTGAATTACAAGAAATTGATTACTCGAAAAAACGAATCGACAATACCGCACTCCGCGGACAATTTAATAAAACCAGCATGGCTCGGGGCTGATTTATGGAAAGCAGTGGTGCGTCGACTTCGCGGATGCCTCTGCACTCAGCGAGATTAGGCCGCGGGCTGTTCGATGCAGCGACCGACTGGTGCATGCGGCCTTTGTCCTGGAGCCGCGTATCATTCGTCGGCGAACGATCCGCGGACAAGGCGGCCGTCGCCACGTGGTACTTCCCTGCCAGGCCTTGGCATTTATTGTACGGTGGATTTGATACCCCATGAAGATTTTTATCGCGCGCGGCCTGCGACTAGCAATGAGAATTTTCCCTTTACGTCCAAGCTGAATGTCTCTCTCAATTTAAATAAAAGCCTGCAGTTTGAAATCGCGATGTATTGTATTTTTCCTAATTGTTGATTAATGGTTCTTTATAAAAATTCATAAAATAGTTTAACAAAGTTTGATATCTAAATTAAATTTTTTTTACGCATTTTGTAGAAATCGCTAGAAATTTATATATAATTCTTGTATTTCATGTCCCCGCATTCTGTTTGATTTCTCTATTGAATTTAATGAAATCCTAATAGCGAGTTATTCACATAGTTTTTTGTGATTATTACTTCAATGCGATCACTGTTTTAATTGGTACACTATAGTTACGTCATTACTAAAGTATTTTAAAAAGGCATTTAAAAATTGACGCTTTTTTTATTTTTTTTTAAATTGTTGATTATATGATTATTTTATTTACTTGAATAAAACTCTGGAGTTTGAGATTGTGTTTGCATTGACAGGATGTAAAGTATTTTTTTTTCAATCTTCGATTGATATTTATTTCTTTCGTTTGTTTTGTAAAAGGGAAATATTAATTACTATTTTAAAAAGTAATATAGTATAATTAAATAACAAGCATTATCCGAAAGTAAAAGATGAAATTAATAATTAGCTCACATAAAACGATTTAATTACACTTGTAAATCCATCAATAACTCAATTTCGTAGATGCACTAAATTTAATAATCTCTTTAATCTGTCAATAAATAAAATTAATTCAAACAAAATACGTATCAATATTAATTAATGTAAAAAATAAATTCATGGATATTTACAAAGTTTCCATAAGGCTGACCAAGCAAATAAGTTGAATATACTTATTTAGCGATCGCACGGGGCGCCCATTGTTTCATCGGCTTTAAAGTACTCTTATATATAAAAGAGTGACGGAGCAGTCGAGGCGAGCAAGTGGGGTGCTGATAAATTGAGAAATTCCCGCGGATCCACCGGCCGCAGATTCATTAATCAGCGCTTAAGAAAAAATTGAGGAAGGGGGAGGGGCAACTGTGATTTCATCGAGCTTAATAAAATGGACATTAAGTTTGCCGAACGGAAGAGGCGGGAATGATATTAAAACTATATAACCCGGTGACTCTCTCAGGAGAGCGATTAATAACGAGCGTCCGGAGGAGCCCAATTATCGAGCTTCGCAGGATTAATTTTTGCACAGCCGCCGAGGAGGAGGGTGAGCTTTCGGCGCGAAGCCGCGCGACAAAGGCAGTTAAGTCTCGGCGAGATTAGGCGAGTCGCCGGGACGTCTTAGAGGCGGAGGGCTTTATTTGCCGCGTCGAGGGGCACTTCGCTTCTCGCGACACGGAAGATTTTCATTTGCCGAGCAATCCGAAGCTGCGACGCAAGCGTCAAAGCTTTGCTTGTCAGAAATGGAGATTTGTGAGAATTGCTTCTTCTTGTTTTAATATGCATTTTTTTGTTTTTTGTTTTTTGTCTGTGAAGTTTTAAGCTGGATGTATTGGTACGATGAATTGTAAACTGACTGGAATTAAAAATGTTAATTAATTAGCGCAGTTGTTAATTAAGGGAGAAAATTAGTGTTTTTTTTTTAAATTTTCATTATTAACTAAGCTTAAGTATCACTGCAGTATGATTTATTAGCTAATTTATGAGTTTTTAAGTGTATTTAAAATGTTTTATTCGTTCTTTTTGCGAATAATAAATGATATAAAATGGTCAGATTCTGTAAGTTAATAATTTTAACGTACGTAACAGTAAGATAAATTGAGTCAAACATTGCAAAAAATTTTGTCTAATATATACTGACTCTCAAATTAATCTTTTTCCATAATTCTTTTCTTTGTTTTATATGTATTACCTCGTATATGACAATTGAGTTAACGGTGAAACAATAAATTGCAAACTTTATAACAGAAATTTTATATGGTTTTCAAATTAAAAATAAATGAAAATAGTAAGAGTACTCTAAACAGTTAAACAAATTTTCCTTCCTTGAGTGTCTAGCATAGAAAGCTTAGAAACTTTTCTAAACAATATGCTAACAGCTCCTTTATCAATAACTCCAAAGTATATTGTCACATATTTTCATGAACTGGAGCGGAGTATATATTCACCCTCTGGGGAAATAGGCGATTACCTCGCTTTTGCTTATCACAGTTGCGGCGCTCGTCCCTGGGGGTTAAAAGTTCGCGCGCATATACAGCGCCAGCCGAGTCATCGATCCGTGGCTCGTAAAAAAGAAAAATAAAATATTACGGCGTTGCAGTGGCAGCGTCGAGCGGAACGCCAGTAAATGGTTTAAACATCTAAAATAACCTGCAAATGCGCGACTATTTCCTTCCTCTACGTGGCAGTCAGGAAATGCGTTTTTTTCGTTACACGTCAGATTTATATTCAATGAGCGGGGGTACAGTAAAAAAAAACCAAAGCGCGCCGATTCAATCTGGAAAAAAATTCGAGTGCCTAAATGGTGAACCCCTGGAACTGTCGATGGGTTTTGATAGAAATTAGCGAAGCCTTTAGCGTGTAAGTGCATTTATAAAGGTCTTGATGTATTTAAAGAAGGAAAAGAGCGAGTTTTAATAGACGCTGTTCGAAAGAAAGAATCGAGAGAGGAGAAGAAGTCTGCTGTATCTGTGATAGAGTCGACGAACTTTTACTCATGAGAAAAGAATACAACTTTAATGTGCACTTTTTAATCAATTTTTTATATTCGTTTAAAGTTTATTCAATTATATTTAATGCGTGTTTTTATATAATATGTTCAAGTTGGTATTTTAGATTTAGTTAGATGCAATGTAGGTCAAAATTGATGAAGGATTCCGCGTTAATTACACAGTATAGAATCAATTAAGCTATTTATTATAACATTTAATTAAATTAAAATCGCTCATATTCTTTTCATTGCACTAAATCCCTGTGTCTAATGCAATTCCAATTATATTTTCAAGTTTCTTTTTTTTAAATAATTTTATTGATATAAGTAATGTTTTTGCTGATTTCCGCAAATAAATGAAAGGTACGTTAATGTTATTATTTCGAGTTTCCTACAACAAAAATTAATATCTATTTGGTATATTTGCCTCGCTATGCACTGTTAATGCTTTCAATCTTTCAGGTGCGTATATTAAAAGAGAAAAAAAAATGGATACTGTACTGTATTTTCGACTACGTTGTCCAGTAGTCCCTTACCGTAACACTGTGACTACGTTAGCGAATCGCTATTTTCCATAGAGATACAAGCTTGTGGTTCGAGGACTCCGCGAACAGAGAAAAAATACCAGAGAGAAAAGCCGCAGTTTATTTGCTTTATTCATAAACTTTGAAGTTCCCGAATCTCGAATTACTATTATTTATTTTAAAAAAAGTGCATGATTATGAAACATGTATAATTGTTGCAATATTTTTGCATATAAATATTTCGTTATTTAAAGATTTTAACAAACACTGTCCTTTCGAAATAATTGTAAAAGCGCGACCAAAAACGAAAATTAAACAGATAATTTAAATTAAAAGTACAAACATCAAAGCCTTGCGTTAAAAACACTGTTGCTTATCAAATAAATAAACTTCCGTTTTCCCGAAAGAATTTCCCCGGACAGAGTATACCCAAAAAGCATCGCGAAACAATCGCCATCGAAGTAAATTAAGTGAAAAAAATCCGAGTTCGGTCAGACAAAACCTCGACAGCGGAAATCCCCCCCCCCCCACCGATCGATTAAAACCTTTTAAAACAACGCAGCGACCTTTAAAAAATGAAGTAAAAAAAAAGGAAGTCGCGGCGCTAAAAAACGTCGCTCGCATTTCGATTCGGGTAAATATTCATCCGACGATCCGCAGCGCATACCCGCGTGCATAAATGAAGAGAGAGAAATTTGCGCTCCGTCGATATTACTCGCGGGAAGTCGCGGCAGTCTGACACTGCAGAACGAGGGGTGTGGGCGCGAGACACACAACTGCGCGAGGTCGGGCCTCCGGCAAGCCTGAGTGGAGCTGAATACCTGGCGTCGCGTTGAATCGTATCGCATTACAGTCGGCGTTGAAGGCTAGCGCCGCATCGCCAAAGTGACTGCCAGACAGAGAGAAAAAGAGAGAAAGAGAAAGAGATATGAGAAAATGTGAGAGTGAGCGAAAGTGTATAAGAGAGAGAGAGAGAGAGAGAGAACAAGTATGAGAGAGAGAAGATAAAGAGGGAGAGAAAGAGCGGGAGAACATGTATGAGAGAGAGAGAGAGAAAGATAAAGAAGGAGAGAAAAAGCGGGAGAACATGTATGAGAGAGAGAGAGAGAAGGATAAAGGGGGAGAGAAAGAGCGAGAGAACATTTATGAGAGAGACAGACATACTGTACAGATGTCAAGGAACTGCAGTGCTCACTGAGTTTCCGCAGCGTCGGAAAAAGTGCCTGTGTTATTGCCCACGTACATTTCAGAACGTTTGTTCATGGGAAGTTACGGAAGAACTGATATAGGTTTTGCTTTGATAAAGTTTTGTCGGTGAACTTTTCCGATGATTTGTATAGACGACATGATTGACTACGGAGGGTTGGTTTAACTTACTTCATTGAACTGGATCTTCGAATAATTACGAAGAATTCTGCGAAAAAGAATCTTGCCTCAGTGAATACAAAAAAGGAAGAAAGTTATTTTTTCTCGGAAACTTAGACATTCAAACAGTGTCTTCAAGACGCGTACGTTTCGTTACACTGTAAAATAAAAAAAATTTATTGTCAATTTTAAAACTTTGAAATTTTTCACTTATACTGCTGGAGAATGAAAAAAGAAAATAAATAAAATTTACAAAAAAATTACATATGCAATTGTTTAATCAGTATTTGTAATTTAAAAAAAATGTCTAACAATTATTATGCGATACTTACTTACTAAATATTACTTTAAGTATTACGTTGAATACTACGTCAAGTATTACGTTAAACACTACTTACGCTAAATATTACGCTAAATATTACGCTAAATATTACGCTAAATATTACGCTAAATATTACGCTAAATATTACGTTAAATATTACGCTAAATATTACGCTAAATATTACGCTAAATATTACGCTAAATATTACGTTAAATATTACGTTAAGTGTAATTACTTTAAATACTACATTAAATATTACATTAATTAATGATTATTGCTTGAAGTCTATTAAGTATCGAACTACCCGCAAGCTTTTGCGGCAATATATTTCCGTTTCTTCGCGCTAATTGATGTGAGCTACCTTTCTTTAAGCAGCACTATCTGGTATTTGCAGCGGCTATTGAATTAAGGAGGCTAACTCAAAGGAAACTGGTGAGTGCGGGGTAGTCTACGATGCAGTGCCGAATTACAAATGTAAAGAGGTCTTTTTACCCCACTGGCATTGAGTGTTTTGCTCTTCCAGTCAAAGCCTCAAAGTCCCTAGAGCCTCATGAAAATTTCACCCCTAGTGAGCTACATCCGTTCTTGCTTCCACTGTAAGTAGAAAAATACGTATGGGAATCTTCCCGCTGGAGAAGTTTTTTTAAAAAAAAACAGTGACTGCCGGACGACTTTTAGATTCTACTTTTTTTACTATCTCCGGGGCTAAGGTGAAGAGCAAGATAAGTTCACTTTTTAGAAGAGATCGTTATGGGGTTGTGTGCCTCTGTACCTCTTTTGATGGTGCTTATAAATTTGTGATCGTGGAGTGGAAATTTCTGATTTACGATTTGGTCTTCGATTTTTCAAGACTGAGAGTACAAATAATAAATTATGAGAGGGTATCGTCCAATTCTTGGAAAATCTCGAAGGCAGGTGATCCGATTGGTTTGAAAATTTAGCAGTAATGTTTTTTTTTTGATGTTTGAACTAATATGTTTTATTCAAAACTTTGTACCCATTATTATTGAAAAATAATGTGCGAAAATATACGCCACTTTGAATTATCGGAATTAATTTTCTGCAACTGTGGAAAGTAATCTATTTTACTGATTAGTTTAAATAAATTCTTTAACATACTGTCACCGGTTTAAAAATCATACCTTACTTTTGTCGAACGTAAATGGTTTGATTTTTTAAATAATTTAAGTTTTGAAAAATTAGAAGATTCAAGCTCAGCATGAAACTTTAAGAAACTCGAAGTACTTGTTCACCAAGTATTTTCAATTCCGTTTTACGCGATCGAAAGGGTAATGTGCTGAAATCGCATTACGCGGAAAAGTCAAACACTACTAATGCGCGGCATGCACTTTCTCGAGCAGAGATCTCTATAAAAAAGTCCTCCGAGGTATTGCGCGTAAGTGCGTAAAAAAAAAAAAATTCGAATATCAAATTTCCTCGGCTGAACGGCGAAACGACCTCCGGCAAGTGCACTCGATATCACGTACGCGCGCCTGCGAGGACTTTTTTTTCGATTCGCGTACGTGACGCGCGCCTTGGCCCTCCCTATCGCGGCGTGTAATCGAAACCGCGCCGCTGCGATTCCGCTCTCAGCGGGGAAATGGGCTGCGGCGGTAATCGACGGCGTCTCCGTTAAAGTGCCGTTCTCGCACTCCTAAGGCGACTGGGAATTATGCCTGGAACGTTGGTTCGAGAGCGACTGGTAGAAAGAAAGTGAAAGGAAGGAAATAAAATAAAATAAAAAAAAAACGTAACGGAGAAGCCGATACGGCTTAAATTACGTCGATGTTGAGTTAACGAAAGAAAGCGGCGCGGCTAAAGCGAAGTCTGAATGGCGCGCTCTCGACGTTTGGAGCGTGAACATTTCTCCAGCATCCAGCGTCGACGGAAGGGAGCAAAAGTTTTTGCTGTTTTGTAATGGGATCCCTCTCGGTCCGGGAGCTGCGCCGCGAAATGTCGACGCGACGAAGCGAAGGGCTCCTATTGTTATTCGAATGCACCGCGCAATTTATGCAGCTGAGCGATAGGTGCGTTGCACTGTTTATGCTTGGTGCTTCGATTGGATGAGCAGGAAAGTCCGCCGGGGGACGACGGCCCATTCGAGACCATGGCTTTTTATTTTACACCTGCGATTGTCTTCGAAATGTTCATTGTCGATGAACTTTGCCGGTGAATGTTTGCAAATGTATTTGCGCTTGTTTTATGGTTTTATTGGATACGCAGATTTTTTATTCTTAATTTACGAGTGCATGGTTAATTACTTTGCACAGTAGAAATAAAAAAAGCAGACGTTTAGATGGTTTTGCGTGTTTCTGGCAGTGATATGTTGTCGGTGTGCATACCATGAAACTAATTTTTTGAAAGGAAAAAAAGACTTTTGCAAAAGGATTTTTTTTTCTAATAAGAGAGGATGAAAAGGGTCGACTCGAATTTCGAGAAAGCGTGAAGAATAAGCAGATGTGTTTTTTTGTGGGAAGCTGCAGATTCAGTTGTAACGTCGACGTGTCCTTTTTCTGGAAGTCACAGATTTAATTGAACAAAGTCTGTCAATTTAAAATGAATAGAATTTACACGTTTCAACACCAATAGGCAAAAATCGAGGGAATACTGCAATTGCGTCGAGAAGGTTTCAAAAAGAAAAGGTCGACCTGATCAGAATTTTAATCAGCGAAATTTCGTTAAGAGCAGTTCCTAAATCCATAGATATTTGATTCTTTCTCTTTGTAAGTGGCGTCATTTTAAGGAATGGGAAAATACGAAAATAATGTACGTACGTTTTCAACTTTTTTTATTTATGTGAACATTCAACAGCATTTATTCGTTTTGTAGTAACGAATGTGGTACTTCTCTAAATAAAAGAGCGGAAATATATACTTCGACGTAAATAAGTGAAACAAACCGAGTTTGGTCAGACACTTTTAATTCTTCAATTTACTTGACGTTTCTTCAATGATGAATTTAAAAAACACTGAATTTTTAAAGGGGAACAGTACAGTTTATTAAATATATAAGAAAACTTTGCTTAACAAAAAAACAGAAATAAATAATTATAAAAAATAAGTTATACAAGTCGGAATTGGTCAGGCAATTTTAGTAGTCCAATTTGACCGCTCTTAAATTGATCAAAAAAAGAACTTTACTGTCACAAAGCACTACCGCAATGCTTTTTCATAGTAATGAGTGCAAATACTATTAAAATAAATGCAAGTGTAATAAAAATATGAATTCTTTCAAGATTTTCTAATAATTTTCTAAAAATTTAAACACTTTTTGTTCAAAAATCACTTAAATAGCCATAAAGTTCAAACTGATTCAGAAAACTATACACATTTACAAGCCTGTTTAACTAATTCAATCATAACGTTTCAAAGCAAAGAAAGTGGATATCTTGTTAAAATTTATTTCCGCAGTAGGTTTGGAACTTTCTAAATTTAAATATTTTCATGAATATCGAAATTTAAAAAATCAAAAGGTTTCTACGCATGAAAAAAAAATACTCGCCACCAGCAAAAACCTTACAAAATAATTATTAAAGGATAAAAGAAAAAAACAGTCGTACTTCAATATTAACATTCCCAGCATCTCGTCCACTCGGCCGCGCAGTTTCGACAGAAACTTTTTTCGCTTCCAGTGGTCGCTCGCCCGGCCGAGTGTAATCGTCCGTCATAAGCGAGCCCCGCGCAGGCAATTTTTTCATTTTCCGTCTCGCAGTGCGATTATTCATTGTCAGGCTGCTCGCAATAGGTGCACGCGTTGGGGGTCGGGGGTGGGAGTCGCGCGGAGAAAGGGCCAGAGGCACGAGCTGCCGTGACGCGACGCAATCAGATATAGCGGCCGAGTGCCAGCCCGTACGACTCATTCGTTAGTGGAGGGGCGCGAGAGCCGCGACGTCGCTCCCTGGGCTCTGTGTGTTATTGGGCCGGCGTGCAACGGTGCTGTGAGCGCGCTTAATGCGCTTTCAACCGGGGTAACCGCAATTCCTGAGCACCGCTCTCTTGTTGACCTAACGCTGCGATCGCTTTTCTTTCTTTCTTTCTGTTCCGTTTGACGTTTTTTTTTATTTTGTAACGTTAATTGGAAGGTGGTCGATTTCGACGAGGTTGTATGAGGAAATATACGGGTGATAGACGGAGAAAACAAACGCTTGGTGTATTTTATCGGGCTTATTTTTTATTTCTTTTTTAGAATTTATTGAACGTACATTTAGAGAATTGTAAAAATTGCAAGAATTACGGTTAAACTTCCCCTAAAAATTATTAATCGAGGCATGCTTTGCAAACACTGGACATTTTTTTAAAAAAGTTGTCGTCTTTTACTGGAATGTTAAACATTCGCCATAGTTTTGTAATGTTCATAAATAAAACTTTGCAGTTTTTACTGCAAGCTTCGCTATCATTTTTATATGAAAATTTCCGACATTTTTGCAGAGCTTTTCCCAAAAAAAATTGTAAAGCTTTATTGAAGGTCTAATATTTCTTACTTAAATAAAACGATGGCAGGATATTGTGAAGCATTTGGATTCGTTGACAAATAAATTTGATACCTATTTAACATTTAAATTTTTATAATTAAAGAAAGTTTAGCTAGTTTTTTTCGTTAGCAGTTAGTTAGTTAGTAGTTACATTTCGTTAATTGATTAATTATAGTGAAATCATTAAGTTTTAAATTTATCTGTAAATAGAGAATGTCTTGCTCAACATTTTTCCGTTTTGTTTGTCTACGATCCTCAAAGATTCGCCAAAGCAATCAGGCAATGCACAAACCGTTTGAAGTTGCAATATTTTTCTCAAAGCTAAATTGGGGCAGCTCATGATTTAGGAAGAATCAATCGAGAGTACGTATGACACGGGGAACGAGAAAAGCCGGCCGAGTACATACAATAAAAAGCACAAAGTAGCGCCTCCCGCAAAGCGAAACTCGAAAATAAAGCAAAATGCGCGTATAAAGCGCTTCCCACCGAGATTCGACCAGCAACTTGCGCAACAAAAAAAAAACGCGGTATAGCCGTGTTTCCTTTTTTCGCCTGTTTAAAATTCTTTTTAAAATTTAATCAGGATTTATCATTGATCGTGTTAAATTTATTAAATAATTAAAATGGTACATAATTTACTCGATACTTGATTCAAGGCCATGTTGCAACACTCAAAAATGACTATTAATAACTAATATAAAAGTTTTTTATTTATTTCAGTTATTCAAAAGGAGTTTTCTGTATACTTATCGAGTTCAGTTTCATACATAAACAGTGACGAAAAAATAGTATATTACGTAACAAGGGAGGTAAAATAGAAATGGTCCAGGGACAAACGTGTGATCTGAGGCATTCTTTTTTACTTCCCATGTTGCGTATACTATTTTTCGGCCTAGCGAGGACGAAATTGTAACCTTTTCGATCGGGACGTCGGGACCATTTCTATTTTACCTCCCTTGTTACGTAATATACTAATTTCAATTTATCAAAGGGACATCGGAGTTCTTATGAACAAATAATAGATTATATATAGATAAAAAAAGAAAATTGCATTTTAGAGAAAATGAAATGTTTTAATACGGTTGTACCTTATATCTATAAAAAGTTTTAAAGTCTAATATCATTGCAGATCTTAGGAGGTCAGAATGTACACATTATCTGGTCGCAGTAACTTCTCTTTTCCCCTAAGAAAATTGTTAACAAACCAATTGCAGTCGACTTGTGCTCTTTTCCCGCTCTTCATTTTCACCGTCAAAAAAATGTCTTAAAACTGTTTGCGTTCAGATGAAGAGCGGCAGATAAAGAAGTAGCGAGAAAAGAGAAGCCAACCCGAAGAAAGTCGACTTTGCGCTCGAGGAAAAAAGTCGCCGGAACAGGCCGCAGTTCCTCAGGCTCATCCTCAATTAAGCTGATCGAATTGCGTCGGTCCGTCAACGACTGCACGTCAATAAAGCCGAATATGCCGAAAGATCCGAGGAAAAAAGTGAAAACTCCAGCAGATAAAGTGGGAGAGCCCCGCCAAGCAAAATGGAAGGAGACCGGGGGAGGTTAACAGCGTCGCTTGTTTCGGGAAATAACGTTTTACGATTGAATTACGAGCGCGCGCGCAGGAAGAGTCTCAAAAAGTATTGGTCGCCGTGTGACGCTTCGGCTATGCCTTCGCGCTTTGCAACACAGAAAATTGCCGGTTTAGAAATGCTTAAAAACGTTGAGTTACTTTCGCAGTTGAACTTTAATTTCTGTATGTCTTTTTTTTTAAAGATTTTAAAAAAATCATTTGGTTTTATTTTTACAGATGTTCTAAAACGAAGCTTGTGCTTAAGATGTAGAGGAGTGTGATAAAGTACTTTCTTGGTTGTTTTCGTAGTAATAATGATAATGTCTTTCTGGTTATTTCATAGTTACTATACAGTTATTTTATATGAGAGTGTAGTCGAGGAGTTTTTACAGTTATAACTGTATACCGCCGCAAAATCGTTACTTTTATTGTTTTTCCCGATTATTGGTATTTAATCTTTTAAATTAAAGCTCAATATATTTTATACATTACGTGACATTAAAAATACAATAACTTTATTGAACTCTATTTTATTACTCCTTATTGATAAATAATTCAATACATGAATGCCAACGTTCTTTTCAATAAATTAAATTTCCATAAAAATAAGTAAATAAATAAAAATAAAAAATACAGTCACATTGTAATAGAATTAAGAAAGTATACAATACCTGTAAATTGCAAAATAAAAAAATAACTTTTTGAATAACTCTATACACATATACTCAAATAAATAAAATTTCTTCCAATGATTTCAGACATGATTATGTCTACAATTTCTAGTGATTTAATTCATTTTAGCTATGTAGAAAAAAGATAGAAATTTCATTTTGAATATAAAGAAATAATTTACAACCTAATTACGTTAAATTTAATAAAAAATTAATTAATAAATTAGTAATTTGTTTCTAAAAATTTTTGTTCCAACGTACTTTTAAACAATATACTCCAAATTGAGCTTATTCGGTCCATCGGTGAACTTCAAATGTTACAGACAGTGTATTATATGTTCGAAGAGACTCCAATTAACAACTAGGAACCACAGGCATGTAGAGAGGTCCTACATTTTTTAAATTAAAGGTAACCATGTCTCTATTCATCGGAATAAATGTTACTTATTTGAGTATATATATATAGAATTATTGCAACAGTTGTTCTTTTTATTTTGGAATTTTAAAGTATTGCACCCCTTAACGAAATACACCTAAATTCATTGCCTTTCTGAGTCTCCGAAACGAATGAGCTCAAACGCGCAATCGTCAATCGTCAATCGCGTGAAAAGTAGCGAGAATAGAAAATGCAAATGCGATCGCTCGGCGTGCATCTGACGCGGCCTGCAGAATTTCCAGGCAAAGTGCGGACGAACGGCAGAACCTCCGGAAAGCGAGCGGAGTACAAAAAAGGTCAGCGGCGAATTCAATTCCGCCGGCGCGCCGGGGGCTCGCGTTACGCGCGCTTCTCCTCGTCGCTGCACGACGGGGGGAGGGCCATATTCGCGAGCCTACGAAAAGCTGTTGCTTCCTGGCTGACGCCTACGCCCTCTTGATTGAAAAGTTTTCGCTCGCCTGGAAGAAACAAGATTTTGTTTTTCCTCTAGCCAAGCCGGTTTATGTCCTTTTTTCTGCGTCCCCTTCGGTGTGTCTGTCGACTTCTTTTAGCGCGAGCGAGATGAATTTTGCTCCCGAGTCTGGCGGAGTATCGAGTCGATTCAGACGTGCCACTGAATGCGAGAGTCGTTGGAGCGTCGTGGGTGTATACGCTGGGGAAGGTACACACGGAGGCGGTGAGCTTATAAAACGCGAGATTTTTTTTTTAGGTGTGTTACTCTTTTGTTCGGGATTTTCGTGGGACTGCGTGCTGGGAGCTTTTCGATGCCATTATTGATATTACTTTTGGGGATCGTTGGCTAAAGGAGTGGTTGTAGGTATTTTGGTGTCAAGGCTTATTATGCTTTATGATACGGTTGATTCTCTTATCTTAAATATTTTTGTTTATCTTGGATTCATACTTCCTTATATTTTTTAATTCGTAAATGTTAAATGGAGTTAATAGGAGCTAAGAAATTCTGAATTTATAGTGGCAAATAAAAGAAATGACTTAATTAATTCATTGAGATTATCTTTTAGGTAAGAAAAGTGTATTTCTCGTTGTCTGACCATACTCGACTATTTCTACTTGCGCATATTATTACCTTTTATAAATGGCATTTTTCCATGAAATTTGATAAAAAAATTTATGGTAATTTTAGTTCTTATCTTAAATCTTTCTTTTTTTTTTAAAGAGCTATGAATGTGATTATAAATAAATGTAAAAACCGACTAAAAAGTTAAATCAAAAAATATTTATTTGCTTTAACAGGTGAATTTTTTAAACCCATCTACATTTGTATATTAATTGTGCATTCTTTTTAGAAATAACGGAGACGTGAACACAAAAAAGTACAACTTACAGCTGTGGCTTTGAAAAACATTAAATCCCGCGGCTCAAAAATTTAATTTCCTCTACGCCCAATAGAAAAATACGTAAACGATACCCAAAGTTGAGAAAAATCTGCGATCCAAACAAGAGACGCGCGTCACTCTATTAATAACTGCGAAAATAAAAAAACTTCATCTTTTCACAGACTTAGCTGGAAAATTAATTATAAAACCGTCCGCCAACTTTCTCATCGATCGCCGAGCGGCAGCGTCAAAGTGCAAACGCTTTACTGTCGCCGCACGGTCGCGCCGTATAGTTTAAACGTTGCCGCTCGCTGCTGCCGATCGATTTTCACTGTGCCGGTCGCGAGGCGACGTGCACCGCGGTCCTGATCTCAAACAACCGGGACCAAATGATTAAAAGCGGCGCGGTGCGCAATCGGCTGTGCAAACAGCGCCTGCCCGGGGGACAACACGAACAAGCGGCCCTTACGTGCGTGCCGCGGCGTAATGCGCGCGAACGCCGGGCGTTTATTAACGGCGCGGCCGACTGGACCCATCTCCCGGGGGGTATGCACCGGCGTACGGAGAATCGCGCCGTTAACTGGCAATCAAGTCGGCCTTCATCGTCCGCTTCTCTCTTTGTGTCGCGTGGACGAAACGGCGAATTGCTGCTTGATTATCCGCGGGAGTCTTGGGGCGAATATTTGAGCTTGTTGCTTGAATTTTTTAGTGATTGCAGGATTTTTCTGTTTGTGTTTTAGTTTTCTATATTTGCGTGATATTTTGTTCACGCGGTGAGCGCATTGGCTTAGATTTCGAGGGTCTGTTTATTTTGGGTGATATTTTATTGCAAATTTTTTTCGGTATAAAGTTTGCTATTGTTGTTTAGATATTCGCCTACGTATTTGTATACGGGAGAATATATTTTTTAAAATGGACTGCTCATAATGTTTTGAGAAAAATAAAAAAAAATTTTAAAGCTACATTTTTTATACCGGTTTGTTGATCAAAAAATATCCGTACAATATACCGGTATATTTTGAAAATACCGAGAAATCCATGGTGGGTTGTACTAGGAATTCTTTCTATCGATGTCTGACCCAACCGGATATTTTTACGTAAATTGAAACTTGACGCGAATGAACTACGCAGCTTCGTAAATGCGGCTATCCATTGATACTATATCGATGTAAATAAAAAAAAATGTGATCAAAATGAACCCCTACGAAAATTTGTATTCAGACAGAACGTAAAGAAAAACGTCGAATTTTGCAGGTGAGCAGCTTTTGACGGAAACACTAATTTTTTATCTGCTAAAAGCAAAAAAAGGGGCCGAGCTCTGTTGAATGCGTGAAAAAGTTTGTATAAAAAAAAAGGTAAACACTCAAAATCTCATCATTTCAAGTAGCCCTCTCGTTCACCTTTCACCAAATCAATTAAAAACATCTTGCTATTAAAAAAAAAATAAATAAATAAACAACGACAAAAGAAATACTGCGCAGAAACGTCGCAAGAGACAAGCGAATGAGGAAACGAGAGAAAAATAACGCGGAGATGGCGCTCGCCGAGTGGGAAACTGGTTGCAGCGCAGACGCGTCGGCGGAGCTTGGGTCGACGGCCGTCGGCTTTTCGTCTCGGTTAGTTCGGCGCAGCGCGAGCCACGCGTCGGTCGGTCGCGCCAGCGGCGAGCACCGCGCCACTGCTTCAACCCCCACGTGTCGGCGCGAGTCCACAGGTGCCAGTAGTCGACGCGCGGTTCGACTCGAACGGCCGTCAGGAGGTGATTTGCGACGAAGGAATAAAAAAAAAAAAATTCGACTGTCGCGCGGCGCAGCTGCAGATCGATGCTCGGTGGATTCGCGATGAGTGTCCGAGCGGACCAGCTTTAGTTCGTTAGTTCGAGTGAAGGACAAGTGCGGCGGACGCTCGTCGATCGCGGTGAGTATTGCCGCCGAGAGCGTTACCCAGCTGCGGGGGTTATTTTATGCGTTCTGCTGATGGATTAATTCATTTCATTCTGTGCTAATGAGATGCTGCGGTGAAGTAGATGTTATAGATGGGTTGTATCGATGCAGGGAATATAAATGTTTATTGTTTTTTTTTTTTAGTAAAGTTAAAAATTTTAATTAATTAGACAAAAATGTAAATTCGCGATCGCATTTCTACTTGTTAATTGCGTTACGTTTGTTTATTTTTTAGTAAAATGTTATTTATTTGTTTTATTAATAATAAAATGAGTAAATAAAAGTCACTTGATTTAATTTGCTGATAAAGATTTGCGGAAAAATGTCGTTTCCGTGATACGTCCGAGTAAACGCGAATTTTTATGTGAAATAATTTACGTTTCTTTGTTTGTTAAAAATATTCCTGTTACATGCATTTTCTTTTGAGCAAATAATTTGAAATTGCATGTACACGTAACAACGAGACGTTTTAATGATTTATGTTTATCGCAATGTATATTAAAATTCAACGTTTTATTATCAAACCCACATTGATTTTTTCATTTATAATCAATTTTTACAACAGAAAATTAAGCAGAGCTATCAATAATTGCAACATTCGAAAAAGAAGCTTATTTACATTTTAAATCAAAACGAGAACTTATCAATCTTATTGAAATGTAATTTTTCCCGCTACATCTCGGACGAATTTAATGAATTTTAATTGTCGCAATTAAATAGGAATCCATTCAAACCTGTACATGTAGTTCAATTTACCCAATGTAAACGCAATTTTACCAACAATTAAGTAGATAAATGTTTACATGCATTTAATACACCAATGGTATCTATTAACGGTCTGCCTGTGCATCTTACGAACGTTACGAAAACATTTTAAATATTTATCCTTACGCTCGGCAAACAAAGTGTCTCCACCGCACAAATTCCTCGTGTAAACCCGACGTGAACTCTCTCTCCTCTTTCTCACGGCAAAAACAAAACCGAAATCCACAGCTGCGTGTTCGCATTCTATACGACGAACATGCCAACTTGCTGGATACTCAAAAAAAAAAAAAGTGAGCCTCGCGATCGCGTAAAACCCCTCAATGGCGCAGGAAAGCGAGCAGCCGAACGAAACGTAAGCGAGCGGTTATTAGCTTCCGAGGCTTTTTATCCTTGTGCGCTCGGTGCGATTGAATGAAAGAGCGCGGACTTGGTGGAGGGGATGAAAGTGGAGGGAAGAATGCACCAGCTGCAATTTCGCGCGCGCGCGAATCCGGAAAAATCCGTTAGTGGTGCCCGCGCGGTAGCCGAGCAGCCTCTAGTTGTCTCGTCGCGTTGACGTTTCATTATGTGCGTCGGCCCTTTGTCGGGGCCAAAAAGCCGGCTGTAATTTAGCGCGGGCGCCCTTCGATCGGCCGTTTTCCTGCGGTGCAATTAGAACCCACTGTGGGTTGCCGGCTGCTCTCGATCTCTTTATAATGTATTTTAAAGACTGTTATCGCAAAAAATTTGTTTGCTACGATGAAAGTTTTTATTGCACGCGCGCATGTACTAATATTATTTTAGTCGTTGTTCCGGAGTGAGTTGGAGAGTACTGGCATTACGCTTTATAAATTAATTTATTAAATTGTTAATTTCTTAACGTCATGGAGCGCAGGGGTGTTTGAACTCCCAGCGTGGTGGGTTTCATTCGCATTTGTTGAAGAAAGAAGGATGACGAGATTCATGTATTTACCTATGTATGTGTGGACGGGTAGCCGCGAGAGCGTAGGAGGTGATTTTTTTTTTAAAACAATATTATTCTTTTTATTTCGTTACGAATTTATCCTCTCTCGAGCTCACTCACTTTTTTCAGGGCTTTCTACATGAAGCACCGTAATCTTGTAATTTAATAAAGATAAATTTGTAGTATCAAACCATTTAATTTTTCTCCTTTGTCGCCGTCTACTCATTCTATTTAAGTTATATAAAGAAACAGTAGTACAATAAATTATTATAATGTGCAATATTTGTCTCTTTCTTTATTGAGTGTGTACGATGAAACTATACTTTCTTTTTAACAGAATTTTTTATGTTAAACACGCGCAGATTTACGGTACTATCTAATATTAATGATGATGTTGACGTTGATGTTGTTATTTTTGTTGGCGACGTAAATATTTGAGACATATTGTACGAGTTTGTCTGCGCGATGAATAAATATATTCACTTTCTGCCAGTTTCATTAAGTGTGTAGAACTTGAAGAGATGCCAACTATACCTTATTATATTTCTTTTCAGCGTTTACTCAATGAAGAGGCTTCAATGAAATGCGGTTCTTTTGCTCCGCAACCTCGTCAAGTTTAGATTTTTTTTTAGAAAAGTAATTTAGTTTTAATTAATTTTCTTCAATAAAATTATAAAATAATTACATAATTAAATTGTGCACTTTTTTCTTACAAAACTCGTTAAATTCCGTAGATTACTAAGAGACATCATGATTCATTATGCAAAGAAAGTGCCATTAATTTGCACAGTCGATTGTCTCTCAAAAACGTTGATTCAGCGAAATTTCATTAATAATTAGGCACCGTCAATTGATTGTCAAAGGGAATTCATTTAAAATTCTTGTTCAAGGTTCTGCGCGATTCGAAGGAATGCTTTGATCGCGATACGCGAAAGTGTCTCTTAGCCGGTGAGAAAAATTTTAAAGCGCTCGAAAGCAGTCATTGTACGACAGCATTTTCGAGCATTTACGTAGAGCACAGCGAAAAAGTCACGTAGTGCGCTAGAATACGAAATACTAGTCCTATTCTTGGCAGTCTGCATCACAGCACGTTTCCCTTTGCTCTGCGCGTCAGCAAAAATGTGAGAGGGCAAGAACGGGATCATGCACGCGGCTAACTTGCTTCAGGCAAATCTTTTCAGCTGCACCCCGCTTCGATAAAAAAAATATTTTCTTCCGTTTGAGAGATTTTAACGGCACGTTTTTTTTTTAATGAATACGTTAACGTGATAATTTGAAAAGTCTGGAATAATTGTTCTTTTTTTTAGAGAAAAAGTGGTGTGAAAGAAATTGCAGTGAAATAGTTAATCGTTTGCATTTATTTTTGAAATATTTAAAACGTTTAAGTAGACATATAAATGCACAAATTATTTTGTATACTATTTAAATAATGTATAAAGTACAATACTTAAATTTCAATGAATAAATAGCATAATCAATATCGAACATACAAAAAATAATAAATTAATTTTACGGTTAAAACTTTAATTGCCGAATTTTTTATTAAAACATGTTTTAGTAATACGTCAATAGAAGTGTGAAAACAGTCGTTTTAAAAAATGTAACGTAGATTGATTAGATGAGAAAGTTAAATAATTAAAACGAGCCGTCTAACCACACTCGTCCGTTACTACTAACACAGTGAAAGAACGGCAAAAAGAATTCGAATGCATTAACTTTATAAAAGCGACCTCAATTTTTCTGGACCTCAACCACTGATTTTATCCTCGAAATCTGACATTTTCACGGATAATTGTGACGGTCGCATAAATAATAAAAAATAAAGACTAAAAAGTTCCGCACCTCTGACGCCCTTTAAAATTCGAAATAAACAAAGCCACTCGTCAGAGCTCGATGGCTCCAGCGACCAGCTTTGCAATTCCGCCGGAATATTTGTCGAACAATTATTCCAGCTCGAAAATTCTCCGAACGGAAGGCTCTCAAGGCTAAAATCTCCTTGCAGTTTTTTAGGTTTCCGGGCGCGGGGAGCGACGGAATCGCGCCTTTCCGATCCTTCGAGAGCTATTTGCCGTCGGCGCCAATTAGAAAGGCTGCGAAACAGAGTTGATCCCCGACACGGCAGGCAAGGCACGAGGAGATAGTTTGCGCTTCTAGGTAACTAAGCCTGTGCGAGGTGGCCAAGGCTCACGAAGGCACGACGCGAGATGAACAATGAAGCAGCTGCTACATCGACGGCAGATTGATCAAGCAGGTATGGCGGCCTTATACACTAATACTCTCGAAAGAGTGCAGACTAACGAGACTCGGTATCAGAATTTTCCTCAATATTGGCCAGGAGGATATTCAAGAGATTGCACGGAAAATTGATAATTTGCTGATAAAATTTACTTGAGAGATGAGTAATTATGTTTCTTTTTATGTTCGTAATTTTACAGTGGAATAAAGGAATACAAAAGGTTCTTTTATTGAAGGAGCTTTCTGAAAGCCTGAATTCCACTATAAAATTTGAAGAAGATTGAAGCGATGATTTCACGCCACTTGAGTCAATCGTACGTTACATTAATATTAGGAAAAATGACTGAAGCTTTTTACATTTTCTCGCTTTTTATGCAAAGCAGTTTTATACTATTTTATTTATCCGCCACGTGTCTTCAAATAGATAAAAAATGTTAAATATGTTGAGTAATATACGCGTTTAACAGCAGGTTGATGAATATAGAAGAAAAATACAGTTCCTCAAGTCGAAAGTCGTGTTTTCGGAATTCAAGTGAAAAAAACTTTAGATCCACCTTCAAGGACTGTTTTATTCTTATTTCACTTCATTTCACTGGAGGCAAACTAAATTTTAAACTTAAAATAAGAACACAATCGCCGAGTAAAATGAGCTTCCTCGCAAGTGTAAATTCCCGCGATAAAATCTCATCAAGCTCGGTGTAAAAGTCCAATTAAGCTTGCAAAGAAAGCGCTCGCGCGTGCAAAAAAAAAAAAAGAAAGGAAGAAAAATAAGCCAAGTTTGCAGGGAATCGCCGCTCACTTGGTGAAGAATGCAGAGGATCCCCGTAGCGCCGGAGGCCGAGCGCTAAAGTGAGGCGGTGTCCTGGACGATGCCGTTCAACGCCGAGGTTATGCCGTGAGGAGGAGGAGGAGGCGGAGGCGCAGGAGAAGGAGAGAAAGATAAAGGAACAGAGAGAGAGAGAGTAAGAGAGAGAAAGAGAAATTAGCGGGGGTGTCGGGACGTGAAGAAGTCGAGAAAAATGGAGGGCAAAGTCAGCGCCGGCGGGGGCGCCTCGACCAGGCTCATCTACTACCTGCTGTTTGCGCAATTCCTCGCGCAATTCCTCACGTTCTCCTACCTTTACGCTCACGTGACGCGGCTCGAGCGCGAGGTGAGCAAGGGTCCGCTCACCGGATGCTCTGATGGCCCGGCGAGCCTTCGCCGGAAGCGCAGCAGCGCCATGCCGACCACCGATGATAATGCCGTGTCTGAGGTCTACAGGGTGAGTTCCATTCTTCTTTCAACTCTTTATTGCTTTTTTCCTTTCGCCCCAGGCTCGAAGCCGCTAATGGACCGACCTGCTCTTGCGGTTGATTGACATTCTTTTTTTTTTTAACATTTATTGGTTTTGGTAATGAGTTAAATATTTACATTATTCGCGTAAGATTGTATTATAACTGTTAGAATTGTGAATAAAATTTAATTTGAGATAAGATTTAATCATCTTCGGCGAAGGAATTTTTTAATGATAGCGATAAAAGTTTAATTGAATAGCGAAGTCTGACTATAATCGGATGTTTCTACTTAACTGTTTATTTAATAAGGGTTTAGACGAATAATTTTTTTTTAATTATCTGAAACATAAAAATATAATGTTAATAACGACATCATAATTTTACGTGATATTTGCTTATTGTACTGCAAAAATTTCCATTAAAATAAACTATGCAACGAATAAATAGAGACAATGGAAACAAAAAAAATAAACACGAAAAAATAAAAACCAGTTAAAAGCTCACGAAGTCATAAAAAAGAAATTAATTAGAGAATCGAGCAAAGGACCGTCATTATTTGAAATAAAAAAGCATTGAATTTAATAAGTGCTTTCTCAGAAAGCTTTAATAAAAAGGAAATAATGCCGTCTGGCTGTACCCGACTGTTTCTACTTATTCCATAAAAATGGGACACAGTCAATTTAACGTTTCTTTAGAGAATTCTTCATGTGAATAAATTCAATCTCTTGTCAAATGAATCATTGTTTTACACTGTACGCTTGTAGCTTTTTGTATTTTGTATAAGGAATATATCTTAAAATAATAAAATAATAAATAAATAAATAATTAATGAAAATAAACTACAAAAGTGCACAAAAATATTTCTCTCAAGGATAAACATATTATACAAACAAAACAAGCCAATAAAAAAGTCTCCCTCAAATTTACAAATTTCATCATCGGTTATCGTGTGTCGTATCCAGCTCCCGGAACCTCGAGCATTTAATCGTGCGTGCGCTCGGCTCAGCGTCAAGAAGAACAAAGCCTCATCGGAGGCAGGGGTCGTCGAGTGATTGGCAAGCTGTACTTTGGCGCGCACCCCGCGACACGCTTAAATCAAAAGCTCCCGGTCTCTCGATTATACGCCAATGGGAATTTATCGCGACGCGTCCGCGAGTCGAGAAATTAAAGAGGGAGCGCCGGATTATGACCAGCAGTCTGCTGCTTTCACGTAGAGCGAGATCGTTAGAACCGTGGGGGGGGGGGGGGGGGAGAGGCGAGAGGCACGGGAAACAGCGAGCTCAAACTTTGGTCGTATATTAAGGTTCCCACGGTGGCGCGATCGCGGAGTGGGGCCAAATTAATTTGCGGTGCGGTGCCTTGCGGGCTGCGCTTTTACGAAGCCACCGATCTTCGTTTTATTCATGCGGCGCGATTCTTTTACGGATGGGTACTTTGCTAACCTTTGTTGTGTATTTTATTTCAAAGCAAGAGATCGAAGCGAGTTTTTTTTTTATTCTTTCTAGCTGTATTACTTTTCGTTTGCAACGTTGGTTTCTATTTTTCGTGAATTCTAAATTTTAAATATTTACGTCAATGTTATACATAAATGAAGGACGGCATTTAATGGAAAACGTGTTTTAAAAAATTCTTATTTTATTCATTTTTAATATCTTTGTTTCTTGCATAAAAATTTCTGTCAGATAGAATATCGAAAAATAATTTAATTTATCATTTATTAATAAGGATATATAGTTGCATCGCATATATGCTCATAATTTTAATCTGACATTAAAGCTCCTTATTTTTTAAATAATCTTTGTATTAAAAAATATATAAAAGGGTATTCAGATTTTTCAGTAGTTAATTAAATCTAAAATAAAGTTTTCATACGAGGATTCAATCATCAATTCTCATAATCCAGTAATTTTTTTATGCCCTCTCATTACGATTCAACAATGCAACAATGCATTGCAGTCGGCTAAAGACACCGCGAAAGACGTAATAAAAAAAAACCTTTGACGAGTGTCGTGAAAAAGTTTGCTTCTTAAACGTCCGTCATTCTTACGAAAGGCGGCGAAGTCACTCACCTTCAATAAAACTTCTGCGCGAAACCTTATTAAGTCATTCTAACCGAAGCGGCAACTTGAATATCCGGGATCGAAAAATCTGAATTTTCAATTACCCGCCACGTCTGCTCGAACACTTAGCGCGTGGATTCGCGCCGAGTGAAAAGTTTTCCACTTTTTTCGGCTACTCCTCCGCACGCTGCTTATTTGCACTTAATTTACTGGTCGACTGAGGGTCGACTAAAAAAAAAGGAAGTACGACGTGATTATCGGACCGTGGGATCGCAAAAAAAAGAAAAAAGATACAGAGTAAAACCGCCGCACGTGTTTACTCAGTCTAATCGAATTGGGAACGAGGACCGAACTGTCGGCGCGATTAGGAAGTGGTTTTCGTGCTGAGGGATAATGCGTTTTTGAGTGAGTTTGCGGGGAGACGACGAAGAGTTCGTGAGCTTCGGTGGGAGGCGGCGCTGCTTTTCATGGGAGCAATTAAATCATCGTATGATGAGTGCGAGTGCAGTTCGCAAGGATTTTGTACCATCTGGCGCTTCTTGAATTTTGTTTTGGACACTAATTTGTTTGGAGCAATTTCGGGGTGTAATTAATGCAGACATTTTTAGAGTATCTTTTTTTTCTATCTCTTAGTTATTATATATGAAAGTTAAATAAAAATTCTGTAAAGTTGTATTTATTTATTGGAAAAATAAACGAAAATCATCCTGCAGATACTTTGATATAATTAACGGCTGAATTTGTTTAATTCCTTGAATAAAAATCTTCTTTTTTGTATCTGTTAGTTATTATACATAAAAGTTGAATAAAAATTCTGTAAAAGTTGTATTTATTTATTTGAAAAATAAACGAAAAGTCATCCTGCAGATACTTTGATATAGTTAAGGGCTGAATTTGTTTAATTCCTTGAATAGAAAGAAATTGTTTTTTTGAAGAAAATTGTAGGAGGCATTTTAACTTTGTTTGACTTATTCGGTTTTAGAAAGAATCTAATCTCGTGTCAAAGGGCCTCCTCAGAAGTTTTTATAAGACATCTTTGTATAAGGCGAAATGGGCCTATAAACATTTTTATGAGATGAAACATTTGTTAAGTGAACAAGTCATAACATTTAGAGAAATACTGTTACAATTAGAAAACGTTGTACATTCGTTTACAGCAGGATTAGACTTGAATTTCTTTTTATGATAAAGACAAAGGAAACATCATCAAGGCTGGACATATTGTTGATCTAAAAAATACTGCTGAAGGTATTATTGTTTAAATAAAATAACTACATAAATACTTATACAATTAATTAGAAAAATATATCAAAGTCAATTAATTAAAGAAATTACTAAATTTATAATTACTTTAAAAAGTAGTCTCTGAAAGCTGAAAGCATGTCAATAAACCTGTCTTTAAAAATATCACGTAAGAAAATATGAAATGCAAGAGAAAACATGAGATAATGGAGACCTTTCATTTGAATGATATTGGATAATTCTAAAAACTAAGTTGCAATGAGGAGTGGATCAATGGATTCCATTAAAACTTTTAATGTGCAGTTGGATTCGCAGTGAGAGATGAGTTCAACTGAGATGATGTACTACTAGTTGGCGGATTTCTATCCATAATGCGATATTACATATACACGCGGAAAGTCAAAAGATTCGGTTTCCTTTAGATAATAAGATTGCAGAAAATTAGATCAAGTAATTTACCAAATAATCCATTAAACATGTATCGATTGAATTCAATTTGGTTCAATAGCAACAGTTGAGTTTTAATTGCTAAAAAAGCACTTGTAGATTAAAAATGAAAATTTAAATAACTCCATGCCCACTTCTATGCACTACACCTACTGGAGAGGTCAATCAGCTTGTTTACATGAATATTGAAATGGTTACTCGAAAATCGTCTAAATTTGCATAATTATCATTTAATTACAGGCCCACGATAACAAGGACGCACAAGAGCCTAAAACTGCTTCAATTAAAGGAGATGAAAGAGTATGGGTGATAGCAGACACTCGAATACCTGTGAGTATATTTTATCAATTCACATTCGTCGCGTCTCAATTTTTTCTTTATTTATTTTAATACAGCAATTTGTACTTGTCGTAAAAAATTTAAACACCGAGTTTTATAATGCAAAATAGTCAAGCTAATTTCTTTGTCGTAAATCGTAAAGGCATACGTACTAGAAAATAAAGCCTCTAAATCCACAGTTGAAAGTATCCCTTAAAAACTTAAATAAAAAATAAAAGGCGCAATGAAATTCCGTATGAAATTTCATACGGCGCCACTCGTTAGAAGCAACGACTCGCATCCTCCAACAAGAAAAAAAAATATACTACCTCCATTCACCCCCACCCAAGCAGTTCGTCTTTATTTTTCCTCAAATTACAATCGCCTTCCCTGCAATCTCAGTCGTTCCCTCCCGTTAGCAACACCGCACTTTTATTTTGCCGCGGCGTTATTCATCCGACGGCGCCCCGCTTTTACGGCGCTCCGGGGAAAACCTCGTTGCGGCGGCAATTGATTTTAAATATCACAGCCGTGCGTCTGCCGCCATTAATTTCATTAACGACGCGAGCGACGCAGATTAAAAAAAAAACGATGTTCCCTTCTCCTCAGTGGGCAAATTGAATGCAGCACATTCCAGCCTTAGTGTTATTCGCAAGTCCAATCAAATTGGGTGGCCTCTGATGGTTAAAACTGCTCAAAGTTTTACCAAAATAACAACAGACGGCCAAGCGCAGAACCTATAAATATTCATTTGTTAATCCTAAAATTAATTAATGATTATCAATAAAAAGGAAAAATTAATCTGGAAGAAAAGAAAACGTTGTGTTAAAGGCTGCATGTTGCTTCTGAAGAAGGTATATATATATATCAGTTATATCGGTTTCCAAGAGATAAGGATATGCCATTTACAGTTACAAAAGATTCTATGTATTTACAATTATCTTTAAAATTTCCACCATGGATCAAGATTGGTATTGTAGCTTGTCTAGCTTACTACTCAAATTAAATTAAACAACTGTACAAAATAGTTTTGTTTAATGTTTATTTAATAAACTGAAATTGAAATGTGTTTTAGTTCAAACAGAGAAAAGGCAAAAGTGAGAAACTCTCTCAAAAGGAAACAAAATAACATGTGAAAAAATGTCGTCATGACGATGAAAATTATTATGCGTGTCGCTAAGGCCAATCGAACACGAGAGTAACCGTCACTCCGTCACTCTCGCTTCGCGCTTCTACCTTTTACCGAATACTAATGTATTCGTTGCAAGAATTCGGCGATTACCACCTCACACAATCGCCGTGTACGCAGGCCTACGCAGATACTTATACTCTGCGCCGCGACACATTACAATATATTTATTTATTTATTATTTGTCAGGAACAGGTATAATTGAATTGAAATAAATTTTTATTAGTTTAACAGAAGTCCATACAGCCATAATGCAAAGTGCAGTGGTATAACTTTGAGCAACGATGTCAGTGCCATCTCGCGGGACTTGGACTTGCGAATAGTACAATTTCACTCGTCGACGACCGATGTATTATAATTTCGCGAAGATTCGATCGTGCAGCAAATGAATATTCATCGGAGGGAGCGTCGTCAAATGGACGGGGTGGGGAGACCGTCAGAAATTTTAATCCATTGCTTCATTAGTGGAGACGCGGACCAGGCGTAGGTAGAATAGGTTCGTCCGGAATTTCGGACGGAGGGAATCCTTCACGCCTATACTATTAAACTGATCCAGTTCGGTTCTATTAAATGGTCCCGCGCGGAGGGGGTGGAGCGACCGGTGGCTCTAATGACGGCCGCTCCGTGCCTTTTGGGCGACCACGGCGTTTTGGGATGCGAGTGACCGTTGCAACCGACACTCGAGCACAAAGGACAATCGATCCCGTCTGCCCGTCGGCCGTTCCTTTTTTTCTCCCTTTCGACGTAATCGCGGAACAATCGGCTCTCGCTGCCGCGAACGCTTCTTTCGTCACGTGTCAAAGCGCCGGCTGCTGTGCTTTCGCGAGGTGAGCTACTGCGTACTGGCGGATCGAATGCTCAGCTTATTTCGGTGCTCTTTTTATTCGGATTGTTGGGGTGTCAATGCCGAGCTTCCAATTTGCGTTTGAGTCGTTTAACGGGTTTACGGTTTCGCCATTTTAACGATTAAAGTCCGTTTGTTGGGGCTTTTTAATTCATTAGGTGGTAATCCAGTTGTAGAAAATTTATTGTCGTTTTGTTGTCGATGGTAATTCGAGTGGACTAATTTATTGACTGACGACTGTATTTTATTTTTTTGTATGCCTTATTTCACAATAATTTAAATAAGGGAATATCTGGGTTCTTCTAAATAAGTTGAAGTAGATTAGGCAAAGTAAATGTGTATTATTAATAAAGCAGAATAAGTCAAGTTAGTTTATTCATATTTAATAATTATTGGTTTAATAAATAACTACATAACAGTAATTTATAAAAATAATACTGCTTAATAATAAACTTGAATGAACTGATCCGATTATTCCTGAAAAATAAAATCCCACATAATATCTCTGTATTTTTAAATAATTCGTAACATTCCAGTAGATATGTTCAAGTAGTATAATCTGCAGAGTATTTAAAAATCTCTGTTTAAAATTATTTAATACAAATATTTCGTGAGTCCACTTAAACAAACAAATCGTTTAATAAATGGAAACTAAAATATTACAGTCACGCGAGAAAGTTTTCAAGTTTTGCGCAATAAAACCGGATTTAATTGAATTATTTTTTAAAGTGTCTGGCAGCATCACGGTGTCACACATATAAATTTTTTTAGGAGAGGATTATTCATTGTCAAAAAGTATTTTCAGCGTACCTTTAAAAATTCCACTCGGATGCAACATCGGGGACAGTCGCATTTAGTTCAGAAATAAATGAAAATTCGCTCTAGTCTGAAATTCATCTTAATTGGGCGAGGCCGTCATCGTGAACGGTCCACGAATTCGGAAACTTTTCATGCGGCTCGTCGAAACCCGTCGCGACTAACGAGCATTAACTCTCTTACACGCTGTTTTCCTGGGCAAAAGTTGTTCGCTCAGTAGCATTATGTCACGGCTTCCGCTTCTGCACCCCCTCTAGTAACTTTTCCCATCGCTGGGACCTCCAAATCGACTCGAGTGGACCAATCGCGCGATTCCGCAGATTTTGCGTTGACTGGCCATTTTTCTCGGCCATTATGAAACGAAGGAAGCGATTATTTGTTTTTTCTTCTGTTCTGAGTATAAAAGGGATCAAGTTAAATTTTCGAGTTGGAGGATATCTTATCTTTCAATGTATGGTTTAGATGGTAGACAATTTAATTGTCCAAATTTCGATGAACAAATAAAACCATCTGAATTTGTTTAAAAAGAAGTAACGGAATTTTATTAAATAGTAGCAATAGAACATTAGGCACATACAAATTTTATTTTAGTTCTATGAATTTGGATGGATATCAAGAGTACAAGAGTGATCGTGTCTCTATTGAGTCTTGATCGATCGATGGCTCAAGCTTTGACCCACATTTCAGCTATACCTATTTTACAAATTCGAGTCACTGTTAATGGAGTTTGTTTTAACGGTATGGAGCAGGGATAGATGAAACAGTTAGCGGCGACAAAAGGCTCACTTGAATTTGTTTTATTTGAAATGCTTGATGGCACGTCTGAAATTTATGTGTACGATAAATCAATACGTCTGCAGAGTACAGAGGAAATACGGATAGCGGGATGCATTTTATGTAATTTTTATAATGTTTTTTTTCAGAATTTTTATGAACAAATATTAAATTAAAAGCGGCAGAATAATTTAGAAAGTTTATTTCTTTACAGGACTTGTTAAGGCCGTTAAAAGCTTTTTAAACTTGTTTTGTTTAAGAACAACTTTCTATCTTGTTTTACGTATACTTATATTTTACAATTGTATAAGAATAACTAGTTTATCTTTTTTATTATTTAGAGTTTCTTGAAATATTTTTTAAAGATCTTAAAATAAATGAATTACAGTTTTAATGCTGATTTAAAAATAGAATGTCTCATGAAATCACGATTTTTCTATTTATTTCAGCAAATTGCCCACTATATTTTACAATTTTTCGTCATTTAATCAGATTAATTAGTCTTTTAATTTTAAACTACGTGCTCTCAGAAATAGCAAAAGTTTCCCATGCAGTTATCTACTTTTTTTTTAAATACTGCTAATCCTTTTATGATCTTCTTTGTTTCCATTTTTAATTTAACAAGAGATTCATGGGAAAAAAATTATTTTCAATTTATTTAAAGCATCTAATTTCTCTTACGAAGTAACGAACAAATTGAAATAGAAAAACTAGAAGGTTTTGAAATAAATTATTATTTATAAAATGATGTTTAATTAGCTCAAGTAGTGTTGGTCGATTTGAACCAGCCTCGATTTTATAGTGACCTTCTCACGAATTTAGATCATCTAATTAATGGAAAGTGAAAATTTTCTCAAATCTATTATCTGCAAAGGCAAGTGTAAGTAGTATCGATCAATTTTGGTCAGCCTTTCTCTTATAATGATCCTCGTAGGCATTCAGAGCGTTTTACTTTTTTTTATTATACATCAATCAAATTTAAACAATAAAATAAAGTGATACTGAAATTTATTATAATTCATGAAATTCAGTTCAAACAGTGCAAGTAGTATTAATGAATTTTAGTCAGCCATATTTCTATAATGATCATGCCACTAGAGAGTTCGTTTAATTATTTCTTAAGACTCAACGAACAAATCCTAAAATAAAAACATTTTTAAAACTATTCTACTTAAAGTAAACTTTAAGGAGTTCAAGTAGTATTGATCGATTTTAGTCAGCCCTGCTTGACATAATAATCTCCGGGTATACTAAGATCGTCAAATTTTCTCTTATGGCTCAATCTACAAAGTTACCTCGTACAATAAAATGATTCAATAGTTATTAAATGTCCTCTTGTGGAAAATCAACGCGACCACAGCCGCACATTAACAGACACTCATGACGTAAATAAAGCTTCACTCGCTTGCTTCCTAACGAACTTAACGTCAGTCCGGGTGACTCGGTCTGCGGTATTAGAACCAGATAACTCGCGGGGAAGTGCGGGGTAGTGGAAGCGGGTCGATATAGCCGTCTTTGGGATTATCGCTCGCGGATCGACTCGCTCGGATTATTCCTACTTATCTCTGCTCTCGGCATATTTTCCGGAGTTCAGAGTCTCCGGAGGGATCGGCAGCGATGTATGCAGATAAATTTCCTGTTCGGACAACGAGCGAATTTCGATATCATTTTGTTGCTTTTATTTTTAATACGCGCTGGACTTGATATGGGGAATTATTAAATATTGCATTATGACTATTATATTAAAGATTTTTTGTAAGCTGAATGATCGAGTAGTGCAAGAATAGAGCAAGTGGTACGTGTAAATAAGAGTTTAAGCACCTTTTCTTTCCCTTGAGTTAATACATTTTCGTGTACACCTTATAAATTCTCGTGTCACGTTTGAAATACAGAAGTAATTTGCGTGCACTCGCAGACGAGTCGGAGCAAAGTGCACTCAGGGAAAAGTTTGCATAACGTACTCGTAAGAGAACCTCTCGAGAGAATTCGCAAAGAAAAAAAAATATCGTTAAAAAGTTCCGGAGTAGCTTGCGCATATGCGGATTAACTCCGCGGATATGCGCTTACATATACTTTATCTTTTATTTGCCAAGGAAATTTTTGAATCTATCGCACTTCTTGGCCTTCGAGAAGTACTGATAAATATTCGAGATCTAATTTGCTAAAGAAGTTACTGGATCTGTAATTCGGAGATTCATGGTTTTGTTTGGCGAAGTACAACGTAAATTATTTAGTCGTTTAATTTCTGTTGCAATTTGCTTGCAGATATGCCTGTAGCTGACGTATTGTTAACTTTGCGCTTCTTGCTCTTGATGCAAGTCAGGAACAATTCTTGTAAACTTACACGACTTAAACGTTAATAATTCTTCATAAATTGTGTTTCATAGACAACGCTACTTTTACGATTTTTTTTTTGCAATTTAATACCGATAAATTAACTGAAGGGGTAGAATAAAAAAATCATAATAAAACATTGAAGGATTTAATATGCACGCCAAAGTACGTTATAAAAACTTCTTTTATAAATTATGCTTCTCTCTCTATAAAAAGAAAAGAAAATTAACTATTTATTAAGATGCGGAAGTACGCACACGTTTGAGTGGTAAAAGATAATAATGGAGCTTAACTCGATCATCAGATGCCTAGCAACTCGATTAACCTTTTAACCTTATTAAAGGCACTATAAGCATTAAAACGCAATGCTTTTTCCGGCGGTTTCCGCCCACTTTTTTTCAAGCCGTTGGATTACCATCGCCACAGTCTCGCAAGTTGATTCTCCGCCGCGAACTAAGTGGCCGGGCGGTCGGCATTAGTCGAAATTAAATCGGATAAGGGTCGTCGAAATTTTGGGCGCGGTTTACGAGCCACTTGGCGAGTGCACCGGTCTGCCGGCGGCATCAGCGATTCCACGCGCCGCCGAGTGGAAAGGCGCGATATTATTTAGACGGCGGATGTCGCCGGTGCCACAAATCAAAGATAAACCAGGCGTGCTATCGGCCGCTTCGGGCGAAAAAAACCGCGGCGAGGCCTGTGGATTTATTTATAGGCCGCGAGAGAAGTTGGGACGGTGATGTGATTTATGTGGGAATGTGAGGGTGGAGCGTGTTTTTTTTTTTTTTTGAGAAGGGGGATCGGAATTGGGCCGCGCCTAGAGATTTCGTTCGGACAGCAAGATGGATGAGCTTCTGAAAGTTTGATAAGACGATAAAGAAGCGATAATGAATTGTCTTTTTATTGCTGTAATTCATGCCACGCCTTTAACGCTTGATTTTTTCGATTAGCTTTTCATGGTTTTGAGACTGCAAGAGAAAGTCTTAACAATAAGAAAATTTAGTTCAAAATGTAGTTTAATTAAGAAAATAATTTTTAAGAGAGGCAAAAATTAAATGACTGTTAAATTGCTTTTAAGGGGGATCTATGGTTTAAAAATAATTTGACAATATAAATCCCTTTATTTTTGTTAGTACGAAGTCATCGAGTCGTTTTGTCGGAAATCGACGGAGTTCTGCCCACCGGGAATGACTGGACTGCCGGGAGCGATGGGACCGCCAGGTATGAAGGGGGATCAAGGTTTGCCGGGGATTCAGGGATCTCCAGGGATGCCTGGTCCCAGAGGACCACGAGGTTCTGAAGGTCTAAGAGGAGAGCCTGGACTCGATGGAGTGGATGGTAAAATTATTTTTCTTATATTTGACAGCATTTTTAAGCTGATCTAAAAAAAAAATCTTTAATTATATCGAATTCTTTTTACGCATAAATAATGTATCAATATTTTAACACTGCATTTCATTTCGCTGTGGGTTCATTGCCCTCTATCCTTTTGGATAAAATTATTACGCGGAAGATAAAAAGTAAAAAAAATCTTAATATAAACGATAACATTTTTAAGCGAACATAATGAACGCTTTAGCACATGAAAAATCGTAAACACGTTAAACGTTTTGCTGGGCTATATTTTCCTTTAATTTCCTGTGTACACAGTTTTAAATGTTCGAACTTTTCACATCACCATTAGTATTGTAAATAACTAAAAAACAAGCAATACGTATAGAGAGTGTTAAGCTTCGAAACACATTTTTGTTAAAGCATATGAAAACTAGCAGATTTTGAAAATAAAATAAAAAAAAATGAAATAATCTGAAATATCTTTTTAATAGCTGTACGTATGTTGTTATAATGCAGTATCGTTTATTTAAACTCTTCGCATACATTTCACTGTCAAATAATTAATTCTCATTGTATGACAATTATTTTTTATTCCAAAACAGTGAAATTCTACTTTTTGAAATCAAAAAAACTTTCGATAAAAGTCTGGTTATGACCGTTGCCTCAGGCTTTTAATTCCGTTTTTTATGTTATAAGTAGAAAATCATGAATAATCTATGCCAATAGATATCACCGATGCCTCATTTTTGAGGTCTTTAGGAACAATTAAAAAAAGTTAAGATTTTGAAAATTCTAAGGTGGCCTATAGAACCACGCCCACAGAAAACGTAGGTCTAGATAAAAAATTCTGAGACGAATTTTACCCAGACTCTTTCAGCCAATTTTCTCCCAGACTTTTATACTTAACGAATTTCTCCAACAAAATAACTAATTAACTTTAAAAAAATCCAGCATCCCAATTATCTAAAGCGCTTCGTTCCGCAAGAGGCAGCCGCGCGTTTTCGACTAAATAAGGCTACAATGTAGCGCTTCCGGCGAGCCGAGCAGGTGCCTCGGGTGTCCGTATCGCTTATGTCAAACATATAACGCATTAATTAGCCCCCTTGACATCTTCAAGGCGACATCCACTTAAGGAGCGCGTCCGGCATCTCGGCTCCTGCTTAAGCTCGTCGTCAACCAGCGGAACGCTCAGTCCGTATTCCGATGTGTCATGCACTCATTGTCCGCAGGTATTCCCGGGGAGCCGGGATTGGACGGACTTCCCGGGCGCAGTGGCAAGGACGGAATACCCGGCGAAAACGGTAAGCCCGGGCTGAATGGCATTCCAGGAGCACCTGGCCGCAACGGCACCGACGGTACGTATCGCCCCTCGGAAACGAAGCGACTTAATTGAACGCCGTTCCCGTCGGCTGGCTTCGCTTTATTTACGGCCGCTGGGTTTTCCAGCCTCGTCTAATCCACCCGCGCTCCTTTGTAATAAGGGCATAATTCTTGTCCGCTTAATCGCCGCGGGATTTGTCCAGTGCGAGCGACGCCCCCCACTCGGCGCATTTTTTCTTTTGAATACTATACGTGTGTATTTGTGTATTTGTGTGTGTATTTTGTATACGTGTGTGTGTGTGTGTGCGCGCTATTTTGGCAGGCGCGATGCTGTTGTAGTTTTAATTAAAAACTTTTTGTTTGGGTGGTATTGTTGTGCTGTTGTTACGTTTGTATAAGTAGAGTACTTTTTTTTTGCGGCTTTTCTGGTGACGATTTACTCGCGCCGTACATTGTTACGGGTTTAATTTATTCATGACTGAGAATCTGGGAGGATTGTTACCTTATTTTATGTTATTTTTGAACTGGTGAAGTGAAACAAGCGAATTACTTTTATTATTTTCATGATTATTGTCAGGTGCAATGATGATTGTAACGAAGGTGATTTTAAATTTTAAGCTGGAAAGAAATTTATTTGCACATTTTATTATTAAAAATATAACTAAAAAGTAATTCGTGCTTCTACTGTATATATATAGATAGATTAACCGATAAAAGTGGTTACCCGTGTCACGTAATTTTATTTATAAGGCTAAAAAATGCATTACATTAATAATATGATATATAATTTAAGATAAAATATGGTGCATTATTTATTCATAAGGTGATAATTTACGTAATTATACTAAATCATAGCAAAAATTGGTAAGTTTCATCAAAATAATTGTAGACTGGTTAATCGACTGTATTTAATTCATTAGACAAGATACAATAATGAATTGAATTTCCTTAATGGGTAATGTAATCGATAAATACTTTAAACGCCAACTTCGCAGGGAACGAGGAACAATTGTTAACCAATTTCAGCAGCTACATAATTAAACTTGAAGCTCATAAATCAATTAATCGTACATTCCGATTATCATGATAGTTTCACCGCACCCCGTAAGATCGAAGCTTAATAAAAAAAAAGGCACCAGTAATCTCCTCCCTTCACGGATAATTCGCCTTATCGCTCCGAAAGTTCAAAGACTCGAGCGAAAAAAAAGCACAAGGAATCGCGATCTTCCCCAACGATTACGTTTATTTCCGTACGAAGTTTTCGCCTTGTCCTTGGCTCAATGGCAACTTATCGCGTGCGGATCTACCCCGTGAATAGGCCAATCTACCTCCCCAAAGATAAAAAAGCAGCTCAAACATGGCGACTTAGCTAAGTGACCAATCGCCTTAAATTATTATAAATCGCGGCAATTTTCGTTACCAGTTTTAATCAAACGAATACACCATTGACCATCGAAAAGCTTGCTACCTAAAAAAAAAGAAAAAAACGCCTAGAAACCCGCAGGTGAAAATTCTGTCGCGAGTTCGGGGAAGTTGCGACGTGACGTTTTTTCAGTCGCGGTGACCGATGTCCCCGCTGCCTTTGACATCGGCGCGAAAGCGGCCGACCGCCCGGAGGCGGTGGAAAGGGCCTTTCAGGCCGAGCCGTTCATTAAAAGATGCTCGTTCGCGCGCAAGGGAGAGAAAAGGCCTTGGGGAGCGGGCGCACGAGTGTGTACGCGCGAGAGCACACGGAGACGGCCGGTCTTCTTGCTTACCATTTTTTTTTCCTCAGAAGGCGAAAAAAAAAAAAGAAAAACTGTGTCGTCGACCGGGAGCGAAGGAGAGCGTGTACACTGACGTGCCGGAGGAAGAAGATAATGATAAAAATGCCAGGGCGAGCTTGGGCCCTTTGAAGGGACGCGATGAACCGATTCGTTTTCTTTGCATTCAATTTTGCGCTGTGAATGAGTGTGCCGACGCGTTTCGCGCGTAAGCGAGCCTCCACGCCTTTCTTTTTTTCCTCGCTTTACTTTGATTTTTTTTCTTTGCCGGATGGATCGATTATTCGAGTTGGAGCGCTGTCTACTGCGTCTCCCGCGGAGCTTTGGGTATGAATACGCGGGGCGCTGGATTATTTTACTGGAAAGTTCGCGCGAGCGACTGGTGAAATGAGGAAAAAGCTTTGAGAGCCGCGAAAAGGATGGCGAAGTATCTATTCAGTTGAAAGAGAGGAGAAATGTGTAGTGGATAATATAGAAGCCTTATTCATTTCGTCGCCTTTTAAGAAAAGGCCTCGTTTTGTAACTTACGCGTATGGTTGTAGAAAATCTGTGTATTAATGTCTAGAAAATTCTCCCATAAATATGGGAGCGGCGTAAATAGTGTTATATCTTGAAATTAAATATTTTAAGACTTTGTCAATTAATTAGTGATAGGAGCGAATGTGGGGGACTCTTTAAAGAATATTTTATATCAATGATTTACAAGAATCGCTGATTCTTCAAAAGTTAGAAACAGCAAAACGTGCATATCAAATACCTTAAAAAATATAATTTTTCATAGTTGTAATTTTACGTGACTTTAAATTTCGTGAAAACGATAATTTTTTAGACGCAGCCTTGCGAATTCAAAGTTTCTTTTTGTACTTATTTTTAAATTTACAGTGGAATTGTTACAATTTAATTGTTGCTTTCAGAAGTATTTTGAACATTAAAATTTATTCATTGACCTTTTATTTTTATATATTTCTGCAAGTGATGTAAACCTTATTCTACATTCTATTGAGCCGCAAGAAATTTTAAAATTTAAATTTAATTCGTAATACAAAAAAATCTTTGTTTAATAGTACATAAACAAAATTAGTATAGTTAATAGGAATAAATAAAGCTATTGCAAATGAAGTGAAAGATTACGAAAAAAAAATTTGTATTTCGATTTAACCAGCTAATTATTTTTTAAAAGTTTAATCGTCATCCAATATTATCAACTTGTTGACAGAATTCGGCCAAATTACGTTTTCCTTTCGTTGCATCAAGGCTTTTCGTAAAGCTTCTTTGAAAGGCGCCGTAGTGAATAAAAACTACAGTAAGATACGATCTTGATGGCTCTCGAAAAAAAAAAAAGATGAAGAGATGATCTTCAGTCGTAAATGCAGAAAAATACGGGTCATTGCGTCTGACAGGTCGCGGAGGGAGAAAAGTATTGGCGCTGGGGATTGACTGAAATTCAGAGTCCCATCGCTACCAGAATACCGATGCCGATAGCAGCTCCGACGTTTGCGTCCGTCTATTTTCCAGCTGCATTGTCCAGTCGAAGAATCGTTCTCACTAAAATGGACGGAAAAATGTTTAATCTCGTCTCTTTGTTTTCTTCGCTCCGAGCGCGCTTATTTCCCTTCGCCCCCTTCCTTTTTTTTCACTTCACACGCCTGCACGCGCTCCATTTGTGCTTTTGTCGAAGGTCAGATTATAGCGACGGTAAAATTGCAGTTATCCGATAATTAAATTTCCCGATGGCCGCGCGAAATTCTACTCCTTGATAAAATGAAAAAGTAAACGGACGCGCTTTAGGTGTGATGCGCTTGACGGATCGATTGATGCAAAAGGGATGTTTTCCAATTATTCTGCAAAATTCGTGAACGCGCTTAAAAAATATTCGGTGAAATGGGGTGCTACCTTTTTTCTGAAGAATAAAATTACACGTGAGTTTTTTGCACCGTCGAAATCTGTCGCAGAGAACAGCCACTTCTTGTCAGATTTTCTATGGCAAAAATCACTCATTGGATTTTCCGAGAAAAAAGCGCTCTTTGTAAACTAGTCGTAACGAAAAACAGTTTTGCTAAAGTCTTTATTTTTCAGAGGAATCGATTAAATTTTTTTTCTTTACAACTTTGTAAACGATGCTTGTCTTCACTGAAAGCCAGGACGAGATACTTTTACATATAAAATTAATACGTGTTCTTTTAAATTTTAACAGGGTAATATAGAATTTATGTGCGTGTATTGTAATTTTCTTTCCAATAACTCCGGTCTTGGTTAAAATTTTATTATTGAAAGATTATCCTTATGAGACGGGGTCTTTTAGGTCGTGAGTTTACGAGCGCTTAATGCTAGGTTAATAAATCTCGTATCTCTCTGAAAATAAGGATGATTTTTTAAAACGTGGCTCATCGTGCATTTAAATAAACTAAAATTTAAAAGCCTGACCCATTCTTGTGAGTTTAACTAAAAGGCCACTTTACTGTTAATTTAAAATTTTTAAGTAGCCTTCATTTAGCCTGATGCATTCTTGTCAGTTGCACTAAAATGCCACTTTACGGTTAGTTTAAATTTTTAAATGGCCGAGCATTCATTTACCTATTATTACTTTCAAAGGTGATATTTTAAATTGTAGAGATTATTTTATTGTAGCATCATTATTAATTCTTTTCTTTTTGATTAGAAATATCACATCCAACTTTTTAAAACAGCTCGCCACGTATCTGGCAGACTACACTTGAGCTTCTACCACTGACACTTTCTTGAAAAGTAGTCTGTTGGCAGTCATTTTGCTTATTGGTTTAATAACAATTATTTAAATTTTAATTTATAATTTAATTACCTTTTATATCTAAATAAACTTAAAAATCCGAGAATCTTTTGTACTTCCGCAAGTCTGATGAAAATCTGCATCATTGATTTTTTGTTTAATATTTAATTTCATTTGTCGATGCTCCTTTATTAAACTTTTTTTATTGAAATTATTATATATATAACTTTCATGCAACTAAATAAGTTAAAAAGTATCAAAAGTTCCTTTTTTTTTGTACGTCTGACTAAACTGCTATTTTACTACTGATTTTCAAATTCTAAGTAATTCATAGTCAGATGTAAATTGCTTTTTTACTAAACATTTATTATTAAATTTTTTCTTTATTAACATAACTCGACAAACATTGAAATATACTTAAATATTTTTAAATCGTGTAGGTATAACTTTATACACTAAGGCTGACTATACTCCCACTCTACCACTGATTCTTACATTATCAGTAGTAAAAAACTTTCATACAACTTAAAAAATATCAAGACCTTCGTATACTTGTACGTCTAACTAAAATACTATTTCACCACTGATTTTCAAATTGTAAGTAACATACAGTCAGATTTAAGCTGCTCTTTTATCAAACATTTATTATTTAAACTTTTTTTAATGCGTAAACACTTAAACAGAAATAAATCTAAACATTTTAAAACCATACGTAGTTTTTCATGCGAAGTCTGACTAAATTGCTACTCTACCACTGATTCTTAATTTATCAGTATGCCTGTCGTCACGGCAAAGCCGCTCATTCGTTGGCTCCGGTGACAATGCGGGTTCAGTAGCACCGATGGCGCCTGGCATTCTCCTACATTATTTACCGTAATAGCGGGCTGCTCGGGTCTGTAGGGGCCCCTTGAAAAACTTCAATCTTACGCGGCGCCTCTTCCACGGGCTCGGGGGCAAAAACAGCGCGCTTCTTTATTTTCCGGCGAATGCTTGCTTTTACCCGGGAATTTCGTTTCGGTCCCATGCATGAAAAAGGCGCCCATCGATTATGCGAGCATCGAGAGCGTATCGAGGGAGCGAGTATTTTTCCAGCGTCGCGGTGCGCGCCTCTCTCGACCCGGTCGGATTTGCCCCGCTGAGCTCCGACGAGTCTTACGGCAAAAGCGGGGCTCGTTGTCTTGCAAAATCCACCGTCGAAGGGGAAACAGGAGTTTGCCGTTTGTTTTGCATTTCTCCGGGACCACGCTGGGAGAAATACCGATAATACTATTCGCGCTTCTCGTCAGTCGTTCGCTTGTTTTTTTTTTATCATTTCTCGGATTTATTTGGCATTGCGTGAGATTTTATTAATTTTGAACAACAATTGAGTTTAGTATTGAACAGTCTGTTACGCAGGGAAATTTATCGTTCCTCATTTATTTATTATTTTGAAATAATTTAAGTATTGAAAATGTGTACCTTTTGAATTTAAGTATTTGTTTAAAGAAAATTGATTTAAAATTTACGTAAGTGAAAGTATTTCTTTGAAAAATTAGTAGCAATGATAATCTTAATTTTACAGGGCTCATAAAAATTATAAATTCTTCTTTTAAAGTAAATGTAGTTGCAGCACATGAATATTGAAAATCTGTCTCTTTTGAAAGAATGTATTACAGTTAATTATTAAACGTGGATCGTCGAGAGTTCGGAAGACTTCGTTATCGTATGAATTATATCAGCTCAAAGGTCTCTTTGTAAGCGAAGCCCAAGTTGTTAGGTTGAGGATAGCGTGTAACGCTTCTCTTTAGTATATTTAACGAAGACAGTAAAGGATTATGCCAGCATGTTTCGCGTACTTTACTTTTTGTTATTGATTTTTATAATTTTTTAATATTTTTAGGTGACAGCACAAAAATGCAGTAAATATTTAATATTTACTTGCACATTTGAAGAAAAAGAATTAAGCAAAAATAAAATCGCAAATTAAAGTTGTACCCCCTGCTCATTAAAAACTAAAGAAGCTTGGAAAAAGCAGGCAAAAATGAATTTTCTATCGAGGCAAAGTGTCGGTAGCGCAGTAATAGCCGAGGATTACCATTTTTGAACTCATTATTCGTGCCTCGTTGTTCCGAAAGCCGCGAAAAGCGCCCGGAGAAAAGCTTTCGTCCCAAAGTGGGTTGGATCGATCCCTCTTCCCCCGCGGTCGTGAAAATATTTCCCCTGCAATTAATAGCCTCCGTCGGAGCGCGGCGTAAGCCTTTGGCCCTTTTACCCCGTCAATCCGTGGCTGCAAAATCTCTCGAACCTGCTTCGCCGATATCAAAGCGATTATCCGCATATTCCTCCCCCTCACCCTCTATTTTTTGCTCTGGCTCTCTTTCGCAAGAGAGAGAGAGACTTTCTTCGTCGGGGCTCGAATTTTTCCGTGCCACCGACTATTAGGAGGCTTTTCGAGAGAAGCCCCGTCTGTCGGACGCCAACATGCCGACGTTGCGACTTCCATCTGCTTGCTCTCTTACCTAGACTCGTTCCTTCTCGCTTTGCTGTACCACCCCCCCTCTCCATTATTCTCCGAAGCATTCGATGCTGCGCCCCTCTCCGCGTGGATTTACTTCTCTTATTCGTTTATTTGACGTGAGTCGAACATGCCTTTTCCCAGCTCCAAGATACTTTCCTCGGAGGGGTTTATTTTTATTTTGCGAGCGCAGGCATTTGAGAAGATTGCTGGCTATGTCGGTACAGATGAAGATATACGTGATGCTAATAAATACGCCCGATGATTCAATTTGTAGTATCATCGTTTCTACTCCTATAAAATGTGTCCGTTCGACTTGTCGACGACGTCGCAATCGTTGCAGGGTTTGCCAAAATGTTGATGTTAAATTTACTGGTGAAATGATAGAACTTATACTGCGAAGTGCGCACAGTGTAATTTTTTTATCAAAATCTTGGAGAACTGTTCTTAGTGAGAATCATTGTGTAAAATGTTCCACAAAAAGTTTCATAGCATCTCATTTTTTCTTCTCGTAATTTTAATCACGAACCTTGTTTATAGTAACCTTTACTTTTACGAGAAAATTCTCTCTACGTAACGCACTATTATACTAAACTGCATGGCTGTTTAGTAAAATGGCTAATAAATTATTTTTTAAATAATTTATTATAATTTAAAAGAATCTTTTTATTAAATTTTTCTTAAAACAAGTCTTCCCCAAAGGATCTTATAAAAAATCGTTCTATATGCACGTTACTTTTTCTATGCAGTGCACGGTTGATAAACGATATTGACTCTTCTATCACATTACTCATCAAATCAAGTTGACAGAGTGCCTTTGATCGTTGCAAATACATTACCTGATTAATGTCGCGGAACGGCTCCTTACGGAGCTGTTTACGCAATAAACCAGTGGCATATCTAGTTAGTCAGTAGCAAAGCGTACTTGGCAAACTGTCGTTTGTATAAACAACGTTAAATGTTCAATGCTCAAATCTGGATGGGCAGGATGCTGCTGCTCCTTTCCCAAGTTGCCAACCGCTGTAAGTGTGAACTTAGGCTTGTGCACGCGCTTTATCTTGCGGATCGAGCGGAGCTTCGCGGCGTTTTTTCTTCTTGCAGAGGCACGCCTTGGAGAAGGGGAGAACCTAAGCAATTCTCGTTATCGGCGAATCTTCCTGTACCGATCGCTTATTGCGTTTATGTTTATGCGCGTGTGCGTGGCTCATTTAATGCTTGTCTGCTGCTTTCGTTTTATGGCGCAGCAGTGCTTATATAGCGTGCGATACGACGACGCTAAATTTGGCGCCTGTTTAACCTTTTCAATTTGATACTTTCACAACGGGAGCGAAAATGTTTGCGGTAACGAGTATTCGATTTTCCATCGAGCTATAAATCGTTTTATTTTAGTAGGATTAAAAAAAGACCACTGAAGAGTGGTACAGAATAAAGAGACAGTTTCAGAATTTGGGTAAAAAAAATGGCACATTTCGGGCGAGCACTAAAGCCTTTTTTCTCTGATTTCGATGAAAATAACGAAATAAAGTAAAATTACTTTGTTTCGTCTATTTTTATTAATGAAGACTTGAAGTATTTAAGAATTATGTATTAAAAAAAAAAGCTAAAGGATAGAGGATATGGTAAATAATTACAAATTAAAAATTGCTATTGCTCATAAATTAAACGTCAGATTTTGTGAAAGCTTCAGTTTTAGCGAGATTTCCGTGAATTGAATCATTAAGTAGTACATTAACGTGTTGCACAGTTATAGTGATTTTATCCGTTATTAAATTAATTAAATATCAAGTACACGCAGGTGTTTCTAATCGACTATCCCTTCATTAAGCTTGAATAACAATTTCTTCTTGTTGGGTACTTGACTACTCGAAATTCCAAAGCGTACGTTAAAATTAACGAAACAATGCTTTCAGTTAAAATAGATCAAGATAGTAGTAGTTAAAAGGATAATAACATTTCATCATAATATTCAGTGGTTTAATCAAAATTCCTTTAATTTATACATACATTTGTTCACACTTTTGAAATTTATTTTTTATTTTATAAACTGGATAAATACACTTCTCGCTATCACCAAAAATAGCTTCAATAAACAGAATTTGTGCAATCGGGAATATTTAATGAATGCTATCAATCGTCATTATATTCTAATTCAGACTAATTTTCATAGTACTTACGCATTCTGCATCACGTTCTTCATAATTTCTTCCCTTTTACTACAAATAAAAATTTTTATGTTAAATGAATATTTTCCCTTTAAATAAAAATAAAAAAAAATGTTGTTTGCGTTAACTTTTTTCCCACTCAATCCAACGATAATAAAAAAAGACTATAATTTTTTTTACAATCTAACCCTTCTCTTTAAACAAAAATAAAAAATTGTCTGCGTTAAGCTTCCGTCTCATAAATTTCCCCAGCAACAAGAGGAAACTATGAAATTTCAATTCATTCGAAGGATGACTTTGTGATCAGCGCTCGATCGGCCGTCACTTATTCGCAAAACATTCATCGGTGCGTCTCCGCCAAGTGCATCCATCCATCCGCCAGAATGAAAATATGGTCCGTTTCGGATCGTCGCGGCCCATCCTCGGCTCAGCCAAGCACTCGGACGGAATAACGCGGCTCGGCCTAAGCAATGGCATCGTCATCCGCGGCTTGACACTCACGTAGCACGCATGAATCTCCGGAGGCGCGAGGACGCCGCCGACGAGCGGGGCTTTTAAAGTGGATCATAAATTTTTAGAGCCTGCGCGACTGGCGCCTTCGCCGCGACCCCCCGCCTCCCACCGATTACGTGCCGCGTGCGTGCGCCTCGAATTTAACGCCGGCCGTTTTACGATCGCTGCTGTGGTAACCACGAGGTTCAATTTTAACGCGACGGCGGCCTTCCCTACTTTTGTACGGCTTGCTGCTCTCTATGGCGTTTTGAAGCGATTTTGCAGTCTATAAAAGAGACGCCGTTTCATTGAATCGTGAATTATGTATCCAAAAGCGTGGGTAGATGGGATTAACTTTCAGTTTGTTGCGGTTTAGAGTTTTTAGATTTTTTTTTTCATGTGAAAAACTGTGATAAGGTGCTGTGGTGTGAGTGTTAAAGCAGGTATTCAGGAAAGCTTATGTTGATGAATGAATATATTGAAGTAATCTGGACACACCCAGAAAAGTGATTCCTTTGTGAGAGGGTCGTTACTTTTTTTTATTAGAAGATAGGGTTCGTAAATTATAATAGATATACATATTTTTTTAATAAAGATAATGGCTTCGTTTATATTACAACGTTTATAGTATTATGAGGACTTTTTATACCATTGTTTTAACAAAAAAAATTATACATACCTTGAATATTTCATTAAAAAATTAGCTTATATGATGTGAGTGACCATTGTATCAAAGTAAAAGCCCTTTTTTGGGAATGTCCCGATCGACTAATTAAAGTAATGCATGAAAATCATTCAGCATATTGTAATGTATTTTCCGAAATTTATACTACAGGGTAAAAATAAAATTACGTGATACCTATACATATAACGACTTGACATATTAATACTTTTAATTAAGATTTTGAGCTCGGCAAAAGTTCATCGGGTGATAAATGTAAATCCAGCCAGAAATATTACCTGATGAATCACATTTTCATTATAACGTTAAAATTTATTAAAAGTTTGAAAAGAGACTCGCTTAAAATGACTCTAATAACGCATGTCTCTAGTGATTTATTCTCTCTGCCTTTAGGAAGAAACGGCCATCCAGGGCCTCAAGGACCTCCTGGTGCTCCAGGTATTCAAGGTAAGTAATTTAATGAAAAACCCATTAGATTAAAAGTCTAATGGGTTGCCAGGTTAAACTTTTTAATGGCCCTAATATTGATACTTAACACCGGCCGCAAATCTTTCGAATCCCTTAAAAATCAAAATTTTCATATTGCCTTTCGAATTATTTGAAAATATCTCCAGGCTTCCACTTTATATACCAATTTTAACAAATTCCGTAATAGCTTCATAAAACAAGCCTCGAGGCGAGCGACTCCGAGGAGAAAAAAGTGAACCATTAACGGCGGGTAATAAAAATTTCCGAAGCCTTAGGTGCAGCGCCAAAAAAAAAAAACTGTCCAGCAGGTCGTTCGAGTGCGGGAAGCGACGCTTCAGTCTGAGCTTTTTTAAAGAGCGCGCGTACGGGAGGCCGCGTAGCCTTCGATCGCGTCGCAGCGCAGCTGCACGAGAGCCAACCGAGGGACAATTACAGCGTCGGCGAAAATGGCTATGCGCAGTTGATTAAACGCGAAGTGATTAGAGGGGTCGCGAGGGGTTAACGGGCGGCTAATTACTTCGTTATCTCGTTTCTTAAGTCGGCGAGGGTATGGAAAAATTGGGGGAGGGGAGGGGGGTTGGCTTCGTAGCTCGTCGCACGCAACTTCTCGTTCGCAAGAGATTATTGTAATTCCACGTAGCAATAACGGCAAAAAATTCTGCGGGAAAGTTCGCCGCTCGCAATTAGCTGCTTTCAATCTACGCAACGAGCTTTACCTTCAATGTCGTTTTTATTTTAGTATGCGAGTTTTTTTTTTAATTGTTATTATTCTTTATTTTTTTTTATATTTTTTGGATTTATTTGTTAGAAGTAAATAATAGAGTTGGAAGATGCAAAGGAGCAGTAACTTGCAATTATAACGGTAAAAGAGTACAATGTAATTTTTGCAAGCTCTTATTGGAACAGCGTTTTTTTTTTACTTTTTTTTTATTTATTTGACCAGTTGAAAAATATTTAATTAGCAGCAGGGGAATGAGATTCCTGTAAGCTGGTCTGGCTCGATATAAACTGAGTTACTTAAAACTGAAAACTTAAAAGCTAAAAAAGAACTTTTATAATGAAAAATAAATTTCTCTCCGTATAGTTTAGTACAGTGGTATTGATCAAAATCTACCTACAAAGCGAAAACATAAAACATTAAGCACAGCTACATAAAAATTAAAAAAAAAAGTGTGAAACTGCTGATATATTTGTCAATTTTTATTTTCATTGCTTCAGACAAATTTTGAAGAATTTTTAAAACTAGATTCTCTTCAATCGTTTACGCTCGCGGGTATTTTCAAAATCTCGATTGGCTTTAAATGAAAAAATTCCGAATCGATCGGAAGCCCACGCTGAAGGGAGGGATCTGGGATCCTGTGCGACCCGCTGTGTGGTGCGCGCACAAGGGGCGATTAAGTCTATCCGGGCGGGCTTTGGTTGACCGCGGCTGCGGTTTAATCGGGACGGCGGTACGGCCGAAATAATTGGGCTCGATGATGCGGGAGTGGAACGCCTGTTGCAGGGAAAATGGGACCTCGTGGTCCAGCGGGTCAGGACGGCAAGCCCGGCATACCCAGCATCGTCGCCTACACGCCCTTCCGAGCGGATCCCGGTGCGGTGGTCCTCAACAACAACGACATCCTTGTGCCACCCTCCATAGTTGGTAAGTCGATTATCTTTCGAGCCACCGGGAAAGACGGTGATTGCTTTTTGCTCGTTTTTTTTCTTTGTGGAATACTGTGGATTGGATAGAGCGCCAGTCTTGTAGAAATAACAATTGTGGTTTGAATTTAAAAACGAAATAGAAAAGAACGTACTAAATTTTTTTGTTTAATTTTGAAGGGTGGTTGCAGTAAAATTATTTATTTTATTCATTTTTTGAAAAATATACGAAAACGTATAGGTTTTGATGGATAAAATAGATTTTGAATTTATATCGCTAGCATAGGTATGTTTTTAGTTTTCCAATATGGCAATAAAGGAAATATTTGAGAAAAAAGAGCTCAGAGACTTAATGTCTCGAAAAATTAAATAACATTTTTATTAAAGGCAAATAAGAGCAGTTATCTTCGTATTCTAAAAGCCTGGTTTTCTGACATTTTCGAAATTCCACTTTTTAAACAATATACTGAGCGCAAATAGTGCGAGTCAATTAATGAAAAACATTCGGTACGAAGCCATTCAATCTCTTTTCTAAATATTGGTATATAAGCATCATGAAATTATTTTGTTTTCTAGAGCCCGCAGTATTTTTCAATTTCATTGTTTGATATTCATTAGAGTTTACTATTTTAATTTACAAATTCTAACACTGAATTGCTTGCTTTATTATTTTGAAGTGAATCTGAAAAGTAATTATTTGAGCCTGATATAAAAGCATAAGCGTTAAAATTTCCGAGTAATCTGTCATTTATTTTCTAATAAATTATTACACAAAATATTTAAAAATGTTTATAGTAATAATGTTCTGAATTATATTAAAATGTTAAATTATTTTACGAGTATTTCCTTCACCTGTTTGTCATCATTTTAACGATAATACGTTATTAAAATACAACGTTTCATTAATTAGTAATAATATCACTTTTATACTCATTAGCCGTATAATTAATAGTTCGTAAATAAAATTTATTTTCTTAAATATTTATAGCACACTCGCGGCGTTTACGAAACATAATCTGTAAATTCCGAATAAAATTTTGAAAGATCTATTTTCAAATATAATTTATTAAATATTGCACGTTGCAAATTATTAATATCTTGTTTCGGTGGTATCAGATCAACAAACATTTACTACCTCACCTCATTTACAAATAAATATCAATCAATAATTATGCTTATCAACTTTATAGTGCCATCAAAATTTATTTTCATTCATACAAATCCACAATCGCACGAGTCTTAATGGAAGTATTCCAATACATAGATTTCATCCAAACAGCAGGTTTCACTTTCACTGCTAATCCCCAAGTGAAAGATACAAAATGTTCCCCATAATAATTAATATCTTAATCCGTAATACCAAAGCAATTCCAATATTGTCTACCTGTTACGGAGAGATTGAATGCCAGGGAGAAAATGCAGTGATGTAAAATAAAAAATCGTAGTTCTTAAGTATTTTTCCGAGCCATGAGGCGTTAATCGTAAAAATACTCACGAAGCGATAGACGTGAGAAGATGCCCTCACGTAGGCCGCGTCTACGGTCATCATTAAGAACCGCAAGATTCCTTCGAACTTAAAAACTTAGCTGTTTAAAACAATTTTCTTTGTTCTTATCCTCGCGTGTTTTCCTTCATATCGCCACCGTGCCTTTTCTCTACAAAGTTTGTAGAGTTTACATAAGAAGAGCTTTACAAAAAATCTTATTGCCTTAAGGGGGTCAGCCTGGGTTAAATTGAAAAGAATTTAACTACTCGCACAATTTAAGTTATTTATTCATTATTAAGATCCAAACAGTGTTCTTTACCTCTAGTATCGTTCCATCAAAAACATTTAAAATTTTTATTTATTTGTCCACTTGTCATAGCTTTTTTTCTCAATAAAGTAACTTATATGTCACTGGACCAGGTTTAAAATACTCTCCATTACCTGCACTACAGATGTATCGGATCACTTTTCTGAAAAAAATTACATAAAAAGTTATTGTAGACATTTTCGTGCAAAATACGAGTAATTGCCTAATATTTTGGACAAAAAGTGATGAATACAATTGTTATACCTATTATACTGGAAAGTGTATTTTTTTCAATTTAATCCAGGCTGGCCCCCTTAATAAAAAAAAATTGTTAAACATCTTAATTTGATGCGTAAATCTTTATTATATCACTCCCGAAAATCCAGCCAATACCAACTGTTACCGTATACCTTTCTGTATTCACAATATCACCCCGAGAAGGACAAATAAAAAACAAAAAAATAATATTAATAAACAAGCAGTGAAAGAGGGCTTGCAAGGGTCGGTTATCAAGTGGCATTAGCGCGTCGGGCGCATCCTCCAAGTGCCGTCATAAATAATTTAAGCGACTACAGGCTCCCCAGGCCCCAAGGTTCTCACCCGCTGTGTATCACACTTGCAGGCAGCTCGCAGATCCAGTACGTGGTGGCGGAGGAAGGGGTGAATTTGCGGCTCGACTGCTACGCGGCCGGCAAGCCGAGCCCCGTAGTCCAGTGGCACAGGCCCGACGGTCAGCCCATACACACCGGCGTCTGGCACGGTAAGTATCCGATCGATTTAGTCCCGCGCGGCCGACTACAACTTTATCCCCGCTTGTTTATTCCCGAGCGCCACGTTAAATGCTCCCGGAGAGGATCCGCCCGGATATCCTCCCTCCGGGGGTCTCTTCACTCTTGCCCTTCGTTTATCTTTGTTTAGGAGCGCCTAAGGTATTTTGGCTTCGTGAATTTCGAATGCATTCCCATTTTCGCGGATCATTTGGCGATTTTGCAGAGATCCGGGATCGAAGAAATCTGGTTTTAATGCGTGGTAAAGGGAAGTTTTAATGGGAAATTGTGTTGTCGGATAAAGTGTGCGCATATTGGATGGTGCGCGTAAATTTGAATTTGCGTCGGAAATGAGGTGCCCCAAGTCAGCGTTGAAGTTTTATTGAGCTAGAAATTAGAGAAGCTGCGGGCGATTGCAAAAAGCTGAGGAATATAAAGTCGGAAACTAGGGATGCTTTTTTTTTCGAGGAAAAATATTGTTTAAAATTTTATTCCAGTAGTTTATAGTATTAATGAATGAGAGCGACTATTGCAAATACTACTTATGCAGAATTGCGACTTAATATTAAATTTACTTTGGTACTGCGTTAATGACATTAGAAGTAGACTTAACATTCAGGGATAATTATAAAGATCGGACGGACATTACATTAATTAATGCTACTATGTTAAATTTATGATTAAATTCTTATCTTATGCAATATTAATTTAAATTCACGATAGAAATCTTATTAATTAATGAGAAAAATGAAAATATGTAAGATACAGTTTTAGTGAGAAGTACTCAAATCAATACTGATTGCACCGTTGAAAATAACGAGCAGATGTAAAGAGCTTTAATGACGTTAAATTCACGATTGAAAGTAGATGAATTTAAGTAGTAAGAAGAAATCGCAAAGACTTTATATAGGAAATTGATTTTCAAGCACTTTTTTCGTAAAAATAAAAACCGTATTTAAGCAAATGAAAAACAGTTAAACTGTAGTTTATTTTTCTTCTTAATAGGCACTTTCCGTAAAAAGTAATTCGGATTGAATTTACGTGGACCGAAGTTTTTTAAAATTTTATGAAATTGTAATTGAACGTTTTATCTGCACGATAAAATTGCCTGCGTAGAAGTGAACATATGAGCACTTTGTCCGTAAGTAATTTTTCATGTAATACTCTCACGCAACGAGTGAAAAATTTTACATTTTTTTCATTGCCTGCTTCTCCACTTTTTCAAATTTGTTTAATACCATCAAACTTTAAGACCAATTAGTAGATAGCGAAAAAAACTATTCTTTTAAATTGATATGAAATAATTTTTATTTAGCGGTTTTAATAGAATGAGTAAATTTAAAAGCATATATTTAAATAAAAAATGTAAACATTGTAATATTGAAACTCGTATTATTTTTAATAAACTTGACTGATATAGTATGTTATTTGTTCTGCTAATAGTGAAATATAGTGATGAAAGCAATGATTTACAATTAGAAAAATTCAAAGAAGTAATTAGCGCGGTATGAATTTTAAGTAGTACAAGTCAAGCGTTGTCAGACGTACCCCAATACAGAGTTTTAAAAATTAATATAATCATTAAGAATAAAGATAAAGGAAGAAAATTATTTAGAGCAAACATAGTTGGTAAAGAGTCAAAGCAATTTTGCATCCAATATATGACAAGACCTAAAACATTTGAGGCAAATGTAAATAGCGCGTAGTAATTGCTCATGCAATTCAAATTAGATGTCCTTTTAAAAGGTACCCATAAAAAGAAAACCATTTTGCATTTTTTTTTCCAAAAAAATAAAGCTAATAGATTTTTTTTTTTAAATAAAAATTTAAAGACATATTTTATCAGAAATGGTAATGAAGTTATACATAATTTAGACTACAAAGCTGGTCTGAAAAATTGCGATGAAAATTAATAAAGTAAATAATATTCATTTTAACTTTTCACGGCATATTTGAAGATATTTTTGCATACGTAAATAAGTAAAAACCGACTTTTCTCGGGTTTTCTTTCGTCCCCACAATTCGTAATCTTCTTTAGTGTGCAAATTAAAAGTTCCAACCAACAGAACGAATTTTTTGTTTTATATAATAAAACTCTTTAACGTAAGGAATACATCTTCCATCATAAATGACAAAAAAAAATAAAGAACCAAAAGTAGCTTCACTACCAAAACTTCCCTTTACATTATCGCTTACCTACGGCACTGCCGCGAGGTGAAGTGGCACGAAAATTTTCGAAGCGGACGAGGGGCATTCCGTCCGATCGAAGGCCACTCCAGTGCGCTCGAGCATTCGTCGAGAGAGACAGAGAGTAATAGCATCTCACCCAAGCAAAAGTTACAGCTATACGCGCGGCGAAGCGGGACGCGCGTCGGATTTCGGATTTCGTAGCGCCGGTGGTCGGCGTGCCTGGCCGAGTGGAGTGGAAGTGCGTCGGGCGGTTGCCATCGGCCCTTTGAATGTGAAATTAAGCCCGCGCGATGACACCCGACGACGTCCACCGCGCTCGAGCTTGTCGCGCGCAGGACTCTACCGCTCGACACGCCGAAAATTTCAATCATGGCCTCTCCCCTCTCTGTCGCTCTACTCGTCCCTTCGAGCGCGCTGGGGAGACCTGCTAGAAATTCGGCCGTTCTTTCAGGTCTGACATGAATTCAGAATAGTGCGCTTCCTTTGTAACCGCGAATTTATTGTATTTTCATTTAACTCGATGTGGACCGAAAGTATTTTTTACTTTTTTTTATTATGTTTCGTTTAGAAAGGAAAAATTAAATTGAAAAGTTTGAATTTTCTGTTTTAGAAGGGAATATTCGATTTTTTTCCACACGTATTTAAAATGAAAATTATTATTCAAAATATCTCAGAGAAATAGGTAGCTCAAATAAAGCGAACAATTTCTATTTTTATTACTTCTTTTTTGTTTAGTTTTATGACGTGAATTTAATATTTTCAGTTGAGTTTTTCATACAATTTCCAGTGAACTTTGCTGCAGAAAAATAACATGACAATTTACGTATTTAAATAATGTTTTTTGAACCTTCTGTTTTACATTCCCATTTTAGCATCAGCAATTTACGGGAATTCGCTGAATCTCTCGTCAGTGCTTAGAGATGATATGGGCAATTATACCTGCACGGCGGATAATGGTGTACCGCCCAGCTCGACGAAAAGATTCAAGCTCAGCGTAAAGTGTGAGTATATCAAAGATTTCTTTTTAACTTTTTTTTACGATGAAAAAGCACCTGGAAATTCGATTAGTTCAACCTCTTTAATCGACCGACTAATTTCTCTTCCATTCCGATAATGAAACGCAGGAGCTTACGCGAGTGTCGGATTCGTAGTGTTAATCCAGCTCTGCAACGTAGTCCTAGTCGATTAAGGGGCGACTCGATGGTCAGCTTGAAAGTACGAACCTCGTAATTACTTTGTGTGTGCATGCAGTTGCAACTTCGACGTCGCGCTGATATTATGCCGAAAAGGCAGCCGGGCTTGTTTACTTCCTTCATTTAGTCGCCCTTGCAACGTTTTCATCACGGCGTTTTCTCTTTGTGCTTCCTTTGTTACTTCATTTATGAGTCATTTTGCCTTTTGGTGTTGCGCCACTGCTGCAGGAAGTTAATTTCGAACGTCTAATTCAGCGCTCTCCGGGTAGGAAGCTGTTGGTTTGTAATTGTAGTACTGTGAACATTTTTTTCTCTTGTTTAAAGTGCGGCAATTTCGAGTGACTCGTCATTTTATTTTCTTCACTCGAGAAAAGAGGAGACTCGAGAAAAAGTTTGTATATCGATGATGTTCCGCTTCTTTGATGTCTCGAAATAAATTAAAGTGAAAAGTTAAATTAAGTAGAAAAAGTCAACTATAGTCAGCCATTAATTTTAAAACACAGACTCTGTTTTTACTCACTTAGGAACTATTTTCAATGTATTTTCGATTGTAGCGAACAAAGCTCCATCGAGATTCTATTTAAATAAATTTCATCTCTTAAAATCTGCAGACGCATTTTGTCCTGGGCCAGCCTATTGGACTCTTCAGTAAGGCGTGTAGGTTGACGCTGCCTTATACACGAATTTATCAATGTTTTTGTTTAAATAAATTCTTTGTATACTAACCGTCCTGACTGAAAACTGCGCTCGACCTGCAACTCATTCTTGAATTTTTCCTTAGACCCTTCCTGGGCACGACTAGATGCAGATTGACGCGTCTATTCTACGAAATTTTACACAACATATGCGGTCTTTTCTTAAATGCATCATACTCCACCAAATGACTCTTCTCGGGAAATCCTAGTGAGGGAAAGACCCTTTTTTGCAGTCTAAAATAATAGTTACCTGGGTCAGAGGGTATTCTTTATGACGGTCGGACATAACGAATAAATCATTAGCTTTTGTTTTAAAACCCAAATTTGCGACGAAACTCGTCTTATGAATTCATTTATTTACATTTTTATTAATTACTTGATACGAACAATTGATATTTTCGCCTATTAATTTTTGAGACTCCCTTCTAATCGTTTTTCTCGAAGAATCTCACTGCATCTAGCCTATTAGTCAAAATACTCAACCAAAAAGAATTTAAATTTGCTCGTCAGCTGACAGGTCGCAAGTAAACAAAAAACAAAAGAAAGGAATGACACGTCGCAGGGAGAAAAAAAATCGTAAAGCTTCGGGCGGGAGGAAATAACACACGCGCGCGTCCACCGTCGTTGCGCGCGCGAGTGACTTTTATTCCCGGGCGCCTCTCTCAAATTTTCCGGCCGGCGCTTTATTTAACCCGACACTTTAGGCCGACGCGTCGCGCGTGGCGTCCGTCACTTCTGTCACGGCCGATAACGCTGCCCATTGTATATAGCGCAGGTTCCGTCGGCCGTCCGAGGAGTCATTGCGCACTTTGACGGCCGCTCGGCAGACCGCGCGCCGCACAATGGCCAGCCACGCTGGAACGTGCGCCTCTATAAATGCATCCGCCAGCTGTTTACACGCCGCCGGAGCCAAGTGTCTGGCTGCATTCCCTTTTGCGAGTTTCTCGCGGTTTCCACAGCGATGCGTCTTCCTTTTACTTGTATTGGCGGCGCGACGCGCGCAGACACTTTTTGCTTACGTCGCGGCGGTGTCACTCATGATTTCCTACGGAACGTCGATAGAGTCGTGTACGCGGATGGAATTACATTGCCTTACTTCAGCTGCTAGATGTAAAGTGTTATGTAAATTTACTGCGGTGAGTTCGAGCAAATTTAGATTCTGATAAGGCAACTAGAACCTGCTCTTGAAAAAATTCGTTTCAAAGTTTAATCAAGAATTAAATGGTACTTTTTTTTTTTGATGAAACTAAGAGTATTTATGAGATAATCTGAGGTGTGGTGATTTTATAGCAAGTTGTATGCGAAAGTTTTTTAGAAGGTCTAAATGTCATAAGGTAATAGACGAAGAGATACTTGCCCTCCGTTAGGTAACGATTTATCATTTTCCAAGGTTCCAAGTTTGTTTAACAATTCCTTGATGAGAAAAGCTTGAAAAATGTAAAAAAGTCATATTATTCAAGCTTTTCTCATCAAGGGGTTGATGTACGAACTTGGAACTTTAAAAAACGATAGATCGTTACCTAACGGAGGGCAAGTATCTCTTGGTTTTTCGCTAATTCATTAATATTCTTAATTATCATTCATATTCTCAATATAATCAAATTAATTGTTGTCGTCTGCTATACTATATCGCGAAATTTGAATTTTTAATTGACTTTCGGACCCCCTTAACAAAAATTCTTCGCCCAGAATTACTTTGTAGACGTAATTTACTCGTTTTCTAACAAGTAAAATCTAATTTCCATGTACGTGTGTAATACAGGGAGTACTTTAATATAAAAAAAATCGAGATCTACGTTACACAAGTAAACACACAAAATTAAATTCTTTTCATCTTCTTTCGATTTCTCTAAATGGATAATTATTGTAATTTCCCATGTACGCGAAAATGTGATCAGCAGTGCCATTAACAAACGTATAACACAATATTAGTAATTTACATAGATTATCATAAGGTAGGAGTCGCACCGTCATTTCAGTGCGCAATGGAATCGCAACTCGTTCGTTTTGTATCCGCGCGAGTTGCGAAGTAGGACAGTCACATAAAGTGCGAGCGACTAACGTCACGGGATGTTCTTTGTAGTCGGGCCACTGATACGAATCCGCGCGCCGCTGGTGAGGGCGCGCAATCACAGCAACGTCCTACTGGAGTGCGACATCGAAGCCTATCCCCGACCAGAGATGCACTGGGAGAATAAAGACGGCCGCATCGACCTCAGTCGACAGGATAAATATCGCCTGCTGGAGGACGACAATAGACGAGAGTACAAGGTATATTGCTGACGTTTAATGAAAATTTTGTTCACTTTTTTTTCAAAAACACTCAAATTTATTAGGTAAAAGTGATTAAATTCAGTCACTTTATTATTTGTATTAATCACTATCACTTTTTCAAAAACACTCGAATTTATAATGAATAAAAGTTTCTAAATTCAGTCACTTTATTATTCTTATTTATTATTATTTTTTCAAGTTGTTTTTTTAAAGCTCTCGAATTTATAATGAATAAAAAAGTTGCTACATTCAGTCTCTTTACTAATCTCTGTAGCATCTCGCAATTTTTGTTATTACTTTTAACTAGTATAACTATATTTTCATGTTTCAGCTTTGTTTTATACCAATTAATAATCAATTTTGTTGTATTAATTTGAATGGAGTTTATTTTATTCAGGTTAAGTGAGAGTCTAGTTTTCTGTCAAAGAGATTTGTATAGCATGTATCAGTCGCGTAAAAGGAATTACTTTCGTACGAATGCATTTTTTTTTATTTATCCCTTATCGTTGATAGCGTCTTTTTTTCTTGCGAGTTACAAACTCGCGAAACTGTAAGTACGTACTAAAGCTGAGGTCGCGTAAAGCTAAATATTCTTTTGTACCTATCTGCTTTAAACCCTTGCAATAGCAATGCACCAGTTGCCGTTCTGCTTACTTTTTGGTATCACAGCTTTTTTTTTACTTATCATTAATTTTGTGCTTACTATCAATAATACTTTCGTTATATTTATCATTATGCACCACGTTTTTTAACTAATATTCATTTAAAAAAATTCTTCCAACCTCGCGAGAATTTCAAACAGAAACCAGTAAAGATGTAAACTTTAAACGATCCTATTACTTGCAATTTCAGTTCAAAACGAGACTGAAAATATTTAAACTAAATTCATTCGACTTGGGTACGTATTACTGCGTGGCGACTAACACGATTAATAGAACCAAGGGTGTAATCTTAATCAAAGGTGAGTTCGCGTACTTTGAAATTACCGGAAAATTGCCCAACTAATTTCGTTTCCCCACACCGTGAAATTGTGTACCTTTTTTTGTAGGTGCTTACGACAAGTCGACGGAATCGAAGGGTCCGACTTTTTTCGGAAAGCCGCCACCTCCGCGTCCCATATACAGGAGTCTGTGCCCCCCTCAATTAGATTGCGACAGCTGCCCAGTAGCGAATTGCCGTTACTCTGGAGTTGAAGCGAAACCCATGACTGGCATTAATTTCACGGGAATGCTGCCTCGAGTCGCTGGTACGTATCCATCCCTGAACCTTTTTCGGTTCTAAAAAAAAATGCAAGCTTTTTGCGTGAATCATGCCTGGATAAATTGAAGGTTCAAATCTGTCGTCACTGCGCCGTCTGAAATAACCTTTGAACAAGCGCATTGAGATCGTCCAAAAAGAGAAGCTGCCTGAAAGGAAAAAAAAATGACGCTACTGCAGCTTTTTTTTTCAAAGTTAGTTTTAGCTTACAGGTACGCTATAAAACTTTGGATAAAAAAGCTGGCTTATGCCTTTTTTAAAGGAATCTTTACTTTACTTATTTGAAGGTTGGGTAGGATGTAGGTACTAAAATTTTTTTAAGCGCGTGTACTCGTCCATGTTTTTCTCGTGGTATTATAAATATATATTTTCAATTTGAAGTAACGCATATTATCTTTGTTTTATAAATTATAAGGATTATTCATTTATTTTCATTGTGTATTTCATCGAGAGGCAAAATGGAACGAGTGAATAACTCTAAGATTATTCGACTTTACGTAAAAGTCGAATTTCCCACGTACAAATTGGCCAGGTGTGGGCGGAGGTGGCTCAACCTCATTTTTTTCAGTTAGATGAAAAACGTGATATTTTTACAATCCGCTTGTAATACCTGAAAAGTTATCTTTACAACTTTCCCAGCAAATGAATTTAGAAACTAATTTAGAATATGAAAGTATAAAAAAATTCCTGTTCAGTTTACACAAAAAAAAAAGAAAAGAAAAAATATAGATTTAGAAATAAGCACAATAGCTCATAAAAATTAATATGCGTTTTGCGCATGTTACACCGCGTGTTTTAAATGTTCGATGAATAAGTGATGGTCGTCATATCGATCGCCGTCGGGGATGCGTTATTATCCGAGAGCTGCGCGAAATTATAGCGGGAGAGTGGCAGACACAAAAGGATATTGGATTTTATGCGTGTTTGTGCAGACGGCGTGATAGGAGCGGTGGGACTGGCGGTGTTCAAGGGTCAAATGGACGATCCGTTCGGCATATGGATGCAGGACACATCGCCTAAGAATGAGACGGCCGCGGGCAAATTGTGGGTGACGCGCAGCAACGACACCCTGCACATTTTCGAATATAACGACGTCGAAGATTACAATCAGAAACGAACGCCCCGCAGCATCAAGCTTCCTTATCCCTTCCAGGTACGTTTCCATTTCTTTAATTTATTATGATCTTAGTATTTTTTTATTATTTATCAATGTTATTAATATTATTGTTATCGCTAATATTTTTTTATTATCATTATTATTATGATTACTACTATTTATATTTATTTGTTTGTTATTTATTCGATAAAAAAGTATTTAGAAAAAGGAATATAATGCATGTCCAGTTTCGTTGCAGTTTTATTTTCAGTAAAAATTGAATCTGTCAAACTTCAAAAAATGATGTATTAATTTATAAATTTCTAAAAGACCCGTTGACTTTTATCGATGGGGAAAATATATTTAAAAAGGATTAATATGTTTTAAAGGTTGGACTCTGCGATTAAACGTGTGCAAGTAGTAACAGACGAATTGTGTCAGACATATCATGTCAATACTTTAATTAAAAAAGTTAATAAAAAAGATTTTTTATTAACTTTTTTTATAACAATTGCAATGTTTTTTTCATGAATCTATAAGTCTGTGGAGTTCATTTTTATTAAAAAAAACGAATTCGATAACAAAATTCAAAAAAGACATTTGCTATAAACCAGATTATCTTAATTTTATTTTTGTAATAGTTAAATTCCCAGTAGATTTGCCAGTTGCTCATTTCATCAAAGCAGAATTTTTGCGAAGGAGTCCAGGTGCACGCGAGTTCCACAATCACCATTATGAAAAGATACTTTTTTAATAAAACCAAGCGCGTCGAGAATAAAAGTTCAGCTTTCGCTTCCTTCGTACTTCCAGCCTGGAAATTTTTATCCTTCCAGGGTTAACCCATCGGTCACTAAATTAGATCAACGGCATAATTAAACGGGAAAATATTCTCTTCGCTTAAGCGACATCAGCGATGACGGGCTACTGTAGAGATGATTCAATCTGCATATTTGCCAGGGCGTCCTTTCCCCGCTGCTCGGTGGAGATTAATTAAAACATATTCAAATTATCAGAGCATCGCAAGTTAACCCGCAGACTTTGTCTCTTCGTTGGCTCGCTTGACCTTCGCGAGGGGATCGCCATAGTACGCCGGGAAGGGCACTCGCGAAACTTCATTATTAATACTACGTTGACGCTTTATTTCGTTAGAGCTGGAAGGGACTCGTACTCAGATTAATATGCCGTACAATGCGAAAGTTTCATACTGGCTTGTGATGATAATGAGAAATTGCGCATGTTGTGTAACAAAGGAGGGAAATTTTTCAAATAGTTATACTTCTAATTTATTTTGTAATTTTCGTATGTGTATTACTTATGAGTACAGGAGCAGCAAAATTTTATTTTAAACGTATATCTTCTATTCATGCGCTTTATAAAAGTATATTAAAGAATAAACACTCGAAAGCTCTGTGCAAGCTTTGCTCATCTTCATTTGCAAGTATTTTTTCGCGAACGGTTATTGTGCGCTCCTTTCATTAAGCTTTCATTTTAAACATGCAGACATTATGCAGTTCTTTGTGATGAATAAATCTCATAAAAAAAAACGGGCTTTTCCAAATGTCACCGAATAAACCGCGCTCGCAAGCTTAATGACCAATCAAATTTTACGTCATTCATTTGGGAAATAGTGCGGAAATTTAATGCTTTGCCCGCGATTGTTGGGAATTTTCCGCGCAAAAAAATAAAGTCAATGAGCGCGACGATATAACGAGAATTCACTGTGGCATTGCAGGGCAACGGGCACCTCGTGAACGATGGGTATTTCTTCTACAATCCAAAAAATCGCTCGTCTATCGTCCGGCTGGATTTGACGCACTCGAAGGGCACGATGTTCGCCTACGGGCGGCTCGAGCTCGAGCTACCCGGGCTGCGCGTCAACACGGCCAATTATTTGTACACGCCGAATCACAACTTCAATTACGTTGACTTCGACGTCGACGAGAATGGTTTGTACATAAAGTTACTAAACAACCGAGTACATCATTAATTTACCTACGATTGGCACGATCAAAGTTCTCCGACGAGTGAAATAATTGCATGATAAAAAAGGCCTGGATTGAATGAAGTGCATTGCAATGAGAACTGCTCTCGAAATATGAGTTTTACGATTGAGTAAATGAATATTCGATTATTCGATATCTAAACGAATTTTAATGCTAAATAGGTGCATGAATTTCATTTATTCACATTTGAAGGGTAGGTTGAAAAGCAGTAGCTGGAAAAGCGATTGATCTTTTTTTTAAGCACTAATTATTATACATACCTTCGATCTCGTTTTTCCTCGGAATTTAACGAATATATTTGAGTACACGAGCTTGACTATATTTGATTCGTAAAAAATATTCTGATCGACGTAATTGTCCAAAGGCAATTCTCTGTACTATAGCCAACTTCATTGGTTTCTAAAAATGTTCGTTAGAAATAAAAAAACATCGAAAAAGCTCGCGAAAAAGGAATATCTGGAAAACTAAAAAAAAAATGCAGGTAATATAAAGTGCAAAACCGTTGAATACATTTTTATATTTTGTTCTGCGGTTATAATGCGAATGGAGATGAAACCGCCTGCTCAAAGCGGCGATTAACGTTTATAGGCGTTTCAAATTCTGAAAGCTTTTAAGAATATAAGCTTCGGATCGATGCAAAAGCCGATGCGGCAATTCACGACATTTTATTTTTACAATTGTCTTATCAAACTCAAAGGATCTACTGCATTTCTATTAATGTATTTATTTATTTTGACCGAACGACATGTAATATTTAAACACCCGCGACGCTTTATTTTATAAAAGAAATTTAAATAAAACGACCATTAAATTTAGCTAAATCCAAGCTTTACTTCTCATTTACATTGGTGACTGATGAAGCGTTCCTCGCAGCTTTAAATCAGTCGAATAAAAAAATTGTATTTAAATAAATAAATTATATCGAACAAGGTATATACATTTCCGATTATAATCTTTCCGTCGGTGGGTTACTTTAATATTCAATACTTGCCTGTATCGTATCAATCGATTAAATGTTATTGTTTCACTTGAATTTATTCGCGTGCATCGCAGAAATAAAAAAAATAATACTGATAAAAGTCGTGTACAAAAAAAAAAAAAGAAATTAATCTACCGCGATACAAGTGTGCCATAGCCGATGAACTCGAAGCCTCGTACAATCAGTAGTAGTGCCGTTTTTTACGCACAGAAACCTATTCGTGTATTAACGTCCCCCGAGCACTGGGAATATATTACATTCGAGGAATCGCGTATCCTGGGCGCAGGTTTATGGGCCATTTACGGCACGACGACGAACAGCACCGTCGTGATGAAAGTCGACCCGGAGACCATGACGATACAGTACGCCTGGGGCATTACAGTCGATCATCACAAATACGGGGAGATGTTCGTCGCCCGCGGCGTCCTTTACGCCGTGCACAGCATCACCGACGCCACCATGAACATAAGGTGAGCCCCAAAACTACGCCCCCGGTCCCTTGCCATATCCTTTACGACTCGCTGGAAAGCTCCGATCCGGCGATGCGCCGACCTTTCCCCTTTATTGATCTGCTTCGGGCAGCGAATTTTTCATTTAAGAACTTTTAACCCGCGGAAGCGAGGCTTTTTCTTGGGGTACAATCTATAACTGCTTGGGATTAGAGAAAAGAACTTTTAATTGCATAAGGCTTACTCTACGCTTTCATTCTTTTTCTTTTTTTTTAGAGATTGTTTTATTTGAAAAAAAATTCATTGATGTCGTTATTATAAGGTACGGCGTTATCGTTGCTTTTAAAGCGGATGTAGATGACAAAAAAAATTGTAATAAAAATTCATTTCCTTTTTACGCGATTAACAGTTTTTTTTTTATGAAAATGAGCTTTTCAATTTCTTAGCCGCATGGAGTTCTCATATTTTTTAATTTCAAGTTTTAATAGTTTTAAAGAAAGGAGTTGAAGCACCCACTTACATTGAATCCAAAAGAGGCATTTCAGAATTTTTCCCTCATAAAGCATTGTTCTATATATAGTGGCCTCGAGAGTTCGTTGAAAATAACGTGCTGAATAAGTTATTTAGGAACTTTACCTTTTTCTCGCTGCTTATGAATAAATTTAAATTTTATATTTATAACTGTCATTCAGAATGCAGCTGGTTAGCTTTAATTGTTTTATTAAAAAATTTTGGCATTTAAATCAGTTAAATAACCACTTTAAATTTAAGTATCATCTTCATTGTTTTTTTTCCAGAACATTTACAGGTCCATCGTAAATTAACGAACAGAATTTAACGACTTTTTAAATTTCAGCTTGGCAGTTGATCTTTATCAAGGGAAACATTTGGACGTCAGTTTATCTTTTGTAAATGGCTACCAAAAAGTGACAATGCTTAGATACAACAGTCGAACAAAGGTAAGGGGTCCAATCAATTATGTTAAAATAGAAATTTAAGTAGACCCTTTTTATTAGATTTGTAGTTTCTCGATTAACGCTTAACATGTAGCGTTATTCCTCGTTATTTTGGATGCAACATGGATAAATGCGTACACCTGCAGTTGTGATTATTGACGCTTTACTTTGCCATTAAAGTACTACTCGTTGTGTAATCCGATTAATCTAATCCCATGCTTTTGGCAAGCCCATTTGCATGGAATACGCTGTAGTTGATTCACTTTTGTTCGAAGCCGCGTTAGCCATAAATTAGAGAATAATTTTCTAGTAGTAGCGTATACGCTTGACCAAATTTAATTTATTTAGGACAAGTCCAGACAATTAAACAAATATTTGAGAAGAAATACAAATTTTCGTATTGTATTTTATTTAATATTATATGAATATCATTGCTATTCTCGAAGTCCTAAGCGAATTAATTTTTGACAATATATATATCTATTTTTTTTATAAATTGTGCAAAGTTGAATAAATTTTACAACAAAAAATCGGTACAGTCCTTCCTGATTTTCACTCTCTTTTAATTATTCTTAAAATACGATAATCATCATCTGAAATTTAATTTCTCTATGATAAATAATTTAATTTTCAATTAATCCGTGACACCGATTTCGCTTTCCGAGCGTCCATGAAACAGGCGACAGTTGTCTCTACGTCCTTTGTTAAATCAGCTTTAGATTACTCAATGTCCGTGTACATAAAGAAATAATCGTTTCAGTCTTAACCATCTGCACAGAAGCGCTTAGTGCCTCGAATTTAGCATAAACTAAGCTCTTGATTTTTTATTTCGATGAGCACGATCATTTTAGTGTAAAAAATTCTGCTAAAATCGATTGTATACAGTCGAGTCCAATCGACTGAATCGAGTATCCAGCAAAACATCAGAAAAATAAAATTTTCCCTTCGTGTTGGGCATTCCACAGGAGCTGTACGCCTGGGACAAGGGTACGCTGCTCGCCTACCAGGTACGTTACAAGGAGGTGCACGCCGAAGGGAACCCCGGCGGCGCTTCGCCCAAGGAATTGGATGCTGCGCACGAAAGCGCCAAGTATCGACAGGACGAGTTTGGCACATAGATATCTTCGGCCAATTGCAGCTAACGATGACGATGTAACGGCGAAAAAAGTGATGAGTGAATTTGCGTCATCTTTCTTCGATTTTGATTTTTAAATAATTGTGGCTGCGTGTCCAGGCGATTATTTTCAGATGTAAATGTGGTGGGATGTATTTTTCGTGGCGTTTTCATGTTAGAGGCTATTTTTATGTATTTGAATCGCCCGTCGTCGATGATTAGATGTAGATCTATACTTATTTTTTTTTCGTGAAAGTATTTTTTTTTATTAGTCGAATTATTTTGAACCTTGACAATGGAAAAGCTTTTATGCGGGGGTAAATAGTTCGTTTTATTGTACAATATTTGGATTCGCTGTTTACGTTTTTCAACTGTAGCACCACTTGAAAGGGTGAAAATTCGATTCGAGCTCACGAATTTACAAACTGCACCGATTTCGCTTCTCCTTGCGGGTGTAAGCAAATTTATTTTCTCGAGGATAATGTAAAATTAAATTGTATGTATAAAATAATTGAAATAATTGTTGCTTTTATTCCTTCTTTTGCGTGGCGTGGAGTAAAAAATGGTGTAACTTTTCAATGTAGTGTAAAAAAAACTATAAAGAAATGTGTGATTCTCGCGTCATAAAGGATTTTTACTTTTATCTCGGAGACATGATTCTCTGTGAATGTGAATGAACGATGTTTATACTGAATGTTAATAGATTATGAAGGATACGTCATTTTTGCTGTAATTTAACGACTTTTATGGTAATAATTATATGTGTATCAAAGCGTTGTGAATACTCTCTTCATATCAATTGATCGTTTGAATAATTGTATTCAACAATTCTATTTATTTGCACCGATGATGCATACGAGAATCCGATATTTTCATTTGTGCGATACTATTTTATGAGATACGGCAAGCTTAGAAAAAATAAAAGTAAATATCGATGAAATTATTTTTTATTAATATTCATAGGTTTCTCGTAGAGCGTAGGTTACCGAAATTAATGAATAACGTTTGATAAACATTAAAAGCGTTTTCAAGGGTATGACATATTTATACAATCGTTGAAACGACATCTGTATGTTTTATAATAAATGAAAATTTATCAAGTGCAAATGTCTTCGATCATTTATTTATTTTTATTGCCTGCCTTTTTTCGCGTTCCACGAGAATCGAATTAAATGGAATAGTGGCGTGAAGTTGCAGTTGAACAGTACGTTCAAATATTAATAAAACCCAATATGACTATACATACTTATTCAAAACTTTCGGATATCACATCTAAAAAATTATCAAGTTATTACTGAAGATGCACTTCTTAGCATTATTTTGAAAAGGTTTAAAAAAAAAGAGGAAAATATCTGAAAATGGATGTCTTGTGTCCTGTTCGTATTGCACACGGTGTCAAAGTAAGACAAACTAATAATTATTGCCTTCCAATTCGTAGGTTAAGTCGAATGCTTTGTTATTCAGTTATTTATCCTGAAATAGAAGGAGCGATTAGATTTAAAAAAAAAACTTGCCTTTGGTTTTAAATTTGTGCTTATTAAATTCAGTGATTTTCTCAATGCCTTGTCAAATCCTTTGACCCGAATACAAATTTTTAGGTATTCGCAGCAGCGGCTGTTCTCGCAAGTCTAATACCACCAACGCCTGAAGTTTTGAAAGCGAATTGCAAAGACACAGACGACCACTTGAATATAAAGGGTTTACTAGAAGCTCCATACGATTTCACGCCTCAAGACTATAGTATTTTAAACAAAGGTCCTCCTGTTTCCACAACCGAGTTAATGATGATGAGAGCCAAGAGAGAATGGCTAAAAAATAGACCACCCGAAGACTCGGTCAAAGAAGATGTTCCTCCTGAGAAAATATACCCTATCCATTATGATTACAGATCGACTCACAAAAAGCTCTATTTATAAAGTTTGATTTTTATTAAAAAAAAAAAGCCAGGTTAAAAAAAATTGTGCAGTAAAATTTACTTCAGTTACAACTCACAAAGTTCCATTAAAAATGACAGGACTCTTTTGTAACATGGAAGCAGATTCGACAAATAAAAAAAATTTACTGCAAGTTTAGCAAATGTTACCATACTTTTTAGTAAAATTTTGCCTTTTTTGAGTCTCTCTTTGCAATACAAAGCAGTACAGTAATTTTTGTTAGAACTTTTTTCTCTCGTATCCTTTTAATAGACACTAAAGGAACCTCCAGAAGGATTTCTTGATACCAGTGGACCATCGCGTAGAAACAAGGTCACAGATCAGGTCGAGCGGTTAAGTAGCAGCAGCAGGAGAAAAAGAAAAATGACGGAAGAAAAGAAGAAAGTCGCTGGTCAGAAATCCCCGCTGGCCATTGTCCGCCAGCCGCACAATTATGTCTCCCCTCGCGGGGGTATTTACGCCTGCTCTTTGTTCAAATCTTTATTTGCCGGAGTCGCGCCGTGGCTCCCGAAGTTTTCCGGGTGCCTCGGTTGAACGCCTCAAACGGTCCTCCCCCTCCCCGTGAAAAAGTCAGCGACACTCGAGTCCGACGCCCCACGGTCGAGCCGAAAATCCACGGGGGCGGGCTGACGGAGATTTCGAGCGGTGCGGACAATGAAGCTCTTGAACTTTCTCGAGCGGGTCGCTCCGGTGAAAAGCGGACGGTCGCTGCTGAAGCCCCGCACTACCAACAAATAGCTGGCCAACTCTCGACGGCTCCGCTCGGAATGACGTTTTCTCTCTCTCTCTCTTTCTCTTTCTCATACTCGTTCTGTTTCATATATAGCAGCAGAGAGCTGCGCGTTCGGTATGTTCAGTATGTAACGCATGGATTTTTGCGAAGAATTTTTCTCGACGTACCGGGGGATTACGATTTGCGCCGGAAGCTGCGTGTAGTCGTGTGCAATGCAGCAGCGAAATGCGCAGAGGAAACCTTAGAGTTTTGGATGGGAGCATAGCTTACCGAGCGTATCTTAAATTCGTTTCTTTTTTTTTCTAGCATAGGCTTTTTCTTGGCGGCTAATCTCCGATCTTATATGCGTTAAACGAATATTAAGGTATTGCTTCCTCATTGAGGAAGCTTTGTAATAGTATTTATTTTGTTTATTTTGTGATGTAGTGAATGTTTGTTGTTTATTTTCAAGGGAAAATAGATCGAACATGTTTAAATAAAATTTTTAGCTTTTAGGCTGAGATGCATCTTCTTGGTTTGCAATATTTCTATGACGTATATGGGTACAGAATGCTCAAGATATTCCATTTGAAAATATACTAAATACTGAAATACTAAAATTAATAAATGAAAGACGGCAAAAGAGTAAAAGGAATAATCTACGTACGAATTTTACGAGATAGTACAATCTGCGTATACACAAATGATTCTTTTTTAAATAATATAATAAGTTTATTATATGCAAAAATGTTATATTCATTGATTATAATTAAATGTAACGTGCGGACAAGGTAGACTTTACAATTATAATTTCATGCTTTCTTTTAATTTTATAAAACCAAATTACATTAATTTTATACAATTAAATTTATTTAAAAAATCAGCAAAACAAATTAATTGAGAAAATTAAAAACACTCTGATGAAAACTCATATAATTAGTATAAGCATCGTTAATTTTGGTGTATACATTTAATCATGCGTACTCACACGGGGATCGCATCTTTTAAGCATACAGCTTTGGAAGAGATGTTTTAACAGCTCAAACAGTTGTGCTTACTGCTTAGAGGTAGTAGAGTGGCGCAAGCTTGGCTTTACGGTCAAAATCGCAGCTTAGTTTTCGTTAATTCTCTTGTCCTATCCTACCCGTGTAGTTTTTGCATACGCGAACTTTGATAATTTCGTTACCTATGCGAGTCCATGAATAAACACAATTATTCCATATACCAGAGGGGAATATCCTCTTACTCGGAGAGCAGTTAAACAAGCTACATTCGGCGTAATGATCTAGGATGAGGCGTACGCGTGTGTTCCTTTAAGTTCAACCAACCGAAATATAATTGACGCTTGATTATATGTATATATCAAGGTATACGAAGTTTGTGAAAATGATAAATTCATGGGGTATATATTCGTACATGCTTCTTTAATTAAGGACTAAGAAAATACACTGATAGAAAAGAAGGAGAGACTCCTAATTTATAAAAAAGGAGAAGTTTCTATAAGTTTTTAGGAGAATCTCCTTTTTTTAAAGAGACTTTCCTTTTTTCTTCAGTGTACGAAGCTTCAGATGCTTCAATGAAGTTTGTGAGTTGGATTTACAAGGTCATAACCCACATATACTCATATTTTTATATTTTAATTAATTTATGGATTCATTAACTTTTATTAAAAAAATATTAAAGAGTAAAATAATAAAACAACTTTGATAGCTATTTAACTGCGCAACGAACATCAATCCCATGATTTATAAAATATACGTATATTACATCTCTTAAAAAAAATAATAATACCGATATATAGGAAAGAAAAGCTAACGTTCGAACGAGTATCCCATAAATCGTTCTATATAAGATAACAAATAAAAGAAGAAAAAAAAAGATATCGCTCGGACCAATATACGTCGAGCAGCAGCTTTCTCTGACACCGAATAAAGCTTTCGCCGCAAGCACTTATCGTCCGGTATCGAGAAACTTTAGCGCGATTCAACTATGCTTCACGAAATTGCTCGAAAATCACTGCCAGCTGATTTATATGTACGATTTCTCGGCTCTCGAAAAATTCGCCCTGCAAAAGTTCGCTTCCTCGATTGCCCCACCCAGACCCCTCTCCTATTCCCAACCACGAGAATAAACCCCCGAGTTCGAATATTGCGACTATAAAAGCGCGGCTTTCGCGTCGTAAAGTTCCGCTACTCGTGGTATAAAATTTGCTGGTCGTCTGCAGTCGCGTACACCCGACTCTCTCAAGTGGCAAATTGATCTGATAGAAATAATGATAAGATATTTACTGCTTGGACAAAGTTGAGCTTCGATCAAGCCTGTACCGACTATATTATATCTATAATTAGCCCAACTATATACTTTATAAATTTAAAAAAAATGCATTTATGCAATTCCGTGTGTAATAACAAACTAAGCAAAGTGCGCTTTATAATTTATGCGAACTTACTGACGCGATAACTGCATAACAAAACCAAGTGTTATGTAGATATAATAATAAACAAAATTTATAAATAATACATAGAGAAATTAAATTAGTAGTAAAGGATTCTCGGTGATGTTCCCTGGATAACGAACCTGAAAATAAAAAGAGATGATTAACGAAATTAACCTAAGAATTAAATGATCGACGGTGATTTTCGGTGATTAATTCGCAATAATTCCCTCCCTTTTATAGAATAACGAATTTTCAGAAAATATACTCATTACTCGTTCCAAAAAAAAAAAAAAGAAAAAAAATGTTTCCACCTCGTAAATCTATGATGCGCCCACCGGAATTTACGGAAGCGCAAAAAACACTACTACAGACAGAATCACCTGAATGTAATAACAGAGCGCAAAGCGTGAAGCAGCGCGTCTCTCGTAGTAAAAGCGTCCAATTTTTTTTTTATGCACCAAGCCTGCAAAATGTTGGCAAACGATATAATTGGAAACTAGCGACGAGAGCGACGTTCGCTATAATGTCGACACAAAAGGATGATTCGTATACACAGAGGAGCGGATTTTGGACGAGAAAAGGGAAATGAAGGGGGGAGGCGAGTTGCGTCGGCATACAGACGAAGAGCCGCGTTACGCAAGTGTCAACGAAGTCGCGGTGAAACTCAAGATAAACGCGCCAAGTGGCATTGATTTAAGGCTGCTGCAATTGCGTCTCTCGCTGATTTACCGATGCGTCCTCATTTCATGTTTCTCCGTGCAATCCTTTTAATTGTAATCCGTTGTTTGGCAGACTGATTGTTGTCGAAATTGAAATTTAAGTTTTTACTTTGGTTACGTACTCCCTGGACAAAATGAATTATTTATTATTTCTCGTAGTGTTAATGATGTAGCACAGACATTTAAATTCAATTCATTCGATGGTAATTGAATGCATTGTAAATAAGCATTCATTTATCAGTCGAACCCATCGGCGGATGCAGAGGGTGGCTGAACCAAAAAATAGAGAGTTAAAATGCAATCAAGAAGAGAAAGAGAGTGGTGCTCTTCGATCCATCAATGTCGAGGCTCACTTTTAAAAGTCGTTTGACTTATTAATGACGATCGGTATTATTTGTCGATTATAATTCAGAAGAGCGTTTAAATTATTCTGGCATTACTAAGATAAATATTTTCGCGCACTTGATTAAGTTCTATAATGTTTGTTCGGGAGGAATCGCTATTTTCCGGTCAAAAGACTAATTTCTTCCGGCTCTTATAGCAAATAGAACGAGAAGGTAAAAGTCAATAAAAATCTAATTGATACCAAGATAGTCTGAATGTGGAAAAACTAAAGAAAGAAAGAAAAACATGTAGAAAATTATAAGGTTGGATCTCTAAAGAAAAATACTACTCGGCTAAGAATATTTGAAACAAAGTCTAAATTTAGACATTCTTTTAATTAATAATCAGTATATCAATTAGTTTTATATAAATTGTATTTGTACTTATTCTGTGCGGTAATATTAATAAGTTTTTTGATAAATTATATAGGTAATAAATTTACGCGATAAATCATCTAATCACATAATATCTAATAAGTAAAATTTTTCATTTAATTTTTTTGACATTATCCGGTTTTCCAGATTTTGTATAGTTTGCTAAGTGTTAACTGATTTATCTTTGTATTTGTTTTTTCAGCAGCGAGTATAGTTAAAATTTTATCGGTACATGTACAACTAACTAGGAGACTGACATCAATTCTTTAACCGAAATCTGTGGAAGTTCGTTCGATTTTTTTTATCCGAGCGATGAAACTAGAATAGAAATTGTTGCTTCTAAAAAAGCAATTCAACGCATTTTACGTATCGCAGAAAAACAACGCATTGTCGTTCTTTACGCGCTATAAAAAAATTTAAATACAAGCCTTAACTTTAATATTGAATGTTAACCAGTAGTGGATTTGAGATTGCAATTGTTGATATAAAGTAAAGTTTTAGTGCTTACTGAGGCTCGACTTGTCTGTGTTAATCCCGAATGCATGTACAAACTTCAATGAGAAATTTGTTTGCCCCTCGAAATTATTACCCGCGCAAAAGCGAGTTGTTGAATTCCCTCGTTTATTCTGAAACGTCAACGATAGCACTTTTTATTTTAAGAGCTCAGTTTTATGAGTTGCCTGCGACGATAAAGCAAAAATTTGTTTCTTTGCACGTTGTTCGGATTTTAAGCGAGGCACAGAATATTCGTTTTCGTGAATAATCGCTCGTGAATCTTAATGAAACTGCAGCCATTTTTCAGAGGACGTATTGGCAGTGTTTAATAAAAAAGTTAATTTAGAATTCCTATAAGATTTTTAAGACACTGAAGATTAATCGTACATTTTCTCGTAATTTTTAGGCACCAATAAAAGTTACGTATAAGAAATTTTTTTTAGAAATTTACAATTGCTTCTGTTTATGTGCGATAAATTAAATTATGATACTTTTATGAAGTACTGAAATCTTCACATGATGCAGAGTTGAAGTTTTTCAATTTTAAATCACTCGCTAATTCAAATTGAATCACCGTGTTATTACATTAGCCGTTCCATTTCAGACTAGCCAATTGGCATATCAGTCTTGTGTAATTTTATTTCCATTAGGAAATAGGAACGCCCATATTGCGAATCTTACTATTGGATCACGAAGTTGGTTGAGCCGTCACCCCAAATTGCCTTGGGGTAGCAAAATCGTCAAATTGAGTTACCTAATCCAATTTTAACTTTTTTCAGTCGCGAATTTCAAATATTCATACGTATTGAAACCTTAGTAGTTTTTAAACAATTTTTAAAGTTACTGTTCCTATTAATAAAAAAAAGTATATTAGTTTTATTATAAAATATTTTATTGTCAACGAATCGTACATTTTTTAAATTATCTGCTTTTAAATCAAGTAAATCACAGTGAAAATAAATTAACTTTTATGGAATAAAACATACAATAATGTTAGATCAGTGTACAAGACATTGGTAAAAATTGTTATTATTTATAAGTGATATACATTAATTTTTTTTTTAAAAAGTTTATCAATAGGTATAATTTTACGATTCGCTTTGTTCCAACGAATACAGACTTTACATTTTTTAATCAACATGACGCAAGCCACGCTAGCCATAGCTTGTGTTGTTGGAAACCCGAGGTACAAGGAAAAAACCTACATTAAAAGGACCAAACGTTATTTCCTTAATATCAGGTAATACTTGCCTCATTATCCCCCATCCTTGAAAAAGAGCTTTCATTGTTGCGGCGGAGGGTCACTCATCCAAGTACGTAAAGCGCTAATCGATGCTTAACTTTTTATGTTCGCTCCAAAGACCCTTTCAGCATAGTCTCTATGTTTACCCGAGTGTACATAATTAACTACGAACTTCCTCTTACGTTTTATACAAAAAATAGTAAGTCGGAAAGTAAATTGAATTATTACGTAAATTTTTTTAATAGAAATTCCAGGAAAAACGTAATTGTTAGACACTTTGTTCTTCTTAGTATTTTTATATTTTCACAGAAATTTTCCAGTATGATTAATTATCCTGTGATTATATTTTGTCTCTACAGTGTTTGCAGATAAATGTTATTTTCATATCAAGAGAACATTAAGTTAGTATACATGTATATAATATTAAATTTATAGTTACTGATATTTAAATGCATTTAGAAATCAAGTACTATAATAGCAAATTATATTAAATATTATCGCGTAAATGCCAGTATTTATAAATGATCAAATGCAGCACTGTTTATTTATTTTATAATGCTCCCATTAAAGCGGAAAGCTTATCTCCGCTTGACAAAAGCTTCGTCAGAATGAAGGCAAAACTCGGCAACCGTTTTGGCTTCGAAGTTGGCGAAATTTTAGACTTGCTTTATGCATAGTTCACCTGAAACAGAACCGAGTTTATTCAGACTAAGCGTTGGGGATACTATCATACTCGTGAAATTCCGTCACGTTGCGATGACCCGCAAACTTATGAAAGCAGAAGCGACTGGTTTGTAAATTTATTAGGCTGCGTAATTGTAATAAAGCTGTGAATTCCAAAAAGCTCTTCTTAGAATTTTAAAAATTATAGTTAATTGACAATTTTATAGATAAGTAGATTTATTTTTAATTCGTATATTTAACATCACTGATGAAATAAATATAATATGCACGGATTTTCGAAATTTAACGTAGCGCTTTTTATGTAATGGCAGCGTAATTGTAGCTTTTAATGAACACTTAATTAGTTAATTGCTGTGGAGTTTCCGAAATTTTATATTAGTTATGTAATTTACAAAGAGTCAGGAGCGATAAACTGTTGCGCTTAGCTTCATGAATCATTACAATATCATTACATTAAACGTTTACGTTGTGAATAATTATGGATATTCACTTAACAACCATCATTATAACTACTTATTCTATAAGCTATTTTTAGCAACGCGTGATGTGTATATAAAATGTATCAACATTCAGATATCAGAATACCTAAAATTAAAAAATCCAGATGATTCGGATACTCCTAATTTTCCAGGTGATTCCGCGTATCTTTATCAATATATCTTTATCAAGAAGGAACAAAGCAAAGATAATCTTGGCAAACAAAATGAACGATAACTTATATCCCACAGATTAAAAAATCGAAAAAATTACATAAATCTAAAATACAGTGTTCCATCGGGAAGCTTTTATTCCCTAGTAAATATGAAATTGAATCAAACAGCAGGTCTCCCCTGATTTCTCGACCAACTTCGATTACAAGAGCAATCGAGGCGGCAACGTTCTTTTCGGCGTCGGAGATGGGGGTATACGATTCGCCTGGATTCGTCGCGGTCAGTCCAGCGTACAATTCGTACACAGTAGGATAAGGCCGATATTTTTCAATCAAATCTCGCGTCAGCGACATGCTGCGCGCTTCATGATCGCCGGATACTCACGACGATCGAAGGGCAGACAAATAAAAGAAACGATTTGGCGCGTGTCCGCCGAGCGATTGCTTTTCGCACGCTTTCGCCTGGTCAACAGTAAGCGCCATATGTTCACGTATCTGCTAAACACACTGTTTGTTTTGCAGTGTTTGCAAATCAGTCGGAATTTCGAATTTTATATCAACTCCCATGAGGTGTAGTTATTAGTAAAATAAGAAAATTTCATTGCGGGGAGTTTGATGGAGACGAGTGTGCTTGTGTTCCAAAAGTACACAGAAGATTGTAACGGTTTTGAAATTTGTTAACGCACGACGTAAATAATTCTAATCGATCGCACGAATAAAGCAAAGTCAATTTTATAAATGTTACTTAATAAATGTATTTATTGCATACCGTTCCATCTCCTCTCCACTAAACTAAATGAAATTTTACAAGGTAGGTGTATGTTCGGCAAGATGCGATTTCAGTTGCAATAAACAAAAACTTTTTTTTTACTAATTTACAGTAAATATATTATTTGAAAACAATTTATAATTTTTTAACAACGTGGTAAGTCTGTGTATAAAATATGAGTTCGGTATATCGTGAATATTTAAACATCAAAGTAACTAAAAATTACATAGCCGGGAATTACGTGGCGCAAGAACGTGTACTGAAGTAGAATTTATTAAACGATCATAAATTTTAAACAATTTCAAACGAAATAAAAAAAACATGAAGATATTAGAATTTTAGATTTCGCTACAACGCTGGTACGGCATATGTTGAATCTTTCGATGCGTGCATACAAAATTTGTAACGAGTTAATACGTGCTTGCGTAACTAAAGTGCGAAACGCCGTTTGTTATGTCTAGACGAAATTAATGGTAGTTTTACTGTGTAACTGAAGTCCGCCTTACGGTTGAAATTAAGCCGTTTGCTTACACCGCGAGAAACGGAAATAAAAATTTTTAAAGTTCAAGTTCCGTATTCAGAATTTTATACGTTTTTTTTATTAGACCCATACGCATAGTTGACAGCATAATAACTCTTTACAGCCACATACATGCTTCCGTTTACCACACCATCATTTTTATTTGAACCTGTTTTAAATATTCCAGCAATTCGTTATTGTAAAAAATAATTTAATAAACTTGACTGGAGTATGTCCAGCATCATACAGAACGATTACAAGAAAAGAGTTCCATGCATCGATGAAGAGAGAACGTGCCTCGTTCTGATATGACTAAATGCATGCGGGACGGTTGTTGTCAAGCATCGCGTCAACAGAAGAGTACTCGGCGGGTTGCCTCCTCACTGTAGAATGGTGAATGCCGCCGAATGAAGGGGGTATCCGTTGTACACGTATATCGGTCTGTTGAACGCAAATGAGTTGGCAATGGCGAGGGCGGGATTCGACTCGAAGTCCTCGGCGGAGGAGCCGACGCTTTGAATCGCTACCGTCGGTGTGGTAGGCTCGCGGCTCCTGGGCGTCGTTGTCGTCGTGGTAGTCGTCGTGGTGACAGCGGTGGGATGGGCTGATACTTGCGGAGGTCCGTAGCGCTGCGGCGGATGCCGCTGCTGTTGATGCTGCTGATACCTCGCGGGATTAAAAGTCTGTCCCTGAGGTCGCCAGCCGCGAGTCTGATAAGCTGGTTTGGCTAGAGTAAGGCAGCAGCAGCAGGCAAGAAGAGTAACGACGACCTGCGTATGGGATAAGGTGATTAGCCACCAAGGAATTTCGCATTAGGAGCTTTGGAATGGATCGTTGCTGGCGTTACTGCGGATTTTCGGTGTACTGAGAGAAATGATCTAATAAAAATTTATTGTACACTGCTTGGTAACTGATCAGAGACAGACATTCTAAAATAAATAATAATCTACGGTGCTTTACAGAAAATGGTGTCACATTAAACAGTTGAATATTAAACACAAAATAACATTTACAGCTTGATCAATCACATCGCGAGAAATACGGACTACAATGAAACCTCCATGGATTTTTTAAAAAAATTAAAATTATGATACTTTCCAAAAAAATTACGATACTTTGGGCTTGAATTTGTACGTCGTTTCATGGCGATTCATTAAAATAGCGTTTTACTTTTGCTCGTTAATTATATTTATCGACAAAAGGATTCCAGAAATTTACTGCTATATTCTCAAGAAGAAAAGCCATTCATGGATAAAGTAAGAATATCTATTAAGTTAATCTATGGGCGAAAATTGACAATACTTTTAATGAACTTCCATTTATACGCAAAGAATATCGATTATACTTTTTATTCTTATAATTATTATTATCAACTGTCATTATATACTTTTCTCTACTCGATACACAATCATTTATTATCTTTATTCACCGTTTCCTCTTTATCCTCGCTGCAGTCATTATCGGATTGACGCGGTAGTAATTCCAAATGCTGCTTTGCTCCATTGTTTTTCCGCGCACAAAAATTAACGATAGCCCATCGAAAATCCGATTTATCCTTTAATTATCGTGAAAGTAAGCCAATCGTGAGCGCATCTTGTTCCGTGATCGGTGTCTTTCAACAGGGAACGCGCGCGTATTTGCCGACGATAATGCACCCGCCTAAATTACAGAGCTTCAGCGACAACGACCGAATCGTAAATGGTGTTCGATTACACAGCCATGGCTAATCAATAACATCCTGTTTCTGTTTGCTAATACATCTCTTCGCGACGACAAATGATCCGTACCCGCTTTTCAAATTTGCATGCGCGCTTCTACCATACCGTGTAAATTATTTTGCACGAGAAATGTACTATTGAACCAGAGATTTGGTGTAAGGTCATGCACATTTTATTTTGTAATGTAATAGAAATAATTCTTTAAAATTTATCGATAATAAGTTGCAGATGAACCAAAAGTTCGTGAAAAGTACAAGTGCATTGACACGCGAGCAAGTAAAAACAAGTACATTTTTCCAATGTTTAAAAAGTGCATAAAAAAAGACAAACTCATACAAATTTCATTTTTTACGGATTGTAATAATTCCAAAATATTTTTTAAAATACATTTCTTATCCTTTGCAAATCCTACTACTATATACTGTTGCGGAATTCTTAATTAATTTTTAAATAGATCATACTTTAGTGTAATATCTCCGAGTAATCATTATAAATTAAAATTATTCATTTGACTCATTCATCATCCAACTATTGGTAAAAAAAAACTATTCGTAATTAAATAATTTATTTAATTCACAGTATACGCGTAAATGTACTTTTCGGCAACGGTAAAAAAATACAAAAAGATTACGAACCTTCATTGTGGTCGACTTTTTCGTGTACGGCAGAGCGCAATTCGACTGATTCACAGCGTCCGATCGGCGCCGGCATTTATACGGCGCCCCACCTGCCGAATTCGGAGGAAACCACACGCAATGCCGATTTCGTTTTCGTCGTGCGACCAGCGCATTCGATTTCGCAAACAAACGCGTGCTCCTCACCGCAGCCTGAGTTACGCGCGCTCCGAAACTTCGCGCCGCCCGAATTTTATTTACACTGCGCGTTGCAACATTTTCAAAGCCGCGTCGAACGAGGTGTGCCGTTTCAAATTAACGGAGCTTCCGTGGGGGCATAAATGTTCGGCAGTTCGCTAAGCTTTAGCTTCTAAATGAGGACCAGTCGGAAAATTTGCATCAATTAAACGAAATTGCCGCGCATTCTGCCCTCCGAAAGAGGAATTAGTGGGAAACTTCTCAATGCGCTAAGAATTGGGAAAATTTGGTAGGACGGATAGACTAATCAACAACTAGTGATAAACATTAATTTGCCTAATTTGTTTAAACTAAGTTATTTTAAGCTTTTTTTTTTAAATGATTTCGAAGAGTAACGAATAGCAATTTTAATGTTCTTCTTGAATCTAAAATTACGTCAATCTAAACTTCAATCTTTCAGCGTTATTTATTTGCTCTCCATAGCAGCTTTACTTAATTTAAAACTCACTTTAAAAATTACTGTAGCGGATGTAAATAACTAAGCAAAATTCCTGTACTCTTCAAACGTCAGAGTCTTTACGATCGACACCCTTCAATCACCCATAGAGATAACCGAAGATTCACAGCGCCTCAGTTTTATCCACGACCCGTAAATGCTATGCAAGCATTTTCCAGTGAAATTAACGTTATCATTAGTTTGACATGAGCAGACAATTCAGAGAGTGTGTAACCGACACAAAGGCGCGCGCTGCAGCGAACGCCGACGTCAAAGGGGAATCGATGCGCTCGTGGAACAACCTGATTGGAGACTGGCCGCATATATGTCAGACGCATGAATTATCCGCCGGAATTCGATCGAAAATTTAGCTTTCTTACGAACGGCCCGCTTTTCGCTGCCCATGGTTAATGGAGCGCTGGACGCGCGTCCATCAATTAATGCGCACGGGACGCGGTAATATTCCGGGCGCCGGAGGAGCCGCTGCGAGGGGTAAACGGAAGCGAGAAGCTAATTTTCCAGATCGGATATTATATCATCGCAGCTGATGACCTTTAATTATGTAGCAGCTGCGAGGCTGCAATGCCGCGGCTGCGGTCGAACGAGCCGGCCGAATGCAGCCGTGAATGTCTCAATTACCGGACCGCGATCGAGCATTTGTTATACGATGATAATCTATTCGCGTTGATTTCGGTGGAGTGCGGGCGTTAATTTAATTTTGGTGATTCGAGGGATGTGGCGTTTGTATTTGTCAGTGGATGTATTTAGAAGTTCGAAGACTTTTAATTAAAATGCGTCGCTGTATAAAAAATGTACCTTGACGTACTTAATTTGTAATTGAATATTTATGACGAGGATAGTACTGTGAATTTTTTGAGTGATTATTTATTTTTAACTATTTTTCTTATTGATGATGTTTGTAACAATGTATTCTGGAATTTAAACCATTTTTTTCTTAATTATGCGTTCAATTGCAGTTATAATATTTGGAGAGTATTGAATTATTGAAAATCGTGCACCACGTTAATGGAATTAATTAAGAATATTTTATCAAATATTTACTGGAAATTATTTTTTTACCTGATTTTATTAGAAAATTTTTTAATTGATTACTTTATTGAACATTGATGGTTTTTTTTATAACGGGATGACGACTAATTGATAGAATTTAATCAACTTACTTTAATTTGCCTTGCACAAATAAATATACGTCTGCAACATTATTAAGCATACCACGTGAAACGTTATTTTCCAATTAAAAATTGTTGATCGATTAATTGACAATAAATTTTGTGTGGTTTTTCAGTATACAGTTATTCTTTAGCAGTATAAAGTTTAATGTGCATCAATAAAATCTACTTTGTATCAAGGTAATAATTTCTGATGTTATTTGAAAATATTTAGTACATCATACATATTGCATATGTATTTATTAACTAAAAATAAATTGTTTAATTTTAATTTGAGCCCGACTGTCAGGAAAAGTAATAAATTGTAATTAATCTTATTTATCCTTTTTGTTTATAAAATAATATCACATTGCTTAACTGTAAAAATAAACTAGTCATAGTTCGTGGTGAAAGTCTTTATACAAACTATTTTTTTTATTTTATGTTCCCGACAGCATCAGGAAATTTGCCGGCGAAAGAGACGATTAAAACAACACAATATACTTTTTCATATGATATTCAATTTATTTCCATTTTGTTTATTTTTTGGTTACTTTTCTTCGTGACGATTCGTGGCGATTGCTTAACGACAACTGAACTTCCTTACAAAAACAACTACACAGCCAACTTTAGTCTTTAGCGAACAATTTATTTGGCTTTTTTGTCAAATTCATTCTTGAACGAACATTCCATCGTAAATAAGAGCAATCCTATCCGTAACATTTTATTTTACCGATAATTGTGCTATGAATGTAAAATATCTTCGTGTCATGTTAAGAAAGTTGTAAATAATTCCAGAATCAATTTACATTTAATCGGAACAACGAAATCTCGGAAAGCTGCAAGAAGCAAACATTTGACACTTGCGTTGAGTGCCGAGTGGTCCCTTTCGGGGGATTAATGCTGTTTCATGACTGCACTGCAATGTTTTATGTATACCCAGCGTTAATTGCTTTGTTGCGAATGTGCTCGAAAGGCGAAGTGGCCTCAAAATGGCAACCTCCTCAGAATAATTCAAATTTAATTATGCTACAATATTCCACGTGATGTTTATATTTTGCACATGATTACTTGGAAACATAGCCAATTCAAGACGACATATCAAATCAGAATCAAAATTAATTAATTAATATTAAGTATTTAAAATCCACATAAATAAGGACAAATGTTAGTGATTATACTTTCTGTAAGTTTCGTTGTTCAAAAGTTTGTTTATAGAACTAATTTAAAGAATTTAAAGAATTATCAATGTACAATTTTATTGTACTTCTAAATTAAGCAACGAGGCTAAATATCTAAATTAAAAATTTAAACAGAAGCAAACGATCAGGTAAATCTGCTACCGAATTCAAACTCCAAGCTTCAGTTCTCCAATATCCCACCGCTTTTCAACGTAAGGAAGCAGGTATATTGAAACAAGAGAATCTCGTATTACTGGCGAAACCGAAAATCAAACAGCAAAAAACCTGCGAAATCAAATTCAGGCGATTGAACAAAACACCGAAATAAATTTTCAAAAGATAAATAAGGTAGAGTACATAATACCAGGGCACTTTTAACCGGCGAGTACAGAATAAAGAAATGAAACGTTTTGAAAATTCTTAGTGTAGTCATTAATTTATCACCTATTTTGCCGATTTATATAAAAAATAACTTATATTCATGCTCTAAAAAAATTTCAACAATCCGAATAAATTTCAACAATCATTGTCGCCTGCTCCTAGCCCAAACCAGTTGCGTTTGCAAACATAGCCGCGAGAGACGCTTTTGAAATTTATTTATATATTTTATTATGTATAAAAAAAATCCGCGTTTCTGGTGCGTATCGAGGTTTAACGATTATAATGCTCTTAGTTTCGAGATGATTTATCGAAAATTCGCGGCGTAATCCGTCCACAAAAAATCGAGCGCTCCGATTGGCTATCGTCACTTTTCGCTAGGAGGGTGGAGCACTGTTATAAAAGAACCTCGCGATTCTAGAAACAAAAAAAAATCTAAATCGTGAATCTACAGATTAATCCGCCTGGGATTCCCATTGTGCTTTCTCAAGAGCTGCAGTGCTTCCGGTGCGGAGCTTGCGCAGCGCGTCGCAATGTGCCGTGCACACGCGCCCGCCACAATTGACTGAGGAAACAGGTGCGTTATTGCGATCGATCAGGTGGCTGCTCGGGTCGTGCCGATCGCCGGTAGGCGTCCGTAATGTCGGGACGTGAGGTCGGTCGGTGCCTACGTGCCCTGCATGTCGCGCTCGGCCCGACGTTTGATCAGCTCGCCGACCATTCGTCTTCTACGGAAGGCGACGGCACGTTTGACTGTCCCGTAGTGCCTCCGAAGTGGAGACGCGCTTCTATGGGCGTCACTGTTATCGGCGCGTGATAAAGATTGACGGGGGATGATTTTACGGGTCGGTAAAGTCGAGCATCGAGGGTAAGTCTAGGGTTGGTTTTACCCTCCGGTGCTTGGGGGATGATGGGAGCAGCAATTTCCTTCGTCGATTGCAGAGAGCTTTCGTGCTTTGAGAGGGTAGGCTGTTCTGTGCAGAGGGAGCTTTGTTCCTTGGAGGAGCAAATTTAGTGCTGAATGATATTTTTAGTTTAGTGGGATGAAAGTTTCTTTTTTTTTAATATGTACGTTTTTTTATATAATAATTTTTTGTATAATATATACGTCATTGTAGAAAAATGATTTGTGGTTGAAAATGAAGATTTATTTGGCACAAGGGGTGCACTGCACCTCGACTTTTTTTGCAGCTTACAGGTCATTTATAGAAATATCGCGACAATAGACATTCTTCCTGCGGGGAAAATGACAAGAAAGTACGATAGAAAAAGGAAAACAGGACTGGCTTACAAATATCTAGAATTTCTCAAGCCGCCGTTTCGCGTTCATTCATTTGAAAGCCGTTTGTTCAGATGTGACGAATCTCGCTGACGAGTCTTATGGCTGCAGTCGGCACGACAGATAAGTAATTAATCGCAGAAGTGACGAAGGACAAAGGATTCAGTATGAACACTGCATCGCGCTTTTTCACGATTTAATTTTCAAGTGATTAAAATTAAGATTAAGATTTAATCTATCGAGGAATTTCGGACTATTATAGAAATTTTTAATTATATTTTCATTCCCTGACGCACTGCTGGACAATTAAACTTATTACGAATTATATAATATAAATTTTACTTTAATTTTAAATGCTAACGTGTTATTTTGCTGAAAAGTTGAATTTTTTTCTAAATATTTTTATTTGTTTATACGTCTATTTACTAAGAGAGTCTAAAAACTATTATCGAAATTAGATATCCTCTTAAGAGCATGCATAAGCAATTTGGATTAACAATGGAACAATTGTCCACTCACAAATTAAACGAATGGGAGATGACTTTAAAAAATTCATATTTACATCACCAGCAAATTTCAATTTACCCTCCAACATAAAAAAGCGGGTTGTAACTCAGAAAAGCTCATCACGATACTTGCCGAGTAAAAATTATATCCTCCACTTGAAGTGGCCCATAACGAAGAATTTGTATACATTATCATCAAAGCGCGAGGAATCCCGGCATAAACGCCCGGGAGATAAGTTAATTGGCTCTCGAGAAGCGAATTAAATAGTATCTTCCGCCAACATCCCTTAATCCATCAGGTCTCTCGGTTGCGGCAGTCTCGGCCGCCGCGGCGGCTGGAAAATTCCCAACTGCAACTGTCGTTGTGTGCAGACTCGCTCAAAGCGAGCAAACTTTATATAATATAGCCTCGTAGCAATTTGGCGGCTACTGCGTCGACACGCGCGACTTTCCCCGAATGCTCATCGCCGCGCTTTTAGTATGCCGCGAGGCATAGCGCCGGCGTTGCAGCTGCGCGTAAGGCGGCCATCGCGAAAGGAATGTTAATTATTATCAAGCCCCCTTCCTCTCCACCCACTATGTCCCCCCCACTGTCGAACGATGGCTTCTACCGCTTTGGTGCCTATAAAGGCGATGACATTATTTTCAGATGCCGCGCGGCTGCGAGGCCCCTGGATTCTTCGGTCGTTAATTTTCGAAGCGCTGATGCGATGTGTATCAATCGCCCCATGTTTCCCCGACAAGATCCATATAACGGAGGCTGTGGATTTTGATGTTTCTGTAGGCGATGTTTTTTTTTTTGGTCGCTTGAGAGGAATAGGGTACTTCGAAGAATTAATTATCCACTTTATGAATATGTACGCCTGAGCGTAATACTTTTTTAACGAGTAATATATATATTTCTTGTTTGCGATAAAAATAATTAGGAATTAATGAGATAAATAATTGAGTATGTAAAGTGAGTTATTATGTATTATATGTATATCATATAAATGAAGTAAGAATGTATTTTACAAAAATCTTGGGTGAAAAGTCACTTTAAAAATCCAGTATGATTTTTTAATACTATTTTATTAACAATTCAATCGTTTTTTATAGACTAGCCGTTATTTCAGTTCATAATTAGAGCATAATAATAAGTATAAAGTGCAATGCTAAGTACAGCAGAAAAAATTTAGTCGATAAGTACAATAAAATTTTATTTAAATAAACTTTAAATTCAATAAAAGGTCACTTATGTTCTTGTTTATTAAATGCATCGGTATGTCCAGTAGAGTATGGAAATTAGAGATCGTTAAATAAAAATTTCAATGAATTTTTTATTTAAATTCAAATACGTTTGAAACGTAAAAAGTATTCGTATTGCAAAGTTAAACAATCGCGAAACTAATATTCAATGTGATACCTACTGTGCGTTCTTGTTTCGTTGTAACAAAAGAAGTGGCGAGCTACTAAAAACTCTTCCAAACAAAATATTATTTTAAAATGTTTTTTTTACAACAAAGACGATAACAAGCTCCTGTCTCCAATTAAAAATACAAATTTTGCAAGGAATTTCTCGTAATTATCATCCGGCTAATTGCGAACAGAGACATTGCGCGAAAGATTAACGAAGACTTGAAAAGACTAATTTAGCTGTTTCTGCAGACGGTGATAAAAATGGCAAAGTATTAAAAACTATTGAAAGTCTAAATGAGACGCTTCAACGGGGTTTCCGAGAATTTTTTCCCCGGCGCAACTTTAACAAATTTGAAATAAAGTTCGAGCTAATGAATTCATAAATTTTAGAAATTAGAGAATGCCATCTTCTTAAAGTGATACTGCGAATTTCATTTAGATAGAAATGTATTTCAAACTTAAGAAAGAACGAGCCTGTCTTCTTCGCCGTAAGAAGCTCGACGTTTTACGTAGTTTCGTGAACCTTATACCGCCTATATTTTACTTTGCCGACGTCTTGTCTCTTGCCAAATTTGTCGCCTATGTCGCTCTTATTGCATGCTACTTTCTTCACGATGTTCAAAGAGATTTTCTATTTTGCGACTAGCAAATCATACTTTAACCATTTAGCTTATGAAGTTGAATCGGTGAGACTATTTTTTTTATTCATAAAGAGTAGACCGATAAAACGGCAAAATATTAAATTTATGTCATAAAATTCTTCTATGAAAAATTGTATTGACGAATATAATGTTTTAATTATAGACTAAGATAGTAATAAAATACATTTTTATATTTTATAAAACGAGTATAAAAACGACGAAAAGACAGCAACTTTTGGTGACGATTTATTAACAAATTTGGTTATCAACGAATAGAAATTCAAATTTCTTGCTAATTACATTTGGCAAACAATGATCATTTTTGAACAATTTTTGAGTATATTTTCGAACATTTCATTACATACCATTTAAAAATATTTAAAAAATAATATTACATCGATTCATACGATTATTACGAATACAATTATAATATAATTAATTGTGTAAATGTTGGCGAAGATTATTGATGCGCGTAATTGGTTAAATAAATTATTTTATAAATTAAAAATTAATGCAGCAACTAAAAATTAAAACATAAACGGGCGCGGCAACCGAAGCAACAATAACACGAGTAAATCTCTGAAAATACAAAATCTGCAATTAAAAATAGCCGTTGAGAAAATTGATAAAGTCGCAACTACAAAAACCCATCTCGGCAGACCATAAAATGTTTTCGCCGAAAATGCATATTGTATATCACCGCGAGGCCGTAATTTAGTCTGCATTCGCGCGTGCATAACTTCGGAGCTCGTTTATATTTCAATATGAATTCGTTCTCGTCCGTCATTCCGCGCCGACGAAAGGTACGAAATCCCGCGTAGGAGCTTCAAATGTACGAGTGAGTGTCGGTTTTCAGATCCCTTATTTATCTTGTCACGACTCATAAAATTCGCTAAAATTATTTCAAGTCAGATAAAGTGCGCTATCAACGTCACTCGTTAAAAAACTCCGTCCTAAATAATAGTCGCCAATTTCTTTCTCTTCCTCACAGCAACAACAAAAAATTTATAAATAACGATGCGGCGCCACAATTCTATCAAACCGTCGTTGTCTGCAAGTGAAAATAATAAGAAAACGCTGTGCAAAACGTTCGTTTAAAAAAAAATATCCCATATCTCTCGCAGTGACACATACCTCATTCGCCAAAACGGCAAGAATATTTTGCATACCCAACGGCGAATGCAAAAAAAAGCTCATTTTAACGTTGTTTACTGCATGTACCTAGTTAGCTTACCGTTTACATAGTTAATTGTTTATTAGTGCAGCCCATGCAATGCGGAGCATAAATTCGGCTACGTGCGCAGCGTCGCGTCATATCGGATGCGCGCTTGCCCGTGCGACCACGCGCGAAATAATAAATGCACGAGCCCCGGGAGACTGGCTGACTGATAGCACAACGAATTGCGCCCCGCCTGCAAAGCGGCAGCAGACGAGCATTCGACTAGTCAAAATTTTCGCGATGCGACATTACACCGGGTCACCCGGGCTGTGCACCTTCAGCTCGGCTTCTCTAAGCTCATACTGCAATTTCTGAAGCGTGAAATGCGCCCTGGACAGCTATTACGGCTAAAATTCATTTTTAACGAATTTCAATTTGGACTTTAAGTGCGTAAAAGCATGAAGCCTTTTTTTGTAGGTGGAAAAAAAAAACAGAGAAAGAAAGAGCTTTCGTCTCTCGCGTTGGCTCAAAATCGGCCGTTTATTTTATTTATTTACACGTTGAACGTATTTTTCTGATCCTTTTAACTGGTTCACGTAAATGTGGAGGTATAAGTGAGATTATGTTGTAGATGCATGGAAAATTAACTAATGTCAACTAAAATTGGGATGTTAACTGAATAAAATGTCCTTTTTTGAAATTTCTGTTGAGTTTTATTACAGATTTTATTTTCATTCCTTACACATTTGTAAATAATCCTTTTTATTTATTTCAAAAGCATTGTCTGGATAATAAATAATTCAAAGAGCTTAATTTTTGTAATTACGTTTATTTATGAATGGATTAAATTAGTGTATATATCGATTGCTTGGTTACAGAAAATAACGAAGTAGCATATTTAACAAAACATAAAAAAATTAATCGTGAAATTTTAATCTGGATTTTTCTGCTCTCTGAGGGAGAATGTCCTTCATTCTATAATTGATGGCAATTAAAGCCACCTGCAAATGTAACGAAGATTAAGCTTTTTACAGGCAATATAGTGAATGGTTATCTGTTTGGAAACATTATTTTGGAAAATTAAAAAAAAAACATCGATAAATTTGAAGCAAATAACTGAGTAAATAATCCCCGTTCATTTCGCATTTTTCGCTTTCTCCGACATAGTAAAAATAATATTATTATCTCGGGAAAAAGTGAAAAACAAGGAGCATAAAAGTCCTCTCGAAGCTGCGCCCCGCTCATCTTTGCTTGTTGAAATATTTTCCCGGCACACTCATTAAAATTCTACAAGAATACATTTTTCCTCGCAGTATTTCTCGGTCTTATCCTTTTATTTCGCTAATAGTACGCTCAAATTTCCCCGAAATTGCGCAAACTTCCTCGCGGATCCCACCATCAATTATATTGCCTCTCCCTCCCTCTCTCGCAGAGCCGATGTACGGTTTACGCGGGGCGCCTTCAAAATTCAATTATACCGGCAGCTTCGTGAAATTTTGCCTTTTGAAGCTCGCCCAGACCAATAACCGGGACAAAAACGTTCTTTTCCTCCTGGGCCGTTGGAGACTTTGGAAAGCTTGGCTCGCCAACGCGCCACGATCCGGGCTGAGCGCGCAGTCGAATTTGCCGCGCGATAAATATTAATGCACGCGCGGGAACAAGAAGAGGGGGTGGGGGTGAGGGTAGGCACGTGCCAATGAATATTCAACCGTGAAAGGAGAGAAGTTAATTTTCTTTTCTGGAGCGAGCCCGGGCCAGCTCGCCTTTAGCACGGCCGGATTTTTGTCACCGCTAGGTGATACCGCTTGCAGGCCAATTTGCAAGAACTTCCTCGGCGCCATTTTGGCCGGATTTTTCGAGGATTACTTGAGATTTCAATGAATTTCATAAGGCCTTCGCTTCAAAGAGAGCCTCGCGGCGACCTTGAATAGTTAACAAATTTATTTGCCTCCCAGCGGTATTTTCGTACCTTACCCCTTATATTTTTTTTCTTATTTCAAGTCAGGAATTTTTCCTACAGGAAGAATCTGATTATAGTGAAGTATACTTTACGTGATTTCTTTTTTTTTTTAACAAGGACATTGAGCTTGATATGCTTGGTTGTAGAAGTAATTAAATGTTTGCACAGTCATGAATGTGTACGGTAAGTCTATTAATAGCTCATTAGTTCATCTTAAATAATTACACACATTTCGAACAGTAATTAATACTGATTAGCATGCCGATTGATTTCTTCAATTTAATGCATCTCTATAATAGCACCGTTTAGTAATGCCGGTCGACGGAATATCAGCTGTGATTAAATGGTCCGTAAAGTAACTACGGGAAAGTCAAATATCATATCTAGTTTTAACTATATTAACTAAGTTAGTCACTAATGGACGTTCGAATTGAAAACCATTAAAATATTATGCTTTTTAAAATTTATAGATTATCAAAATATACATAATAATAATGAATTTTACATATCAAGCACAGTTTATGAAAAATGTCTATTTGATAAAAAGAAACCTGCGCTTAATTTAGAATGGTAAATAAACCTACAATTCTCTTATTATGTTAGTTGCATTTCTATTTATTTCCATGTTTTTACAATTATAGATGTTCCTTATAAAAAATTAATGAATTATCGCAGTATTTTTTGCCTGAATTCTAAATGTTTGAGGAAGTCTTGTAATTTTATTTTTACAAGGAAAGCTCCGCAATTTTTGAATTAGAATTTCTATTGTAAAAAGTGCAGTGTTTCGCCAACATCTTGAGGTAAAAATTGTCGTAGATTTTAAAACTATCCAGTGCTTACAGTTGACCTACAATTATCTTTTTTTGTTTATGTAATTTTTACGGGAAACTTTACCAATTATTTCGAGAAAATTTTTTCAGAGTAAAAGTCTTTTTTATACGCAGAATTTAACGAAGGAAATAAAAATATCTAAAGATACTGCTTATAAAATAGATCAATATACTTTGCGGTGTGTCTATTATTTCTAACACGTTATTAGTTTACCTAAAGTTAATTTCCCTTATATATAGTTATTGCAAACACATCGATCAAGGCATAAATATTGATTCATCGCTCGTTGCTGCAAAAAGAAAGTATAGCTTATTTCAAAGTGTTAATATAACATAATCATATATTGAGAGCTAAATGTCCGTATGACCATTTAATAAAAGCTCAACATGATTTACTGGTTCATATACGCATTGACGGTTGGATCGCTACAAGCGTCGGAGCGAGTGATTCAGTGATTGAATGCTACAGGATTCATAAAGCGATCAGAGCACAGGTGCTCCAATCTACTCTTACCAACTCTGATATCGTTAATTCTTATTCAAATTAATTTAGTAATTTTCAAGCTTATTTTTTTTTTATTTAACAAAAAAAAAGAAAATCCAACGTTAAAAGTTTTTATTTTTATGCCTGTCACGTCGAAGTAATTGGAAGGACTAAAAAATTGTACACCGGCCAATTTACATTTTCATACAGAAAAAGCCAATGATTTAGCATGAATCCGGCGCATAAATGACAGGGATAAAATACGCGTCGTGATAAAATGGCAGAGGCATTGGACTTTTTATCGACGATATAAATCAAGGACAAAATCTCGAGACATCGAAATCGCGCCAGAGAGAGACCCTCGCGTCTTTCGCTCCTTTCACGGGAGGGAAGGTTTCGTATTTCCTGAGGTCCTGGCCCGTCAGGTGGATACATGAAACGAGCGCCGCCTCCAAAAAAAGGGAAGGTGATAGGAGAAAGAGAGAGAGAGAGAGAGAGAGAAAGGGGTCGAGCACGCGGCACAAATCGATTTCGAGCTATACGTGAGCGCGGATGGAAATGTATGACGTAGGTGCGCGTTTCGCAGCGGATGCACGGGCTCGTGCGTTTCGACACATCCGGCATCGAGCGGGGAGATATCTCGCGCTGATTTCCTCCCGGCGTGTTCGGATGCGAGCCCATCGTCGTCTTTCATTCCCTTTTTTCTTTTTGCCTGGGCGCCTTTTTTTCGACGGGGCTTTAAGCGGGCCCCCGTCGGGTTCGTCGCCCGTGGGCCGAGCTTATCGTCAACCCCCGACGTCGTTCCTTCGCGTGACTCTCATCTATTTTGAATGAAAAGTCGCTCTCGGTACTCTGGATAGGCTGCTCCTCGAGATACCTCTCTACGTGTGTAATTAACTATTTTAAGATCGTGTATCTTTTAAGTAATTGCGCCCGCTTGTACCGGTAAGTGCCTCGTTGTTTTTTTTTTGGTTTATCATTTTTGCTTGTTTTTATTTTTCTCTTTGTTTCGGTAAATGACGAGGGTTTGTATATTTCAAGTGTCGAAGTATAAATTGTATCTTTATGATTCGCTACGTACTGCGGCGTAGAATTAAGAATTATGCAAACAGCTTTATTCAAATTTAAATATGTAATCTGGGGCTATCGGTTTCGTCGGTTATTTTCTCTTTATGATAAAACATTGCATTGTATTCTACCTTTAAAACGGAGCTTTGAAATACGTGGGTGAATAAACGGTCGTTTTAATTTTTAAAATGAATTATTTTAAATACATTTTATATTAATTATTGTTGCAGTCGTAATTTATTCGGCTTAATTTTATATTTACCGCGCGGATGGTAATACTTTTATTTATCTCTTTTTATAGAAAGAAGCAGAAGATGTAGTTAAATGCAGAATTTTTTTAAAATCAGCTAGACTTTTGTACATCGTGCGCGAGCCCTCCCATTGAAAACCATAAAATTTTTTTAAAGAAATATTTGTTGTGGACTCGCTCGCACAGTGAAATATATTTTGAAAGCATTTTCTCAGACTGACGACTCCAGTATTCGAACGTATAAATATAAAATTTTTTTAAAATTTCAACATTTTTCCCAGAGGACATGTTCGTAGCTGTTACTGCAAAGACCGCATGTATGCTCAGCATACGAGATCGACTTGAATCCTGTTTTTGCATTTTTTGAAAAAAAAACAACAATTTACAGAACATCTCTATGTAAATTAAAAGAAGTATAAAATTGATATTTTTTTCTGAGAGAAGGAAAAAAAAATTTAAGGCGAAAAGAATGAGACGCTGCCGCTTAGTTGACGTAGGTGTGAACAATAGACCTGCACCGACCTCGTATTCCTTGTCCCTGAAACAGAAGAACCAACCCCCTTCAGATTTTTTTTTTACTGGCGAGGGTACTATTGTTTTATAGTGACATCAGTGAAGTCCAGGAGTTAATGGCCATTAGTTACGGCTTGCTTTTTTAGAATAACACCTACGACCCTTTTCTTGTCTCGCCTTACACTACGGTAATGAAAAATATTAAGTTTTGTAAGAAAGATGTAGGAAGGTGTAGATTTAGGGGTAAAATAAAAAGCCTTTGAAAAAAAAAAATAATAATAATATTAACATTGCGTGGCGAAAAGCTGCTTAAAAACGAGTTAAAAATGTTAATAATAAAAACTGTATCGATGAAAAGGCAGATATATGCTTCGTAATTTATTCAGTTCACATTTTCTCCATGAAAATATCGAGGTGATAACGTAAATTTAAACTGCAACTGATCACTGAATCACCAGCTTATGCACAATATATTAACAGTATTAACAAATATCTAATTACAATCGAATATTTAATAGTATGATATTAATTCATGAATGCAACTGGATATAAATTTTTTAATTGTAATTACTATTATACTCTAACGATTTTTCTAAAAATAATTATCCTTTATCAAACTAAATTTTTTTCACTCTAATCATCAGGATCGCCATTCACTTTTTAAAGATTTTTAATGTGGAAGCATTTATAATTACACTAACATTATTTTAATAATTTACGATGCAAACAGAAGTTTCGAAGGCAGTGAAATAACATTGATTAAATTAGTTGCAAAATTATTTCACGCAAAAGGCTTAAAATAATATTAAACATTCTGACGATTAATTTATAAAATATTATCAGAATTTTGAGTGAAAATTAAATGTTTCGTGGTTCTTTACATTGGGCAGGTAACAAATTTGCACTGAAAATTGTTTCGCCAACATCGTTATAAATAATTTATTTGCACTTTATTATAAACAAAATTGTCTTCCAAGTATGTTTCGAAATTGCAAGTGCACAATACTCAGCTGGGGAGGATGGAGAGTGGTGAGATGGGAGCTCACTTCTGGTAGAGGAGAAACGGGAGTCCAACGTGATCTACAGCTGAATTTCCGGGAGAAGCGATAGAGCAAGCCAACGATGTGTCTTGCAATAAATAACAGCATGGCTTGTTGCGATGCTGATATTGAGTCGGTATTATAAATTCATTATTGCAGAAATGATTAAGATGAGATTTTGAAGATGTATTTCAGGGCGATCTTACCATAACTTTAAATTAATTATTTAAAGTGTTTTAAAGTAAAATAATAAAATTTATTATAAAAATTTTAATACGCTCTTAATGGTTTATTAAAGTTTATTATTAACATGCATCATTTGCAGAACAACTATTATAGAGAGTAAAAAACTCAAGCACATGGTAGAAAGCAGCCTTCTTTTTTTTATTTACTTAATAATTTGTCAATAAAAAAATAATTAAACGTGTTTGTAGATTCTACAAAAACTATCCTTTAATATACTTTAATATCGAAACAAGTAAATAAATTTTCTTTGCAATTTTTAACGTTTGTTTTGTGAAAAATATTTGGAAAATTCATATCCGAGAAAAAATTCTATGCGAGAGTTCTTTATGTATTAAATAAATTCTATCTTGTTTATTCGCAAATACTTATAACGTTACAAAATGTTTCGGATGCTTTTACTAAAAAATCTCACTGATCAACTAAAAATGAAAAAATAACATCAAAGATTTTTACCGTGAAGTTGCAGAAACGCTCGGCAAAATTTTGCTTTTGAAATATTGCCCGTGCATAAAAGCGTTTTAATTTATTCGAGCATACAAATGTTAAGTATTATAAATTATAGCATAATAAATGAACGTAAAGTAACATAATTTTTCTACCGCCAGAATTACTTTCGTATTTCTGAATTTTATGAAAATTAATGGCATTTACATTTAAAATATATGTTAAAGTGTAATCTGCTATTTGCACATTCTAAAATAAAGTGGAATTCAGAAATCGATAGCTGCATCCAATATGTTATCAGCAATGCCATCAATGGAATTAATGTTGTAATTTCAAGTGGAGCCCAAATTATATGGTTATTACTTTCGAAAATCAAAGAGCAGAATTAAGCGTATTTACGAATACATAAGATTTTAATATTTTAGTCTAGGCATGCCTATTTAGAAAAGTCAGTAATAATTGTGAATAATAACCACGTGAATTTATGGAATCTCCCGGCAAAATTAGCAATTTTTTTTCTCTAAATTTCACACCATTCATATATCGAAAAAAAACTTATCTCACGCGGAATATAATAGATTGATATTAGGATTGCAGCCGCTGAAGTGAAAGTAATTGCAAAGTAATGAAAGTGCGAGGGAAGACGAGCTGAAAGTAGTGAGAAACGCGGCTGAATGCCAAGGAGGCAGAAGAGCGGATCGTGCCGTGAGCTCCACCGACGAGATAATATTCCGAGAACATCGCGCGGCGATGGAATATCGCCGAGGTACTACACAATTTCCTCGCGCGTCGCGATACAATGTGGATAAAGGAATACGGCGATCGCAGCCGTCCTCGCTGACTGCTCGATAAATTACTCGCCGACACTTGGCGACAATAACGCCCGAGACGCCCGGGCCGCTATTTCCGATTGCAAACGCATGTAAACGATGGCTCTGATGCAGCGAACATCGGCCGAGCTGCCCTACTCTTTCCCGACGATCGATCCTCCCGACCGCTTATTTTTTTAGCCTGTTTTTTTATATCGCGCGCGCGCGTTTGGCAAAACCGACGGATCGAGTTATTTGACTTGTAAACAGTTTACATTAGATTCTATTTTTCTGCCTGGTACGCGAATGTGACGCATCGGAGGAATCTAACAAACATCTGTTCAAGGTCCCGGTGTACTGAATTTTAATGATTATTAAAGCTGCGCGGCATCTGATACAGAAATTTAGCATTTTATCGTCGGGCTCCGATCCCCGTTTTGTTATAACGGTGCGCGCGCGGCTTGAAAGGATTGTAAAACGTAAGGTGATAATGCCCTGGTATATATTGATAATTGCAATTATTCTTTTTATTAATCGAAGCGCTGATTATTCGCGCCTCGTATATATTAATTGCACGAGGAGCGCGAAACAAGAACCGGAATGTAAACAATAGCGATAGGACATTTAATGAATTATGGATTTGCTCAAAAGCAAGAACATTTGTCAGCAAGCTAATGGGCGATAATCGGCTGATAATCACATCTTGTCCTTGAAAATTTGAGAATTAAAGATTGAAAAGGTATTGTGCTAAGTGATTGAAGCTACCTATTAGCATCAGTTGCACTATACAATGGCGCGAATGATGAAAATTACTACATTAACAACAAGTAGGTCATTGTCACGTGGCAATTGAGTGATCACCTCTCCCGGCAGCGTCTTGACTCTTGTGGCGGCCAAACGAGCAGTCTCTTCATGTTCATTAACCACTTCACTTCTGTTCTTGGTACTGCCTTCACTGTAACTGTACTGTTTATTGCTGCCTGTTTTTGCGAACAATTTTTCATGTAATTCAGAGTTCATCGAACGGCACAGGTACGTCTTCACATATGAGATCATCGTCATTAGGCATTTGGTCGGATAATAACTCGATGAATCTTGATAAGGGACAGAGAGTTTGACAGCCTGGTATTTGCAGTTCCTTGAAGATCGCTGAACTGCCGTTATTGTAGAGTACCTGCAGTGGGATTATTAAGTAGTATGGCTTAGTTGACTTTGATTATTGCATTGTATACCTTGGCATAATAAATTTTACGAGCCTCGCGCAATTCGATGATTAAAGCGCTGGAATATTCCGGTATGTGCGGTACCCAGACTTTCAAAGTTTGCAGAAGTGCGACAATATTAAGCTCGTGACCGCTATACAAAAATATTTTTCGTCTGCTAGCGTATTCCTCGTCGGTTTTATTCATCATGTCTTCTGATATTTTCCGTAAGAGAGTACCTGAATAAATGAGAATTTAAGAAATGTAAAGAATATTGTTATTGCTGTTAATTTGTTTATTTATGAAATTGCAATTCAAAGCCTTGCGCATGAAGAAAAGTATTTGCTTAAATATTGTTATAGAATCGTACGAAAATTACTGTAATATTTAGAGTATTTTTGTTATTTTTATCACCATCTAATTTATAATAATTTTTAGTATTTTTCATGTGTGTTCTCTCTCTGAAATAAATTGTAGCAATTTTTGTACAAATTTGTAACAATATTTAAGCGAGTATATTTCTCCGTGCAGGCTGAAGAAATGAAAATAAAATCTTATTCTCTGTTTAATAATTTACACTTGTTACTTTATAAGCATAAGACATGTTCTTACCAGCATTAACCTTTCTCATCCAGTCTGTGAACTTTAGAAGGCTGTACTCCAAGTACGTCCCATTCAATAGGAGTCCATTGGCGAGAGTTTCGTCAACCCATTGAGGAAGTGCTTCATTTGAAGCTTTTTCTGATATCAGCCTATGGTACAGGATAAACATGTCGAAAGAGCTGGCCACTTCGTGTCTCGTTAAGATGGTCATATTTTTCATTAATTCACGATAGGGGTCGAGTAATCTTTGAAATTCCTCCGACGACTGGACTTCCGCTAATTTGCGGTCAAACCTTCGTTGAAATTCACAAGTTAATTTACAAAATGAAAAAAGTCTTTTCCATCGTCTTAGAAAAATTCTCAAATTATGAAACAGTCATAAATTTAATATAAAAATATCAAAATCTTTTGGTAAACCACATTCTCGCGAGAGAATTTTATTATTATTTCCATATTCTGAAAACTCTAAAAAGAAATTTGCAACTTTAGTATTAAAATGTTGTAATTCGAAATTTTTTACATTCAGAACTTCTCATTCAGCTTTGCATTTCCATAAAAAATTGTATGGATCTTTACCGAGGGCAGAGTTTCGGGAACAACAGAAGATCGCGCGTCTCGGGGAAGAAGGAAAATGGAATTGGTTGCCAGTCTAATGACTTGTGCCATCTCTGATGTTCCCGCGGTGGGTAGATCGCGGCAAAAAGTAACTGCAGACTCATTTTTGCTCTCGCGTATTCAGTGCTGCGCGCATATACAGCCGCAGGTTCGTAAATGGTACCCAAGAAATCTCCGTACTTTGCTCGAAGTGCCTCGCCGAGACGATAAGCCCTTTGTCTGCCTGCCTGGAAAATTTTCACATTCTGATTTAATACGTGCCCTCGCGCATAGCAATTTTGTAGCCCACTAGGGGATTGTGGAGAACCAGTTTTCATTTTTTTTTGACAGGGATGGTAGGGAGATTGCAGAGCGTTGAAAAATTAAAGCATGGATTTTTTAAAATTTAATTCTCATTGGAAAATGAGCCGCATTGCGAAGGACAAAAATGAATGTTACAGTTTTTACGAATATGTTGAGAGAGTAATAAACATATTTTATTTTATTTATTGGTGTAAGGCTAAATAATTTATAAATATATTTTAATTGTTTAAACAGTTATTTAAATACTTGTACTAAAATGAAAAAATAAGTACTTACGATAGTCAAATCGCCTCCTAATTCGTGACCAGGCTTTCGATTTCCATGTCTAAACACCTGTAGTTAAGAATATAATAATAGTGTGAATGATTACTGTATTAAACAAATCAAATATTAGTGGTTATAGTTTTCAGGCACGACTATTACACGGAGTGTCTTATTTCGATTTGTTATTTTAAGAAGGCATTCTTTCTTACCACACTGATCATTTTTAATTCGGGATAGCTAGCTATAATGCACTGACTTGTTAGCTTTAGGAAAATAAAGAATTGATAGATCTTCATTGTGGAAAAAATAAAAAATAAAAAATATTCAATGCACGAAAAATGTCTACTCTAATAAATCTGTTTTAGCCAGAACTAGTTCGTTCTGAATATAAACCAGTACTAAATGAGCATGTAACTCATACTGTCAGTTTTAATTGCAACTAAACGCTACAGATTACATTCTTATCTTCGTACAGTAACCTAAAAAATTAAAAATTGTTCGGCAAATACAACTGTCTGCTTGTTGAAATTAATGTAAACATACAAGTCGCTGAATTATTTTATTTTGTCTGCTTAATCTGATTTAATAATTGCTTTTCGGCTTCGTATGAAGGTGTTGAAGTAAACCAAAGTATTCTACAAAAAAAAGCATAATTGGTATTTGTTAAATATTTTATAATCTTTATTAGTAACATATAATATAATTTTTAATATAAATATTAGAACTATTAAACCTTCCATTAGTAAACTATTCGTTTTCAGAAATATTAAAATAAAAAAAAAAGGAATTCATCGAAATAACTTCAGGCAAACGTGTACTAATTCATATGATTTAGCAAAGTTATTCCTTTGGTATATCGGCAGATAATAAATTCCAAATAGCATCTGCTAGTTAAGAATTATGAAAATTAAACGATAACATGGGTAAAGCCTATCTACTTATTTTGAATTGTAAATGAACAATAAAACATACTTTATCGGAGATAAGATTATGTGAATCTGTTAGACAACGTCTTCGAAGAGAAAAGATCCTCATACAAACATTTTATCAAATTTCATTCGTTGCGAGCAAGAGACAGTCGAGGAACTGATAAGTAATGTTTTTTACATTTGATTCTTTTTTATTAGGTTTCCAATAGCGGCTTTTTGAACGTTGACGCAGAATCGACGGTGTGTGCAAAGAAATCGGCGCTGCTGAAGTCTGTTAATAAATGATGGGCTGGAGTCCTTTTTGGAAAAACATCGAAACAAAGGTAGAGCCAAGAGGTAGTGAATTAGACGAGTGGCTGAGGAAACTGACAGGTCGAGGTGAGCTGCGGAGATGATGGCCATAGAAGAAGTGAGCGAGGATGGAATCGTGAAAAATAAGATGGTGGACGAAGCACAGAAAATTGAGCAGGGTGGTGTGGATATGCGGATTAAAGTGTACAAGCGCAGATGGATCATGCTGGCGATTTTCATAATCTACTCGACGACCATCAATGGGCAGTGGATTGAATATTCGATAATAGCCAACATTGTCATGAGGTAAATGGGACTGCTTCCTTCGTACCAAAAATTATTGCATTAAATTTGCTTTTGAAATAGCAATTCATTTGCGTCGAAATACTCGCGTTAATTTAAAAAATCTATCATTTGGTACGTAAACCCGATGGAGAAATTGCACGCAAACAATTCGCAAAAATAAAATGTCGCTACAAAGTAGAATCGCTGATCCGTAGGTGGAAATTATAAATGTTCAAAGCAATGAAGTGCGCAGTACATTTAATCCGACAAATTGACTAAAAGTTAAATTTTGCGATTGCTATCGTACGCGCGCGCCCTGCATCGCATCGCGCGGACGGCTTCGTTTGAATTTTAACTTTTGCAGCATTCAATATTTCACGATTCGAGCGGAGAATTTTATTTAGCGCAGTTTGATAAAAAATACAAAGCAATAACTTTTTGCAGGTACTACGGGATTTCAGCGTACACCGTCGATTGCACGGCGATGTCCTACATGTTTTACTACATTCCATTCATTTTTCCGGCCATCTATTTGTTGGAGCGTGCGGGAATTCGCCACACTTTGATTTTAGGCAGCTGCTTAAGCTGCGCAGGTGCCTGGATTAAGACTCTGGCTAATGCTCCCGATAGGTTTTGGGTGGCACTTGTTGGTCAGTCACTCGTTGCTACCACTCAGGTATAGGCTTGCCTTCTAAAATTGAATTAGTAAAATACTTTACTAAAATGAGTGAAAAAATTACTTTTCCACTAATTTTTAACGAAAATTCACTAATTCAACTTTAGACAGTATGTATTATTCGTAGTGATAAAAAATACTTATAAGAAATAAGAAAAAGTTGTAAACCTAAAATTCCGGAAACTTAATTAAAAATTTCTGCGATATCTGACAATGCCAAAGAATAATATTCGATCCTATAAGCTGTGCACATCAGAATGTAGTTAATCGTTTATTGTATTTTCGGAGAAATTATATAAAACTCGTTAAAATATATCGATGTTACGAAATCAGTAAAATGTATCTCCGATCAAAATATCAACAACAAAGTATGAAAAAGAAGTTAATTTATATTGGCTATTTAATAACTTCGTAAAGATATTATTCGATTTCTTTTTTTTTTAATAATTATAAAGATCAGATTGAATAACCTTTGTTAGATTATTATGTTTCATTGCTTAAATTTTATTACGAATTTCGGTTAGTCGAAGTATTTCGGAATTTGGATTGTAATTTATTTTATAAATCTTTTTCAATTTGTATATTTCCTAATTTTAGTTTTTGATATGTTGCAACTTCGGAATTTCTATAACTGAAGTAAATTGCAATTACAATTGTATAAATCTTTTATAAAATATAAAAATTAATAAGACTTCTTTAATTGTTACTTAATTAGTTCACTATGCGATGCAACTTTGAATAAACGGTAGCTCAATTAATTATATATTATTAAATAATTATACTTACACTGATAGAAAAGATCCTTTGATCCGAAGCCAGTGTCTTTAATATAAAGCCGTGCGCATTTAATATAGCCCAAAGGCGTAGGTATTAGATGTAAAGAAACGGTGCATTAACTATTAAGCCATCCACAGGATTTTTGTCGGTAAAGACGATCGCGCATTAACTATTAAGAAATATTTCTTCAATGCTAATGCATACTTCTTTATTTCAGATACCATGACAAAATTATTTTTTAAAGCCGCGAAGACTTTGGGTTAAAGAATCTTTTCTATCAGTGTATAATTAAATAGAATAATATAATTAATCCGATTTTAATGATTCAAGAAATGGTTTAAAGACAATTCATTACAGAAACGTACCAATATAGAGAAGATTTTTTGTAATTGATTAGAAATAATTAATTTTTCTTATTATCTATAATCTGAAACTATTGTAGATATTATTATAAGAAACTGTGTTCTAAAGTATTGCTTTCGAAACGAAACTCTATTAAAACATACATACATCGGCGCCGCTGATCATTAAAAGAAAAATCTTTGTACAGGTTTTGATGCTTCCAATTCCCAGCAGAATAGCAGCCAAGTGGTTCGGCTCGACTGAACTATCGACAGCCACTTCGGTCGGTGTCTTTGGTACTCAGCTTGGCGTATCAGTTTCATTTCTGTTTCCTCCGATGCTTGTCAAGAATCACGAGAGCATAGAGAATATCGGATACGATCTCTCTTTTCTTTCCTTGGTGATCGGAATCTGTACCACTGTTACCGTCTTGCTAATTGGACTGTGTAAGTAAACTTTCTTATTCTCATTCTTTTTACTATACCTTTCATTCTTTCTTTTTTGCAATTATAAATAATTGAAAAGATTACTTTTTAAATCGAGATTTAGCTTTATTATCTTCTGGTTTTTTTTAATTCGTAATGTCTCGATAATGTTTTGTACGTTTGTCAATGTTTACAAAAGGGATTTATTGTATCGAGGTATTTTTCAGAATTTCAACAATAATTAATTTAAAACGATCCTTTTTTTTATTATTTATTATCTGTTCTTTATTGAAAACGCGTTATACTGGGTTCAATAACAGTATTTTTTGCATTTTATAGCTGACAATAAACACGCTTTAAAATTTTATCTCTATACGCGTATACGCGCACATCGCGACAAATTCGTTAGGCTGACGAGAAACAATAGACCAACGTGAAAGCTTCTACACGTTGATATACATTTCAGTCTTTCAGGAAGAACCGGAACTGCCACCGAGCGAGACGCGGGCTCTCCAAAAGGCGAAGCGAAGCGAAAATGAGGGGGAGGGCTTCTTACCGCCAGTGAAGCGGCTCTTTTGCAATCAAAGTTTTTTGATTCTCTGCAATTCCTACGGACTGAGCATCGGGGTTTTAAACGCCGTATCTACGCTTCTTAATCAAATGTTTTTGGTCCACTTTGAGGTGAGCGCGAGAAACGCTATTCGCTGGATTGGAACTTGATTAATTTTTTTTCTCGACAAGTAACCCTGAATTGAAAGTCCGATTAGCTCGTTTTAATTCCAATCGCAGCTACTTCAAAGGTTTAATTATTAAAATACACAGTTCGATTCGGTTTGGGTAACTAGAATAGCTCCGAAAGTACATTCATTCAACTTCTTTATTTTTTTTTCATTTAGAATGGAGAAGAGGATGCCGGGAGAATCGGACTACTTATTGCAGTTACAGGAATGGTCGGATCTGTGGTATTTGGTATTATACTTGACAAGACTCACAAATTTAAGTAAGTAATCATTAATTTTTTTTGTGAAACTTATTCTTGCTTTTAATTTATTAAATCAGGAAAAATAAATGAATAATTTTGTTTTAATTTTTATAGAGAAACTGCCGTAATGGTATATTTTTTTACACTCTGCGGTCAATTACTTTTTGCGCTTGCCATGCTGCTGGAAATGAAATGGATGGTTTACTTTACATCTGTATTCCTGGGGTAAATATTTCGAATTAATATTATTTTCATGTGGACAATTATTTTGTAATAAAAATTTCGAATTGATTTTTCATCATCCGTTTTTAACTTTCGATAAATAAAATCAAGACCTACGGTATCCTTATTAGAAATTTAAATAATTTAACATTTTCTACATTTAAACTTATTTTCTTTAATATTGTTGAAGGCGAAGTTTTTGTTCTATTATTGAAAATTTACTTATTGCTTATTTGTCGCTAAAAATATATCTCCTGGTGTTATTAAAAATCGCTACATTATTTTCATTAGAGAGAGCAATCTCATTTAAATTTTCACTCAAAATCTTATGAAATTAAATTTAGTAATAACAACTTAATTAAATTTAATTGAAAAGTTCATTAAATAATAGTTTAACTTTCAAGTTTCTCGAGGCCATTATTTAATTACAGAATAAGTAACATCTATAAATAATATTTATTATACTCAGTTAATCTCCCTAATCTGACTTATTCATGAAACGAAATATCCATCTTTTTAATAATTAAAAAAAAGCAGTATATAACTTAAAAAAATTCGTCTTTTATTTATTTCAAAATACCCGTGTGAACAAAATTTATAACAGGTTTATAAAATATTTATAATGAATTTATAACAATTTTATAAAATATATATATTGAAATATCTTGTACATTGTTTTCAACAAAAATACAATTTATTAAATCATTTTTTTTCATAAATATTAGGCTGCAGGCATTGACGTACAAAACTGTTTTGGCGATTGATTTTAATGGCAGTGCATAATAAAACAACGTTGAAAACAATGTACAAGACATTTATTGCACATACTTTATAAAACTTTTATAAAATATTTCTAAGTTCAATTCATTACAAATACTTCATAAAATACTTTATATTTTATAGTACAATAATAGTTTCGTATTATGTCATCGAGACTGTACAAATAAGCAATAAATATTTGCAAAATAGTGTATTTACTAAACTGACCCGGAAATCGAAATACATTTTCAGCTTTTTCATGTCGGGCTACTTGGCCCTGGGCTACGAGCTATCGATCGAATACACATACCCCGAGTCCGAGACCTTAACCTCCGGGATTCTCAACATCGCCAACAATGTCTACGGCATAGTCCTGGTATTGCTGTTCTCGCGGATGTTGGAGCACTATGGGGATGTGCCCGTCCACGCGGGCCTCTGCCTCGCGTTGTTACTTGGCACTGTGCTCACCTGCCTGACTAAGGACGAGCAGAGGCGACAGGACGCCCGCAGGAGCGCCGCCGTCGTTTACACTGCCGTCCCTCGGGTTGACGACGACAAAGCCAACGTCGATGTTCAGCTTTAAATAACATTTCATCTGGACGATTATGCGGTATGTGTATTTTCCTGCCCGTTGGGCGATTGATTGCTTATCGATAATCAATTGACCAATTAATTACTAATTCGCGATTGATTTTGGCGGAATAATGCGCGGCACGATTTTTCAGTTCAGCTTGATGATGCTTCGTAAACTGGCCCAGTTCAAGGAGGATGAGTCCTGTAATTTGGGATGCCCGGTACAATCGGCAAGTGGGATTTGTATAAGGAATTAAGAACGTTTTGAATGAGCAGGAGCTAATTATCAATAAATAATTACAGATTTCTAATTGTGATGTTTGCTTTATCGCGTTCAGCTAGAATATGTGAATGATTTTTCGTTCGAATGGGCTAGAATACAATAGTAGTTATAAAGAAAAAAAAAAGTAATGAAAGGTATAGTTATCCGCTGCATCAGGCGGATACAACGGGTTCAATTAAAGAAACTCCTGATCCGTGCCCCAAGGAATTGATAAGGCGTGAAAGCTCTTTAGATTTAATCTTCACACTAGCTTTCGTCATATATATACGCCTATAAAAGCTTGAGAATTAAAGCTTATTTCCTTTCAGTATTTCGTCTTTTTTGCCAGTTCTCCTTCTTCTCTTTGTCTCTTCTTCACGTTAAATCTCACTTCAACTTTGTTCTCGCTGCTCCCTTTTTTAGAAGAAATATCTTCACAGGAAAGCAGAAGTGCTCAGACTTGTATCGCTAATAATCCTCTCATTGAAAGTCCTCGAACTTTATAACGGGTTTCTTGCTCACTTTTTTTACCCCGACTCCCTTTTCGGTCCGATGCCACTTAAAAAGTCCGATCTGCGGCGATTGACGATCATCTTAAGTCCCACATTTTCGTCTGCTCCTTCTACTTCTCCTCCTCCGACTTATTTCGCTCTTAACGCCGTTTTCAGACCAAGGGTAATAGTGAGAGGATTAAAGAGCTAAACCTTTGAAATTTTTTTTTTATTGGGAAACGGGGTCAAGTATATTTCAGCTACTTTTGTTCTATTTGTTTGCTTTAAAAGAGCGCCAGTATTAATTGTCTAAGTCACTGTTCGTCACTGACTAATTTTGAGCATTTAAGAGTTAAATTTAATTAATGAGGGAGATCAGAGTTAAGAAGGGCTTCAAGAGAAAATGTAGGTACTCTACGATTTAATCTGCTGCGATTAGTTGAATATTACGTAGAAAAAGGATTTTTTTATCTTTTTGCAATTTCTTTAGAATGAAAGAACTGCGATATTTTTAATCCTGCACTTTTCTTTGGTACGTCAATGCTTTTTTTTTGTAAATATTTTGGAATTTCAAACAAATGTAGTTATAAAATCGAAGAGCTTTTTACTGTACTTTCAGAACAATGCATTTAATTAAATATGAAAATGTCAAAAGATATCTGTATGAAAATAATAAAAATGAACAAAAAGCCAGAACTTAATTATAAGTTAATTACATACCAGAGCCGCTTTATCTACGAGGTGGCACGCTCGAAATATCAGCGGCATGTCTGAATCCACGGAAGAGCGTAGAAATCACGGCGACGGTGGTGGCGACGACTTGCCTTTCTGGAAGTCTCACCATCCATAAGTCATATTTATGCGGTACTGTGGCTGACACTATCATTCACCCCTTGCATGCGCTATTGCTGCCGACCATTTGCTCTCATTTTCGGAACGCTATAAAATTTATAAAATTTTCAAAGGGTAATTTATGAATTCATTAAAATAAAACTATAGAACAAATTTTCCATTTTTTCAGTACTGAAGTTTTTCTCTTTCACTTAAGTCGGTTTATACTTTTTTATTTAACTATCACGACACGATATTTGCGCTAATTCTTTTATTAGGATTAACGAGGCAATTTATGACGAATTTGTCGATCCCTCACAATAACAATTAAACACGATTAAAAATTAATAAATTTGGTACATCGTTGATCATTCATATTCTACCTTTTTAATTAATTAGCGAACATTTGGGTCATCCATCAAAAATAATAACTCGTTTTATCTTGACAATCTGCACAATCGCTCATGGGTGTAACTATATATTTGTTTGTAAATTAGTTCAATCATTTAATTAACTGTATTTGCAAATTTAATAGAAGTGAAAAATATAATTTTATTTGTACAGTTATAAACAAATATTTTTATTTATTGAAATCTACCTCACTGTCAATTTACCAATAGAAGATAATCTACTAAATAGAAATAGAAAGCTCTCTTTATTGATATACATCAAGGTAAATTTACGAAATTAAAAAAAATAAAATTGCACCGTTCTAAAAACGCTGAATAAACGTCGGTTTGAAACCTTGCGAACTGTGTCATTTTTAAAATAAATATTAAACGAAAATTCATCCTAGTACCTTCCAGTAGCGTACGTGATTTCCTCTTCGATGGATTTTGCCTCATCGTTAAATTGTGCAAAAGTAGAAGAAGTGGAAAGAATTTTGGTCGGTACAGACTTGAAAGTTCCGCGGGTAAATGCCTCTGAAGGAGGATATTTATGCAAATCGGTCGCTCGCGTGAAAGATATCGGATGAAGAGGGAATGGCGAGGGGGGGGGGAGGAAGGGGGTTAAAGGGGCGCACCGCGCGCTCGAAATAAAAGTGCGCCAGATAAACAGGGTGGGGGCCGTGGATCCGGTAGGCGAAAGCCAAATGCGAGAATAAAAGCCGTTAACTCTGATGAATGGGGCCTCGATTCACTGCTTGCCGATGCTTCTCTCATTTAAGCTCTTTTTTCAGCACTTTTTCTCCTTTGGGATTTTACCGCCCCCTCTTTCTCTCGTAGCCCAGCCCGAAGGGATTTTTCTTAGTCAAATTTTTCGAGATTTTAACGAGCCTCTATATCTTATTCACAATATAAAAAGAATCCGCCTACCATCAAGTGGAATATTTTGTTCGGCGGTTAGGCGATATTTGATTAATTTATAGGACGTTTCGATCGCAAGCTCATTTTAAATGATGTGGTGTTGTGGCGTCATAACGCTGCCATTCTCGCATAAATTTGTAATAAACAATTCGTAAGCTGCAAATATTTTATGCAAAATTTTCATTCATGATTTATGTAAATGTATCAATGCACACTCAATCTATTGCATGCATAAATTGAAGCATTTTTTTTGCTAAAATTAAAGTGAAGCTTTTTGTAAAATTAAGTAGAGGGATCGGATTGAAAGTATCGAATATTTTGACAGAAAAATCTCTTTAATTTTTACCTGAAATTTGCATTATTTGTAAAGCTTCGAATTTTTTGCAAAAAGCTCTGCCAATTTATAGGATTTTTTACGAAGCTTTTTTTGTATAATTAGTAATTCATACGTCGGTGCATATATAATTGATAATGCATACTATTATATTTGCAGGGTAATCGATGCCATGAAATTATAAGCTACTTCTCGCCATGAATTTCGTCGATTGCGACGAAAAAGGAGAACCTTAGAGTCTATATTTAATATTCGATTAAATTTTGCATTTAAGAAAAACTCTTTTATCACGATCCCCAGTCTGAATGTCGCTTTCACGAATTGCAGTGTACCTTCGGATTTAAACGCGCGCGAAAAGTTAAAGCTCGACCAAGAGGTTCGTAAAAATCATCAAAGGAAGTGTGCTTTTTCTTCTGCGCCGAGCGGGTGGATTCAATCTCCGTTGAAATCATGGGCGTCGCGTCGGTGAGGCCCGCCTCTCGATCCCCTTAAGATTGAGCACGTGGCGTATCAACGATTCGTCGCGAGTAAGCTTTTACGTAAAGAAGATGAGAGCTCGCGAGAGTCGCGGCGCGCTGCCACTTTAGGATCCAGTAACGTATTTCCCTGGAGGGCTCGCGAGTCTCGCGGACCCTCGCGAAAAACTTGAGCCCCGACGGTGGCGTGGTTTCATCCGAAAAATGCTTGATAGATGACGTTTTCGCCGGAGCAATATCTATATATTGTAGATTATTTAAAAATGCGATTTGCTCTTTATGAAGATGTGACGTAAACAAATTTTCGTAGTTCAAGAATAAATGGCTGCTTGGCTTTCCAAAATCTGGTGAGTATTTTAGTGATTTCTTAATTTTAGATTTCCGGTTGTTGAAAATGTGCAACTGATTCAATATTTCTGCAAATAGAATTCATATATTCAAACAATATTGAAATCAATTATTCTTATATATATATTTATCTCGCATGTTTTTGGATCATTGTTGACTTAATAATTCAATGTTGTGATAAATTAACATAGTAATTAAACAATTTGAGAATACTTTCGAAAATTAAGTTAAACATTTCCATTTAAACACTATTATTTAGGTACAGTCGAGTATATAATATTAAATATTGCAATCTATCATTCACGAGAGGAAAATAATCTCGAATATTCTTGATGGATGGATGAATATTAATTAACTTATTTATATTTTTGTATTCAACCGCTGTTAGCGTATAAGTGTTATCTTCCTTCGAAAAACAGCACTTTTCTTCTTCGCGGTAAATCCGGCGATCTCAAGAAAGTGCTTTTCTTCGTGGAAATCTTGTAGAGCTCGATCTTTTTCTTCGCAGCAATCTCGCGAAATGTGATTGTTTTCGTGGGAATCCGTTGAATGAGCTTTTTTCGTTGCTACCATGTGAAATACAGACTGATAGCATTTGCTCGTAAAAATTATAACTAAGCTCGCCATAAAAATTTCACGAAAAAAATGCAATTGAGGGATGGATGGATTGCAAGCGCTAGAATTTTATAAGGGAAAGTCGTTGTAAATTTTACTGTAATCTTGGACCTTTGGTGAATCTCTGAATTTGTTACAAGGAAAGCTCTGTAGTTTTTACTTCGCCATAATTTTTATAGGTAACTTCATTGTGATTTTTGCCGGGAAATTCGTGTAATTTTCAGAAAATCTTTTTTTTTTTAAATTACATTTTAATTAACATCAAGTAAGATTTACAGCGATTTTCTCATAAAAAATTGCAGTGCTAGCAAACAGTTCCTCAATTGAAACGAGCCTTTCGATGAGGTTCGACAGTTTCTGAAGTAAACCCTCGTCAATAAGTCTAAACATCGTTTAAAAAACAGCAAAATCAATTGTTCGTCAAAGAGTTCGACTAAAAAATTCTCAAACAGTCAATTCCATTTAACTCAGTCGAATCTCTTGATTCTGTGCAGCTCCGTACTGTTTTGATCATCCCAGTGAGTTTGGCGCGCTTACACTGCAGCCAAAGCCCGGATACGTAGAAAAGTATTAATAGGAGTTCGCCCGACACCCGAGGACTTGGTTTTCATTCAAGCCGGCCTAAAAAGTTGAGTGCAGGGGAGCAGCTTGCGGTCCGGCCGCGCAACTTTTTACTGTCCTCCCCCAAGCCCTTAATGGAACGGCGAGCGCAAAAAGCTCCGCCACCCGCGCCGAAGGTGCAGCTCAAACAGCGGCGCACGTGCGCCCGAGAGAAAGGCGGAGAAAATAGTCCGTGAGGGCGCCTACGGCAACCCGGGGGCCGAATGAGATGCCTGCGCGCGGGAGCTTCATACACCTTAATGGGGAGTTTATGTCGGGTGCGCCGTGCCTCCGCCGTCGTCGCGAACCTCGTAGCACAATGTAGTAAATTGCGCCCTGCGGGTCCCGCGACGACAACAGCGCAACGATGAAAAATCGCCCGACTTGCCGTCAGCGAGTTTCTTAAAGCAATTACCCGTTCATTGTCGCGGGGGTGGGGGCAAGAGGAAAACAGTACCTCCACTGCGCCTGGCCCCTTCCAGTATATATATATATATACATATACACACACGCGTATACCAAGTGCACCTCGTGCGTAATTCAGCGAGCATCGAGAATTTCACGCACGAGCCTACGTGGCGGTTCCGCCGGAGGTTCGTAATCCGAGCGGTCGTTGAGAAAGGAGCCTGAAAAAAAAGTCCCGTGCCGCGGAGGTACCCGGTCAAGTTGAGAGAACTTCAGACCTCGCGGCAGCGACGGCGGCTGCGTAAACTGGGCGCAAGTACTCGAGCGTTCACGGGGCGCTGAGTTATGCCCTCGTAAATTCAACGGCATCTCGTTACGGCCGCGCGCAGCGCGATCTTGAAATTATGCGAAATTAAAATTCCATAAAAATATTTTTATTTTTTTCGTGCGGACCTGCGCGCGCGCGTACCCTCGCCCCTTTTTCCCACCCCCTTTTTGCATCGCGAAGCTCAGCAGGGAAGAGTGCGCGCGGAGGAGGTGCATAACGGCGGTGACGATTTCAAGAGGCTCGCAGTTTCGCAATTAATATAACGAGCTTCGTGGACGCCGAGTAATCGTGTGTCGACTAGGACGTCGTTGCTTCTCCCACCCCCGCCTTCTTTCGTCGTCGAGCACATTTTCGCGTTGTTGGCTTCGCGAGATATTCGCCATCGCGGCCGACCCCCTGGAAGCTGAACAGTTGCAGTGTTATTCGGCAAATGATCTCCCGTCGCGGCTGGAATTACTGTGCGGCGATATTTCGCGCCTTTAATGAGTCTTGGGAACACCGGAGACTTGGCGAGTGGATATACATATACAAATGGCTTTAATAGCGCGAACCATTAAAACCGCTCGGGCGACCTTTAATTCTCACTCTCGTTTTCTTGGAGACTTTGCGTACGGCAAAGCTCGACTCTATGGCTTTCAGCGATCCAATCTATTTACTTGTATCATTAGCTGTCATTTACACTTGCTGTAGCGTTTAGAGCGGGAGTCGCCGTTTTTGCTGGAAACTAAATCGTTGGAGGTGGGATGTCTTTTAATAAATAATTATTTTACAAAGTTGGCCATGACGCAGAGTCATCGTTTTTGTTCAAAATGACACGTGGCTTCTTTAAAATTTTAACGATGTTTTAGCGTTTAATTAGCAGCTTTCGTGCAACTTTATAGGGTGTTTTACTTTCAGCGCAGCGGTCTATGATAATAACGTAATAAATTAGCTTAAAAAATGTGTCCGATTTTTATTTACATTTATAGTAGAAAAAATTTTAGTTAAAAAAAATTAAATTGCTGACTTAAATTGAGTGTTAATTATGTATGAAAGATTTATTTTATAAATAGTAGCCGCGTAATTTTGAGCATACACAATGAACTAGCACTGCGTTTTCTTCTATTTAAATTTTACTACCTTCCACTGAAAGTCGTTAAAAAATGAAATACAAGTGAGAAATGTTTATAATTAGTTTTTCTAAGTGGTGTACGCTGGATTCAAAATTTAGGCCGAGCATATTGTGTTCGCCCTGCTTAATTAAATTATACATATACATTATACTCATTAGCAGATTCAGTAATTATATTCTCTCTCGCCATCAAATTTATTGAAATAGCTAAACAAACAGCATCGCAATAAATCATCAAGGTAATTTATTTTGAGCCTACATCAGCAAAAAATTTAAATTCAATTTTTTTAAATCCCCTTTTATCTACATCCAAATCTCGCCGCAGCATTGACTTTTCAACGAATACAAGATAAAAAGGGGCACGTTTTAACGAGCTTCTTCCTACACACATACTACAAATTACTGAAACTGCGTTTCGAAACGCCACTTTTTTTTTCAGTCACACGCTTCAGAAACTCTCGACCGCAACTTCGAGGGCGCGCACGCGACCTTTTTCATTCTCCTCGTTTGACGTACGGCGATAGTTTTGCACGCAATATGAACAGTTTGTTGCATTCCAGCTAACGCGGGCGCGTGCGAAAATAAAAATGACAGCGCGCGGACGGCCGGCGAAAAAAAAAGGGTCAAAAGTCGGGAAGGCGAAATCGTACGTTCGCACCACTGAGCATCGCTCGCTGGTATGAATACCGGCGTAGTGATGTGTGTACCATCGATCAATGCCTCGTGATCCCGGGACCCTCCCCGCCCCCACCCGGCATTCGGCCGCAAGCAGCGACCGCGCGCATTCGCATGCAGCGGGCTGTGAGATTGTGCAGCGTACTTTTTGATGGCGCTTTGAATAAATGCCGCGCGCTCGGAATGCGCCGCTGGTGAAATAAAGAAAGTGCAGTCGGGAAAATGCAGTAAGGAAGAAGAAGCGGAACATTTCGCGAGCGAACGAGGTTCTTCTGACGAGAAGGTCTTGGGCTGCGTTTTTTTTTCTTTTTTTTTGTTCATTGATAGCAGAGTTGCTGTTTTTTCGCGTACCGTGCCGCGATAATAGATAGAAGGGTATGCAAGCAGCAGTCATTTGCATAATAATTAAGTTACGTCGGCATAAGCAGCGTTTTCGGGTTGAACTACTTTTATAGCGGGTTTTTGAAAGAGCTTCAATTTCATAAAAATGTTTGAATGTGTGTGCAGCTTTTTGTTAGAAATGTTTGACTGGCTAAATAAATAGAAGTGATTTATAGTACTTTTTGGAGGGAAAATAACGTTAGGTATACGTATTTGCACGAAGGCAAGGCATTTTGTTTGCTTTTTAGATTATTTATTTACTACAAAAAAATTAAATGTTTTGTTCGTGATTGAAATTAAAGTATTGTCTGTCATTCAAATATCAAGAACATACTGACTGAATTGGATAATAATAACTATAGTTTATGATTTTATTGATTATTATATACGTGGTATTGTTTTACTAAAGATAATATTTAGCAATTAGAACAATATCACTCTGATTATTATTGTTAAATAAAGAATTAAGTCAGTAATTGATATTTTTGAACATTTAACGTCAATAGCTTTTGAACTCGTCGATACAATAAATAATACAAAAAATGTGTCAGTTTAATGAGAAGTTTCATGCTGAATGAGGAATATTTCAATTCCTAAATTACTGTTTGACCTTATACGAATAGCTTTACATAAGGTTGAAAAGTGAGCACTCCCCTTTGACACAGAATCTATTCGGGGTACATTTTGGCCACTAGTTTTTTGCGTATTGCACGTAATGTTGCGTACTTTTCATTCACTACCATTAGAGTAGAATTGCCTACAGAGATTTAATGAATTGTATATTGTTTTTAAACAATTCAATATCAAATAAATAAATCAACTAAAATTGTATGCATTAATTTAATAATTTCCTTTAAACCCGTAAAAAAATAGAATATTTTAATAATATTTCGCAGGTGGAATCAAAATAATATTTTTATCAACTTTCAATAAACAAGCGAATGGAATAAGTTACTTTAAAATCTACAAAGAGGAAAAGCTAGAGAGACATAGAAAGCATTATCAAGTATTGCCGTCACTCGATGTATAATCATAATTAAATGGGATCTTCAAATTGCACTCGATTTAAAGCCGCGCAGGGGGGTCGTTTTGGATGTATCGAATCTGCGGCTAACGGCAATCCCCTAACGGAAATGTCAAATCTAAGCAGGAAAAGGCCCGCAAAGCGCCTGTTTGCTTTTGGCTGAACGCATCGTGCACGTTGAAAATGGCAGTAGAAATGACTGTTTCCGATTATATCCGAATGTCGTGGGTAATAATTACGAAGGTTTGAATTTTTAAAGCACGTCGTCTTTCTCGTGGGCTTTAAAGTTTTTATGCCCGCCATTCTCAGCGCTGAAACTTTAAAATTTTCAGTATTTCAACGTTTCCTGTGAAAATATAAAAAGCAAAAAGTGTGTAATATATGCGTATTTCGAGAAATTCGCTTTTGAAAGCCTCATATTCAAACTACAATTTTACATACAAAGTTCACGATTTATCTATTATTTTTATTTTACAGTTGCTGCTGGTTTTTGAATGATTCAGTCATTAAACTATTTACTGCAAGTAAGACATGTGAATTCTAAGGAAAATAAAATGTACATAAATTTTTGTTGTGTATTCATCGAAAACAGTAAAATTAATGAAGGCTCAGCTGTTTTGGGATCGTTTTATTACTCCACTTGCGTTAATCAAGTCGAGGGTTAAGAGAAAAAGTTGATATCACCGGAAATACAATGTACATTTTAACTAGGGTCGCTACATGGCGATCGCTAGGGGATATAAAGATGCAATTTTAATGGAACAGGCCAAAAATGCTATTGGCACCTTTTGGCATGATGACCAAGATTCAGTTAAATTTTCAGCTCAGTCGGTTAAAATACAAAGATATTCATGGAACAAAATCGGATCTTATTTTTGCCCTAGTAAAATATAAGGCACTAAAAAAAGCAGTGTAATACTTACTTTTTGCGATATTTTGGTAGCTTGGAGTACATTATAAATTCGACAAACTAAATAACGTAATTTTAAATCTTGAAACTACTTACATTAACACAATTTCATCGCTAACGCCAAAATTAAGAAAAAATGAATGATATTTTATAAGTAGAAGTACCTTTAAATCGTAATTACAATTAATTAATTAATTAATTAATTGATTTGAAAATACGCCAGTAATTGGTCTGTGCGTTAGAAAAAAAAATCTTATCGGTAGGGGACGGCTATAGCCTTAGCTATCTCACCTATAAACGTGACGGTGACAGAAAAGTAGAACGTAAGCGGAATTCGAAGGTGCAGTAGAAGGCCGTTCGAAGAGGGAGGAATGAGGGTCAGAAAGGCTTTAGCTCGATAACAAAGTGCTGCAACTAATTCCGGTGCAACTGATTCCGAAGAATATTGGAAGGAATTTAAAAAAATCGCCACGATTTCGTCTCAAGACGCCGGTGCTTTTTCTCCCCCTCTCCCCCCACGGTGGCAAGCTATTCACCTATTATCGGCTCTTTCATTAAAACCTACAGTCATTTATCTCGGCCTCCTTGATTCTCCCAACGTTTACAATCGCGTCCCCGCTTTTTCTCCTTCCTTATCGGAACAATCTCGCAGCGCATTCGGATTCAATTAACTTCTTTTTTTTTCACGAATTGATTTCGGAGAAGATTTAAAAGAAGTGAAGTTTAAGTCGAACTTTTAAAATGAATAAAACTGATTGAAAATCTTTCGGGGCATATTAAAAACGTTTTGCTTGTTCCAGAGTTAGGATAAGTGTAAATAAAATCTTCTTGGTCGTTGCGATGTCACGATGAAGAATAATATTTTTAGAAAATAATTGTAAGTTTACCATCGCTTTTAAAGTTTTTCATAGACATACATTCCGAGGAAGATGAGGATAAACGGAGATTACTCTTTTTTCCGCATCAGAATAGCTAAATTCGATAATCTAAGAATAGTAATCCCTTGAATAGAAATTAATTATTCATTTTCTCTGTGCAAAGAATTAATTTGCATTTTTGAATCTTCTTGCCATGTCAAGTTAGACGAAATATCGTGTAATATAAAGCGAATAGGGTTTCATAAACGTATTAGAACGAAAACACGGGCCTCGCAAAAGAAGCTTAGAAGCAGCAGAATTTCGCTGCGCGAACAAAGGAGTTTCATAATTTTCACGGCTTCCTAAGCCAAGCTGGCTGTCAAAGGGAAATGACTATTCGGCATCGTAGGGCACGTGCACCCATTGAATTTTTTAGACGTTTTCTTTAAAACAAACTCAGCGGTTGGCTCACAAGCCCAAAGTAGCCATACGAAAGTCAAATCAAGGCCCAAGTTAAACTTGAATAACTCCGGTGCTTTTAAATTGCTCCTTTAACTTTGACACTTAAACGCAATTAATTAATTACGGAGTAATGTTCCATTTACCGGTGAGCGTGTATTCTCTCTTAAAAAAACGATAGCGGGATATCGTGGAGCGTTTAAAGGAATTATTTCATTGGTTAAACGGATAAATTGCCAACAGTTATAAAAGTTTTATTTGCGCACTCAATAATTCAATTAGAATAATCAACGAAGTTTAAGCTTCATTAATTTGGCTAATAGATTAATCAAATTATATCATTTGGATTTAAAATTTTCTAATTATTTTGAAGATTTATTTTTAAATAAGTAAACTAATCAATGCCACTCTGATTAATCGTTTGACCCGGAAAGCTTAAACGCGCGGTAAATTTGGACGTTTTCGTTAATAATATTTTTATTTTCACCAGTGTGTTCGCCGTTAAAGATTTCGCGGGCAAAAGTAACAGCGGACCAAGTGGGCGATATAAAAACTGCAATTGCAGTTCGAGTTTGCAAAGCGAGAGGAAGGACAACAGTGGTATTCACGGATGGTCGGATGAGAGATTTCGAGCGGCGCCAAGGGTCCGGTCGTTAATTCGCTTTCCACATCACGCAAATTGGCTGTCTCCGAGATGAATAATTTCCTCCCAGCAGCTAACTGAATTTAGACAAACGAGAATATCGCGCCGAACGCAGCCTCTCACTCTTCACCACCACGCCATCCCCATGCCATTCGCTCTCTCTCTCTTTCTCTCTCTCTTCATCTCTTTGCTTTTCGCCCTGTAGCTACAGAAACGAGCTAATCGACGTATATTTCAGAATACTGTCACTAGTATTGATGTAATGTACCGTTAAGTGGGTTGCTTTACGACGCTAGAAAAGATCTAAATAGAAGAGAATGGTAGATTTATTCGATCGAATCCTCGGAGGTACTGTGAGAGCAGTGAAAACAGTTTACGCGTAAAAAAAAGATCGATTTCAGTGATTAAATAAATATATATATATATAAAAAAAGAAAAAGCAAATGCAACTTATTATTGTCTTATGTAATGACCGGAAGAATGAACAGCGCTGTAATCGAAAATGTATGTTCACGTATTAATGCAGAGGCACATTTAAAAAATGTACATTTTTTATTACTGGAAAACAAAAGTCGAGCTTCTTTGTTTTGAACATGGAAAACCGACGAATTGTATATGATGGCAGGAACAATCGTTATCATAGTCAAATAAACATTCATCTTCGAATCTTTCGGCTATTCGCGTGCATTCTTCTTCTACCTATGCGAAAGCAATTTCCTTTTTTAAAATTATTTTATATTTCATTTCAATAATTTTGTAGCAGAGCTTTGAGCAGTTTTACAATTTGAACTTTACAAACTTCCAGTGCTTCGAAAACTGAGAATCATACGAGGACTACTAAGTATGAATACACGAAAGCTTCTAGGATTAAAGATCGGTTAGCTTATTTGAAAAAGACAAAAGTTTTACAGCAGAAAAATCGACCATCATTGTAATGTCTAATCAAAACTGTTCTATTCATTATTCGCCTCTTTTTTTTTCAAATCAAATTATATCTGCTCTACAGAATTTTATAGCAAAACCCAATAACGCTTATATTCATCTCGAACTTTGAGAACTTTCAGTGCTTCAAAATCTGAGCTTCAACTAAGAATCTCAAACGCAGCGACGAAAACCCCTAGGAGGAATTTTGCTCCAAACCGTTTGAACATTTCGCGCAAACGCAATGTTTCAAACCATTTCACCCACAGGATGGAAAATCGGATATTCTGGCCAGCGCACTAAGAAAAAAAAAATTAGCGCAACCCCAATAAAAACACATTCGATTGAGCGCAGCCAAAAGAAACTCCCCGGGACAAAATGAACGCGAGCTTTCGTAAATATTCCCCGCCGGCAGCGCATTTTAGGCAGCCCGGGATTTCGGCGAGCCGACGCTATATATCCGCGCTCGTCAGACTCTTCGCTTCGACGGCCATTCATCACGGTCTGATTCGCCGGCGCGCCGCGGGATGTGCGGCGGTAAAAGTAAAACAGCAGACGGCGAGCGCGCGAGAGTCAGGCAGCGGAAGCTCGTCGCAGGAAGAAAGGCACGTAAATAGTTGCCGGGGCTCGAGGTTAGCGAGAGGGCTTTAAGAAGGATGGGGGTGGGCTCCTCTAAGTTGGCCGCGCGCTCGCCCGGCGGAATTGAGCCACTTCTTTCGTGAACAATGCACGCTACGTGACTGCAACTTCGGCCATATCTCGCGGCGGAGCGAGGATCAGCGAGAGGAAATGGAAAGCGAGCCTGGCTCTCGCGCCGCTCATAAATCGCGTCGGCGGAAATCGACGTTCTCGCAGCTAGCGAGCCCGCGAGCGGGTGAAGGGGGTGGAAAAAAAACAAAAGAGGCTCGGCACGCAAATGCGTCGCGCACCCTCCAATTTTTTTATCTCGCGGAACGGCGCCAACTCTTTCTGTTTTTTTTATTTCTTCGCTAACGAATCGAGAGGGGTAGGTATTTTGTCGGCGAGGGAGTTTTTTTTTTTTTGGCAATTGCCGGATGCTGGTTGTTTTCGCGGGTGGTAGTTCATTTCGCGTGGTTGTTTTTCGCACTTTCTTTTCTTTTTTTATTTATTTATAAATTTCGAGGTATTTTTTGGGTGACAGATTACTGGTAATCTTAGAATTGAATGTGGATTCTTATTTAAAAAAATGGTTTAGTAATAGTGTGTGTTTATTTATTTATAAATTTCAAGGTAGTTTTTTTTGGGTGACAGATTAATGGTAATCTTGGGATTGAATGTGGATTCTTATTTGAAAAAAATGGTTGAGTAGTAGTAATATATGGTATATGTATAAGCGTTGATAATTTTATCAAAAAGAAACAAAAAGTACACGGTCTACTACCTACATTTAACTGCGAAATACGTATGTTTTTTAGCAATTGCCGGATACTGGTGGTTTCGCGGCTGCTAGATCATTTCACGTGGTTGTTTTACGCACTTTCTTTTCTTTTTTATTTATTTATAAATTTCGAGGTAGTTTTTTAGGGTGACAGATTACTGGTAATCTTAGGATTGAATATGGATTCTTATTTGAAAAAAAAAATGGTTTAGTAATAGTAGTGTATTGGTTATATGTATAAGTGTTGATAATTTTATTAAAATAAAAGTACAAAGTTTACTGACTTCATCTAACTGTAAACCACATAGATGAGTTCAAGAGGAGGTTACAACCAGCGCAGTTGTAATTTGCAAGACCATTTATATTATAACTAGACCCTTGATTGTAATATACTTTTTAACGACATACAATTTTCTCAAAGAGGATGGTGAATGAAGCACTTCTAGAAAAAGTTAATTAAAGAGACGTAATAAATAAAGATACTTGTAGTCAAAATAGAATCTTTAAGAGATATTCATGGTACAAGAAAAAAATATTTTTTTTGTTCTAACAAAAATGTAAGACATTTCTGTGCAGTCGTGATCTCACCTAAATCTTAGTTATTTTTATGAAATGTCATTCTTCATGTAGTTGCATTAAAATATGAGATTTGGAAAAGAACACTGTAATTTCCTGAGGCATTAACGTCATTTCTTATAGAGAGATTATTTTAATATGGTTATAATCTCGGTCTCCCTAACGTTGAAATATCAAATCTTGTTTCAACTGGAACCGAGGCTGATTTCTATAAGAATCATGCTAGTGAATAATCCCGCAATCTCTTCGTTAGAGTAAACGACGTAGTAATTCAGCGGACCATTAGGTCGTTTGTAGCGTTCTTTTTGGTGTCATTTTTTGTACTCCCTTCTAACGTGAAAAAGCTTTTTGCAGGGTGAGAGAGCAAAGGTAGAATGGCAATGTGGAATGGCAATGTGACGTAAGCTGAATGTTTGATAGCATAGAAAATTTGTTGCACATTTTTTAAACGAAACTTTTTACGAGCACATTGACTCAATTCTTTCGTTAATGTTCTATTTGCGAAAAGCGCATTATACTTCGAATAAGACAAGATTTGTTCAAATTGTTCTCATAAATCAATTTCATTTGTAACGCCTGTATCAATCGCCGTACGAATTACTACTATAAATTATTTTTCACTAATGAAAATGACTCGTACCCAATGTACAAGTTGATTGACCCAAATACGTTTTTCTTGTAAAGCTTCAGATACATAAAACTCGCTAAACCCAATTTTTGTGTATATACCATTCTATTGAATTTCATATAAATTTCAATTCAGAACGCAATTTTTCCCCAACAAATGAAATAATTAATGTTGAGCTTTTATTCTTTAAAACGCGCGTCTGTTTTTATACTCCAAATACACAGAAGTTTAATTTGCCTAAAAAGTGTATAAAATAACGAAATACGTTTCTTGCCCGATTATAGATTTAATTAATAAATTTTTAATCCGTGAAGTAACCGGAGTATTTCTAAACTTCAATTGTGCGCCAAGCGTAATTTCTTCGATAATAAATTCTCTTCGTCTCCTCTATTTCAGGGTACAGCGATTATAACCAAGCAATCAGGCTCCCTCGTATACGAAGAAATTCACTAGATCTAATTCTCCCAGCGCCGCTCCGCATGTCGCCCCGACAAAATGCCCGTTGCGAGAGACTAGACAAGAGTCGAGGGGAAATGCTTGCGCGGCGAAATTTATGGCGCGAACCAAGCGCAGGCCCCTGCGAACAGTGACCGAGTCATACGGTTTCGGAGGAGGCGCTGAAAGGACATTCGCCGGTTATATATGTCCGTCTCGGTACATGGAGAATTCCAAATTTTCAAATTCAGACTTAGGTATATTCGACATATTTTTCGTTAAAATTATAAAAAGACTTTTAAACGATATAAAGCGCGCGGCTCGAGCTTTTATCTCTTGCCGTCGTTCTTTCAAATCGAATCATTTTACATTGCAGAGGAATTCATTTTTATATTCTTCATTGAATGTGTCTACAAATGCAAAAAGAAAGTCTGTGGGGAGTAAATAAATAGGTACGTGAAAATCCAAGTAGATTAAATATTTATTTTTATATGTTTCTATAAAATCACCATTACGCTCATTCACAAGCAATTAATTAGTTTACATATTGCTTATATTTCGTTGTTAGTTTACATAGTTTATAGTTTCTGTGTAAATATTTTGTACGTAAGGACTTTAATCGTTAATTACTATGTTAAATAAATGAAAATAAAAACAAAATAAAAGAAATACAAATTATTTCTTTATTTATTAATTTTTTTAACGAAGCTTCCTACAAATGTTTATTTACACTAGTTTTCACTACTGACAAAATCTGATCGCTTTCATAAATAAAATCAAATAAGTTATTTAATTTCGGACGCAACATGCATGCGATAACAACAAATTATAACTCAAACTATTATAACACTATTAATAATAATAACAATTATAACAGCAAATCAAACTCAGGCTTTTTTGGACAGATTCTTGACAGTTTAGTGTGAGACCGAAGGTCCAAGTTTGATAGCAAGCATCGAAGATTTTCATTGAGTTTTCAAGCGAAAATTAATATCGACTTTCCTTCATATCTGAATGCACTTTTTGCGGATGCATGAAATTTTTTATAGGGAGATTGATTGTATCCTGTTCCGAGCATAAAAATAAATCAGTATCTATTCAGAATCTTCAATTCGAACTGAATCTGCCCACAACACAATCAACGAGATTTTTCTTTTAGCTTTTAATTTTCGTCAATTTTTATCGCATTGTATACAAATTATCTCAATTTTACCTGGGGTTGATCAACTATTATTTCGAGCCTCGTGCAAAAAATCCTCTTTGAGCGAAAAGGCACAAATTCTGGAATAATCTATGCGTACCACGTATTGTTCAACGCATTCACCTATATGCTTATTTATGGAGAAACGATTCGCATGCAGACTCCTAAGTGGCTTTCTGGAACTTTTCCAAAACTTTTATTAACGGATTTCACGGTCCACGAAAACCGTCGAATTCGACTCCCTCTCCATTTATCTCGCGGTAAAAGTGATTTTTTCCTTGAAATATACTTCAAGTCAACGAGCATGTTTTTTTCGTATAAGCTCTTTCTGCAGTGTTTGCTTGATTTTTTCGCGAATACCAGGCTGGATCACTTCAGTTTTACATTCTCATGAATTTCTTGAAATTCGGAGAAAGTACAATCGCAGAATGATCGACCACGATCAACTTAACGCTTGTCTTTATAAAACAACTGTCGCAAAATCCAACGCACTTCACGGGCTCCACATATTTTCATTTTTGAGCGTAGATCTAATTTTTCAATCAACCAAGACTGTTCGTAACATTCGGGCATAGATTTTTTAAAAGAAAATGTTTAGAAATGAAAAATTGAATGTTTCTAACTGTAATTACAGCTAATGTATCGTGTATATAGGTGCACGGAGAAAAAAGGTTAGTAAAAATTACTATAGTATTTAGTAATGGATGGACAGACTCGACTAATAAAAAATTTTACTAAAAAGTATCGTAAAATTTGCTAGACTTACAGTAAATTTTGCTACAAGTCTAGCACAGTTTACCATACTTTCTATTAAAATTTTTGATTTGTCGAGTCCGTCCCTGCACTACTAAATAGTATAGTAATTTTAACTAGACTTTTCTCTCCGTGTGAATTCTTAATTGAGCGCAAATAAATAAAAAAAACTGTAAAAGAGGCCAAAGTTTCGGACAGAAATCTTGGAATACTAGTGCACCATAGACACTCCTTCTCGCCATCTTTCTCGCACTAGGGCTGCACCCGTTCTGTGTTCAGAATCGCGAACACGCACTGCTTGGTCCCTCGTGATGTATGGCGCAGGGCCTGCTGTTGCCGCGATTCTCTCTCTCTCTCTCTCTCTCTCCCTCTCGCACACATATATAGCAGTGATTTGGCGCACACGACGTCAAGCATCTCCAGCTGCCGCGGAAACTTAGAGGCGATTTACAGGCGGCTGCGACGGCGGCGACGGCGGCGACTCGATAAGCCCGTTGCCAGCGGACTGCCGGTTGATGAATGCGGTTTATCTATGTGGCAAGTGCGCGATGCCGTTGTAACGGTTGACAGCTACTTCTTAGCTGATTTAAGGTACTTTGAGACATTCAACGCTTCCCAGCCATTTAACGTAAGGGGAGCACAGGCAGTTGGCGGAAAGCTTCGAATTTAAACATAAATAAATAATACTCTAGTTTACAAAGGGGAAGGATTTGTGCCTTAGCATGGGAAGCTGTAGTGCGCTCGTAGAAGAAAAGGAATTTGCATCGCGATGAAATTACAATGTTAGGATAATTTTTTATTCGCTTATAAAAGAGATATAACGAAGAAAGGCACATTTCTAAAAAGCCGTATGTTATTTGCCATTTTTGAAGCACTAGAGGCAAGTAGACTTTTCCAAAACTTGTTATTCTGGTATCGTTTATATAATATTTTAAATGTATCAATTTTTGGAAGAATTCAATTTATTCCTCGAAAAATGGAGAATTTAAATAGGCCGTTTTTTAAATGGACTTTTCTTTGTGAGAGGCAACGATATAAACCGATACTGTCGATGAAAAGCGCTTTGGTAGAAAATTAAATTGATTGATAAGGTTAATTTTATGATGGCTGATCAACTTGTAGTTAAAATTTTGATCAGCCTGCCCATTGAGCTATAACAGTACATTCCATTTGCTAATGATCAGATTCTCAGTTAATTTCTGATCAATGGATGACCAAATATCTGATGATTAGAAAGTGATCGAAAAGTTGCTTCATATTATACCAGAGGAAAAATGATGAATGACTTTCTGATATAATCGTAAATTTGCGCGCTTCCGCAATAATTATACAATCGTACAGTATAATTAAATAAGAAGCTCAGTTATTCTGGTAGTTGTCATGTTACAGTCGCAAGCAGAAGTTTTGAGATGCATGCGAGAGATAATGTGGTCTTAGGCGCGTTCAGAAAGTTCGAAACATCCCCATCCCTTATTTTCGGACATTCCCTCTTTGTTGCACTTGATGTCTCTGACCGTGGGTCTAACAAAACAATGAAACTATGCAAATTGAATAATTCCTTGTAATACCACCATTTTACAAACATACGAGTTTATTCCACTATTTCGAACGTCGAGTTAGTTGTTTATTTAAGTTTATCAGAAATTTTGTTTCATATTCAGACTATGTGTGTATGGTATTTGAACTTTATTATACAGAATTATAAATCTAAGGATTTAACGATAAAGAGGTTATCATAAGCCCCGTTCATCCAAGCTGTTTGGAATTAAAGATAGTTCCAAAGGAGTTCGCGCGAGTTAATGGTATTAGAGAAGTCAATAAACTTTGTTCCTCATTGTATTACAAATTTTTAGGCCTACTGGAGCAAGAAGGTGCGACGCTACAATATGATTCATTGAAATATTTGAAAATAAACTTTACTGCAATATTGACTTGGTTTAACTTATTTAAAATTTGTTCGAAGAGATAAAGATTTTTTATTTTTCTCTTTATTTTTTGGCTTTTTCGTTTCTAGATGGAATATAAAGGATTTCCTCGCACTTTGCCGCGGATTAAAAAATCTATCCTACGAGGTACACGTGCTTCTAAATTTAAAGTTACTTTTTATTTCAATAAGAAAAAATGATCGATGAATTTTTATTGTAATTAGTTTGTAATAGTTAGACTGAGCCAGAGTAGCTCGATTTCCTTTTTCTACTATTTATAAGTATTAAATTATTATAATTATGCTATTTAAAGAGAACCAGATTTAAGGACCAATAAAATAGATTTTTTTTCCTAAAAATAACAAATTAGTACATTACGCAACGAGTGCGCAAAGCAGCGGATTCACGCACGAGTCGCGTTTGTCGCCCGAGCGCAGCGAGGTAATAAAGGATAAATTGTAAAGACCTAATTGTTTTCAACGTCGCACTAGGATTAGTTCATTAGGATTTAAAAGCTTTAGATAAAAAAAAGATTTTTTTCGTTAAATGTTTGTGTTAAATAAATTGAAATTTTTTATTAATTTATAACGATAAATAATTAAAAATGCATAATTCTATTCGTGGTATCACGTAGTGTACCCAGTGCTCAAAGCAAAGTGCTTTACACACTCAGTGCGTAAAGCAAACTGCTTTACACACTGCTTTACGCACTTACAGATGGCCCAAAAAGTACTGTTTTACGCACTGAATGTTAAAAAGTCTTTTTTTATCCGAATAAGTCAGTGGAGCACTTTATTGAGGCAATCATTCGGGCGATTGAAAATTAAGTCAATCGAACTTCAAGGTATTTCAGTTTCCACTCGAAACGAGTGGTCACTCTTTTATAATTTGAGAGCCATTATAAGGATTTTAAAGGTAACTATATTTATCGACGGGTAGTCACTGAAAGTTGACAGACTATTACTGCTAGCAGCAAAGCATTAAGTGATGAATATTCCATCAGGGTTTGTGGCTTTTCTAAATATCCTATTAATAAATGCATTATAATTGATTGGAACAAATTAACTAATTCGCTCGTTCAATTTGCTGCTTGAAATAAACAGTCATCCGTACATTAAGCCTTTTGATATTTATTTTAACATATAAGAGGATGTTAGTAGAATTGCGATGGATTAAAAGAAAAATACCCTCTTTAAGCAGAAAATTCGTCTATTGCATGACCGGCGCGTTTCATTATCCTCTACCTAGCTTACGGCGTCTCTCTTAATTAATCGAGGGCGGGACTATTGGAATACTGGTTAGCTTGTAATAGGTTCGAACTCCGTTTCCCTACCTTTTTGGACTCACCCACACATGTACAGACGAGTCGTGCGGCTAACTTTCCTAATTTATGTAAATCCAATTCCTCGACTGCGAATGCACTCGTCGCGATGACTCGCCCCTTTTTCTTCGCATTATCCGTTGCTTTTCTCAACGCAAAAATAAATTTTACATTTTAATGTTGCATTGTGTTTTTTTTCTTCTTTCTTAGAAAAAAATAATAAGCGTTAGCGGGAAACGCATTGGCCTCCTTAGAAACATAAGTTTGTGACAGCGTTACGGAAGTGTGCATTGGGTTATTTAAAATTTAAGAAAATATACAAAAATTAATAGATGGGTCTGGTGACTTCTCGAAATTTTTGGTGATTCGTATGATATGAAGGTGATCAATTCTATAGAACCACGCAAAATCTTTATTATACAGGGTGGGGAAAAAGTATAGAAACCCCTAGGTTTCCGTCAAGGCTTGGTCAAAAATAAAATAACCAAGGTCAGACCTAATGTAACTTTCAACGAGGAGTTTGGTGGTGACTCTGGATTTGACCTTGAACCTTATTTACAAGGTCATTTCAAGGTCAGGTTTGGTTTTTTTAAATAGGAACCCCTATTTTTTACACCGGAAACGGAAAGAATGGAAAATTCTACGTTCGGATATGTATTAAAGTATGAGGTGAGCATAACCTCTAGAGGACGAACAGAGGTCACATGAAACTCAGTGTGTCAACCATGTGGAAAGTATGGTAACGCCTAAAGATCCCGTACGGTTTCAACAAAATCAAAACATCCAAGGTCAGACCTTACGTAAATTTCAACGAGGAGTTTGGAGGAGTTTACAATTTGTTGTAATTTTAACTTTTCACATGGTTGACACACTGAGTTTTATTTGACCTCTGTTCGTCCTCTAGTAGTAATGCTGACCTCATACGGTGTAAAAAATAGGGGTTCCTATTTAAAAAAACAAACCTGACCTTCAAATGACCTTATAAATGAGGTTTAAGGTCAAATCCAGAGTCACCACCAAACTCCTCGTTGAAAGTTACATTAGGTCTGACCTTGGTTATTTTATTTTTGACCAAGCCTTGACAGAAACCTAGGGGTTTCCATACTTTTTCCCCTCCCTGTATAATTAACGTAATAAATAGAATTTTATTTTTTAAAAATATAGCCGTTACAATTATTTAGCAGTCGCGATTTAAGTCACTATTTGTATTTATTTTTCTATTATTCTTATACTTTTGTACTGTACGCTTTTAAAGTGAGTTTCATTTTTTGTGCGCTCCGTCTGTACGATTCGCATTGAGCGCATTTTATTTCAAGGAAAGAAGAGCATGTCGCTCGTAAAAAGTTATACTGAAACTGACTGAAATTCAAAAGTGATTGATTTGTATAGAATTTTCTACTTTCCTTGCCTGGCAGAAAATAAAAAAACGTATTATATACTTACCTTTGAATTGAAGAGTGCTACTGGCGAGCAGACGATTATTAGTCCGGTATAAATATTTCTCTAAGGTGCTGTTGAAAAGAACGTTCAGTTCGTTTGAATAAAAGAAACTTTTTAGTATTGAAAAATAAATCGTTATTGTAAATATTGAATTAAAAAATAGGGCCTTGTTATTACCTTTTATTTCTATTATTTTACCTCAAAATGTGACTTTTTTCCATTTCTTTCATTGATCTGATAAAATATTAAAAAAAAAACGGCAAAATGAATTTAGTTTACAAAATAAAAAATTAACTTAAAGAAATATTTCATAAATTTTAAAAATATATATTTCGTTCAAATTTATGATTGGCGTTTTTACTACTTTTGTTTTGATTTGAACAAAAACATTGTAAAATAAAATTACTTTTAAATAAATATTTACTTAGAAAACCTTTGAAGAAATATTTTGTTAAAATTATTAAATGTTCATCACTGAAACGCAATTAACTGTTAATTTCGTGAAACCAGTATTATATGAACTTGCAAATTACTTGATCGAATTCAATTCACAAAGAAGAAAAATATTTTGTCTAAAAATAATCGTTTATTGAAATCTGATTGCTAGCCATTCGATCTGTCTCTTTAACACCGTAGAAGCTTCGGAGCATCCGTTTGCTTTATATTACAAAGCCCAAGTTTGCTAAAAAAAAAGAAAGAAACAAAAAAAAAGGTGAAACTTTGACGCAAGAAAAATCGAAGGCTACCAAGTCGCTTCCAATAAGTCAATTCGAAAGCTGGTGCAAGAGTAAAATTGACAAAACCAGCGGAGGAAAAAAGCCTGGACTCTCTAGTGTTGGAAAGAAAAGGAAAAACGGCAAAAACGCGCGAGCGCTTCCATCGAGAGATTCTATTGAGTTCTGCGCGCGCGCGGCCTTCGTACTGCGCCGGAAATTGTATTTCTCAGTCTGCCAAATGTCGATAGATTATAAAGGCAAGTGCTTCTGTAGCCGATTTCCTTCCGACAATCGAATTCGATAATGAATTTCCCGTTCGCCCGTAGCACGCGAACTGCTTTCGATTAAGCGAAGAGCCCGTGCTTTCATGCGTCCGATTAAGGATTTCTTTTTTTCCAGTTCCCAAACCGAGAAAGAGAGGGTCCAGGCCGTGTTTTCAACAACGCTTTCATCGGCGACAGCCTCGACTTTTCACGCAGAGAGTTAAGAAGGCGGCCAAACTCGCCCGTCGATTCAGAGGTGGCCGTTGCTGATTATGTCGTTGGCTCGTTCGGGCCGCACTTTCAATCTCGGTGAAATTTATTAATACATTTTATTCCTCGTTTAAAGTAAAAAAAAATTGTGATCATGACACTTCATTTCCCGAGGAATTGAAAGCGTTTCCGTTTCCTATCGAGTTGGGTCGGGTTCCTTTCAGATTTTCCTTATATCAATGGGTGACGACTGACATCTTTTGAAGCTATTAATACCGTTTTCTAATTTTCTAATTTCTTTTAGACGAAGCTGTTAGTCGGGTAATATTTCGTAGCAGCAGGTACATAGTGAAAATTTTGCTGATTCCGTTTCCGATAAAATTTAAAAAAATCAAGTATTAAGATAATTACAGCGAGGATGAAAGAATTGCAGATGACATTTTTTTTTGCAGACACTGCTTCTGAAATTTTTTAAAACTATAGCGATGATTTTTAATTTTTCAATAATATGATGAAGAATGACATCGCTATTTTGATCTTTTAGATTCCGTTTTTGTTTTCTTGTATGACTGTGATAAATGATTTAATAATAAAGAAATTGTATGGAAACATCTGCACTTATGGTTATATTAATTATGGTTATACAATGAGAAATATTAATTTACTTCAAATTTATCAGTAATCAGGCACAAAAATGTCAATTTTGAAAGAATTTTTTAATTTTATAAACAATGAGTAAACAAATCTATTGCAATGGTGAACAAAACATGATTTCGTGTAGTTTTATAAATATACGAAATTCTTTCCTATATATTGGAAACATTCCAAGCATTCCTTACGGATGTCCAAGGTATTCTTCTAAAGTTCCATAAATTTTTTCAAAGATATTATTACGCAATAAAAATGCATTGCATTTGTTTAATTAGTACTACCTATATCTACTAAAAAGAAGCAAAATTCTTTAAATAATAAAGTAGAGCAATTTCAACAAATACCCTATATTTGTCTGATTAATGTGATACACTGTAATTAAAAATTCGATTAAACGAGTGTAATACAAAATTTATTTAATTCATAGTTTTATCTTCAGAAAAGTAGCATTTTGTATAGAAGATTAAAAATTTTTTTAATAGGGTTTAAAACTCAATCGACGCGAAGGAAGAGCAGACAGCTTGAAGTACCTTCGTATTGAATTTCGTATTTACATTTACATCACGGAAGTACTTTGATGAGCAATAGATTATATTTGCTCTTTTGATTAGAATAACGTCTAACGTACAAGATCAAAAGCGAAGCACTTGTGCTTTCGTATGATTCCTAAAACATAACAAGGCTTCAGTAATTTAGCTTTAATTAAATAACAACACGCGTATCTTTCTCTGACTTCAACACTGGCTAGCATAATTAAATGTTGAAGTAATTCTCTAGTTCTATAGAAACAAAAGGCTGGCACACTGCGTCGCCCAGACTGAATTATAATTTAAACGAAATAAAAAAAATTAGTGTATTCAGTTTTTTTATAATGATGGAAGAAGGAGAGAGGAAAAAAATATATAGCGAGTAAAAACAATTGTTAAGTTTTTCGGTAATCTTAACGGGAAGGAGGTGCGCGTTGCTAATTTTTAATTGCGAGTGCGTTTTTAAGCAGCGCGTTACGCAGTATGCACGTACTTTCGTTTTTTTTTCCAGGAGTGTACATGCTTATTTTTTTTTTCTTCCTTTTTATGTTTGCGCATGGAGTTGGAAGGGCGGCCGCAGCTCTCGAAGAAAAATCCCCTATGCCTCACGGACGTCTCGAGTGCGCGCAAATTAATGGCTTTCTAAAGCGCAATACGGGCTACGTTGAAGTGCGGTGGAGCAGTGAAATATGTCTGACTGCATCTGTCTTCCTTATACTACTTGAATTCATTTTTATTTTACGCCAACCCTCGTCATTACATCGATGGCTGGTTTAATTTTCTTAAGCTCCCTGTTTTAGCTTGTATAATCATTAACCCTTATTAAAATCATCCCTCTCGTCCGATACTTCGGCTGGCAGATTTCTCAAGTTTATTATTTTTATTTTACTCTCTACATTTTCAATAATTTAGTTAAAATAACAAGTTTTCTCATTAGTTATTTTTCATCAAAATCTGAGTTCAGAAGAATCTAAAGGTATGTGTGTGTGTTTTTTTTTTTTAAGAAAATAGGTAGTAATTTAGATGAATAATAAATGCGATTAATTTTCTCAAAAATGGCTCAGAAAAATGTTGAGGACACGTTAGCTAATTTTGTTTAATTTTATTTTGTGGACATATTTTATTATCAACGATGAATTGAGCATGCGATCACAATTGAACTTATTTTTAACAATATTGATATAAAATTTTTTCATAATTTTTAGAAAGAAACATTCGTTTTTGTACAGTTTATCATGCATGCATAGAAACTTTGTATAGTCCGCTTGAAAATGCAAATTTAAAGGACTAATAGCGATCACCTCTCGAAAAACAAATTTATTCGGGTGAAAGCATGAAGGATTATTTTGTCCGTATTTTTTGTACACTATGGCCGCGTTTGGAAAAACATTGTAGTCGAAAGTTTAGCAAGGTAGTGAAAAGACTCGATAGAAATGACGTTAAACCTTATGCCTCATTATGGCCTGGAGCTACTTCTCAACTTTTTTTTTTGTTTCCTTTATACCGAGAGCACGTTAAACGCAATATTTATACGAATTTTTATGTAACATTTTTAAAAAGCTCGTCGCATAAAAAGTAGCAGTATTTTTTATTTTAAAATATATACACATACGTCATTAATCTCAACGCTACACATTTGCGGAGTCTTCTATTAAGGCATAAAAGTGAAGCGAGGTAAAAAAATTATGACTTGCTTGTCGAATGTTCAGCTTAAATTTATCACCGGGATGATTACGCGAATCCGAGGCGAATTTTTTTCCTCTTCGAGTTAACGAACGGCATTCATTTATTCCTGTGATAAAAAATTTTCAACTACCTACCTGGCAAATAAATTACTCACGCTCCGTCACATCCGAGGAGTATATACTCCCGAGCTGCTCGTTTGACGAAAGGAACGCACCGAAATCTCTCCATCTCGGCAGGAGCTTCGCTCAGACGTCGTTCCGCGCGATGCTTCTTCGTAAACTCGTTTTTATGCATCCCCCTATATTGCGAGCCAGGCCAACGACGACTGCGCTGAATTATATATGTATTGCGATGAAAAAATCTCGCGCCAAGCAAACTGAATTTTTCGTTATCACTGTACTGGCTGCCTCGCGCTTTATTTCACCCTTCGAAGGGGGGAGAAAGAGAAGACGATTGAAATAAAGGGGGATGGGGGGCAGTGAGGGTGAGATCAGCCAGGGATTTACATGCCAATGCGGAAGCCGAATCCGCCTCTCTTCGAATATAAACATCGAGTAAGCTGCGCGAGAATGAACGTGCAGTTTTCGCGGCTGTCCTAAACTTGTATTTATTTTTCATTTTCTCTTTATCAATAAAATAGGCTTTCACGCGTATAGCAAACTGCATGAATGAATATCGTTTTATGACGTCGCATTTTTTTCGTTTTTTTTATAGATTCAGCATACTACTATGCTTTCAGTTATTTATACTTTACTAACAGTTGCTATACTTTCTTTTTGAAGTGGAATAGAACTCGGATGATATATTCGCATGGTATAAAATATTCGTAGAGTAAGAAAATTGAATTTTGCGTTGCATTTATAAGTATTTTAATAAGAAATGTACGAAAAAATTTATTATTTATAATATTTATATGTAAAAAACACCAAACTTTTACTTCCGATCACTTTTATCGAAAAATTATTAGATTTTTTTTCATTTATTATGCCTTTTAGACTAACTCGAGCCTATTTCAGCATTAAAGTAGGTACAGTTTATAAGAGAATTATTTATAAATGTTACAATCGTTTAGAAAATGTAAAATAATTTGGTATGCATGTAAGTCAGCTTCAAAGAATTATGAGAAGGTATACTCCAATTCGAAAGAAAACTTCTCTACTAAAAATTTCAATATAAGTCAGCTTAGTTTGACTGGAGATTTCTTTTTGGCTCTAGTAAGTTTCAGAAAGAACTGTATTGTAATTTTTTCCAATAATGTCAGTCTGCTCTAGAATGTGACTCTTGCCATTTTCAGTAGAACGTTTTCCCTCTCCGCGTACTCAAATCCGACGGTAAAAAATAAAAAAACTTATCTTTAATTTTTGTCAGTCTCGACTTCCTGACACACTGGCATCGCCAGATCAAAACAAACTATCCGCGCTGTCTCGTCGCGTTGAGACGCTCGGCGGAAGGTACAGCCCCTGCATAAAGCTTCTAGTTTTCGCGGCGTATTTCGAAACTCGCGAGCACCCGATATGCATTATAAACTTCGATGATGCTAATGAGCAGCCACGCTCACCGAGGACGCCGGCTAAATCCAAGAAGTTTGCGCGTCTAATCGGCGCACTCATAATTGCGTAGTCTCGTCTAGCCCCTAATTCGATCGCAAGCGCGCACATATCCAAGCGTAAAAAAAGGAAGGGGGAGGGGGTGTACCCCGAGGAGGCGACAAAAAGGAAGGGGGTTGCTTCGGCGATCTCCAACGGCGCGGGGTTGACTGCCGGCCCGGGCGCTTAATTGAAAGGCGAGTCTCGCGATTAAACAGGGAAACACGAGGACGGACGCGCGTGTGGGCGAGCTGTTTAATTACATCTTGGCTAACCGCGGCGAATTAGCCCCGACGACCTCTATTCGAAATCCAACGATTATTACACCCCTATGCTCTCGCCGGTTGGCCTTGTAATTATTTTTACGACAGCCGAGGCTTTCGTCTCCGTGCAATTTCCTTAGGTCGAAGGGCTGGAATCGGGGGCTCGCGGAATGGGCCAAGGCATCGTGCGCGCGACCATCACCGCGGCTCGGTTTATACGGCCCAACTTTTTAACGCTTACTTTGTTTTGGATTGAAATTTGCATTTTCATTTTTATGGTAGATGAAGCTGGCCAAGAGAGTAAAACTTGATTGACCTTTAAAAGTAATGTACTGCTGTCGTTTAATAAGCTTTCACAATTTTATGCTTGACGTTAAAGATGAACGAAGGCTAAAGCGAAATTGAAGCGATAGATGTATATATATATTTTTTACTTTTTTTGAGATAGAGTAAATAAAGGCAGTTTAATGAAAATTTATTTTTTTTTTACATTTTGACATGCAGTTGTGCAGCAAAAAATAAAAGATTATGAATATGACGAACTAATGAGTTTAAACACTCATTTTGTTTTTGCGATAAAAAGTGCAGGTTGTATTTTTATTAATTCTTGCCTATTATATAACAGTATAGATATTTTCTATGCAAAAGTATTTACTACGCACTATGAAATTAAATTTTTTATTTAAATAATTTCACTCGTAAGTCACTAAATAAAAGGAAAATCAAAAATAAAATGTAAATTCTTGCTATTACTACTAGAGTTAATAAACAGAACAAAAGGAATTTATTCGCCAACCTTTTTTATTATTTCATTCAAAATTATAAGTATATTATTTCATTTTGGTTCAACGTTTCGTTCGCGTTAATCGTATAGTGACTAATTTATTCCTATAAATTTTCAGTTAATTATAGTTTCACTTATGTTTCAATGAAAATTTACTGCTTTTTTATTGGTGAAACCCTGCAGCATCGAGAAATAAATTTTAGAGGGCTGCATTTAATTGCACTTGGACAGAATTAAATTTAAATTTAAATTTTTCGATCGTAATTTGAATAAACAAGTGCAAATATAGGTCTTCACTATCATTCAAATCCGTGATCACACAATTACAGTTACAATAGCCAGTTTAAAAAATATATGTAATAATAATAATTATAATAAATTCATTAAACTGAATTGCGTGTAAATGCAATCTTTTACAAATATCTTTTTTTTCATTAAATAGTTAACCAGTTCAACGTGTAAACCGAGTAGTGCTAATGACAGGTAGCAATTAAGGCGCGACATGCTTTCATTGCGACTGATATACACGACCGGGTAAATTGAAAAATTTTCCCATGCTGGTGCTACACCCCATACTGACACTGCCATCAAAATTTACTGACTTCTGAAAATAAAATTAAAACATTTTTTTTGTAAATGGTAGTTAGTATTAAATTATTTCTGACGTAAACTAATAAAACACAAAAAATTGATGAAGGCGAAATTAAAGGAAGGAGTTAAATTATGTATAGAGACGTATCATTAATTTTCTAGACGTAACATTTATTTTCAGTCATATTTATTAAAATATCAATACATCTTACTGACATGTACAGATTTTTTTTTATTATTCTTATATGCTCTCCTTGTATACTTAATGAATGGCGCGACTTCACTAGCCGCCGAGAAGTGAACAATTTTTTTTCCTTTACAATAATTAATGTATCGCTTTGGCACATCCATGACGATGGGCTCTCACTCACACTTATTCCCTTATATCTCAAGCCGACACAAGCATGTGGATATTTTACAAAGTCCTTCGAAACGCGCCACGCGATGAAGTACGCAATATCGGCGATACAGACAAACAAAAAGGAAGTAATTAAAGTATAAAATACAAAAAAACAAACTAGCACAAACTCGATAAGCGCTGTACACATGTAAAAAAAAAAAGACAAAAAGAAAAGGGAAAGAATTTATTTGGAGTTAAAAAATGAAACAAAAAACACAGAGAAAAATCGCATTAGTTCCCTCTTCTTTTTTTATGTGTATATGTGTGTGTGTGTGTGAGATTGGGTGATAACAAATTTCAACGAATTCGTTTTTAATTATTTATCCTCGTTAAAATCGTCGCGTCTACGATAAACGCAGAAACTTATACAGTGTACATTGGCGTCGGAGTTCTAGTGGCATACAAATAAATTTCGAATGAAATCGAAGAAGCTAAGTGGGCGAGTTATTAACAGCGATATTTCTGTAAATTTACATTAAGTACATGTACACGAAATGAAAGGCTGTAATAATCCACTTCTTGCGAAATCGCCAACGATCGCGACACTTTTGTGCTCAATCGCTATACTCATATGCAAATTTGTTCTGTGTTTAATTTCCTTCCCTTTTTATATATATTTTACAACGCACATACAAGTACTGATAATTTGTATAATCGCTTGTATATACTTCTCTCTTTCTCTCTTTTATTTTCATCGCTCGTTTAAAAATCCGTTATACAATTTGTGATAATCGAGATACAAGTGTCTAAGTTTATTAATAATGCGTATTAATCGTTTACATATTCATGCTATATCGGAGAAGTAAAGAGCGTTTTTTTTTTATATCCTTCGAGTTGTTAAAATAAAAGAAACGACTGAGTTATACACTGCACCATATTTTTACAACAAGTGCACTCTTGGGGAGGATTCATCTTTGCCCTATAGAATAGAACTTACAAGTCGCAATAAAACCCTATAACATTCTATAAAAAGAAGTAGGTGCAAGTATAACATATTAAAACGCACCTAAATGTATAAGGTTTTATTAGCACTTTGTACGATAAGAACAATTCGTGACAAGGGATACATTTGAAAAAAAAAAAAACAATACATGATCGAAGTACCTCGTGCAACGAACTGGGTAATCGACGCTCCAGATGCATGTATGCATGTATTTAGCTCACGCGACGGTGATACTGATCGCAAGGGATATATCTTTGCCGACGAAGTAAAGGATATAACGACGATGCGCGAAAAAACTGCGTATTCCCTTTCTCGCTTGCGCACTTACGCAAATTTCTTTCGCGACTTTTACCCTGTGCATAACCGGTACTATAGTGGGATACTAAACGGTGACGCGACGACTTCCTTGCTCTTATAAGCGAAAATTTCTCGATTTTTATTTATTTATTTTTGCCGATTTGCCGATATGCGCCTTTAACTCGCACTCACTGCACCCTTCCTCTGTATTTTCGATGTTAAATTGTGGGCAAATTTCCGTTATGACGGAGGTTTTATCATAAAATTTTTTTTACTTTTTTTATTGCAAGTGTATAATTTATTGCATGAGTGCATGTATTTCATACGTCATTTCATAGTTCTGGTGTAGATTTCGCAAAAGTATGAATTATGTTTAAATTAAATGAGATCGTTCTGGTTTTATGGTCAATACCGTAAATCAATTTTTGTATAAAAATATCTATCTTTGTGGTTACTTTTTGAAGAGGCTGTAGGGAATTGAAATCCAATTAAAATTAAAAATTGAATCTATGTACGCAGGTCCAAAAATTGAGTGTGCAGTAAAAGAGATAGCTTTTTCAATTTTTTTTTATTTGATAATTTTTCCACTTTTACGAAAAAAGAATATTATTTTTTTCACGGTGACTTCTCGTTTTCAAATGTACCGGAAAATTAAGAATTTTAATCGATATTTTTCTGAAATAATAATTTTTTTTTGGTTGAAAATTAATGTTTTATATATCATAATTGTACAGTTAGTACAACCTTCAACGCGTTTAAATTACTTTTTTTTTTTAGATACACGCGATATTAAATGTCGGATTATATTCAGACCTATTTAAATGTTACATTTTAGTTTTTGAAACTCGAAACACTCATTGAATTTATTTTTACGTTTAAAATAGTATACATATGTAAAAATTGCGATACAATAGTATCCGTCAGTGAACACATTTTTCATTAGTTTTATAAAAACCTTTTTAAAAATTCCGTACGATCGTTCGAAAAATTGCATTTGAACTTACCGTGTTATTAACGAGATCTCGAATGTTGCCCACACAGGTTACGAAAAGAAGAGAGTCGACATTCCATTTTATTTAATAAATTACGCGTTTTTCAATCGGACGGAAAATCGCGAGTGTACAGCGCGACGTTACTACTTTAAAAAGCTCTTTGCGAGCGGAGTGCCTCATTAACAATCGTTTACTAAAGACTAATTGCGCAGTGAAAAGCAAATTTTCATTATTTTCCACATTACTTTATTTTTATTTATTTATTTTAAATTTCTTTTCCGCTTCCAATACTTTTTAAATTTACACAGAAATCCATAAGGAGCTTTCAGTTAGAAGAATAAATTTTTGTTACAAAAAATAAATTAGAGTACTTGACCGGTGCTTTCCCTCTTTACTCTAATAATAAACGTGCAGCTTTTTCTTCTTCTTTTTTCTTTATTTAACAATCATACCATTTACAAATGAACAGTTTCTTTTAAAATATCGTTCCAAAGTATATGTTTCTCTAACGCATGCTCCCTGGCTTCCACATCAGAACGAACAGCATGTAAAAAACATATCAACAAAAATTTCCGTCCCAAGTGGTGCCAGCCCAACCGACAGATCCACCGGACAGAGTAAACTTGATGATCAACCAACAGGCTTAATCTCTAAGAACTTACCGACTAAAAACAGTCAACACGCCTTTTTTTTAATAAGCTCTACGAATAACCGTGCGACGCACGTCGTGGACTATTAGCCGATAACTCGCCTCCTGAGCTCTTCGATGATGGCTTCAGTGGACGTTTCTCTAAGTTTCGCCTCGATGCCTCGCATTCGCTTAGGCTCGCCGAGCCATCGAGTACGCACAGAAAAGACTTTCTCGAATAAATCTGAATTCGCTTCCGAATATCCCTAGCGCACTTCAAAATGTACAACGCTAACATTATAATAGCGCGATATAACCCTCTTCACTGTTCAGGCCTCATATACGCTGAAAAGTAGCGGAGCTTAGTTACAGCTATCAATAGTTTACAGTGTGTAATGGCAGATGACGTCTACTAGAGAACGAAATTACATGAATTGACAGTTCACAGCGTTTGACGCGATACATTTATTTTCTCTCGTTTCCCCTCGTTTCCCTCGAGTCTCACTTCATCATCCGTCTCTTTGGTTTTTTTTTATTTCGCAAATAGGCCTTCTCCGATAACACACGATTGGCGAGCGCGGTGCGGTCACTCGACGCTTAGCCACTCTATTACGAGCGTGTAAAAAAGAAAATTAAATATATACCTCGATATTGATCGACTAACGTTTTAAATGAACAATCAATCTAAACGCTGTAAGTATAGAAATGAAATAATGACAACAATTTATTGTACACGTGTCTTGTACACATTTAAAATTTCACCAGAGCAGTCTTAAGCGTTGTTTCGGAAGCTTTTCTTTTTTTTTACTTTATTTATTTATTTATTTCCATTGCAATCTCGACATATCTTTGAAAAACTACGAACTTCTTTAAATCACTATCAAAGAATCGTTGACAACAATAACAAAATATAGACATTCTACTACGTAGCGCAAAGAAGGCCGACGTTAGTAGCGCATGCTACGGGGATGCCCTCGCTTTAGTGGTCGCGCTGCCCGACGGAACCACCGAGACGGTCGGCTCAGCCGCAAGATGCAAAGATCCACATTTGTGTTTTTTTTTACTTTTATTTCTCTCTTCTTCACTTATTATTTTTTTTTTTCATTTTAAATCGTTTTTATTTTCAACTGGTTGTGCTACCTACACATAAACACGCGCAATCCACTCACACACGTACTCATCCGCTTTTTATATCAGACGTAAAAAAGAGCGTAGAAAGTTGACGTTCGTAAAATAAAACCACGGTAGGACTCGTCTGTAAAGGGTGTAGGTAAGGGGGAAGGTGGCGGAGGAAAATGATAAGGATCGCGAACGCGACGACGAAGAGAAGGTAGACTATGGTGCACGTACGCGTGCGCATGTGTACAACTTCTTGCGGGCTGTGATTAATGTCGGGATCTTGGAGATCCGATAAATCCGTGACAAATAACAAGACCGTGAGGGGGAGGAGGAGGTCGTGCTATTCGCGCGGTTCTTTGCACCCGACTGGTCCCCTCCCTGTTCGATTTTGCGCGGCGGTGGTGTGAGGAGAGAAAAAAAAAACACGAAAATATAACGAAGGGATGATGTTTTCTCAATACGCGTATACGGTGACTTTAGACGCTTGTCGGCGTGAGGTTTTACGCGGTCTTATAAAATCTTTTACGTGTGCGATTTATTTACGTCACTTTCGCTTTATGGAGTTCGTCGTCGAGATAACGTTTCATGTGGCGCGATGGAAGTTAGTCATTTTTTTTCTTTTGAACGAATAACGCGATGTAATTCGTGATTTTTTTTAACTTGTTGATTTTCCCTTTGAAATTTCTTTTTTAACGCTGGGGAACATTCATGGCAGTATGTGAATTTTCGATTTGACGAAGTATAGAAAACTCACTCCGTCGAATCATTTTCCACGTATTTGAGGGTACAATGTTCTAAAGTTTTGTACATGAAAATCGATAATTTTCCACCGCTTGCTTCCGTCTTTTTAAAATTTCGTACGAAAATTCCAGAAATAACAATTTTAATGATTCAAGACCATTGTTATGCTAATTGTTACTGTAAGTACATTACTATATAAAATTGTTTAGAAATTGGAAAAGTAAATTAATCATTACCCGATTCAAAGACTATAAAATTCTTCCAACAATTATATAACAGCTACAGTAGTTATATATATCGCTTTATGTAAAATTTATCTATTACATAGCATACTTCCTTATTTGAACTGACAAAATGTCATAAACTCGAAATTTTTTATTTTTTTATTTTTAATCTTATGAAAAATTCATTTAAAGCTACTCCTTTCTCGATTGCTATTGCAGGTCATGAAAAAGTTTCCTCTGTACCACATGAAAATAGGTTCCAGTTAATTAAGGCTATATTGCTTCACTGATTAACGTCAATTTTTTATTTAATTTTACAATTATTTACAAAAATGAAAAAGCGTTTCAACATTTCAATGCACGCGAGTGTTCGTTCGAAAAAAAGGCGAATAAAGTAAAATAGAAATTCATTATCTCAACGACGACTCAACGGGTCAAATAAAAAAATTCAAAATAATCACAGTCGACCGTCAGTCGCGTGTGCGGTCTTCGAAGACATTCCGGTCAGTCAGTTTGATCCCAGTAATGCAAACACACAAATACACATCCTCGACGTCCGTCACAACAGTACCACTACTTTTTTTTTTAATCTCTCTTTCTCTCTGATAAAAAAGATTCTGCAAATTTACAGAACAACCTCGGGCGCGCGCAACAAACGGTGTTGCAGAAAACGCGCAGCAACGGAGCTTAATAATTTTACGCTTTCTTTATACTTTCTTCCCTTCCTCCTAGAATTGCTCACTCTGATCTCTCTTGCTCTCGCTCACCATTTCGACTACGAATTAACACGAACACGATGGCACTTTGGGGTGAGGTTTACAAAAAGTACATGCTCACAGAAGTTCTTCGCTGTCGTCGGACGCGCCGTACATTTGGGGCCTGCGCTCCTCTCGCTGCTGCTGCCTGGCCCGGTTCTGCAGGAGTGCGATACTCGCCGCCTTGTAGTTGATCGGCCCGTACGAGCGGTAATCTACGTCGGCGTAGTCCAGATCGGAGAACTCCGGCTTAAATGGCTGCGAACAGACAGTTGTGCATTGCGATGTGAAAAATGAAATGAATTTTTTTTTTTTAATTTTTGTAGTAATAATTGAAATTTTATTTCGCTGCGCGCAGAATTGTGTTTTGTAATGTTCAACAAAGCAGATTGACGGGCCAATTATAGATTTCTCTGCAGCTGTAGGATAAATAAATTATCTGTTTAATATTCAATGTACACAAGTTGTTGTTTCAGTCAAATACTTAATTAAGTTAATTTTTTCTTTAGACAATTCATTCGTTAAAATTTTTCTTGTGGAATATTCAATATATACGTTTAATTTTTTATTTTCAAGAATATACGAAAAACTTTGAATACTAATACAATTATTCTTTTTACTTTTTTTAATCACTTTTACTTTTTTTTATTTATATATAAGTTAAAAGGTTTATATGTAGTTTCGGAATTACGAGTGGATCAATATACCGATAGCTGCAATAAACGAAATAATATGCATAACAGTGTGAACAAATAGTTCCACATTTGTATACCGAGCTGCTCCTCCTCACAATCCATAGTATAATTTCAGCGATGTTCATAATAATAATTTTCGATCTCACATAAAGGTTACCGCAAATTTCAAAGAGATTTGAGCAACAAAGAATAGTATAACTGATATTCTTTGTTTGACAAAAATATCGAGATGGATATTTTCAAGAAATAGAGATGGTTCTGGGAATTTTTCTATAAAAATAAAAAAGAAAAAAGGATGAACTGTTTTTTTTACTCAAACTGTGTTGACTTGTGTTTAAGGTTTTAAAAAAATCTTAAATTCTTAAGAAAAGTAACCCATGAAATTACAGATATGAATCTGTATATTAGTGCCTTGTCTGATAAGATAAGCCAACACAATGCAATTTTTCTCTACACAATTTTCAATGCATTTGAAATTTCGAATTTTCTTTTTTATCCAATTCACTATATCTGTGTCGTATGCATACTACAGGAAATTTAGCACTTACATTTTTAATAATTTGAGAATGCATATTTTTATATCCGTAGATAATCCACATTGTACATATTTATCTTACTTTATTACATTTAAAAAAAAACTAGGGAATAAAAATTGCACTCTGCTTCAAATAAATAAATTCCGATTCCTGCTTATATTACTTTGCAATTAACTCGCTTTTTCAATTCCAACGGAATAAAAAAAAGAAAAAAAAGAATCACAGAATAATAAGTCAGAAAACTCGATATTAATATCCTCGCATTAAAAGTGTATTACCCAACGCTGTTCCTTGAAAACATCGATTTTTTGTTTGTCCATGGTGTACCTCCCGACTTTCCTCCCCTTAATAGCACCGAGTAAATCGTCAATTATATTTCGCAGGCACATACACGCGCGGGACTAGAAATCTACGCTTTACGAGGAAACCTGGTTGCACGGAGTAATTTCACCCATCCACAACTGGAATGCTCCCGAAGTTGCGTGGAACGCTACTTGAATTCCCTCACTGTCGCTTCCTCGGTGAGCGCGCACCTGGATGTTATTACGCGCATAACACGGCCTCGCGAATTGCGCGCGTCTGCTCTAATTGACTCCCGGAGCTTGCAGCTTTTCTTTTATTTCGAAATCCTTTTCATTACGCCAACGAGTGTTGGTGAAATTTTGATTTTGCATGTGGATAGAGAGCAATTGCAGGTAGAGACAAATTAGAGGAAAAGGGGCAGAAATATTTAACGACTAAATTAATTCGTGCCTTTTATGTCCTCAATAGCGAGTGCCCAATTGAATTTGAATAAAAATAAAATTTAAATTGAAAAAAAAACTAATTTCTTTTTTAATTATGTGTAACAAGTAATTACGTAACTTTCCATGTTCAGTTACAAACAAATTTAAGTCCGCCTCTGGATGAAACGCGCGCAGTGTAAAATTTTCATGAAATGTATTTTGACGTTACCGTACGCTGTCAGTTTTCATATTTAAGTGGGCAGCGATATTCGACCTCACTTTTCTGCCATAACGCTGTGCATCGTTCCACGTTTTAAAATACCCATCTTAACTCCCTATGTACGCGTAAGTACATATATTACACACACCTACGCACAAATGCGCACAGAAATGTTGAAAATATGTGTAACAAACGTAAATAAAAATAAATTAATGTGTCTTTTACTTACGAAATCAGTTAGTAAACAAAACGAACAAACAAAACAAACGGAAAACAAATTAGTACGGTGAATAAAAAAAGGAAGTCCACGCAAGCACACGCAAACGAGGAATTAAAAGAAAATGAGCGAGCAAATGGGATTGAGCTTTTAAAACTGAAAGGATAAAAAAAAAAAAACAGGCGACGAGCAACATTTGACTTACGTGCGACAGTGTCGATTGGCCTACATTGCTAAGTGAGTAACGAAAAACCGTCCCGCGCGGTGTGCTTTATTGGATTATCGCACAGCCATCCAAAAGCATTGACGATGCAAGCCCACGAGCGATCGCATAAAGTACGAGCCACGACGAAGTTCGCGCGAAATTTCCCAAAGCAGATTATCAAAACTTGGAAAACGAAATTTTGGCTTAGGCTTGTATATACACACATACACGTATATGTACGCTGGAGGTTGAGTAGTATAGAGGTTCTCGGTTCGGCGGAAAACACCCGCCGAGAGGATTGCCTTGGCCGACGGCCTATTTATCATGGAGAGCAAAAAAGTTAGTCGCTTTACAGATGCAAAAGTGTATCTATATATATATAGGATATATATATATATACGTAGTCGGGTGCCTTATATATACATATACACATATATATATATATGTAGTGCGATGCTTTTACTTCATTTTTCTTTTTGCGCTTGCTTTGGGATACTTTGGGGAGTGGTTAATAAAACAGCTTGAGCCCGGGAGAGTTCGCTTTGCGCCTTACAAGCTAATATTCATATTTAAGCCGGAAGGGACTAAGGAAGGGGGAGGAAACAGGTGGCGCGTGATCTACGTGTATCTGAAGTTATGCGCGCCGGCCCCCGGCGAAAATCGCACCACGCTAAGAAAGAGTGAGTTTCGTGTTTCGGAAAGTTGGCCCACATCTTGTATGATATGCGCATAGTAAACAACGCCGCTCGCTAAATTCGTGGGTCACGTAGACACGCGCGAAAAAGTGGACCGAGCCGCGCGTATTACTTCGCGGAAGCCAGCACCTGTTTGCCTTCTTTGACATATACTGACACTTTTTTTATTCGCTTGTATTTTAGTTCGCGAAAATTGACACTTTTTTTGCCTTTGTTTTAGTTGACGCGTCGAATAAAAAGTGGATTACTCGAAATTCTTTTTTCTCTCTCGATGGGATCAATCGATTCGAGACTTTCTAGAGCAATTCAATTGTAAAGTTGATCTGCCTCGAAAGTAAACAGATACTCCAGTGCAGTGGTACTTTAAAGTGATCATAGTAAGCAAAGCTATCAGTACCTACGTTCGCGAGCCTTTTCAAGTGGCTGACTCGAACCGGGACTAGTTCCTTAGTAAATGTACGTTTCGCTCATCCGCTTCGGACCCTACGAACAGAGACGTTGATAGTTATAATTTTTTTTTATTTTCGATCAATATCCGTCATATTGAGTGCGATTATTCCTGAAGCACAATGAATCTACAAAAAACTGCAACGCCTTCACACGAAGCAAAAAAACACGAATTATACTTTGAACGTACCTTTCAATAAATCGATTGCGTTGCTAGTGCACCTATCAAGTTCAAAAGTCTATATTAAGAAAAAAAGCTCACATTGTACTTGTTATTTTTTTAATCTAATTAGAAGAGTATATCGGAACTTCGAACTCGGCCAAATTTGATCGAAACTGCGGGGGATGTAAAGATGAAAAAATAAAGTAACTTTGAAATTGTAAAGAAGGTTTTAATATTGATAATAAGCTTAAATACAATGTAATAAAAAATTGTATTGTTATAGATTTTAAAAATTTCAGCACGTAACAATTTTGGTATATATAAAAGCACTACATGCTTTTACATACCAAAATACATTCAGTGGTAACTGATACGTGCCGAACTTGTCGCATGCATGCGACATCGTCGCCCGAAAAATCATGCGAATAAAGAAAAAAAAAATAAAATAAAGGAAAACCAGAATTTTTCTACATATGATTCTTCAGGCGACACTGGTAACACGAAACAGTTCCTACTGGGCGTCTACGTGTATATATATATTATTCCTGTATATCAAATTATCATCGATAAAATAATTAAAGCTGATCAATAAATCGCAACAAGAGATGTATTAAATGACACAAGAGGATGAAAAAGACTAGCACTATGGATTATTAATATAAAGAAACTCTGTTAAATTATGCATGGAAAAGAGACTGGAAATTAGCAGCTTAATTTAATCATTCTTACGTTGAGAAATGCTAATTTATTTCAAATGGATAGTCTACCTTCCAGTTTCATTATGAATAAGATTTGGACGGACTAACGCAGCTTTAACGCGTCAAATCAACGGTTCAGCGATTCAAATTGCGGAATTAGAAAAGGATTAATTGTAGAATCGAATGAGCGCTGAATTAAGGACACCGGTAAAGCTTTGCTTTTCTAAATCGCGTCACATTAAGCAATTACGATCTCGGAACTATTGATCCTCAAAGTTCCGAATCTTTCCCTCCTCTATTTTCAAACCCAAGAAGACGACAGTCACCCATACTTCCAATAAATTTCGAAGCCTGCAGTTCCGACACTTTCCCGGTAAGCTCCTTACATTAACTGATTATTCGTCGCAGGACTACGTCGCAGCATAGCCCCGACTGCATCGGCATCAATCACTGAATTCCCGCGCGCGTACAACAGCGAGTCGGGAGTAAATCCAATCGCGGCAGGCCATCCGTAAACGGAAAGAGATGCGGAGGGCGGAGGAGTAGAGAAGGGTGCATCCCCAGGACGTGCGCTGATTCAGCGGCCGAAAGTCTCTCGCGATCCATTGCAGGTGTACACTCGCCCCCCACCCCCGTACGCAGGCGGACGCGATATGGGATCTATAGTGCAGTCGTGGTGGGGATAGATATTATTATTTTTCAATGCGACTGGTTCATGATCGCCGTATCCATTGAGTAAAAGTCTACGGTCACGATTTTATCTTTTTTTTTTTTAAATAAACATTAAGTTTTGAGTGCACAATGTTTTGAAATTAATTAATAGTCAGTGAAGAGTAAACAGTCGATGACGATGTGAAATAGATCGTATTTGGAAAAAGCGAGCGTGTCAATATTGCAATGACCAGAATATTCTTGTTTAAAATTTCCAACTAGAAAGGAATAATTTTTTTAAGCCCTTTCAGATCGAACGTACATTGCAATGTACGAAGTTATATTTTGAATTTTTTAAAATTTTGCAAAACAACTTTGAGGTGGGTAAAAGTAAACGCTTGGATCAGATTAAGTGAATACTTTTTCGTCTCGTATTAGTGGGCCTTTAAATTATTCTAGACTCTACAGCTTCAGCAAATAAGCATACAAGAAAAAAAAATTCAAAATTTAAAAAAAATGGACTAAATAATAATCGTAGTAGATCACATAGAATTTTTTTTTGCTGGAAAAAATTCATGTCTAAAAGGGTTAACAGAATGAAAAAGTTATGGAACTCTCTATCTAATAATTTAATGTCCATTGACTCTATTGGTCAGTTAAGAACTTCTTTACGCTTTTTCACTTGCAGTTTTTAGCTCAGTTTATGGTAAATAGTTTAAGTTTTACTTTAAGTATCTTTACTATTTTAAATTTGTTCTTAAGGACTCTTGAGTTCGTTGAATTGTTTAGTAAATGAATAAACAAATATTTACCAGTTTTGAAGTAGTTGATAAGGAAAATATAAATTTCACATCGATATCTATTTTCCATCCCTCACTGACAACAGCTTAAATTTAACTTTGACACTTTTCTAGTCTCAAAACATAATATTTATTAAAAAAAAATGCGAAATCGTGACAGTATCCCATGCTAATCAACGTAGACGATAGTGGCAAGGCCGGTCACATTTGAAAACGCATATCTCATCCATTTCCATCACGATACAGCACTGTTAAAAAAAGGCATTAAATTTAATGCAAATAAGGGAAGCAAATTTTATCAACGTACATGAACTTTACTGAATTTACATTGAATTTAATTACATTCACAATAAATTTAATTTAATTTCCATTAACTTTAATATCATTTACATTCACAGTAAAAAATAATTCGCTATTGCAGCTGAAAAACTGTTTGCAGCAGCAATTTTTTTTTGTTACCCAGAGACAGCAAGGTTGAATTGCTGCTATAACCAAATAATTCATTCTGTCACATTAAAAAAATAAAATCACTGAACGAGAAATGATTCCTGTTAATTTAACCACAGAAATCGTTACTACAGCAAACTGGGTAGTTACTATAAATAAATTTTTCATTAGTATTAATGCAGCAATTATCGGATTGCTAGATTTAACATAAAAGTTTCTGAAAAACAAAATATAATAATTGCAGAGAATTTTTTTATCAAATATACAAGCTCTTTCACTAAATCAATTTAGCAATATCTACCTTGCTGTCCTGACTGTACAATTTTTTACCCTGTTACAATTAATTTGAAAATGTAATAAGGGGCAAAGTCGACTTAGACCCTTTTTCCGCCCATCGGTTAAATCGATCGTTACCCATCACTATGCAAAATATTACACGCCTAAAATTAATTTTCGGTGTTAAAATGAAGGTTTATTCGTATTGATTAAGCTAATAAAAATTTATGTTGTTTTTTATTCCGAATAAGCCCTCAACTGTAACGTAAATTCCGCGAAGTTCATGTACTCCGATAAAATTCGTTTGCAGCACTTGCACTAAAATTCATCGAAACTTTTTTTAACAGCGCGCCTCGGATCCCAATACTGCCCAGTTCCTCCGAAAGATCGGAAACGCGCGCTTCAGTGCGGGGTCCACGCGGCGGCAGCCCGTACCTTCAGACGTCGATCTCCTGACCGACGTCGCGGAAGTGCAGCTCGGTGAACTTATGGTTACCCGCGAGCCCTGCGCTGTACCTCTTGGAGTGCTTGTTGCGCGGCTTGCCCAGGCCCGGCTGGTGCTGCTGCGTCGACTGGCTGAGCGCGTAGTCGTTGGCCTCCTGGTCCTGCTGGTAGTCCATGCCTCCGTCGTTCATCGTGTCCTCGTAGTAGTGCGGGTAGGAGATCTTGTAGCTCTCGGGCATGCCGAGCTCCTGCTGGACGCGCTCGAAGCTGGTCTCGCAGGAGGAGGCCAGGACGTGCTGTTGCTGCTGCCGTTGCTGCTTCTGCTTGCGCTCGTTGCGCTCGTGTTTGTTGCGGTACTTCCGCCTCTCGGTGCGGCTCCTCGAGGCGGAGTTGGAGTGGCGGCGGGACTGGTGCTGCCGGTCGTAGGTGAGGTCGGGCACCCCGGCCTGTTGCGAGTAGGGGTGAGCGAGCTCGTTCTGCTGAAGGTCGTTCAGGTGGTGCTGCTGGTGGTTGGCGTTGCTGAGGCCGACGGTGTTGAGGGAGTGCCGGCTGTTGGCGTTCATGTAGGAGCTCTGCAGGGGATTCACGGTGGAGGTGGTGTGGTAGAGGGACCGCGACAGGGAAAGGGTTAGTTGGCTCGAGCTGTTGCTCGGCAGCGGATAGCCGTACTGCTGCATCTCCTGCTGCTGTTGCTGGTAGTGCTCTTTGTAGTCATAGATACTGTCGGTCTGCAACAGTTCGTAGTGGGAGGTTAGTGGGCGGATTCAGAGGCGCTTGTATGCTGCTGAGTTATTAATGATTGATTAGTCGTCAGTTGGAAATAGGCAGATTCGTTATTATAGCTTTCGAAAAAAAAAGAGGAAGAGGATACAGGAAAATAGTCCGTAATTAATTGGATAATTGAATTTCTCTTTTTTTTTTTATCTCTAATTTAATTCTACTTTTTTTTTGTAATTAAAATCTTCAAAAATAACAGAAGCTGGACGTTAACTGATCGAGAAAGGAGTTTCTTTTTTAGAAAAGGTTGACAGGAGTAGAGAATTAATTGTGATTGGCAGAGAAGTCAATATAAGTTTCCAGTTCGTAAAAATAATAGTTGTAACGGAATAAAGATAAATATTTAAAAATATACATTCAGTAATTTCTAGAAAACTAGACACATAAGTCTACTTTGTAAAATGCATATTAAAAAGCACACAGAAATAAAAAGAAAACTAACCGCATTCTATTGCATGTATGTACAGTATTTTGAATCAACCATCTATGTTCAATAATAATAAATATATATTTCTGTGTAAAAAAAAACGAAGGATCAGGAAGTTACACTAAAAACTTTTATTTATACACAAATTGAGTTCGGAAACAAATTGAATCCGCAGCCATTTACGTATTGACGCAGCGAACCATTTCCGTCTCTGGTAACTTACAGCGCGACATCACTGGAGCAAACTTTTAACGAGGGTAAAGTAGAAAATGGCATTAGTGTGTTATAACAGTTTGGTCGCGCGGAGTAAGGGCGCGACGAGGACAGGCGTTAAGCTTGATGTCCGCATGCAAAAACATCGCCGCGCCCTGCAGCTCTTAATGCTTGAAGGACTTACTTGATGAGGCGGCCGCTGCGGTGTGTGTCGTGCATGCAGGTGCTCAGGGAGCGGGGGAACGCTTGGCAAATTACGCGACCATCCGGACATCGGGATGCACTGCTCTGGCATTCGACCGATGGTTAACGGTTGCATTTTTAAAATGTGCTTTCCTCGTCTACCACTCGCAGCTATGCGTGGAATGTGGAACGCGTCCGTTTTTTTAACGACGCTGGCGTAAGCCGAGTGGTTTAATTAGGATGCTGCAAGTGAACGGCTGGATGGTACTGGCATTAAGCAGTTTGGTTTGGGAAAAAATTTATGTTCACTGAATTTTTGTTAAAGAATGCATGTATTGTCCCTCGTTGGTAAATTAGCGATTCAGACGAATATAATTATAGAATGACGCTGGATTCTTAATCGTTACTGGAGACTTATAAATAGTTTCAATAAATATACACTGAGAAAAAATTACTTTGAATTCTTGGAAGTGGAGGACAGACGTGAAACTTGAAAAATATTCTTTCGTTTTTGGAAAAATTACGAGAATCGATTTTAGCAATATTTCGTTTGTATTTACATCCTCCTTCTAAAACATTTTATACTAAATGCTTTTACATATTTTTCTCAGTGTAAGTCGATTGAATTACAATGCAATACTTAATATTCCGTAAATCGCATGATTCGAGTTACTTAAGTCGACTACGGGTACATATATTACAGATAGAAGTCACGCAATCGAATATATTAAAAAAATAAGAATTAAATACTTGTACAAAAAAAATCGACATATCTTTCGATTCCTGCGCGCACACGAATAAACATTCCCTAAACTACACAATTGCGTACATCCTGGGCGCGAAGCATACAAAAAACGAGAAATCCTTCGCAGCGTTCAGGCACTCGTCATTTTTTTCACCGCACACATCCGTCCCCCGTTCTTTTATACCGCGCGGCGCGCGTCTGCCCTTTATTTTCCATTCGCACGTTTTATTCTGTTGAACCCGGAACGCAGTAAAGTTCAAGCTGGCGGAACAAACGGAGTAAAGGAGGAACGCACATGCCGCCGCGCCCCCGGTGAAAGCCGGATCGCTCCGCGCGGCGCTTGCGAGAGAAAAATATAAGCGCGAAATAAAGCAGGCTGAATGGTGGGGGTACGCGGGTGACGATAACGCGGCGCCCGCGCCCCGACAATTGCCCCCGACGTTACGAGGGCGTTCGGCGGATGGAACTACTGCGCGGGCGCGCGCGCCGCAGCGATAAAAGCCCGCTCAGCCGAGCGCCATCCCGTCTATAATTCGTCCAATTATGCGATTTTCGAGATGTACGAGAGCTTTTCGCCCCGATGTAATATGACGCCGATTTCCGGGAGGGCGGCGCGCACAAACGGCCCCGGAGGGAAATGGAAACATTATGCCGCGATAAAAGGGGACACCGTTCGGAGGAAATTATACGTTAGGCGAAATGGTTAAGATCTCGTATATCGTTTTTGCGCACGGATGGATTTGCGAGGCGCGCCTTTGCACACACACACACACACGCGCGCGCGCGCGCGCACACTCACATGTGTATATAGTCTTTTGCGAGTGGCGCGACTGTCGCTCTTTCTCGTACCTTTGCGCCCGCGAGGGGGATCGGATTACCTCGATCGCGAATATTTACATAAAAATGTACGCTCAAGAGACGCAATAATCGGATAAATGTAATAAGCTGCGCGGCGGCGCATCCTTCCTGAGACTCCCAGTAAAAGCCGCGGAAGAAACTTTTCTCGTACCCTATGTATATATAGGTCGCTGCTAGACGGGGTGTACTATTGAGCTTTTCCCGGGCGAAACTCTGAAAGAAATCAATTTACTCTCCCGGCATCGACTTTCGAATTTCAGCGCTCTTATTGGAGTGCGCGAAACGACGCAGATTTTCGAGCCCGACGAGGTTAAAGTTTCGGAGCCTCGCCGGCGGAGTCATTACTGCTCGGGTTTCGCCGACTAAACGCAGGTACTACTATTCGCTACGGAATTAACTTACGCTCTGGACAAAAAGTTTATTATGTACAAATGAGCATTAATCGGTACGTGTATATGTATATAAAAAATGTATTTAAATATGTATGTAAAAAAAGCGAAGCACATACACTGAGAGAAGTATATAATTCAAATTTGCCATCAATACAGTAAAGACCATAATACTGCGTGGGAAAGTAGCTACAGACTGACGTTGTACGTATAGTAAAATTTGCTAGATAGCGTATCTATGGAAAAATTTACTGTACACAGTATAGTCATTTTTTTATTATGCCAGTTTGCTACTATACTACAATCTGAAAATGTAAAATTCACTTGGAAAACGTAAATAACGACATTTAAGGGGGTCCTGAGAGTCAGTTTAATTCAAATTTCGCACCGCAATATAGCAGACGAAAAAAACAATTATTGATAAATTATTGATAAATTCCTTGATAAGAAAGGCTTGATCACTTTATTTAAGTTTTTCTCATCCAAGTACAGTTATATGAATTTAGAACTTTATAAAATGATAGATCGTTACCTAACAGACGGCAAATATCTCGTGCTTCTTCTATATTTGATTTGTATATATTTTTACAAGCAAATTAATTTAAACGAAACATTTAAATTAAATGAATCATTAATATTGTTTCGTCTGCTATATTATGGCGCGAAATTTTAATTTTATTTGACTTTCAAACCCCTTTAACGCGTGAAAAGCCGATCACATTCTAAATGTATGAACGATTTCTCAGATAAAATATCTCGCTATTCACATTTCTCAATTGAGCGTCACAGTTTCATATTTCGAGAACAGAATAATAATTTTTTTACACACGGCGCGTGAAGTGCGTACTGTACGCCCCCGGGCGAAAAACAGAATACGCAATTTACGCCTCTCGTGTAAATAAATAGTATATGCACTATAAGAGTAAGTAAAGAATCCCTCAAATCGCATGTTTTTCACCCTCGACTTCGCCTCGGGAGAAAATTCACATGCGGCTTTCGATATTCTTTAATTTATTCCCTAGGTGCATAATCTACTATTACTGTCTAAATCTGAAAATGTGAAGTTCACTTGGAAAATGTGAATAGTGACATATTTTATGTGAAAAATCGTTCACATATTTAGTATGCACTTATTAAATGTCACTATTTACATTTTCAGATTTAGAGAGTACCGGACTACTTCTCTCAGTGCAAAAAATGCAGTTTCATTCACACAAGCGTCTCTCTTACAAGAAGCGTGGAAGCGGCATTAGGAAGCGGCCGATCGAAGGCAGGCGGGTTACGCGTCGATGGCAAGGTAGACGAGGGCTGCGCGGTACCGAAAGCGCGTCCGCCGCGAGCCGAAGCCCCGAAAGGACGACGACTCCGACCAGGCCTCGGCCTCCGCGGAACACACCTGGGCCTCGACGTCGGCCTCCAGAGCCGCCGGCTGGCTCGGCGGGAACACGGGCGGCGGTACGTTCTGGTAAGTGTGCTCGGCCGGATCGGTTCGCTTGGTGCAGCGGGGCGCCGGCAGCGGCGGCACCTCTCGACCGGCCCTCGACAGCGTCGAGGTCGGCGTGCACTCCAGGGAGCGCAGGCTCCCCGTCGCCAGGCTGCTCGCGCTCGCGCTCCGGTGCGGGCAGGACCGGTAGATGGGCACCGCGTACAGCTGGTAGTTGCGCGAGCTGGCGGCGCTCTCGCGCTCGTCGTCGGTGAGGGAGCGACGGTGCTGGTGTCGCTGGTGGCGTTGCTGGTGGCGCCGGCAGAGCCGGAGGGAGTAGAACTGCTGGCGCTGCTGGTGCTGGAGCTGTTTGCGCCGGCGGGGCTTGAGGCTGTTGCAGCGGGGCTCGGGCGAGTTGCCGCGGGGGACGTTCAGGTCCGAGTAGTGGGGCCCGAGGTGGCTGCGCGCCCGGACCACGGCGCCGGAGGACTCGTAGCCGGAGCTCGCCCCGCCGCACACGCTGGCGGCGCGGGACGAGCACGGCGAGACGCTCAGCTGCGTGGCGGACGCGTACCCGTGCAACGACAAGCTTGGACAATGCTAGAACACACAAGCGACACACGGGGCTCATGCACATGCGGCAAAACGCGCGGAACGCGGTTATCGTTTCTTTATTACTTATGCTGCGGCGCTGATAAGACATTCGTTGCTTTTAAGGAAACGAGTTGCTTCGGTAGTGCTTATTCGATATTTCTTTGAATCGAGTAATGATGACATTGAAACTAAATTTATTTCTTGGCGAATAAATTTGGTAGTTTCGAAAACATTATTTTTGGACTCGGTGAAATATTTAACGAGTGCTATTGAAGTAAATGTTTGCTTAAAATTAACAAATTGGAATGCGAGTTGTGTTTGCTGATGCTTTGTTGAAGAAAGTTCTTCGTTAAAATATGAATGAATTTTCCGGTTGAGGACAATACCCGTGAGATAAGTATTAAATAAAATGTTTAGCTTAAATGTGTAGAATGCAAGATGATGCAAATATATTGCAGAAGGAAAAATGTAATTCAACCGAAGTCGCGTGTATTTGTTACAGTCGATTTTCATGCATTATACTAAAAGCTTGTCAATCTTAATAAGTGAGACTATATTTTTTTCTTGCATAATGAATTGTGTGAAAGTTAATTATTTTATGTATCTTTTTAGTTAATCGAATTGCCGTTCGAAGATAAGCAAATAAATAAATGTACACTTTATTCTACATAATAGTCATAAATTTAGTAGTAGGTTAAGAAATCATACGTTTTGCTACCTTATATTAATTCATGATTTTTTTAATAACAACTGTCTACAATGTTTAAATAATCATTTTGATTAGTAAGTACTTGTCTTCAACGTTCATTAGAATTTTGAAAATTTAATCCATTTACTTATTCTTAAACACTGTTTTTTGCAGTTTGTGTAAGTAGTTCAAGTCAATGAATAGTCAGACAGTGCTTGAAAAAATTAAAACTAATCAAGAAACGATTCAATGCCACAATTTTTCATTACTGTGCTTCATTAAATATATTGATATGTATTAATTTAGTGCATTTGTCTTTAAATATCCGGCATTTTTTAATGTTTAACGTATAATTACAAAATTAACGTATCAAAATCACATAAAGCTTTTTTTATCTTTCCAGACTGATTAAACTCTAAAAAAGCAAATATTCATATACTTATATAATGATATAATATAGCCACGTAAAATTTCAGTAACTTTTTGTAGCAATCAACTTGTTTTAATTTAATTTTACTAGTTTCCCAAGAATTCGTAAAAAATAAAGATCAATTTAGAAATGCGGTTCATTATCCTTTCTATCCAAACAAAGGACTCCTCCATTGGAGTTCTTGCACTAATAGCCAAACTCAGAATAGTAACTTAAACATATCTGCCTGGGCATTGTCCCCGCAAAAAGAAGGGAATAATCAATAGCTACTAGAAACTGTGCCGAAACAAATCAACAATCGTCGGATAAGACGTCCTAATCGGCAAACACGCATCGCATGAATGAAGTAGCAGTTGGCCCTTATCGACCCTCTCCGGGGGCTCGACAATCTCTTACTCAGTCTAACTATGTCGTTCCGGAGCATCGCGCTATTGTTTACCTGTTCATGGATGGAAGCGAAGCCGCGCAATGGGCCCATTCACGCTGCACTGCAATTATCCAGGCGATGCACCCGCACAGTCTTACCTGCTTTTGCGGTCGCTTAACTGCTCTCTGCCATTTCTGAGGACTTTACGTGTAGCGCCGAGGACTCGTCTACGCTCGTCTCTACTACCCTCTCGCCTCTTTACCCTCCCTTCGACCATTACACGGCCGCCGACGTCTAATATTATTCAAGGCGCATTCCGCTGGGGCGTATGTGCGGTGAGCGCGGCACTAGGAATTACTTTAACGCGGCAATTGATTGTTGTTTGGTGTTTGCACGTCGGAAAGCGATTGCGGCTTTCCGGCTCCGACCGAGGAGCCATCGATTTTTCCGCCGAGGGCAATTAACCATTTGACTGGGACGGTTATTTATACGAAGACACCTTCTCGGTGGTGGATGGCGATATTACTTTTCATGGAGGGGCTATAGAAGATTTCTTTGGTTTTAAAAAAGTTTCAAAGTCAATTGAAAAGGGTTTTAAAGGAAAACATTAATTTTCCAGGAGCTTCCAGATGGAGAGAAGGGTACTTCTTGAATGAGTTATAATGAAAGAAATTCCCATAAACGGAAATTATATTCTTTTCTTTGGAATATCAAACTGTATTTCTTAGTGCGAAGGCTTCATTGTTTAATAAATTAATGACTTTTCGCTGCTTCTAATTCTCTGTTCTTTAAATGAGTAATATTTTCAAGCGTTTACTTTGCTTTTTCTCTCTTTGTTTTTGACAGTTTTATCAATGAAATATTCGTTGTCTACTAAATTAAATTGTAAAACAAATATTAACAAGTTATATTACTGGTAAAATAATGGCCGTCATTATGTCCGAGATGTAACAAAAAAGTGATCATTGAATTTCACAATTTTAAAAATTCATTAAAACTGTCGGCTGCAAAATTCAATAATCACAACAATTCCATTTTCATTCATTGACATTATTATTCATTATTCAGTGCTATTTATGTGTAAAACATGATCTGTCAATAGATATGAACTGAAACGACTACTAACCAGTTATGAAGTATTAATTTCAATTGGTTATTATATGAAATGAAAGTGTATTTTAAATACAAAGTAAAAAAATAAACAATGTCCGGAGAGCCTTTTCCAATGCAATTTGTTCGAACAAATTTGCCGTCAATTTAATTGATTGAAAAATGGAGATTTTCAAAAATCTAAAGTAAGAATAACGTAACTTACTGAAAATGTTTAATCATTTTGCTATTTTATCATGCAAAATAAAGAAAATCCGCACAAAAGAGGAAATGTACACTGCAATAGTGAGTTGTGCCAATTCTCCAAAATCGATATTCGTATGGTAAAAGCTAACAAAAGTAAAAACTTGCTTTAAAAAGAATAAATTTAAAGATCGCAAAAAGGTGATCTTTTTTGTAAAGAATAAAGCACTGAAACGGAGTTCGAAAATTTAAAAAAAAATTACTCATTATTTTGTAAGAGAATCTAATTTTTTCTTTTTAAAAAGGTTATTTGGTTCTACTTTCAAAATCTCTTACTTAATTAGTTAACAAGGAAATGTATACTTCAGGTCTTGAATTTTGAACAAACATTGCTTAATGTTTTTTTTTCAAAGATCCATTAGAACGCAGTAACGAAACTAGGCTCATTAAAAGAATAATCTAGGAGAAATATCGTTATCAAGAACTTCAATTACTTGCAAACTAAAAGTTTAGGAAATGCCAACTAAAAAGATAATAAAAAAGAACGGGAGAACTGTAATTTAAGATAATAAATCTCTAGTATACAGTAAAGATAGTGATAAATTGAACGTTAAAAACCATTAATAAATTTTTAATGTAAAACAACAAGAAAACACGTTGATGTTATCTTTAATTATTCCTGTCTAAATGTGTGTGGGCGCTTCTTTTTAAAGCCACGTAGAAACATTAAGCGAAGAATACTTAGTAATATCAATTGAAATTCTTAATCTCGTGCGATGAAACTTGGAGAATCGCACATTAAAAAAAAAGAAAGAAAAAACACACCGAATAGAGAGAAAGGAAGAGGCCACTTAGAGATAAGTTCCGCGCGCCCCAGCGAAATGCTCAGAGGTTAGACTTGGCGCATCCTCGAATAAGATCGCAGTTTTCAGGCGCTCCTCCAAAGCAGTCTTTACTCTGGGGACAATTCCTCGTCGCTGGTAAAGTGTCACTACCGGCGCGCTGGTGATTGCACTTTTTTTAGTTAACCTTTTCAGTATTGAAGCTTTTCATTTAAAAAATCCAGCCTTTAAATGCACTTTTCTTTTTAACCCCAGCTAAATATCAAATGCGTGGTTCTTAAAAGGTTAACTCTCATTAACAACTTTGCTCGCGTGTCAAAAGTCAAGAATAAAGTCTAAATAGTCAACTTGCTCTGAGCAAGTTCAAGCTACGCCAACAAAACGAAAAACTAAGAAATAACAGCGCAAGCACCCACTTTATAAATAAATCGCTTGAAAAAATGTCCTCAATCTCTATTTCTATTTCTATCTCTTATTAAATTGCAGCAACGTTTACTTTTAACTGTAAGGCTTCTAAGTACTACGAAATGTGAATGTCGTACACGAAAATAGACTAGTGGATATTGCAGCCTCACAATAGTCAGTACCATAGTACTTAAATAGCAGCGCCGCCGATGTACCTTTTGTTGAAATGTCAAACAAATTGACGAGACGCATTTTTTTTTCGAAACAAAAACATCGAGCCAGCCAGATAGAGGCAGCGGATCACCCGAGCAGGGAGGCCAGTTGCTCTTTTAAACAATGAATCGTCGATCGATGGAGCTGCTATTTCTATTGTGACGTGGTTTATATACCCCTCCTTCATTATATCGCGAAACTATTTTTTATTAACCAAAATAAAATTAAATGCGGCGTCTGTATTGATTGAAGCGACAAAGGTTTTTCCGGAATGAAATGGAAAGAGAGAAAGAGACATTCATTTGGGAGCAGACAGTGGATTGTGCAAGTTTTACTAATATACTTGTACTATTTAAAGAGCACATCACTTTATATATTGTAAAAAACGTAAACTTGGATAAAAAAAAATTGAATTTTTAATATTTTTCTAAATTATTTACTAATACATTTCTTTAACTTGGTTTACTGATTAACGTTAATTTCTATTTGTTTTTTATTTTTATCTGCGTTTTAGTCGTTATTAATCACTGTTTAATGCAACCGATTTTTTTTTGGATTTATTGGAGGTCATAAAAAATAAGTATTACAAGTAGTAAAGTAGTTTAAGTGGTAAGGGTCAGTGTGTGGTCGGACATCATTAAATTTCTATAAAAAGTTGTGCTACTCTTTTTTTTCAGACAATAATATTTACGTGGATATAAAAATAGTTAAAATAATACTAAATAAAGACTGTAAGACATTTTTAAAAGTTCGCACAGCAACTTTACAATTTTTATTGATACACTAAAAAATTTAATAAGTAGAATAAAATAAATCCAAATAAAATCTTTACGTATTCGGAGCATTATTATATTATTTGATATAAGCTTATTACCGATCGTAGGTCGTTAATAATAAGGTGAATTAATAATTTATGAAAATTTCAAAGTGAAATATTCAATTAAACGAAATTATAACTTTAAAATCATAAGCAATATCATTAATCCAATGTAAAAATACCATTAATCTCAACTCATTTTCACTAAAAATTAGCATTTAATGTAGGCATTAATAGTTTAAATTCATTTTATAGTTTTGATAAAAAATACGTACTAAAAGCTCATTTAGACCATTGAAATAATTTGTTTGTTTCTTTAAACAGTTGCTACATTCATAAAATCGTAACACTTCTAAAATATAACACACCCGGTTTCAAAAAATTAAACTAACGTAAACTTTACTGCGACATTAAAAAAATTGTCCCAAAAAAAGCAATAGTTCTTCCTTCAAAAGCAACTCGACATTGAAAGTAAGCGATCGATTCGGAATTACTCCATAATCGCAAAAAAGCAGGCTCCCCACTTTCGAGCGAATAAAAGATCCATCGAAACCCCTCGAGCACGTGACCGAGTATTCAACAGTCAGCGCAATTAATGAGACGCGCGCCACGCCACAGTCAACCGCGCAGGGATATAAACAAAAAGGGTCCTATTGTGGTGTTCGAGTCGCGTCGCCGTGCCCCTCGAATCGCTAGCCAGTCGCACAATGCGATCGTTTCACGGTGACTTTGGTTGCGAAGAACAGTCTAAGTGGCCTCGCGGGGCTCCGAGGGTACCGACATGTCGAGACGACGAAGGGAGGGGGGAGGGGGCGAAGGTTCGTTTATCATGGCTCGCGGGTTAAGAACCGCAGGCCGGACTTTTCGCGAGTGAAAAGAGTTCTGCACGCCTTGAGTGGCCTACTCTGCGCGTACCACGGAAATTAGGAGGTACTCGACGTCAGCCTCTTTTTTTCCCGCGAATATCAAGTGCGCGCCTTCGCTCCCCTCGCTGCATGCCATCCCCCTTCCCACTTCTGTCAGACCCTCGCTGTAGGTATAATATAGATACATACATACAAGATATTGTATATTTCGTACACGTACAATGCGCGAGAATTTTGTTACTGCTTGTTTATTTAACTTCGACGTGTGTATTTTTGTGAATAGAAAAGTTGCTTGGATTCATTGATAAAACTAAACTGGTTTATCGAGATAATAATATACTCATAAAAATTTAATCTAACTGGTAGAAGAATCCACTGAAAAGCACTGGAAAATCTACTTAATATGGAGTTGAACGTATTTATGCCGTAGGTAAGCGGATCATCGTTTACGATTAATTTGCTAAAACGAATAAGTAGATTTTCATCTTGGAATAAATGGACTGCATGATAAATTCTAAATTGAATTATTAACCATTAGTTTCAATTTAATATAAAAAGTAAAACAAGTTGAATAAATGAAAAGTCTATAAAAAGCAGAAAAATACTAATAATTAAAATATTTATGATAAAATTCAGCGGATGTATATTTCTAGTAAACTTATTGAGAATTATATTAAAGCAGACATGATCTTCAATTTATTGAATTCATTTTAAAATTAAGTAGTTAATGTGATTGGTCTACTAAAACTAAGAATTTATTTTTGTGAGTGTATGTCTACAATTCGTTTTAATTCCGACTGGAAAAATTTATTTTTAACTGTTGTTTTTATAAATTTTTGTTTCGACAATTATTTGATAAATTGGCAGCAGCGTTCGTGTGATTTAAAATTGATCGAGTTAATTTAATTAAATTGTAAAAAATAAACTTTAATGTAGAAATTTACCCGACGTTAATTAATTTTTTTTTGACATTAATTTATATGTTTACTACCTGTTTAACGTGTTAACATCGTTTCAATATTAATGAGATTTTAATAATTCAGCGATTATTTTCTGATTAAGGTTCATTGTAAATAATTTACAGGAGACGTGTTTATGAAAGTCAAATGATTAATAAAATATACTAATTGCGCGAAACTAATTGGAGACTTTGACAAGCGTGCTCTAACACGTGAATTCGCGTGCATCTACAAGTAGTTCAACTATCCCTGTTAACTTTCATCGAGTTATCTAAAACTCCAGAATGATCAGTTGGATCAAGTAGATGTACGTATAAGACGTGAAGAAGTTGAATGTTCGTTCGAGGGGAATAATACGCACGATTACGCAATAAGGGAAAAACTTTTCCCTTTTAGCAATGATTCTCATCAATCAGCAGAATCTGCCAGTGAATCGAATTAATAAAAAAAGTTCTAAATTCACCTTCACACCTAACTACTTTACATTTTACTATTTAAAGTAGATTTCATTGCAATGCTTTTTTTCTGTAACTTTTTCGTGTTTAAAAAAATTGCAATAAAAATATCTTACACAGAGAATTAAAAAAAAACATTTTTAAAATAACTTCAACATCGACTGAATCTCAGACGTTAATGCATGAATAAATAAAATACGAATGTGTAAATATTGCACAATCCATCGTCCGTTTTCCGCGACATCGAGAGTATTTTGTAACATATTGCTAATACTTACAGAATTGATAACTAGTATCATCAATGCACAAAGCAAAAAAGAAAACTGTACAAAGTGAGCAAACGCTCGCATTCTAAATCACGGTGCAGATGCGATGACAGAAATATCAATCGGTGTAAGCTTACCTTGTTCGGCGGCGACTGTATACCGTGGAAGGGCAAATTTTCGTAGAATGTTTTCGTTTCTGGCTCTGACAGACCCTCTGAAACGCTGTCCATGTGATTGCTATTGGCGGTTTGATTGGGATCTGGAATTATTAATGTCAATGGCGTTAATATTATTCGCGTTATTGTCTCCCTTTGATGTAGCAAATTGGACCTAATGGCCATATCAATGCATGAAAAATCTTTGGGAAATACATTGGTCTATCGTGTAAGGAAAGTAGATCGAACAAATATGACGTAAGTTTGTTTGGAAAGTTCCTGTAGAGTTTGCGAAAGTTTCATTCTTACTCGTGCTTTTTACATATTATATCAAACTAGTGTTACTGAAGAATAAAAGAGACTCGTGTTACCAGAAAATATGCCACATTCACTTTAACTTTTTTTTTATTACTGTTCAAAGTTATAAAGTATTGAATTAATTCAGCAGTTACAGATTTACTCGGCGTTTATTAACGGAAATTTAATTAGTGTTGGAGAGAAGATGCACACTTGCATTACACACACTTTAAATATATACAATTGAAAGAAATTAATTATTCGTGTATTTTTTTCTGTAATAAATTTTTACGATATATTTGTTCCAATATTTATCTTTCACACGAGTTATAACTTGTTTTGAAACATGGATTATTGGTAAATAATAAAAATAACATTTATTACGGATAATATTGATTTTTCAGGCAAGATTTTCATCAAAGTATTATTTATATGGTCTTCTAAACTAAAACAATATATCATAGTTCGATAACACGTATTAAGCTAATAATAACCCACAGTGACGCCGATAGAGAGAATCACCGCCACTTTGTTTTCTCCCATCGTAATACTGCCATAATGTCACTGATAGCTATAGGCAATTTCACAATCTAATGGTGGTTTCACATGAGATGAATTCCGATAAATAGTGAACACCGATTGTGCTCATATTAAATGTACACAGTCAAAACAGACAACATGTTTATTAATTAATTATAGTGTCGATTGTGTTCTCTAAATACGGTGAAATGGAATTACAATTATAAAAAAAAATGGCAAATTAATTCTAATTGAATTAATAATTTCACGAAAAATTATGTGCTGTGTCTTTTAATTAACAAAATGTTTTTAAAAAGTTTGCCATTACAGTTACACAAAAAGCACGAAGAAATTATAACAAACACAAGCTGCAGACTAGCCTTCGCAGCATTTCCACTAAGCCGAAATAAAAAATGTATATTATACTATGCAAAGTAATCAATAAAAAGCACGGATGCATTAAACAAAATTGAAACAAAAAAAAAAGCATAACACGAAGTAAAGGTGGGCGAACAATAGTTTATTCGCATCCGCGGGATCGTTAATTATTTCAATAGCCGTGAGTTTTGTTTACCCCCATTGAATCAAACTGTCGGAAACTTAAGAGGGAAAGAAGCGTGGGGTATAGGGGAGCTCGCACTCTCGACTCGGCTGAAAAGTATGATCGGCCGAGCTCCGACGAGTGCGCATTGTTAGGAGCGCGCAAAAAGAACAGGCGCAAAATGCGAGAAGAAAAGCGCAACTAGAAGTTGCCGGTCAGAACATAGAGAACGCGGAGGGATGCATAAAGGAGGGCAGGGATGGGAGCGTACAGACGCAGCGGAGAAAGAGAGACGGACGGAGAGAGAAGCGTTCACGGTTTTCTGCAATTATGCAAGGGGTGAGTGTATACGTACCGGCCCCGGGCTTTTTGCGCTTACGGGACACATTGTTCCTTGGCTCGGCGCCGCTGCCGGTCGGCTCCTTCGTCGTGACCGCGCCTTGATGCTTTCGCTGCTGCTGCCTGGGCGCTATTCTCTTGTACGTCACGGCTGCTTAATGGGCACACACACATGCAGGTTTACAATACACTACTATTGGTTATCGGTAGGCGAATGCAGTACCGGGGATCGCTCATGCAATTAGGGTAATCGGTATCGGCCATGTTTATTGCTGTCTTTAAGATATTGCTATTTCGAAATCTTTCCTTCGCTCACAAAAATTTACTCTAACTGGTAGAAAAATCCACTCGATAGCACTGGCAAATCTAATTATTATAGAGTCAAACTTATTTATGCCGTGGATAAGCGGACCATCATTTATTTATCGATTTAATATAAATTCAACGGACTGAAAGTCATTAATTACAAACTATATATACTGAGAGAAAAAACTTTATAAAAATTGCTACTGTAGTTAGCAAGTAGGAATTTTTTATATGAAAAATAGTAATTTTTAGTATCTGGAATTTTAAAAATTACTGTTTTAATGCTAAAAATTGCTATTTTGAGTACTAATAATTGTTATTTTCCATACTAAAATTTCTCGCTTATCAAGACCTGTCACTCCTTTCATAATCACAATAATAATTTTTATTAAGTTTTTTTTTCTCTCAGTGTAGCTTAAACTGAAGAAAATATAAACAATATATAAAATAGTAATTAATCGTAAGTGAACGTAGCGATCATTTTAATTCACCAATAGAGTCAATAGATGTTATATTAGAAGGTAAAGAATTCCAGAGTTTTTTCACTCTGTTGAAAGTGAAATAAAACCGAAAGTTTGGGTGACAATTATTTTCTAAGATAAAGCTGTGGATTCTAATATTGTAAATAAGGTGCCTATGCAAACAATTTATGATTAATTTGCTAAAACGTGAATGATTTCTTCTTCAAATAAGTAGATTATCCTCTTCCAATAAATAGACTGCATGATAATTTAAAAAATGATTTATTAACTATTAGTTTCCATTTAATGTAAAAAGTAAAAAGAATTAAATAAATGAAAAGTCTCTAATAGACATATTGAGCAGACGTATTCTTCAATTTAATAAATTAATTTTAAAATTATGTAGATAATGTTTAAGTGGATTTGTCTACTAAGAATACATTTTTGTGAGTTTGCTTTAATTATTTTTCCGACTTTGGCGGAGAAACATTTGCAGGTCAATTGATTTATAGAATGGGTATCAATTTTTTCTGCAATGTCTTGTCGTAATCTTTTTCCTGCGACATTTTTACTTGGATTATATATGGATGGATTTTTTAAGAGAGCTTCACCAGTCATTATTTCAAAATATTTATTTAACGTTGAATTAATGAAAAACTAAATTGCAGTGGAAAGCACTCTATTATTCAGTGAATAAGCAATTTCCACAAATTTGGAAACCTTTGTAATTACTTTTTGTAAAAAAAATGTTTAATATTGCATGACTATTTACATATATAGAATTACAACCTTGCTTATTAAATGCACGTAATAACATTGAGAGATAATTGAGAGAACAAATAAAATTTGCCCTTTTTTTGCAAAAATGTCAATTTAGAGATTTCAAATTGGAACACATTGTTTGTATTTAAATATCGTATTCGCTCTGGATGAAAAAATAGATACCGTGAAATTGGATCGGCGAAGAATTCAGCAGGGTCGTTTTAATGATTCATCAAAGATAAATCAAGATATCCAATATCACTTAAAGTTTTCGTGAAATGACAAAAAAAGTATCGTATTTTGTGAACCGCAGCCCATTTTGACGCACTCCCATTAAAGTAAAGATCCTATCGTATCTTGAAATGTAGGTATTGGTCACGCAGGCGCAACAGGATTCCATTGGGGAGCAATGGAAATTTGGGTCAAGTATCTTTCCTCCGAAGCGTATTTTAACGTACTTTACTGTTAATATGTTAACTGGCTTTTAGCTTATTACTGAATTAGCAAAGTGATCCGCATATATACCGCTCTTATAAACTGTGAGGCTTCAAAATTACAAGAAAATTATGCTAATATTTTAAATCAATGACAGTATTCACTCCCAGAATTAAAAAATAAGAAGGAAATTCATCCCCTCAGTCCAGCGAGTCAAGAAACTTCGTTGAAGAAAATTTTAAAAAATGTCTACTTAAAAGGCTGTGCACTGTGTACTGATTAAAAGAAGACACGAAGTTTCGCCAAAGGCACAAAAATTAATCAATGCCCTGTTTCTCCAAAGCTTTATTTTTCATTAAAAAAAAGAAAAAAATAGGTAAAGTTTCCTTAAGATTCTCTGCAACCTCTTTGCCGCGCAAAATGCACGTCGCAACGCCGCCAACGTAAATTTACTGAGCCCGGAAAATGTGGCGTTAGCTCCCCGTGAGACTTATATCGTATATCCGACGAACAGCCGTCCCGCTAAGCCGTGGAGCACATCCCCCATCGTACACGCGGGAGAACACGAAATCACACGGAACGAAAGGGCGCGTCGGGAGGCGAGGCTGGCAGTTTGGGAATTGAATCAATCAGCAATCTAGGCGTTTCGGTTAGGCCGGAAACGATTATGCCGACTGTCGGGCGCATCGTTTAAGGAGCCGAGGGTTCGATAATGCGACCAGAGGCTCAAAGCCCCGCTTCGAATGCAAGGACCCCCTCCCGCGAGGGAAGTCGACTGATGGAACTCTTCGGGCACCTAATGTGTTCATTCTCGCGTTGAACCTTTTATCGCCCCTCTACCCTTCCTCCACTGAAATGGGGAAACTTTAATTTTGTCCATTTGCCGCAGAGATCTACAGTTGAGATATATTTAAAATTACTTTGGCCGACATGGTGATTTTTTATTAAACGGAACAACTGACTGAATCCTTGATTGCGTTGTTTTAAATATAAGTGTAGAGAAGTGACGACCTAAATATCTTGTTTTTAGTTAATATTGTTGTATACGAATTTAACTTATGTCAAGTTTGCCGTTAAGCTTGAAAAGTAGGTTGATTGGAGGAGTGATTGGCGATGTTATTTAAGAAAATTAAAATTATCTTGAATGATAAATCAGCTAAGTGAAATAAAGTGAAAACTAACTCTACTGGTGTCAATATTTCACTCTAATTTTATAGTGAAATTAATTCTACTGGAATCAAAATTTCATTCCAATTTTATAGTGACATTAATTCTATGGAGTCAAAATTTCACTCTAATTTTATAGTGAAATTGATTCTCTTGGTGGAGTGAAATAGAGTGAATTTTTTACTTTTAAGTAGAGCGAAAGGTAGGGACTTAAAAACTCTACCTTAGACCTAAATCACTTCGTTCGTGTAGAGTCAAATTTAATTTTACGAGTGTTTCGCTGTAAACTAAGAGTGAAATTTGACTCCAACCTGTACAAACTTGTAGCGTGTATAACAAGTGCGAAAAAACTCTTTGAATTATTTCCGCTGGACTCATTAATAAAATACACAGACTGACCCTAAGTTATGCAGAAATTTTCTGGATCGTTCTTCAAACTCTGGACGAATAAGCTTTTTCCAAACTTTCAACACCTGGATCAACTTCAGTAATCAAACTCTACATGATTTTTAGCGTGGAATAATTGACATTTTCTAAAAACTGTCAGTTCTTGAAAGCTCAACTCCATCACAGCGAAGAACAATAAAAGCTTCGGATTGAGATTGAAAGAGATACGTCGGTTACTATGATCCGCAGGAAATTTCCTCGGCAGCGAAAGAGCGATCGACTGAGAATACATACGACACGGAGACGAGAAACAGACTCGGGCTCTCGGAAAGACTCGCTGCGCAGTCGAGCCGCGTAACCGGATCCCAAGGCGGCTTTCGCGCGCCCCTTGAAATGGATACACAAGAAAGGTCGCGGAGGACGGGGTATTCGAATTCGCGGAGCGATCTGCTCAGTGGGCGTGCGGACGGCCGCTCTCACCTGTCTTGCCGCGCGATATACCGGGAAAGGTGTCGGATTCCTTTATCTGGGCGCTGAAGATGGCCCGGATCCTGTTAGCCCTGGCGAGCACGCCCTCCTCGTGGTGCTGCTGGTGGGGTCTGAGGGAGCCTTGGCTCTGATGGTGGCGGGTGCGGTGACGTCGCTGGCGCTCAGGGTCCTTGGCGCGGCGGAAGGCTCGGGCGGCCGGCAGGTCGTCCTGGGCGAGGGACTCGCCGGCCCCGGCCAACGGCGTCGAGTCCGAGCTGCCGACGGCGCTGCTCAGGCGCATCCTGGACGACGAGGAGGTCGAGGAGAGCGGAGGCGACGGCAGGGAGGCACCCAGTCGCGGGCTCACCGCCAGGCCCGAGCGCATGCTGTGGGTCCGGTTGATGTGCACCAGAACCCCGGGCTTCAGTGGCCAGCGAGGGGCCTGCTGCTGCTGCTGTTGCTGCGAGTCCTGCTGCTGGTTGTGCAGACCTGCTGAGTGGGACGAGGCCGTCGGCGACGGTGGTCCACCCTCAGGACTTCACTTGGCGTTATTAAAGCTCCGCGTACTTTAAGAGCGCGAAGTTCTTTATGTACCGAGAGAGATTTATCATTTAGCGAGGGACTTTATTGGCGAGATTCTTACGCTTTTATGCCGGAGGGAGTAAATATAGGAGGCACTGCAAGAGAATTTCTAATAAAAAACAGTCTCTTTTACCTTCTTTTGTAATTATTTTGTGTCGATTACTTTTTTTTTTTAATACTTTAGATTTTTCTTTTTAATTTTGATCGTACGATCATTAAGAAATAAAGCAAGTGTTATAGAGAATCGATTGGTGTTTAAAATTACGACGAGGCAATTTTGCAATTAGAAGTTGATAAGTTTTAATGATCAATCTCAATTTATTAGCTAGTTTTAAAAAATTGCGAAATGTCGTAATGCAAAACCATTAAAGGCGGCTGTTAAACTCTGACTTTTATCTAACGAAGGAGATTTTTGAAAATTTTCGAATCAGGATAGAATATTAAATTTGAAAACTAATTGGTTATGAAGTTATCTGGTGCATCAAATTATGCATTATTATCGTCGTAAACGGTAGATTAAGCGCAAATCCATATTAAACCATAAGATGGATCATAAAGAAAGTAGGTCAGATACATTGCATTATCGCTTCACACAAAATAATTATAATGACTTTTAAACAACATTCAAAATTTCTCTCGGTATATTAAAACTTCGCCGACGTAAAGAAAAGCGTGTTTTAAGTATAAAAAAGTTCGCAAGCATTTTCATAGGCTTTACCGAACTACGGAACAAATTCAAAGTTATGAAAACAAAGCAGCTGTATTGATTTTCAAATGAAGCTGAATTTAAACTGGCGATAATGAACTGATAATATTGAAAAATCCTAAATTACTAGTTATTCTCCGAGAAATTACTAGATTATTTATCATAAATTAATCAAGCAAGTAAATTTCAAAAAAATTAAATAAAAATAAAAAAAAAACATAATAATTACTAAATTAAGCTCCAATTTATTTCATTTGTCATTCAAATTGTTTTATTCAGGTCTCGAATTTTAGTGCTATTCAATCGGATAATATTAATCCAGCAATAACTAACGAAACTGTTTCTTCAATCATTGTACAAGGTAACATCCTGTAATTGATTTTTTTTAACATAATAAACAGAATAAGCTGCTACAAACAATTGCTTTACCTCCATTTATTACAATATTTTTAACTAAAAAATTTGTATACTTAAAACACTCTTATCTTTATATTGTACAAGTGCAAACTTATTAATAGTGCCGCCACCTACATTTTCTACAGCGCCATGTAACAAATGAATCTTCCGCGGATTTAAAAAAAAAAACAAACAAACAAAAAATTGCCACCACCTCACCAGCACCACCACCACTACCATCACCATCACCAACACCATCAACTCTAATAGCACCGATATTAATACAAGTATCAGAGAAAGGAGAGAAGAAAAAGAAGAATCCCGAAGAAAACTCTTAAAAGTGCAGAAGACTGAGAGGCGAGGCCACCACGGCTTTACCGCGACTAAGCTGAACACTTCCTTATCAGACCTCCGCGGATTAAGGCTGGCTGGAGGGAACACGCAAGGCGAAGCAGCTGCTGGCGGATATTTTCCCTTCGTCTTCCTCTGCCTCTCCTACGTTTACCCTGGCTATTTCACGCTTCGGCTAACTCGGATCGCCCTTTTAATCCCGCATTCAACTTTCAACGCCTGGCCGAAAATAACGCGGCACTCAGCGCGTTATTATGGCAGGAATAATAAGCCGCTGGGCCGCCGCCGCGCGCTAAACGTTTATGGAAAATTGAATCAGTTTAATGTACAAACGACCGGAGCAAAATCAACTTCGGCGCTCTCTGTGATACCCGCGAGCGCCGACGCCGGGGAAATAAACTGAAAGCCTGTTGTTCGCGTACTTGTGCACCGCTTAGAGCTTCGTCGAGATCAAGCTTTCGTATTTTTTTTTTATTCCTTCATTTTCCTGCGGTGCGCTCGTTAAAATACCAACGTTAGGGGTTTCGTCTAAACAGTTGTATTTGATGAGGCCGAGGGAAGCAGTCCGCTCGAGGCGATCTGAAAATTAGCATAGCAGTTCGATTGAAACGCTAATTAATTAATTCCGCGAACGGTTACATCCCCGAGCACCACGGGTAATTTGCAATATCTCGCGGACTTGTTGGCCGTCCGAAGGGGGCGGTTTCCACGCGTCGAAAAAAGGGGTAACGGAGCGATGTGTTCGTTGAAAAAAAAAAACAGTCGCGATCAAAGCGCATTCTAACGGGCGGGAAAGCTCGTTGCGTTCAATTTCGAATGGCGGGAAAATCATCCGGGGGCATTTCGGAGGCCTGGATCAATCGGCAGCACGAAGGCGCGCCGGAAACGAAGTGTCCGGGTTGCTCATTTTCTTTGAAATCGCCGGGCGCGCATGGCGACGAGTCGGACTCGAAAGGTCCATCGCCCGGCAATAACTTGGCGGGGCACTTTGTGCAAATAGAGTTTCGCGGCGCTCCGGGCTGCTCCCATTGTTTTCGAGCCGGTCGAGTGCGCCAGGCACGGGAGTGTGATTAATGCGTAAACGAGCAAAGGATCCCCGTCACAGCGATGCGGCCCGCGGAAATCGCACTTTCTTTGCCAGGCCCACCAGCGCTGATCCCTGCCGCTTATGGAGGGATATTTTCAATTTGACGGTCGTATGTGGATCTTTCTTTTGTTTGTAATTACTTCATCCGGGAGAAACTGCAAGCTGTCGCGATGAAAGGAGCTTTTGAGTTATTACAACTTGAAGTTGGTTTTGAACATTTTTGAATGGAATAATCTATTAGTTTTGTTAACGTGTGTTAAGAAAAATACTGAAAGTTCATAAATATAAATTGAATTAAAACAAAAGAAGAATAAATTGTAAATTAATTTTTGAGAAACTATTTGCTCTTTAGCTTTTAAACTGCTACGATTAATTACTTGTATGTGCGCGAGTTTCAAACGACTCGTAAACAGGCAAGTTTTCAGCACTAAATTAAAAATGTCTAAACTGTCTATTAATCTATTAAAAAATTCTCGTTCCATTTTTTAACGCACGGTACAATTATCAGATTTTTTATCTAAAACAATTTTTACAGCACATCTACTTCGAACAAGAAATTATTCTATTTTCACTTTATAACATTACATACAGAATTCTAATCCACTGCAGGGTGATCAGCCAATAGTGCTCGCGAGCTAAAGCTAGTAATCCCGTTAGAACCAGTCAATCAAATCACGAATAGCTGATTTTACTCTCGAGTTCATCGTTCCATTGTAAAAAAACACACACACACACACACAAAAGCACGACTTCGGTCGATATTGCCGACGCTATATCATCGAGCAGTTCGACCGAACGCAATTCACACCGCATGCAGGTTCCGCGGAATTAGAAAATCTCATAAATAAACCCTTACCTTTATTCACGCCAATTTAAAAAGAGAAAGGTGGAGGCCTCTGGAGTTGGAAGAATAGGGGTGACAGTAGCAGGCTAAAGCACAGTCGCGTTGTAGTCCGGAGAAGAGCGCGAAAAGCTCCCGAGCCAAGGTAAAAAGAGGTGAGTAAGAGCAGCAAGATGGAGCGGGTCTCTAAGAGGATAGCTCAACTACGGCATTCAACGGCTGCCTCCTCGCCAACACAGACGCATGCAAAGCCCCTACTTCCTGATCGCTAAATTATGCAGCGGCCGAGAGCGAGGGGCAGGGCAGAGGATGGGGTGGAGCAAATGTAAGAGAACGGGCGATAGAGAGAGAGAATTCGAGCAGAATTGGAAAATGCCGAGCCATTGCTTTCGAACACACGGCGCGCAAATGACGCATAATTTCGGCGAAATCGAGGCGCGCCAGAGATCGATTTATTCCGCAGTCCGGAAGACGATTTAATGACTGGCGCGTTAGCATTCCGTGACCCGTGAACGCGTCGCGAGTTTCGCGCTTTTTGCATTTCTTATGCGCGGCGAATAATACCACGCCGAGCAATCGTGCAATTGCAATTGCCGCGGAGTGCTTCACCCGACGGTGAAAGTTGCTGTCGCGCTTTTATAAAGGAATAGTTTTGTTTTTCTATCTCGTCAGTGCTTTTTTTTTCATTTTATTTTTACGGCGGATAACGCAGATCGAGTCTATTAACGACTTTTATTATCGCTTGTTCTCGTTGTTATTTTTAATAAGAATAAATATACATAATAAATTATATTATTCTGCTTTTTTTTTGTATTTTATCTACTTGTTGTTTAATGTGTATTTGTAATTAACGTATATTTTTTTATTTACTCTGCATAATATCGTTTTAATAGTGTGCTAAATATTTAATAAACACATTTTAGATACATTTTAAGAAGGCAAATATTTTTTAATAAAAGTACGTTCGTAAATCTCGGTGCATGTGGATACACGTAGACTCGCGATAAAAGATAGTGATAATAAATCCGGGTGTAAAAGCTTTATCCGTATTTTTGAAAACTGATGAACTAAACAAAAACAGAGCTAATCGTCCGAACTTTATGCAATAATTTATCGCGGCTCGGTTAATAATGATATAACATTAAATTTAGCGCGACGCCACGAACAATTAAATATCAAAAAGGCTTTTGGATGCCATCCAAGAATACGGCGGGCGGGGTATCCATTTCTGCAGTCAAATGCAGCTGCGACACGCGGAGCGCAAAGTTCAACCCCAGCGCGCATAGCGCGGTTTCGATTTCATACTTTACGAGTCACTGGACAATCGGCTATAGTAATCAAGGTAATCGCGCCAAGTGCACCAAAGTGATTAAAATTGCTTTAGCTTACAGTAAAACGAAATCGCAAAGCCCGACTAATTTTCTATTTTTCCAGTTTCTCCGATAAATGGCTTTTTACTTCCAGCAGTTTGTACGTTGTCCCCCCCCCCTTTTTTTTATAAACTTGTTTATTTTCGAGCTTTCGCTTTATTTATTTTTTGTATTTTTTTTTACGTTCTCAAAAGAACGGAGTATTCCTACAAACTTTTGCGACGATGTTATTAACCGTTGTGCAAACAGACTGCTTAAAAACTCGCCGCGTGCGCACATACACGCCGCCCGAATTTAATAACCCGAACCCGGAGAGCAGTAACAATTGCCCCTGCAAAAATGGGGCGCACGTAAAATTTTTGATTCTCCTTTGTTGAGTTTTTCTTTTTTTTATTTCGCGCATGTATGCTTTATTTCTCGGTCGTCCTTGTCATTTTCCCGGCTTTATTACACACCGACTAATCGAATCAAGTCCGGTCGACTGTGCATCTAGAATGTATCAATTGATTCGTCCCGCGGAAATATTAGCGCGAAAAAAAAAGGGAGAGCAAGTTTAATATTCGCTAAAAGCTATTTTACTTCAGCGTAAAAGCCTCAAAGTATAAAAGTATTACCGGCGCAACTCATTAGCCCTTTCAACTGTCAAACCGTCCTCTCGAATTTTCTATCTCTCTCTCTCTCTTCTACCGTTCGCTCTTTCGATATTTAATTACGACAGTCTCGCTCTCGAAACGCACTTTTGCCATCGAGCTCGTCTCGTTGTAGTTTGTTAACGACGCGGCATCACCAAGGGGACATCGGCGAATGCCTGGGAAAAGTGTGGAAACAGTGCATAATGCCCGTGTGGTTGGTATGTATACGTGTGCCGGCTACAATTGCTCTAAAGGTGCACTCGTGTGTTGAATGCCATAATGGCCGGTTTCATTTCGACACTGCCAACAGGCGTCCGCTGTTACTTTTGCCGTTGTTGTTATGAGTACTTACTGTTCGCGTTCTTCCAGCTCGACCACTCGGTTATTGTCTGTGCGTGTGTTTGTGGGTCCGTTTTTAAAAAGCGAGTAGGAGTAGTCAAAGGAAACAAAAAAATATCATCGAACACGTGAGTTACATCGAGTTAATGTGCTTCGACAGATCGATCGATGATCTGTGCCTCGCATACGCTGCGATTTTTCGGAAAATTTACTCTTCGCTCGTAGAACAGGAATGGAAAAGGATAATGTTTCATAGCATCCCTTTTAATTTTTTTTTTCGTTCTTTTCATATCATTACTGCTGGTTGCGAGAATCCATTCGTACACTATATTCGTCTAGTAGCATAATTTTCTAAAACTACATTATCCTAGAAATTTTACTGGAGCGCACGAGCGAATTCAAATGAACGTTAAAGTGGTGGGTACTTGGAAAGATATTTTTGCTAGGTAATGGAGATCTAATAAAGGAAGATACTACAGGTGGATAGTCTTTGTTCCGAATTCATCACTGATGTGTTTTTTTGAAAAATTATAAAAATGAAGCAGTCGAACAGATTTTAAATGTGTGTTAAAAAAATTGTTTAACTTTTTTTACTATGCTAGAGTAAATTTTCCGTAAAACCACTTGTTTAATAATCATAGCGTGTTAAATGTTGTGTCTACATAGATTATAACACAAATCAATATATATATATAGGTAATTTCAATTACTGTAACTTGCAGCGAATTAATTCTGTTAAATACATGTAATATGTTTGGATAGACATTCTTTGGCAAATAATATCGAAAGCATATGTATGCATATTGACTTTATCACCGTAGGATGATAACATTTTGAAATATGTAATTTAATTGATAAATTTATTTATTTATCATTAAACACAAATAAAAAGGGACATTTAACAGCGTGCATTGCAAAGTTTCTTGTACACGCATTAAATTTTGAATAACGTAACTGCCATTTATGCCATATGCATTACAAAATCATTAGGGGTGCAATTAAAATCCATTCAATGTGTACGATTCGGTTTAAATACCATTCATGGCTCAAGTTAAGACGATTTAAGGCATTAAAAACCTGTGATTGCGCGGCCGTAAAAACGAATAATCAGAAAATCGCAAAATAAGTGTGATTGCATCATTTATCTTTACTTTTGATTTTTACACGACCATCGTATATTTTGTCATTTAACCATTTTATGAATCGATCGATACCTATAAAGTTACTTTACAATTCAGAATTAATTATACTTTAACGTAGCTCTAATCATTTTAGTCAAATGAAAGCAGTATTCACTTCTTTTCATTTTTTTTTAAATCAAAACAGTAATTGATTTTTTCTGTTAAAGAATTTCTTGTTGTTAATTGCGTTAAAATCCGTTTTACTAATTGTACGAACTTACATTTTAGCTTGCTATGTTTGCGCCGACACATCAAGAAGATCGCCACGCAGACAACGATAATTACTAGGATAATGATTACCGTCACGGCAATGACAATCACTAGTAGGTCTCCTTCCAACCTTAACCACCATGGTATACTAGCTGAAAACATAAAAGCAATTTGATTGTGAATTTTGTAAGATTTTGATGTAATATGCTCAATCTTTGATTCATTTTTGCAAAGGAATTGTACTTTTATTTATATTTGTTTTTTTTTTAAACGGAAATTTTTTTTACATATTTTTTATGATAATTTTGCATATTTAACAGAAACATGCAAATAATAATTAAAAAGCTTCTAAGAAATTGTTAAAATTTTTTTTAAGTGTCACCATTAAAAGTTTTCTTAACTTTAATTTAAAAATCATAGTCGAGTAATTTCTCAGTTATTCTTAACTATGTTTACTATTTGTTTTTCTTTTCAAATTAAAGGATACATTTCTAAAAGAATTTTATAATAAATATACAAGAAAATACAAATGATATTTCATGGCAATTTACATTAACATATAAATAGAAATAAAGATTAAATACAACTTACTATCGATTCCTTGGTACGCTAAGAAAATGTAAAAAAAAATTCTTTTATACTATTACTATGTCGTAAGGATTTCTAAATTAAAGATCGATACCAGATTTTATGTAAAATTGCGCTTGTAACGTTACTTTCAGATAATCGTAAACCGTACTGTTCATTTTGATGATTTTACGAAGCTAAAGTGTGACGAATAATTAAAAAATTTGCAATCAGACAAAAAAATCGATATAAAAATAAAAAATTTAACAGATTCCAGAATTCGATCAGTGAATCTTTTAGAAAAACGATTTTTTCGTAACGGTAATACGATAGCGCAGGTGTTAGTAGATCAATACGATTTAGTAACGTTACTAAAGGCTTCTACATGAAGGTCTTGTTAAAGAGATCTGGAGATTACAACTCTGACTACGTTTACGGGAATAAATCAAACTAGCGCAGAGAATTTTTTCTGAATATAAAACGAGTATTTCCAGCTTAAAAAGGAAAACTGACACTCCAGTGATATATTTTAATAGAATGAGAAATCCGATCACTGTAGCTTTTATCGGAAAGAAATTATCTGCAGTTTTTCCGTAATTACGTTCTTATACGGTTCTAAAAATTACTATGCGCTGAACAATATTAATCACACTAAGAAACGAAATTTAAGTAAAATAAACTAAATTCTAAATCCAAGACAAACAACTAAAATATTTTCTATTGATCAATTTAATTATAATTAAGCAACACAATATTTATGTAAATCAGCTTTTTAAAATAATCTAATGAATTTCCATTCCTTCGTCTATCTACACTATATTATATTCCTAGAATAGAATAAATGGATCATTAATTCTATATTAATAATTTTCAACGAAATTTCACGTAAAATAAGCCGGAAACATAGTAACATGCCAACGAAATGTTGATTATATACAGCTCCATTAACCACAGACGCGAATGAAGAAAATTACAAAAATTATCGTAGAAAGCACATAACATTTGCGCGAATAAAGTGTCGTAATTAAGCTCGCCAGTGGAAGTTTTGTTTTTTTAATCAATTCGAACGTCACTCGCACAAGCCCTCGCGAGAATTTAAATTTTTTAATTAAAACAAGAACAAAGCGTTAAATAGATTAAAAAATAATTTAAATAAAAAAAACATTAAATTAAAAAAATACTAAATAAACATTGCTCTCACTCACCAGGTACATGCCGCTCGCACGGATTGGACTGGCCGATGGTATTGTTGGCCACGCAAATGTAGGTCCTCGCAGTCGAGAAGGAGTCATCGAGCAGCAAGTAGCTCTTGCCGTTCAGCGTCAGCGGCATTTGTTCGATCGAGTCGTTCTCACTCTTCAGCGACCATTTAAAGCCGTACTCCGTGGGATTGCCGTCGGCGATGCAGACGACGTAAACCTTGCCTTCCAATTTTTCCTCGGCGATTTGGCATTCGGGCTTGTCTGCGCGAGATACGGGGTGATGCATGAGAACGCGACGTTGGTGTAGTTTACATTTCGCTCTCTCTTTTTTTTACGAGCCTCCGCGCGCTTTTTATCGTTTTTTCGCACCGAAAGCGCGTTCGGTATTTAAATAAACTCGTAAATTCGAAAATCGCAAGAATGCGTTTTACCGGCCGGCCATTCTTTGCGAGAGCCGCACATAAATCTGGATATGTCAAATACTTTAAATGTATAGCTTGATTCGTTTTATTTTGCAGGATTATTTTTTGTTTTAAATTTATTTAATGACTGTCGCTGTCCCCATGGAAATGCGGTTCAATCGATAAACTTAGATGAGTAAAATGAGAACATCTGGCAGCGTAAATAAACTTTATTTTCTTTTTAGTGGCGGCAAAACAAAAAAAAAAGTGTATGACATTAAATGCAGGCTTTTACAGGATTGCATCACCCGGCTATCTGTTTAAAATAGTCTAATTTACATATTTCATGACGAGTTTAATTCAAATTATATTTGGATAAAATTTTTAATTCGCAGGAATTTTTTAAATATTCAAATGTAAATTCAAATAGCAGCGTAAAATTATTTACTAGCGCCATCATGCCCGTCGCGGTGACTTACTTTACCAATAAAAAAGAAATACGAGTTTTTTTATTTAATTCTTTATGATCTTCTATTTGCATTTTTCAATAAAAATTTCATAAAAAAAATCTTGCTTATTCAAACAATTAGTTCTCGCATACCACGCATTTTGAATGTAAATTGAATTCTCTGCAATTTTCTGGCTCGCATTTTAATTCAAGGAACGAAGTTCAATAATTCATATTAATTTCAATGTTAATGTCGATTTAAATTCCCTATTGCTTTTTAAATCTAAATTTCAAGTAAATAATTATAAACGAGTGTACTCACATTGCACGTTTATAAGTGTAGATATGTTGGCGCTCCCAATTTTATTGTTCGCCTGACAGATGTAGGTACCTCCGCTATTTATCGGAAAAGTTGTGTCGAACGATAACACCGGACCCTCATGTATAACCTTGGACATACCCTCGCGATACCAACGATACTGTGGATCCGGCCGCGCAGTCGCGTTACACATTATGGGCTCTGGGATATTGTTGACCACTACGTTCACCACTTTCTTCGAAATTGTAAGGCCCTCCGGTGGAACTGAGATAAACGGTTAAAAAATACACATCCTATTTTAAAAATCTGATCGTAAAACAAAATTAAGCACTATTACACATTGAGATAAAACATCTTTCTGGTTTTAAAATATTAATAAAAATTCTCGGTATAAAAGTTTGTACTATATTTATATATTTTGTTCAATGAAGAGTACTATTAAAAAAATAATAATATTCTTTAACACGAACTGAATTAAGTACAAGCTTAAAACTAATATAAAAAGAAAATAAATAAATACTTTTTTACTGAGAGAAATATTTGGCAATTTTAATTAAATATTTATTTCAATAGTACATTTTAAATATTTCTTGGAATCAAGCAATCTTTTCTATTGAACTATACTGCATTTAATTAGAAAGAAAGAAATTCATGCAGCTTTAAAAAAAAATATTTCGTTGATTAAAAGAAATTTTTAAACAAGTACTATCGAAGTAAATATTTACTTAAAATTACTAATTTTTTTTTTATTTCAGAGCTTTAAAATTAAAAATTGTATAATTTGCCAATCAGTACAGATAGTTTCACTCAATAATTGAGGGATAATCGTTTACTCACAGTAAACCTCGATTTTGATTGTGCTAGAGACTCCTGGGCCGATGCCGTTGGACGAGCTCGAGCAGGTGAAAGTGACGTCGTTGTCGGTGATACGGTCAAGTTGGCCGGAGGGCCAGGCCGTTAGATTCCACACCAGAGACGAGTTGATGCTTTCGAAGTCGTCAGTATTTAGGTCCGGCGGACTACGGTTACTCTGCACATAGTACTGGGGTGTGCGGCTAAAGTCGATTGTCCTGTTGTTCTTCATCCACACGATGTCGCACAGGGGCGAGCACTCAACGTGACAATTCAGACTCGCGTTTAATCCGTTGTAAACAAAGCCCACCGATGGGGGTAGTTTCTTTATGAACGCCGGGGGTGCTGAAATTATTTACATACTCTCAATTAACATATTCACGCACATTTTTTTTATTCATAGTTGTTATAGTAATTTTTTTATTTGAAGATGTAGTGGATAGATTTATTTATATTTTTCTGCAAGTCGAGCTAAGTGCATTAAAAAAAGGTGATGTCATTTGAAAAGTTTCAAGGAGTTTACTCTGAAGAATGTAAGTATATTAGTTGAGCAAATGATACACTTGCTAAATACTGTATTTAATATTTAGCGAGTGTGTCTGTTGACATCCTTCTTCTTCTGCTACGCATTTCAGAGTAAACTCTATGTAAATTTTACATTAATATGTAAGAGTCTTATATCAAAATAAGAAAAAAAACTTCATAGAATTCATATGGAAAAAAGGATTTGCATAAGAATTTTGCTGTACGGTAAAAAAGATATAACGAAAGTTTTTTTTTTGTTAGTACTATTACTACTACAGAATGTCTGACGAAACACCGACTTTTCTACTTATTTTAGTCAACTTTATCCTTATTTATCTTAGTTTTGTCTTCAACGCAATGGATTAATTTTTTATTTGACTTTATAATTGTTATTAACTCCAAACAATATGAAAACGTAAACACGTTCATTTATTTGTAAAACTTATTACTAAATCACTATCGTTCTCTTTAACATTTTCAAGTTTTATTGATCCTTGTTTATCTTAACTTTGTCTTCAACACAATGGATTATTTTTTTATTTGACTTTATAATTGTTATTAACTCTAAACAATATGAAAACGTAAACACGTTCACTTATTTATAAAACTTATTACTAAACTACTATCGTTCTCTTTAATATTTTCAAGTTTTATTTATCTTAACAAAAAAAGCTTCTAAAAAAACTTTACCGTCATGAATATTTATACAAAAATCGCGAGAAAAGTATTGATTTTTTCAGGCTTCGACTCTCAAGTAGACTTCGAAGTAGACTGTGTTGGCTCATCGACTCGTGAGTGCGCCGCAATAATTACCTGAGACATTGACGAAGGTAGTGGCAGGATCGCCGTCCCCGGCCGAATTGTACGCCATGCACGTGAAATTCTCGCGGGTCTCCAGTCGTACCTTGTCCACCCGGTAAACAGCCTCGTTTTCCTCGGATAACCGCACGGCGCCGCGATACCACTTGAAGCCGGTAACCTCGGGTCGGCCGGGATCCTTGACCGAGCAAGTGATGTTCAGCGATCCCTTCTTTATGACTCGTTTCGGCTCGTAAGATATCGACGCCGGACCCGGCTTATCTGCGTAAAAGCGTGGAGAAAAAAAGTTCATTCGACCCTCACATGACTTTTTTATGGTCATTGCTCAGCGTGAGCGGAATGGCGTCTTCGGAAGGGAGTATGTAAAACCTTCGTTTCATGGGACTGTATACTTTGTTGTCCTAACTCTGATTTTTATTGACTCTAGCCTTTTCCATTTAAATTTCAATTTTATTTATTTTTAATGTTGTACTCGTGGAGAAGGGCTTTACCTTTATATAAACGCTAAACTCGAGTTGATGCTTCGCGATTACGTTAATGTGAAATTTAAGTAAATGACTATTAATTGCAACGCTAAGCTCGAAGAAATATGCATTAAGTATGTAAATATCAAACTTGAATAAACGTGTATCGATTATTTAACTATCGAACTTTAATAAACGAGCATTAATTTTAATAATAAACTTAAGGAAATTAGAATTGATTATTTTAATACAGAACTCGAGTAAATCGATCGAGAGGAGGAAGAAAAAAAAGCAAAGTACGTTCAATCACTCGCGTTTTTTATATTAAAAAAAAAAAGCCTCATTGGATCCGTAATCCGATCCCGTATACTTTCGCCGAAAATAATACGAAAAAAAATGTTGACTATAAATTAATTTGACTGCAGCAGCATTACGCTCGCAAGTACTCCAGAATGATAAAACACAGCCCACTTAGAAAAAAAATTATATTCCGACAGCTACACTCACTAACCACTTAACGTATTTTTTTTTGCTACGTTCGCTCGTATCGGATACTCAATCATCATCCAAACTATGAAAAGCAATAAATTTTTCTAAATATATGTACACTGCCAGTACAGTGGCCCCCGCACTCCGAGCACTCCCAACAGCAAAAGCGGAGTAATCTCGTGACTATAAGTACTTTACCCCGGCCAGCAGTTCTGCCGTAAGGAGAGCATTCGTCACCGAGCACAATGGGTGTTGCTCGCGGCGAATGGCCGCCGCGCGCATAAAGCGTTCTGGGGTAAGTGTGGCCGGGAAGGAGCCACCGGGGGAGGCGGCAAAAGCGCGGAAAGCAAATTGACGCGTATCGAAGACGTACAGTGCACTACGACGGGGGTGTTGGACGAGATTGGACCCCAGCCAGCGTCGTTGCGACCCTCGCACGAGTAGTTGCCGTGAAAGGAGCGGCCGACGGACTCGAGCAGCAGTTTACTCGGATCGATGTCGCAGAACTCCTCGACGGAGATGTTGCGCGAGCAGTCGGGCAGCTCCTTGAGTAACTCGCCGTCCAGGTACCAGCGCACCGCCGAAAGGTAGCTCGGATTGCCGGAGAGTATGTCGCAGCTGAGGGACACGTTCGAGCGTGAAGCCTCGTTGATCGGGGTACTTGGCTCGATCGTTACTTCCACTGCGGGTCGATCTGAAATGTTTTTTTTTTCCTTTTTTGTTAGTTTTATAGAGTCTTTTTTTTGCCTCTATAGTGCACGCAGGGGTGTTTTTTTTTATTTTCTGAGGGTCTGTTTTTTTTTCTTTAGTGCGCGCGGAGATGTTTTTTGTAGGTGTCATTTTGCGGATTACGGTGTAAGTTACTCTACATTTTCTTCTTTTTGTTTTGAGATGTGGAGTGCTTGTGGCGAGCGGTGGGATTTTAGGAAAGATTTGCAGTTGAAAGCTGATGGGACGTCCGTTTTAAAGGAGATAGCTAAAGTACATTAAAGGGATTAGGTGGCTAATGCATTCTTGAAAATTAGGCTTTCGCCAAAGGGCATTATAAAAGGGAAATTTAATATTTACAAATACACGCGATTTTCGAGTGCATCGAGGTTCTTACATTAATTTGAAAGCATGTCAATATTTACGAGGAATTTTGGTAGGTCTGACTATTTTTACAGTTTTTCTACTGAATCGAGTTTCCGTGCTTCGTGCTCGTGTTTTTGTCAATTTTTTTGTTCGCGCACGTCCAAATAAATATGACCAATTTAATTTTTACTTTTTTAGAGACGAAAATACTTTTTATTCGACAAGGAATTCATACGCGTCCACTTTTTTCCCATCGTACGCCAATAAAGGAAACTTTCAAAGGATATGTAGTGTGTATACGTACAGAGAACAGACACGTCGATGAACTCCGTAGAGTTGGAACGGCCAAAATCGTTTTCCAAGATACACGAGTATTTGCCGATATCGCTGGCCGTGGCATTTTTCACCAGCAACGATGTCAACTCGGTCGTGCCCCCTTCAAAACGTTCCTCGTTCACCGTAACGTTTTTTCCATTTCGTTGCCTGAGGAAAAAATGACTGTATTTTAGGCGGCCGTATACATTCTTTTTCGACTTGCGATAATAAATCCTTTAGATTTGATGTATTTAAAAAAAAAAAGAAACTTATTACTTACCAAACCACATTTATCAACGAAGCCGGATTCGCTTCGTAGTCGCAGTACAATTGAAAATCTTCCGTCTCGTTCACGGTGATATTATCCGGACTCAGCCTCACGATCGGCGGATCTAAAATAAATAGAAATATATACTTCTGGATCTAAACTCCACGGAAATCTAAAATAATTATACCATTGATCGCCTCTAAAAAAAAAAGATTTAAAAATGAAAGTATCCCGGATAAGTGCAAAAAAAATCCTCATTGAAAAGGTAGATTTAAATTCCTTAATTCCATTCATCTGGCAGTCCTTTGTACTTTCTCAGGTCGGAAAGGAAAAAAAAAGGACGACGGAGAGAACGAATAAAAACGTTCATCCGGTATAGATACCGGCAGTTCATTATTCCCGCCCTGCGCGGGATAGTTCGCGTTTCATTATCGTCTGGCACCTATGCAGCGGACGTTAGTAGAAATAGCGTTGACAAAAGAACAGTCGAAGACTCGACTGAATTCTTTCCGCCCGTACGTGTGGAGCTTAAAGTTCCGCTCCACCGACGCCTCCTCGCAATCCCCCGGTCTATTTAAATCATGTAAATGACACTTTAATAGCGCGTCTTTGCCCTCAGCGCTTATAAGGATCTCCCACGGATACGAAATGCGCGCGTACACGTATATACCCATATACGCAAATATATGCATGTATGTACGTGTACACGTTCGGGTATAGGAAACTAGTTAACCAGATGTGTAAAGAGTCCCGGGAGAACGAGGGAAAAGGAAACGTGACATGGTTCGCGAAGGCACGAATTTGCATGATGCTCCCGGCGAAGCGCGAGCACGGCCACCTCTGCTCGCTCGGCGTACACGTGTTCTTATCGTTTTAAAAGAAGGGCTTCCGTTCGTCAGACGTTTTTACAGCCTTTATCGACCCGACGACGACGCCGACGCTCTGATTTTCGTCGCGACGCACGGGCAATGCTGATGTATCGTCCCTGCTGGCGTAATGCATTTCGGCAATTCGATAAAACTCGGCGGATTTAATTTACAATGAAAACTCTTATCCGTAGTGCGGCACTGTTTATGTCGCGCCCGCCTGAAGTGCGGCAACTTTGATAAGATGTTCAATTCGATATGTCGGAGTTCGATTTTTTTCCTTTTTAAAGATTAACAAACTTTTTTTTTATGAAGCATGCGCACTTGATGCATTTTAAACAATATCGATTCTAATGCTTGAGCGTTTTGATAAATGATAAATGCAATATTCGTGTAGTTTTTATCGATAAGGAAAATCCTACTATTTAAATAAATTTGTAGCCATGTTATGTTTGGCTAAATTATATGAAAACTTGAAGAAAGTTAAGTTAGAGTTTAAGAACGATTTTATTACAGATTCTTCCTTTTTAATTTTCGATAAAGCATTGTTTAATAAATTGACATTTTTTAAAATTGCTGTGTTAGTAAAATTACGACTTTGCGATTGACAGCTACATTTTAAGAAATTTATTGTGCATTTCGTTACTGATGAATTTAAGCTTACAAAAATTTGGGTACGCTTCATTTTTATGGGCGCGAAAACATCTGGCACAATTTCAAGAGAATCCACGCTTCGGGGCTCTAATTCTCTCAAACTTGCGGAACATTAGCGTATTTTAAATGCTCGATACTATAAAAAGGTCGTAAATTTCCGTTGCATTAAAGAGTTTTTCATGCTCCATAAAATAAATGACTCGTTCAAAATGAAATGGTCAATTCGCACTTACACATCACTTCGATAACGACGGTTTCCGTCATAGGCTTGCTGCCCTCTTTGACCATGACTAGATTCAGGGCTTCGCAGCTGAACTTTTGTCCATTGTCGAATTCCGTGGCGGTAAAGGCGAGGAAGCTGTTGGTTTGCGTCGTACCGTCATCCTGTGGGCAGAACAAAAGATTTGCGAATAAAACGAATAGGCAGATAGAGAGAAGGAAAAAGGAAGAAAAGGAAATCGGACATGGGCTGCTGCAGCCAGGAGAAGGGGGAAAGGAGTGGGTGGGACGTTCGCGCTAGCGCCTGTCGATAACAATTCTTTCGAGTCAACGGATCGACGATGGCTCATTGCCGATGCCGGAGGATTAATGAGGCGAGAGCTAAATTAACTTGCTTTTTCCTCTGATCTGTAATTTTTTTAGCGGCTTTTCCACTCAGCTGACCGAGTGCTAATTAAAAAAAAAACTTTTATTTCAACAATACGGTTTGTAGGTGGTTCCGTTATTGAATAAAAAATACCACATTTAAGAATACTCACACTATGGGTTCTATTGCTGAAGAAACAATTGTGGTAAAAGAAAAGTAGTGCAGGTATTTTTATCCGAATCACTGCGTTTGACACAAAAACCTTCCATAATCTCTTTAGTTATCAAAGCTTAGTATCAAAGCATCCGTTTAGCTTGCATATAATTTGAGAGGTAATTTGGCGGTACGTCATGATAACAGAAATAAATTCTAATTTAAGCTTGTTCATGCAGATATGCAGCGGAGTAATTTGCACTTCGAGATCTCATTTTAGAGCCTAACACTTAGCACTAAAAGTATATAATAATTTGTTCAGGTGTAATTAGATTAAAATGAGCGTCGAGAGGTTTAAAATGATTTTACTTGGAAGAAAAGGCTAAAAGCCCATTTTCTTTTTAAATAGTGCCATTAAAACAAAGTAAATGTTATTACTTCTATATGTTCTATTGAATAGTTGCAAAAAATTATGTTAAAAAATTAAGTAAATTCGAAGAATACGTAGTTTAAACTACGTGAAATTAAGAAGAAAAATACAATAATTTTTCAAATAGTCCATAAAAAGTGTATAGGAAATATTTTTTTAAAACGAGATACTGATAACTGTATAAATCTTCGTAGTAAAATGGGCTGGTGTACTGCCACGACGGATCCACTAAATAAATGATCAAGACAAGGGTTGCAATCTCTCAGCTTATTCCCTCGTCGTTTTCATTCTGTCGATTGCTTGACTATCGGCCACAATATCAGTATAAATGTCTCACAAAGAAAATCCCAGTAGTTTTATGAGATACGAATCCGAAATAAAGAAGGAAGATCAGGGAAATCTCGTGCCCGGTCAGAGTGCTTTGAAGCGATTGTCGGTGATGTCCTACTGTTTTTCGAGCACGATGCAATGCACGATGTGCGCGCCCCTTTTCATTATCTTAAGTCATTGCTCTGCCGTAGGGGAATCGGCCAGGCTTTGTGCTCTTTCGCTGCTTCTGTGCTGGTATTCACTCGGGATTCGAGTCCTCCCTTCACGGATGATTTTTGAAAAAAAATTCGAAACGAAAATTTCTCTCAGTACGGAATTTAGCGCAGAGGTCTCGCGTCCTAAATTCACGCGGAAATGTAAACTAAAAAAGTGGCTAAAAAAACCTTCAATTTAGTTCTTACTCAAGCTTTGTACGCCCAATTGGCATTGAATAACGCAAAATTCGCGGAACTCCTAGCACGGCGGTTCAACAGCCGTTGTACGTTAGTCATTGCGTAATGAGGCACTTAGCAAACAAAGCTAATTGTGCTCGTACCTATCTACAGAATACGATGAGTAAATATTGAAAGGCAAGAAATTTATAATTGGGCCAACGAAGCAGCAACAGCAACCAACATTTGTGCACAGAGGCTTGATATAATGCTATAATGAGAAAAAAGCCTACGTCACTGTCTCTTGCTCTTCTTTTTATCATTCCTTTTCCTCCCTCCTACCCTGGTAGCCCGCGTTCTCTTTTGTTCCCCTGCTCCTGCGATTTTCAAATTTTTTGACGAGCCTGCAAAAAAGTGGACACGCGAAAAAAAATTGTCTTCGCAGCTCATTTGCTCGCTGGTTCTCATTTAATGAGAACCAGCACGCGAAATGGAGAATAATATGCCTTACTGGAGAATAAGCTAAAGACTTGCGCGAATTCATTAATCGTCAGACTATCACATTTTTTTTATTAATTAATTATTATCGCTAAATTTAATTAAACTTACAATTTTATATTGCTAAATGAAAAATGTCAAATGGACATGAAAAAGAAGTAAATTAAATTGATCGTCAAATAAGGTACGGTATACTGACATTGATTTTTCAATTTCGACTGTCGGTTATTTGAGGTAATAAAAAGAATTTTATAAAACCATTCGCAAGATTTATTTAAAACTTCGTCGTATCAGGCAGATAACTTGCGAGAACATTTTTTTTAAAGCTAAAAAATGCATCAAGTAATATACTGTTTACGACCAGTCTATATCCTCTTTACTGTAACAAATAAAATTTGATCTGTAACAGCCCATTAATTAAACTGTAACATTTTATTTACACAGTTATCTCCTTTGTATTCTTTTCTTCGTCCCCTACCCACAAGCGTATTCCCTTTTTTCCGTTTTTTTTTTCGTTTCCCTCGAGAGGTGATTATAAATACCGAAGCAATACTAATTGCCTGCAGTGTGGCCGTGTCAGGTATGGTTTCATTCATAAAAAAAAAGAAATTGAAAGATTCAAGGGAAATCTACTCACGTTGTCGGTGAACTTTGTCTCGTACATGTCGACCCTGCTGTTGTTTTTTTCGAGGATCTGGGTGCCATTGTACCAGGTGACGTTAGCAGGCGGCCGGGCTTCCTGTACCTCGCACTGCAGCAAAACCTTCGAGCCTTGGATGACGTGGCCGACCACTCCTTTGATGTCCATTCTCATCGGGCGCACTGCCCGACAAAGAGCAGGAGAAAGCAAAGCGTAAATAACATTGTCACATCAGAGCTTTATTATATATGAAGGCGCGGACTTCGCGTCTCCCATAATTCGCTGTTTCACGGCAAACAAATAATGCACCAGGGGGGACCTACGTACATTACACAAATGAACTTTTCGAGAAGATGAGAAACGCCGGGAGGAGCTTTGTAGACTGGCAAAGCCTTTGTCAAGTCTTACGTCGTCAACTTGTACGTTTATTTAAATTGCTGGTTAATTTGTGTAATTGTTATCGTTAGGTTTCGCCTCTGTTTTTGTAAAATTGATTGCTGAGATTAAATTTGCTTCGGAAAGAAACTTACTCGTTCCAATTTAAAATTTATCGCAGCCTATACTCAAGCCTTCGTTGAATTAAAGAACTACGCTTGATAATTTAATAATCGAAGTGTCCGATGATCATTCAATTTTATCCTAAAACTACAAGGAGAAAAATTTTACGTTAAAAACCTACTCTGCAGTGTTCTATAAATTTGACTGTGACTTATATCAAACAATTCTACCATTAAAATAAAATTAACTGTAGTAATGTGCTAACATATTATTTTTTATTTTTCTAGTTTGTCCTTGTTTTAGTGAAGATTGCAGCGATTAAATTTTCCCTGCATATACTAAAATTAATTGGATACATTCTCAAGACTAGGTAGAAAAAAAACAAACATTTCTGCAACTTTCAACGTAATTTTTTCCTGTAAGTACTATCGTGAATTGGATATACACGGAGAGAAATGTTATAGTAAAAATTACTATGTTCCGTAGGAACAGTGGGATATACTCGACCTATGACGATTTTTACTATAAAACATACTAAAAATTTCTGTGTACATAGCAATTTCTACTATATAAATAGCAATTTTTGCTATGTACATAGGAATTTTTAGTATATTTTATAGTCAAAATCGTGATAGGTCGAGCATGTCCATTGTTCCTACGGAACATAGTAATTTTTACTATAACATATCTCTCCGTGTACAGAGATTGTTGTATATTCTCAGACCACGGAGAAAAAAAAACATTTCAGCAATTTTTATATGAAATAGACATTAAAGTAAAGAAAGCAACGCAATTTGAGAACGGCTTGGGTCGTTGGAGGGAAGATCAAATTAGAGAATCGCTTCGGACGGCGTTACTCGCCAATCTATAAAAGCGTAGTCTGGGGTGGGTTTCCATTTCGCCCTCCGCGTTTTCTGGCAAGCGAGAACTTGGACGGGAAAAGCCCGCTGGCCCTCCTGTCCCTCTTTCTTCTCGCCCTCTCTCGTTTTCAAGCGACACTTCATTCGCCCGCGGCAAGATAACGAACGAGTGGAAATGCTGCCGGTGCGGTCGGGTACTCGCGCGCGACAGAAACAATGGGGACGTAAATAGAAGTTGAAGAGGAGGAAGTTGAAAGGAATAGTAATCGAGAGGATAACGGACGGGGACGAAGAGCAAAAGGCGACGAGAGGCGAAAAAACAAAATAGATGGAGATAAGGGCCATGAGGGATGGGTATAAAACAGCGCGATGGAGAGCTCGGGGACGATTGAGCGAGGAGGGTGAGGTTTTAATTCGAATGAATTGATTTATTTTTCCGGACAAACGATGCTGCCGATGATGGGCTCTGAGGATATCGTTAGCGGCGGGGAACTTCCCCGAAGTGAGAATGTAATGCGGGCGTCCAACTTTTCTAATATTAAAGATCCTGCGAAATGAGGTTTTTTAAAAAACATCTTGTGGATCTTGATAAGATGAATTTTATTCATAGTCTTGTGAAGTATTCAAAATATCTGCAGATTTTTTCTTATTTAAATTAATCTTTAATTTACGGTCTGAATTTAAATGTAGTTTTTTTGTGGGAGTTCTGGAGACTTTAACACGACGATAATGTGCAAAACAGGGTAGAAAGTCTGCGCGGCGGCTCGCAATAATCACATTACATTTCTTTTTGTAAAAAAAAAGTAAATAAAGAATGTACGTATAATAGTAATGTATGGTATAACAAAGGAAGTGAAGAAAGACCCTTTTCAAGTGTCGGGTACAACTTAGCTGAAATTCTTGTCAACGTTAGTGGACCACAAGTGCATTGCGAAAAAATGAAAACAAGGTAACGGTTGGGTAAAAGGTGCGATGGCGGAAGAATGAAGTCACTGCGGGTGTACGATAGCACGAAGAAGAAAGATTACTGCTGCAGGATAAAAGAGAACTTGGAACTTTAATTACCTGGAATGTAGTGCAAAAGTCGTGATTCGGTGCAAATCGTGACTATAGCCCGTCTCAGCTTGTTATTAAAAATATATAACTATAAAATTATTTAATTCCACGCTTAGCGAGCTCAAAGTTTCCATCTATCATTGATTTTTTTTTGCAGACATCGAACATCGAATTTTATCAGCTCGAAAGAAAAATCAGCGAAGAAATCTTCGTCATTTTAATTTCAAATGAAATCAGATTGACTTAACTGCAAGTGCTAATTTGATTTTCCAAATGTACACTCTGGCTTAATGAGGCTAAAGCATTTAAAGCTGGGGTGGTCGAAGCAAAAAATAACTGGAGTAAATATTAACATTCAACTTCACAATCCATCGTATTCCCTCAGTTGACTCCTTAGTATTTAATATAGTGCCTTTCATTGCGTAAATATATTTAGGATCTCTCTGAGCAATGCGCAGGAAAGACTCGTGTTATTACATTAAACAATTAAAAAATCTAATTGGTTCTATCTGAATCTCTTTTGAAGCAGTTCTTACTTTCCACTGTTACTCCAAGCAGTTTTTTAAAATAATTTTTTTGTTCAATAAAGTATTTATAATAAATAAATACAAAAAATATTACAGTGAACATTTATTTTTTAAAGTTTTACAACGTTTGCTGTACCTAAACTGCATATTGCATTAAACTAGCGTTAAGAAGTTGAATAAATATTAGATGAATGATTACATTATCGCTTACACAGCCGCTGGCACATTAAGATAATAACTTAATGAGAAGAAAAAAAAATATCTTTGGATAAAACGATAATACTGGCTCCGGCTACCCTTCACTGTTTCCACGTAAATTTTCTTTGAATAAACATTTTGTTTAACGAGATGAAATTAAAATGTTGACACGGTAGAGCAGCCTCGACACGTGAAACACAATACTCATTATGCACATTTATAAAGAAACGATTTCGCCCATCCACAACATAATTTCAATATTTCTTTGGCGCGCGCCTTGATCGTTTAAAAGAAAAATCCTGAATTAACGATGTCAATCAGCCGACAATTATCATATTTCTAAGTCGCCAGACTTTGCTATACAAGACACAGCGTTATAGCCGCCTAAGCAATTTATGCATAATCCCGGTCTCATCAGTAGCTTTAATAATTCTCCCGGAAAATCTAATTGTTCCGTTTATTTATTCAGACAGCGGCTCGGTCGAAATTCTTATCTACGCGTTCCCTCGCCGAGTCTTGCTCGACAAAGGCTGTGTCTATACAGGACGGCGGATACAACGGGGCCGGATCCGCGGCGGCGCAGGAGGGGCGCTGAAATGGGGAAAAAGAAGAAGAGCGAGAGGAGCGCGCAGCCAGATCAAACAGAGGAGAGCTCCGGCCGAGGAGGTCCGGGGTGCGGTCCCCGGCGCCCGGAGGAAAGATTAAACGAACGCACGCGCGCTGAAAATCTATTGCGCGGATGTAGAAGACGAACTGCATTACCGGAGTTGGGCCATTAAACAGAGGGCCATCTGCGCAATGGCACTCGCGCGCTCGCGAGCATTCGCCACTTCTATATCTTTCCTTCTCCTTCCCACCCTCTATCTCTCAATTTCCTCTCCGTTTCTCCTTTCACCTCGCGCCATCTCTTTTTTCGCCTCCTCCCGCCCTTCCCCTTTCTGCTCTCCGCCCGTCGCTTTTTTCCCCTTGCTCTTTTTCTTCCTCCCACTTATTACACTCTTTATTTTTCTCTCGCTCAGCTTTCGCCGCGGCGACAGGGCGCGAAAGTTCGATATCGTCCCGGCCGTAGCTTCTCTCTCTCTTCCTCGCCTGCGGCCTGCGCACTTATTTTCTCGCTCGGGGCGATAGCCGCCCGCTCGTGGACATTCCTTCGGCGCTACAACTGCTGTGTTTGCACTTAAAATTCAAGAGGTTAAAGGCCTTCGGACCACATTGAACGCTCATAATAGGAGCCCTTCCCGTTTGCCACGCTGATTTATTATGCAGATATCTAAGTGTATCTATATAGCGCGTGGGGATCCAATTTGCGACTCGAAATGAAATAGCGCCTTTGCCGAGGAATTTGCAATTTAATCGTCGATTATTAAGTGCTCGCCGCGTTTAATTACTTCGGTTCTGTTTATTTTCACGATCGGATTAATATCGCTTTTAACGTTTCTTCGCGCTGCCGTTGGCCTCAAAGCCCAGCGCGCGCGAACTGTACGCGACGAGCTTGTATCAAAAAGTCAAAGAAGCAAAAAGCTCGGCAATTCTGTAAACGGTGAATCCTGGCAATGACAAAGCTCGCGGCCCACGCATTTTGGCTGCTCCTGTTTATGAAGCTGGAATAGCTCCTCTCGATCCCTTCCCTTCTTCTCCCATCTATTTTTGCTCGCAACTCTCGGCGGCGCGCGAGTAGAACTGTCGAATTCCCCTCTATGGCTACCGCGTTGGCACATATAAATCTATACGGATCGGTGAACCGACCAGGACCGCAGACCGCACGGTGCGCTTTCAAAATAGACCTGCGCTTCTTACTCTCTCTCTCTCTCTCTCTCGTTTAGGCGAGGGTCCTATCTACTATGCGCGCGCATATAGCAGAATGCGAGGGAACGCGCGGAGCGAAGAATCCACCGCGAAAGTTCCAAAAACTCGTTAAAAGCTCGGCATGCACAGCGTCGCGGATTCCAGGCCCGATTGATCTGGCCGCGCGCAATTATGCGACGCGATGGAAAACGACGAGTTTGATGAAAAGAGATGGAGATTCTAAAAGCTCGTCTGTTCTCGTCTCCTTCTCCTGGCGTTCCCTCGGCCTCTCGTCCGCTGTCGTTATTAAGTGGTGCATCGTAACGCCGTCGCGAAATTATCGTCCTCGGGAACTCCAATATAGCCGTGTTTCGACGCTCGGCAAATTAATGCGGATTGAGAAAGGGGGAGATCGCTGGTCCCGAGGCTCTCATTACCGGCTGAGTGGAGGGGTGCGCAATAATCAATGTCGGCTGCTTAACTATTCAAGTGTTTTCCGCACTTTTATTTGCGGAAGCTGCTGCCACTTTCGGCCCGCGGCCCGAGTGCAATTGTCTGTCAGGCTGAAGTTTTGAGAACGCATTTAAACTTTTTTAAGTGGATTAAAATCCCTGAAGGAACGGATATAGGACGATTATTTCATTTAGCGGGATGATCGATCTTATCAAATTTCGCGTTTTGGCCGCGTGTGCGTGCGTGCTTCGCGGTGCAGTGGCAATTTTTTCTGCAATGAGTAATGGTACTTGACGAATTTTTTTTTCGTAACTTGAGGGAAGCTGAAAAAAACGCTTTTAAAGTAGAGGAGAGCTCGGTGTAAGAATGATTGCGCTAGGATATTCTTGCTGGATAAAGAACTTTTTACGAGTAAGACATTCGGCAAAAAAGATTTCTAAATCAAAAGAGATTTGCAAGCTTGAATTTGCTTTGAAAAAGTGAATGGCTTTTTTTTTCATTCGAATCGACGATTTAGTAAAATTCTGTCTTTTATTTTTACAAGTTTCTTCATTAGACACTATTTCAACTTATTTTAAGATTTTATTTTTAGCAATTAAACTTTTACTGTCAGCGTATTACGCGCTGTGCCAATTAGATTTGCGGCAAATATTTTTAAAATTGTACATCGCAGTAATAAATTTTGGATGCAAATAAGGCTGCGCTGCCTCGACGTTTAGGTTCGTTTCCTTGAAAAGCTCCTAATGAGGCCGCTGACTAGCTGAACATGTATACGTCAACAAATCTTTAACTACTCTTTCTGTGGGTGTGACGTCATGCGAGTATATATAATTCCACGTAATGGCTGATATAATGAAAGTTACAAACTCACCGTGAACGTCCAATTTAATGTCGATTTTCAACGGTTCGGCGAGGGCTAAACTGCTAACCTTGCAAGTAAAAGTAGCGCCTAATTCGCTACGTGCAACCACAAGATTAAGTGTACCGCTTCCTGTCCCGATGTCGTATTCGTCTACCTCCGATGAACTTTTCGCTGAAATAAAAAAAAAACGTCGAAATCAACTTGTTGAATTGACAAGTCAGCACACCTTTCAATTATCCAATTAGTAGTTATTGATTGTCAAAGTTAATGTAATTGCTCATGAGTTTTACTTTATGGTATATTCCATAAAGTTTTTAGTTTAGAAAGATAATCAGACATTCCTGCAGTTTTTTCATAATTTGAGATATTTTTGTTGTAAAGTAAGAAAAATGTAGCCATTAAATTATAAACTTTTACACTTGGTTTGAGTACTCAGCAAGAGAGTGACTTATCTTCAAGACAAGGACTTCAATGAAATTTGAGAAAACGTTTCCAGTGCCTTCAATTGAAACAAAGTTTTTTTTCATTTAGTTCTACCCTTACACCAAGACAATGGACTTTTTTCTTTGCCAAAATTAATGATATATTTAAAAGGTTAAAATACTGGAGAAATTCTGGTAGTTCTGAATAATTAATACTTTATTGATTTGAAAGCACTCCGCTAACTGTTATATGATTGAAAAAACTTTACCGGCCATGAAAATTGTTAATTTAGAAGTTCATTCAAAAAGTTGCGTTAGTAAAGTTCGAAAAATGGTAGTTCATCATGAGTTTCAAAAATTAGCGTGTAGCTTCGAAAGGGGCATTTATTTTATGCTACTGAGTTAATAGTTTATTAATATGCACCTAAAATTATTTCTTTAGCCAAGAAAAAAGAGGCATTAAGACACAAATAAATAATTTCAAGTAGAGAAAATAATAAAATAACGACTTTTTGTGGTAATTGTTTTTTTTTTTAATAATGCCTATCGTCGAGGATATTAAATTGTCATTAATTTTTTTTCATCGTGTAGTTATTGTGTAATAAAAGAAAACAGTGAGTTTAATGAAATCGTAAGTATTTTGTAATAATTGTTGCAAATTAAAAAGAAACATTTTTTTATACTACCTGTTCAGCTTCTTAATATTTGTAATTCTTAATTTATTATACACTAAAGCAGCCGTGCGCGGAAGTATGATTTTTATTTAGAAATAGCGTCGCAACAAACAATTGAAAAATAAAATAGCATCTGCCGATCGACCAATCACACCGCGAAAAATACTGACTACAATGAAATCTCCATAGAATTTTTACTTATTGACTGCCCATAAAAATCGTTATATTTTAATTTAATTATTTCACCAGCAGCTACTACATTTGCGTTTCTCGCAGGATATCGATTAAAAATCTTACATTTAAGCAGCACATCGCCATTGTACCATTCCACCGTTGGCACGGGTCTGCCTTGGCCGCTCTCGCATCTCAAAGCAATCGGTGAACCCTCGATTACTGGACCCAATACTCGTCCGTCTTCCAGCGTTTGCTTCGTGCTTTCATCTACCACCCGTACCGAAGTTGGTTGAACTGAAACACAAAGGATAGGAAATTCATATTAGTACTGTACTATGCATTACTTTTTATTTTTTATTTTAATCAAACATATATATTACGCTGAAATACAATAGTTTCTTATATGGAGGATTAATCTCTTAATCTACGTTCTATTCACATTTACTCGTGAACAACGCGCACAGGATCACAGTTGAATTAAAAATTATATCGATAGCTTTAGTTACTACCCTCTTAAACTTAATGATTAATGATTATATCTGAATTTGTTGTCCCCGTAAAACTGAGGAAAAAATATTGCTCTGTACAGATTACACTGGAATTTCCCGAAGTAGTCTAAAATAATGACTGCGCAGTAAAGCTTTAAATTGAAGATATTTCACATTTTTATGTCAAATGGGCGATGCCATTAGAAAAAGCTTAACGTTGCTCTGTATCGATTTATAGATTTCCCGAAAGATTAATGGAGCCAGCATGGAAGTAACAGAAACACTTCACAAAGTCTCCAGGAGGAATGAGTGCGAGAGAGAAAGAAAAAGAGCTTGCGAAACCAAACAAAAGAATACATCTGTTAGAAAGAAGAAGAAATAAAGGGGTAAGATTTCTTACGTGGATTCTAAGAAGGGAGACGCTCATTTTCCTAGTCGGTCGATGTAAAATTTGAAAAGAGCAAACTTCAGGCGGTAAATGTGAACCGAGACAAAAAGAAAACAGTCTAGTAAAGTTGGAAATGTACCTAGTTTTAAATAAGTTACAAGATTTATTAATACCTTATCTTTCTCGCTTATTACTTGAGCGATAAAATGATAATTACTTTTAAAAATTTGAACACCTTATTCTCTGAAAATTTTTTATCTAATTAATTCGATCAATATTTAATTCATTAAGATTGAATTAAAAAATTATTATTTAAAAAAAGCTAAAAAAATAATTATGATTAATTGTGATTCTTAACAAATTTCTTCAGACTACAATTTTTCCGCCAAAAATATCAACTTCTGATTCTTTCTTTTTTACACATCTCAATTATAAATATACGATGATCCTCACTTTATCAGCAGCCATCAATACCGATAGACTACGAAAAAAAAAATCCAATTTCGCTAAAAAACGGATGATATAATTTTTCAATTCCTTTATCCGACGCACAGGAGCTCCGCGATGAAAAATGAGTTAGGCAGGGAAGAAAGGAGTAGAATCGAGGTATTCAAAGAGCAAAATGCGATGAAAACAAAGGACTATTAAAAAGCAAAGAAGAGCGGTGGGAAAGAAAACATGGTGACGATCTGGTCAAAGCGACGAAGCGAGTCGGTTGAACGAAGAAAATAGAAGAGGCGAAAAGAGAGAGAGAGAGAGAGAGAGAGAGAGAGAGAGCCGATGGAGGAAGAGATGAAAGAAGCGTGCAACGATGCATGCGTTCCCAAGGGAGTAGTCCCGAGCCGCGAGGGCAATGTAGGTCGAGTCGCTGAATATTAAACCTTCGGCCGTTGAATATTAAACGACCAATCCAAGGAGGTTCGCACGCGTACGAGTGAGTTGGGTAGAAAAAGGAGGCGAGGGAGTGACAGAGAAAGGGCTATGGAGAGCGAGAGAGAGAGAGAAAGAGAATGGCGCCTTCCTCGAACGTACTTTCTTACGACGTCGAATTTTCTCGGCAGGACCACGGCAACTTTGTGTACCTGCCACTTATCCCTACCCCGGCAGGCCGCTTGGTAATGGGTCTGTATATATGTACTCCTTCGTCTATTGGAGCGCAATTCGAAATTGAAATCTGCAAATTCTAGAAGAAATGGAGAATACGCTTGAATAAGGCAATTCGAGTGCGTTTGTACATGGATTTGTATAAAGCACTTGCACGTGAAAATACCAACGCGCTATTGGTGGATTAATGTTGAATATTTGATCGTGCTTTGAATGACATTTTTTTTTTGCATCGTAGGCTACATTATTTTTACAATATTATTTAAAATCGCTCCTCCGTGAAAAGCTTTTGAATATTTGCACTGATTGTTCTTCGATTTTAAAAGTGGATTTAATTCAACTGGAATCCAGCGAAATACGAAAAATATCAAAATGTCATATTTCGGGTCATTCTGCTTGAAAAGGAAGCCGTGTCTAAACTTCTTGGAATCACTTTTATATAGCTTTTATGTAACAATTTGTGGAGGGATAATGCTATGCATTTATGAAAAGTTATGAGGGAAATAAAAAAATTGTTTGATGCAGATATTGTGCCGGGTAGACTATGGAATATCTCGTTTGAAATTTAAAAATTCGTAAGCTTTAGAAGCAATAGAAAACTAAGCAATAATTTCCTCCGATAAAAATTTAATCTAAATAAATCTTTGCAGCAATATTACAAACGGTATATATTTCATACTATATTGGATGTCGTTTGATCCCTTCGAAAAAAAACATCAATGCAGCGTGAAACAATCTGCGCAAAATATTAACGATGCAATTTTATCGTCGAGGCAATTTCTATACAGCATTAAATACATATTCTCGCCGATCAATTTTTCCTTTGTATCATTCATTAATTTTTCAGCCTAGCGGGACGAAACCATAACCTTTCCTCCCGGCGCCCGATCGAAAAGGTTACGATTTCGTCCTCGCTAGGCCGAAAAATAGTATACGCAACATGGGAAGTAAAACAGCTCGGGTGCCAATTTACGTGCGATCTGGGACTATTTCTATTTTACCACCCTTGTTACGTAATATACTATTGCTATTAATGAAATAATGAAACTAATTAATCGCTGCTCATGCAAAATTGAAGGTGTTAAATTCCTCTGATATATTTTCAAATATCCCCGTTAACGGAGATAGATGCGACGATTATATATTTATAATACGTAAATCAGCAATAATAGACGAATTTAATCCAAAAGTTTAAATAAAGTTTAAGCTGCATTTAGCATGCAACAAATCAGTCGGATTTTCCTAATTAATTAGTACTATTTCCAAATTCCAATTTTGATCTAGTAATATTTAATGTTTTATGCTATAATTTATTTATTGATCTAGAAACAATCATTAGCCCATTAAGATTGTACTTTAAATTCTACGTTACAATGAGGCTGTACGTACAAGAACAATTAATTGCTTACAAAGTAATTAAAGCTTTCCAATAGTTTAAAGGCCTTCTCTTACTTTTGAAATCACGAAATAGGACGAAACTATCGGTTTAGCCCTTTGCTATTTGAACGAAGTAAACATTAACGTTCAGCGAGCATTCCGCCTCGCCGCTAATCCAAAATAATTTTCCAATCCCAGCCCTACCAGCCATAAACTTAATAAGCATTATTAATAGTTAATTACTCGAGTTCCAAAAGCATTTCTCTCTCTGGACCGTAAATTTGTATCCTTATCAATGGAGCAGACTGTCATCGTAAACCGTCAATAATTTTACGACCCTCGTAAAGAAGAAAATCACTCGAATGATCGATCATGCATGCACCTGATATCTCCACACCGTGAGTGTACGAGTCCACGGTTAAAAAGTCAATTTTACGTTTAGAGTGCATCTGTTACCATAAAGCAGAAACTTTCGTAATTTCATTACGCGGAGCGCGCAGCTAGAATACGAGCAACCGAGCGCCAGATGCTTCGCCCGTACAAGCATCCCCGTGCGTTTGCTCGTTATTAAAGCCGCTACTTCTCTCTCACTCCCTCTCTCTCGCCCTCGTTCCTCCCTCTGTTCTCGTCCCTCTGTCCCTATCCCTATTCCCTCAGCGCTCTTCCTTTCTAAGTCGCTTCAGTTTGACTATGTGTGACTAGCTTTCCACAATGGTCACGCTCCTTTTCATTCGCAGCGAGAATTACCTTCGACGACATCATAAAGTTAATTAAGATGTTTCATCTGGGAATCTCCACTCTTCTCTTGTTTACGCCTGCGCTAAAATTTACTCTAAAGCTTTCTCCAAATAAATCATTTTCTTTTCTCGTAATAGGCAGCTTACTTGCAATATTAGAATCCTTAGAAAATAATTGTCACTCCAACTTTGGGTTTTATTCCACCTCCAGTAGAGTGAAAAGATTTTCGAACTCTTTACCTACTACTGTAACATCAATTGACTCTATTGGTCAGTTAAAATCATCATTACGTTCACTCACGAGCAATTATTAGTTTATATACTTTTTATATGTTCATTAATTTACTTTGTATAGTTTTGTATACATATTTTGTATGTAAGAACTTTTAGAATTTATATTAAATAAATAAATAAATAAATGTGCGTTAGAATGTACTATTGTGCAGAATGTCAAAGGAATACATCTGTTTAAAAATGATTAAGTGAAATTGACGTCGAATAAGTGAATGTAAGCACTAATTCTAAGTGATAAGTCGTTCATCGGCTCGCTATGTGAACGATTTATCTCTCGTCGTAAAGCGTATATTCACTTAATTGATGTGAATTTCGCTTGTTCATATTTAGAAAGTACAACGTAATAAATTAGTGGAGACAATTTAATATAATTTGACTCTTGTTCCTTACATGGAGTGTCTTTCTTTTTTTTAATCTACATAACAATTTGTAGTTTAATTAAATTTATGCATACTTTTTTCTTCCCCTGAGAAAAAAAATCTGATATAGCTGGGAGGTTTATGGAGAGCGTGTAGCGTAATCTCGGCCACGGTGCGGCGTCACGCCAAACTGGGGCGAGTTACACGACCAAAATATTAGTTTTGTTGCGTTTCGCTTAGCTGACGTCTGCTGCTCGCGGATGAGCCAGTCGCTCAACTGAAGTGCGTCATACCGAGGGAGTACTCACGGCACAGTGACGCCCAATGCCTAAATAGCAGTTAGTAATACCGATGAACCGTCAGACGCCACTATTTCATTATTGTTACGGATAGGATTACCATTATTTACGGTAGAATGTTTTTTAAAGTATGGATTTAACGAAAACTCCAATCGATTTTTTGATAAAGAATGAAGTTGGCCGTGTAGTAGTTTGTAAAATGAAAGTTCAGTTGTCGAAGTGTAAGTACTACTTAGCGGATTCTTCTACTAGTTAGATCAAACTTTTCTGAGCGCCCTGTACGTGGTGTCTTATTTTAAAAAGAATATAGAGGTATATTTATGGAGTACTCTAAATATGAATAAGTGAATTTCATATGAAAAATGCACTGAGAGAAAAATTTGTTAATTTTAAGCAAACATTTATTTCAATAGTACTATATTTTATTGAGATAAAAATGATTTTCTTTGAAACTACTAAATTTATTTAGACACAAATAAATTCATTTAGATTTAATAAAATCATTACTTGATTCAAAGAAATATTTAAACAAAAATGATGTATAGGGAAAAGGCCAAAATCAACGTATATAGAGATAGCGTCGTTCGAAAACTCAAGCTTGCCTCTTGATAGGTACTATTGAAGTAAATCATTTTCTTAAAATTAACAATTTTTTTTTCAGTGTGGATATATACTTTACAACATGATAAGTGATTTATATATGGAATAAGAGTGATTGACTTATCACGTAGAATTAGTGTATATTCACTTACTGTACGTGGTTTTCAATTATATTCATTATTAGAGAACACATATTTAAGGAAAAAATCTTTTTTCATTTTAAATTATATCAGATTATCCATCATTTGATTTATGAGAGCTGATATGTATATGTCACGTACCAAAATTAATTCGGTGTCGTTTCTCATATGACCACAGAAGTGGAAAAGAAAGCTTCTAGAGTAGATGACCTCGAAAATTAGTTCCTCTGTAGAACATGGACCCCCTCGCAAGGCTTTTTTTTAAGACTCCCCTCATTTCCGCTAATAAATGATACAACAATGGGCGGCGTTTAGGACGCATCTCAGTTGAGTATTTCGTCAGATTCCGATGATTTGCAAACAAGGGCGTGGGAGAGTCTACCGTCACCGGAGTAAACGACCAGGAGGTTGGCCCAGATCTCGAAGAAGCAGCAGCAGGAGATACAGCGCTCAGTCACTCGTAATGGATTAGCGCACCGGGGCAGCGGCCTGATCGATGTTTTGATTAAGCCGATGTTTTGTTTCGCCTGAAAAACGTGAGTGATCATTCCCTCGTCGTCGCTCACTTCCACACAATGCCCGTACCCTCGACCGCGTCGTTTTTTCCCTGCGCCTTATTCAACGCGCGCCTCGAGGAAACCGCGAGATTGAATCCTTGTAGCTTTTATCCGTGGATAGTCGGTGTTGTGCACGAGTACTCGGATGATTACGAAGTAAATCGTTGCATTTATTTGTTTTTACTTTTTTTACACTGCTGTTTAATTAAATGGACGACTGGAAATCGATGTTCCTTTGGGTTAAAGTCTCGGTGGTGCTGGCTGCTACGTTCCGTTTGAACAGATAAGCCGAGAGTGGCTTTAAATGGTCTAAGGTCGAACTGCGGCATATTGAAGGATAGAGATCGAGGTGGCACAAATGGTCGAGGAAGAGAAAGAGAGTAAACGTCAACATTGACGGCCTGAAAAGTGGTCTTCTCCACTGCCCTCTTTTCCTATTGCCAGCAAGTCTCCGTCGTTATTGTATGGCTTCTAACTCTTGGCTTTACCAGTACTATTTGAGCATGGAATATTTAAACTTTCAAATGCCTTTTCTTCATACAATTTTCGTACTTATACAAGTAGTGTAAATTTTAAATAATATATACACTCACAAAAATGGATTCTAAGTCTTATAGACAAATCCACTTGAACATTATCTACTTCATTTTCAGATGAATTTATTCTAATGAAGAATATGTTTGCTTCAGTATAATTCTCAATAAGTTTACTAAAAGTACAGAATTATAAGAATTTCATTTACATTGTTAAAGGAAGATTCGCCTAAAATTGTACTGGTTGTTTTTGAAAATTAAGATTATTAACGCAAGAAAATTGACTTTCCTAAAAGTATCAGTTTTAGATTGTTATAATCTTTATTAGTAATCCACTATACGAACCGACATTTATGTTAATTTTAAGAGTTCAACATTTCACTTCACCCGAACACTTTCCTCATTTTTAATTTACTAGAAATCGCTCGCACCTGGGAGAGAAAATTGAACGTGCCATTGCCATTTTGCCGTAACTGCAATATGGATAAAAAAAATTTATCTTTTATCTCTATTTCCTCATAAGCTGCCATCGAAATTCTATTATTCCTTCTCGTAAAGAATTTCTAAATCGGAATTCAACATTACCATGGCAGAATGCACCAACCACGGAGGTAGTGATTTCTTTCGATTTATCGAAACGAAATCTACCTTATATGGACTGGCGCAGAGCTAATATGACTCGCAGCCTCGTATTGCGCGGGGACTGTTTCGTGCTCACGTTGTAGGTATTGGATTTTCTTTTTTGTCGGCGCGTCAGCCGCGGCGGCTGCCGGAGGTCTGGCGAGTGACAGCTTTCTTAATTTCGACAATTCGCTCTCGATCTTCTTTCTTATCCAATTGCTTTTCTCCTGTCTTTCTTCATGGATGCAATTTCGATGAAAGCTCTTCGACTCGTCCGCTTCCATTTTATCCCCTTCAACGGTTGCTTTCCATTTTCCATTTTCATCCGTTCGCTCGGTCCCCACTACCCTTCAGAATGCTCCCATTGACAAACAAGATATTAAGTACCTCTTAATGAGGTAGAAGTACTGCAATGGCATAGACTGAAGTATTGAAAGCACAATTATTTCGTTTTGAGATTTAAAAAAAATTTTTACATGCAAAATGAGGTTGAACTTATTTTGTCCTTCCACGAAGAGTTAAATTCTTCCACTTTTAATCTCTCTTGAGTATTATCTTTGTCGATATTAACTTTTTATCGAGAAGAAAGAAAGCTGCAAAAGGTAGTTTCAAAGCCACTCATTAAAAGGCTGATATTGATGAAGTGGTAGTCTTTTTGTATAGGCGATCATTGCTTATAGAATGTAAGCAACAAACTTCATCGTGAGAAAAACTATTTCAAAGTTAATTACTTTCAAGTTGATTATTCTATTATAAATAATACAATAACGGGATGTTTGGTACAGCATTTAAAGAAACCATTTAAAACAGCAACAGCTGATAAAATTTTCTGCTAAATGGTTCGAAATTCCAAACGATTTTATGTAATTTAATACTACCATTTGAATCATCAAAGAATTTCGCTGTCTTTAAGAAATTTGACATGTCAACCACTTGTAATCAAAGCGAATGTTTAACTTGACTCTAAATGTAAATTAAAAATGTGAATGCTGTTCAGTGATATAGCGATAATTTAAATTAAATGAATTTTGGCGGAAATTTAATTTCGAGAAATACCGTACTCTGTAGTTTCTGCAATTGAAATTATCTGCACAAGTTCTAATTAATTTAGAAACCTCCATCATTTTACTCAAAACTCTGTTACTTTTGAACGGTATTTCCCTAAAGGATCTAGTTATAAAGCGTCGACCACATACAAAGATTTTTCTTCCCCAGATGAATGTTAATCACTTGCGCTTGTTATACAAACTGCAAACATTTACATTGATTAAATAAGATTTAAGATTCTAAAAGCATCGTATTCAACAGTGTTATTAAGTCAATTAGTCATTTATTGAATAAGTAGTCACAGTACGGATATAGTCAGGCAATGCTTTTCATAAATGATAGCATTGCCGTTATTTTCGGAGCTTTAATTGAGAATCTCTTCTTATTTTTCAAACTTAAAATCGTAATTTCTTCATTACATTTTAACTTGATCCAAATGATACCACACGTATAAATGAAATGCAAAATTTGCATTGATTTTGTACCTCCTCCTAAATTTCCAAAACACTTTCAGCCTTTACAGTACCAGAAGCCATTAAAAGTGGCATTGAAAAAAGACTATCGTTTTCATCACTCGAGCCGTGGATCTTAACGAGAAAAATTCCAAGCACCGAAAACGAAATAGCCGTTAAAAAAAAGAAAACAAATGGCTGATCGAGTAAAGTCTAATTAAATCTAATTAAAGCGAGCCATAATTCGCATTAAAGATACACAAATAGAAAAGCGAGCGGGCGGCCTTCTCGAAAAGTTCATTTCAGAAGGGCGAAAAGTAAAGAAAGTTGTTTATTACCCGCGATCAAGAATAATTAAGGAGTTCGCGCGCACACGTACCCGGGGAGTTGGCTCGCGAGTCTAGCGCCGCTGGTAATTGCAGCCACGGAGCAATATAAAGCTCCGGGGGTCGGAGCGGGGATATCTTGTTAAGCCGACAAGCGCAAACTACGAAGGTAATAAGACTGATCTAGTATGCAAAAGTGCACCGAGGCCGGGGCTTCGATCGCAGGTGCGAGGGGCGCGCGAGCAGTAAACTCGTTACGCTGCAACTCCTTCTTTTCTTGAGCAACACTTTTTTACGAGCCGACGCCCGGCCCCCGACTTTTGTTGAATATAATGGCCGAGTAAAAAAAAAAAGAAGAAGAAGGGGAGAGAAGTTTTTCACTGTGTGGATCGCTTCATCGGTTAAGGCCCCGGGAGCGGCGCGCTGAATTACCGGCGGATGCGCGCATCAAAATTAAGTAAACAATGCTTCAAGCTTTTTCTGAGTGGATTAGTCGGAAAGAGACAGAGGGAAGGGAATTAGAGCCGAGCTCGGGACAGCGCGTAAACGCGCTTTTAGAAGTTTCATAAATTTCTGATGGCATTTTTTTTTCTTTTATGGAGGCACGTCACGCTTTCATCTTATTAGCCACGCTCCTTGCCAATTTGTAATGCTACTGATTTCCATGCAAATTCGCTTGTAATTAAGTTTCTTGGCATATCAATGGATATGAAGTTTAATTTTCTTTTAATTAAATGAAAATTCATTGGTTTTAGTATAAAAAAGCTGCGTTAAAATATTTAGATATTATTTTAAATGAAAAATACGAAAATCTGAAGTACTGGATAAGGGGATATTTCATGTGTCATTGCAGATGACATGCGGATGGGAAAATCAAATCATTATGAAGAGGGGATACTCCGACAGTATAAAAACTACTTGTGATCGTTATTCGAGTGTGCGAAACAGGAGCAAAATGAACGCGCCAAATACACTCCCTTATGCATATAGGCTGATCCTCGTATATCCCAGTCCCTTGTGTATTATAACTATTGTTAAAAGATTCATTTATTTTTACTCTGCTAATGTTTTAATCCCAAATTAATGAAAAAAATATATAGAATTGAAAGTGACCCTTTTAGTTATTTTTTCTAGGGAATTAAAGAAGTAAATAGATGGATTAAACGATTAAATGGTAAAGTCTATTGTAAATTTTACGATGATGAGTAAGATTTTCAATTGTATGCCAATCAAACAGTAAGATACCATTAGTGTACTTAGTACTTTTTTAACAGTACATCTGTTTACTTAAGTATGTATATATAAGTAAGTAATACAGTTTTAAGTAGTAACGGTCCCGATTTAGTCAGACATACCGTTTCATAAATAATTACGGTATCAATAGTAGTAATGTCTTTTATAGCACTCTAACTTCAAAATAGCAACTTTAATGCCAATTTTTGACTCTCGTGCTATAAAATATCGTATGAGACTAGTGCGGAAGTGGTTATTAAAATCGTGCGACTTTTCACTCTCGCTTCGCTCAGGCGCAAAACATCACACGACTTAAATAATCATCGCCCGCACCAGTGTCAGAATACACTATTTTCAGAATTAACTGTTATTCATTGACACAGTTTTCCAATGTTATTCTAAAATGTACATACGCACGCCCAATTTAACCACAAATAAAATAACGTGTAATACAAAATCAATTTAATGCATCTAGCAGATATCAAATAATGATATTTCAGAAAGAAAGAGAAAGATAAAACGGAAGAGAGATAGAGAGAACAGGGTACAAATTTCCTTAAAGAATAATGGAAGATACGCGTAATTGCGAGCACCTGAACAAACGGACGTCGGAAGAGGAGAAAGGAGGATTTCGCGCGAGTATAAAACGAAACAAGCGGCATCATCGATTTATGTTCGGGTGACGGAAAAGAAGAGCGCAGCTCAGCGAAACGCGGGACGTGATCTCCGAAACGCATAGGACCCCGCGCATTATTCATCATAATGGCTTAGCGTCCCTTTTTTTTTTACTACTGGAGCCAGGAGATAGGAAATTAACGATCGCGACGAGGCGCGCCGAACGGGCCTCCTCTCGGCGATCACTCAAATGGCTATCCTGCGTTTGATGATTTATGGCCTCTCGATTCGGCGCTACACCTCCACTACATTATCGCACGCACCTAGTATGCATCGAGGCTAGCCACAATGAGAGAGATAGCCTTTGCACATTTCAGTTGCGAGTATCGCGATATTCTATCTTTAATGCTTCAATTTTTAATAAAGAATTATCGGTCTGCGCTTTACATCGGGCTTTGCCCAATCGATTGTGGCCAATTGAATTTTCCAGCGGTGATGTATTATACAATAAATAAATTTTACGTAGCAAATCGGCGATTGCATTTTGCAGGTTTCGAGTTTTTTTTTTTGTCACCTGTCACTCGATCCACCGCCTGAAAAGTTAATCTGAGTTTTTTTTTTAAAGTTAGATTGTTGTTGACTTTAAAGTTGGGACCGAGAACGCGTCGTTTTTCTAACTGTGTTTGATGTTTTGAGAGTTTCTGCGGAAAAACGATCAACTGCAGATAAAGTAGTTTTTAAACTTTCTTATTGAAAAATTCATGTTGAATTTTACGATTCTCCGCTGATGACATCTCGCATTATCATTTTTAACTTTCCTATTGCTGATTCTTCGCGGGCTTCTTTTAAATTTCAAATTCAATTTTCGTTTTCATTTTTCCCTTCTTTTTGCTCGGTATAACGCGGGGCTCCTCGCTCCGGAAGAAACTACAGCGCACAAAAAAAAGGGAAATAAATTAAATTTTTTTAACGAAACTGTTTCGTCGGGGCAGCGACGATTCTGCCAGTAACCTACTTACCGCCACCGCAGAATTCGGCGAGCCAATAAAACCCGACCGAAGTGGGGAATAACCAATGGGGTAATCTGATGTGTGGAGATTTGCGCGAATCAGCGTTAGTTTGAGCGCACCGCACGCCCGTCACCTGCTAGCGAATGCATTTCCGGGGCCGATCCCCCGCTTCCTGCTCTCCGCTGCGGTACTTTGATTTGTCTGAGTAAATCGCGTGAGAGCGCCAGCTGAAGTACCCCAGCACGCGCGAGAGGAAAAGCAGAGTGCCAAGTTCGTCACGCTCCGGCCTCATTCGTTTGCAGGCAACCCTTTAGCCTCCATTATTACGTCGAAATTATTGCCGTTGATGAGTGAATTTATTTTATCAAAGAGAAGGCTCTACCACGAAAATAAGTTGATAAAGCGTTGTCTTCAATTTAAAATTCTAATTATAGGAGTCTAGGCTTTTTTGCCGAATGTATCTTTCGCCGAATAAATGCGAATGCCTATTAAAACTTTCACTTGACCTTAAATAACCTCCACATGACTTTCATTTGACTTTTACACGACCTGCACATGACCATCAGATGTCCTGCACCTGATCTTCACGTGACCTTCACTTCACCTTCACTTTCATGTTTTGTTAAAAGAATTACCACTGCGTACGTTCAAAAGTTAAGATTTCAATTTGATATCAATTACTGAAAAAAATTACATATATATAAATGCAACTATTACAAGAAGTACGTATATAAAGTATACCTTAATTGCAGATATTTTAAAAATCATTTTAAGATAAATTAAGACAAATTTAAAAGCATTGGGGATTATATATGGCACTGTACAATGTCATATTCCTCGATGCCACTTTTGTTTTAATATACATAGCTAACTTCAAATTTATTCGGCGAAAAGGCCTAGACTCATTATAGAGACTGGCTTTTCTTCCTTTTTTTTCAGCACGTAAATTTCAGCGTGAATGTTATAACGGCGTAAAACTAAGGGTAGGATATTTTTTTTTGTTTCATTGCGTGAGGGGGAGGGTGAGAGAGAAAAGTTCAAATGGGACGAGCGTTCCCTATGTGATTTCCAATCCTCCCAAGTTGTACGTCGCTCTGCAATCGAATGGAATTTCGCGAGCGCAGGAAGCGGCCACGAGTCTCCGGAAATGCATTCGCGACTCGAAACTGTGCGGACATTTGCTTCCGTATGAATCAAACTGCGTAAGCAAACAGATACGCGCGGATGGCGGGTATAGCCCACAGTCGATGGCGCAACGCTTGGAAACAGATATATTTCATGGATTGTTGCATTTTTCAAAGACGCGCGTCATGTAAAATTTTGTTGTCGCAGGCGCGTCTCCACTATTATTCTTCAATAATTGAAAATGAAAATTTTTACCCGTGAAAAATGCGTCCCGGAAAAACTGCAAATTGGAAAAGATCCGTCGTGATTTTTTATTTTTATTATTTTATATACGCGGGAAAAATTGGCCGAACGCAAGGGGGTGAAAAAAAAAGCGTCGGAGCTCGAAACCGGGGGAGTGTTGGATATAAATTTTAGATGAATTTTCCTATTCCCACGGCAGTCCAACTCCGGGCGATAAATTTTATAGATGCAACTTCTCGACTGCCGCCGAGTGTACCCACACTGCTAGAGCGTTATGCGCTTTGTTTGTAATTCACGCACTTCAATTACAATCGGTTTATTTGCCGTCGGAAACGACGGGCCACTGCGCTGTTTGCCAAAAGTTACTTTGTCGGATTGACGAATACGTGTATCGAATTCGTGAGAACTTGGCGCTGTCTTTAATTCTTCGCGTTCGAGTTACCAACTTGGAAAATTTTTCGGTCTACTCTTTTTAAATTGGCCGGCGGTGCGATCGATCGGAGCGCGGAATTCTGATCTTGGGCAAATACTCCGGCGACTGCGCGCCGCGATACAGCGGCTAGTCTGAATTGTAAATTTTTTCCCGGCTCATATTATGCGTGGATACAACAATCCGGGGGTCTTAAAAAGAAGTTTTCAAGCTTTTTCATGGCATTGCTTGTACAAACTTCACTGTTTTCTTCACAGTTGTTCTTCAGGAAATTTAATATAATTTAGAAATTCTGCTGTTTGAGACACTTGATTAGTGGATTTTGTAAGAAACATTTTATTGCTGTGATTGTTGTTATTTAAATTTATATGAATATTAACGTGTAATAATGAGTGTAAAATAATAATTTATACGTTAAATTTATTAATGCAAAATTATGAAAACATTGCAGATGGAATGTAATATTTACGAGTTTATGGTTATGGTATGGTTATGCATATCTAAATTTACGTACGTTGAATTATATCTATTTTGCGCCATATATATATTTTAAATTTTATGACAAACAAAAGGATTTTCTTTGCTTTTAAATAATTAAGAGAAGATATTATTCTTTATATAAAGAAATCAAGAAAGATATACGAGACTCCCCAAAAACTGGGATGGTAAATAATTCCGAGGGTCACGTAGCGACCTCGCACATGGTTAAATTTCTGCAGAAGACTAGCAAGTAATAAGGGAGAGAGGTGTCATCATCCGTCTTAATGCCACCCTCGGGTTACTCGATAATCTCAACGATCTACCGTAAAGACGGTGTAACTTCTTATTCTTATCGTCGCGTCGATCTTATTTCCTGGGAGAGGCGACTTATCCACTCTTTCGCTGCACCGTACGTCTCTCACTTTTAATTGAAACGTAACGAATGGTTCCGAGAATTCGGGGCTTCTCCAACTTCGGTACCCTCCAGTTTGCTTTTTCTTTCAGTCTCGTAGACGGGAGTGTGCAAAACCTTAACTTCTTTTCTTGTACTTACACATGCGAGTACGCGCCTCTTGTTTTTCTTTGCTCAGGTATTTCATTCGTTTAATCACCTGTGCTTTCGCTTTTTTTTAAAGCTCTGTGGTTTTTCTTCGAGAAATCTTTGAGAAAGTAATTCGCATTAATTAATTTTGTTACGAGGGAATGTTTTATGTAAAACGAAACTGATCGATTCTCGTTTTATAAATGAAAGCAGGCTTTTTGATGCGGCTGTTAGATTTGAATTAATTTGCTTATTAAAATTTATTAATAATAAATTGATGTCTGCTTAAATAAACTGCGGAAATTAAATATCTGACCTGAATCGCCTTCGCGTTAGAGAGGAAGAAAAGTTCTAGTCTGACTTAAATCGTATTCGTACTACTTAGAAAGGAAGAGGATTTCTAAGTGATATGAATATGATTTATGTCAGACTTAAATTCTTTTTAAATACATAAGAAAACGTAAAAAAAATTGTTTCCTGACTTGAATTGTGTTTATATTTACTTATTAAGTGATGCGAATGCGATTTAAGTCAGCCATTCATTAGTTTCTACATTTTCATAGGTTATTCAAGTAAATGAAATTTACTGTCTAGCCCATTAAAACAAATAAAATTCCAATTTTTAGATACTTTTAACTGAGAGCATTGTATATGGACCCGGATGCATAGAAAAACGGATTTCCTCTCGTCTGTTTCATTTTAGACACGAGAATCGCTGTTTGTTTAGGAGATTTTCGAAAAATATGTATCTCTCGAGTTCCGTTGAAACTCTCCCGAATTCTCCGTGTATATTTTTAATACACTTTCATTGACGGTTTACAAAAAAAAATCTAATTTCCCGGTAAGCAAATTCTCTTGAAGTTCTTAATTATTTAATCTGGAAAGGGTAGGTCCTGAATCCCGCATATTTTTCTTCAAAGAAAATGCTTTTTCTTTTTTTTTAAATTATGTATTTTTTCATTCAAAAGTATTCTCCTCAAAGAGCTGTCCCATGATTTTCCAAACTCGTTTTAGGGGCATTACTAAGTCAAGCGGTGATGCACTGCTTTTCAATTACACCGCAACGCGTGCCCCGCAGGAATTACATATTTAGTCGCTCGGTTCCCCCGGACTACGGGAGAAACCACTCATTTGGTATTCATCGCTGCATTTTAAATCGTCCCCTGGGTATTTATGTTTATTTCTGTATTTGTCTCGCAACGAACTTGCAGAAGCGTAATAAAGTAATCTATTATTCTCTCTTTCCCCCTTGTTCCCCTCGACTGGCACTTTGCTGGCTCCGCTTTCCTCTGTCTCCGGCGTTCTCTCGCGTGTAAAACTTCGAGAGCCGTGACTCGACTGGAAAAACTCCCCGGTTCTGACCGATTTCGGCAATCTCCAAGAGAAAGGAGAGAAGCCGCTCGTCTGCGAGGTGGTAGACTTACGTAGTGGAATGGAGGGAGGAGGGGGCCGAGGACGAGGGGCGGAAGGTAAAAAGGGCGTCGAAACAAAACTTTTCTGGCAGTGAGAGAGAACAACTTTTCGCTGGTTCGCGAGCGGAGGGAGGATTGGGTGGGTCGGCCCGTTCGAAAAAAGGATCTGCAAAAACATAAGCGCGCGCGAAATGGCTTGGACTTCCTGTGTCGCGCGGAGACTTTGTTAGGAGTTGCGCTGCTAGGACAAAAATTCATTTCATTCTTTTATAAGTGAAAGGACTCATTCCGTCTCTATTCCTCGGCGGCGCCTCCCACTTTTATCGCTCTTCCTGGCCCCGGCGCTGGCTCCTCTCCCCCGCGTGCGTGCATTTTCTCCATTTTTTTTTTTCGTCCTACTTCTCTCCCTTGAAATCTCCTGAGCCGCAAGGACTTTAAATGCTTTTTAGCCCCGCGCTTATACACCAAGACGAGAGGGATGCAGGCGGAAGCCCGGAACAGAAGAAAAAGTTGGGGGTCCGGAGTCGAGCGGAAAGAAAGTTGAAGCGCCGCCCGGCATCGTGATAAATCAAGTGCTGTTGCGAGGTGCCGAACGAAAGAAAGCAAGAAGAGTAAACAAGCGCCGTTAGCTCAGGGCACGCCGAGTCGATTTTGTTATTCCGCCTTGGAAGAAGTGACGCTCAGCCAGGGAGATATAAATCTCGGCTGTACCGAGCATATTCGCAGATCGATTTTACATATATTTACCGAATACCTCCTTTCCGCCTTGATGAAGTATGAAAGGAGCGTGTTTTTCGCTGGAGGGTGGTGGAACCCGCGGAAAGGGGGGAGAGACGGACGTTAAAAGGAAGGGAATGTTGGATTCGAGAGAGCAGAGGAGTAGGTAGGAAGGCAAAAGATTCCTCGGTAAAAGGAGTCGTTGCGCGGTAAAGGGGCAGAGAGAAAGGGAGAGAGAGGGGGGCTGGCAGAAGGAGAGAGAGAGAGAGAGGAGGAAGGTCACACAGAATCGTTTGGTTTTCCCGCGGGAGCGTAAAATTAAATTCCCTCTGTCCTCTCTCTTTCGCGCTCGCTTGATTCCTCGGTTCCACCACCCTTGAGGATCGTCTAAAATGACGAAAGAATGTCTTCGCTGACCCGGACACGAGTTGCTCCTTTCGACTTTTTCTTTTTCGCTGAATGAGCTCTCTGTTTCTATTTCTTATCTCTCCATTCCGCGAATTTAGATCAGTTTCAGGCGTCCCCGCCGCGTGCCGGCATTTCTTATTCATGCTCGATCGAGAGCTCCTTTCAAAGCGCTGTGTATTTTCCAGCTTTAGAAATAAATTAGCGATGGATCGATCATAGGAGGAACGCTATTTGTCAGCTCTTTTATTTACTTGTCGCTTTTTCTTATTGGCTATCTATCATCATTACGTGTTATTCTCTGCTTTATTTTTCGTTTACTAAAACTCTTATGGAAGGTAAATTATGAGAAATATTTCTTGAAGTTAAATAGTTTTTCAAATTTTTAAAATATCTATCTAAATTCTTTTCTAGAAATTAGGACATAAGTACCTGCAAGAGCTTTATTTGATGAAAAATAATATTATTTCTAACAAAAATTGAAAATAATTCTTAGCAGCCGAATTAAAATAGTTTTAAATCTAATTCTTAAAAGATTTTCATAAAGAAGGTTATTTTAAAAGAAAATCAGGAATAAATGAAAATTTCAATAACTCAAGAATAACAAATGTTTAGCGGGAAAGGAAGCATTTTCTAACAAGGGGAAATGTTATGTTAAAAATGTAAAAACCACAGCCCTTAAAGGATTTCACTGAGAAGAGAAAGAGATTTTTCTGAATGAAATTCAAAGAAGTATACTGAGCCGCAAATCCTGTGCTCGGTAAATAAAATAGATTAACATTATACTCTAAAACCACAGTAACATTTTTAACTAAAATAAAAGTTTAACAACATTATTTTATTTCATTGCAATTCAAAAATTAAATGTACCACAACAAATGGTACACATTTTTATATTGTAATTGATGAAAGCAAACCATTTCGATTATAAAAATTTCATTTGCTGAAGACTAGCAGTAAAAACTGAAAAATTCGCTACGAGAAATATATTTTATGAGAAATATCTACGGGGTGGTACAGTGTTAACGATGGAAGCTCGCAATAGAAATCCAAAGAAATTTCAGAAGTAAGTGCAAGATAAGTTCGAGATTTTCCTCAACTTAAGGAGAAATAAAAGAAAACCGCCTGTGCACAATAGAAGAAAGGGATTCACGATAAAGTTCGGTATTTCTCTAGATTGCGAGAAAAAAAATGGCCGCTCGGCGACGATATATTTTTCATGAAAATGTATTTTTAATGAAAATAGCTTGCATAGGGTCGTGCGATCACAAGCTCGGTGACATCTGCTAGAATAAACTTTTCTTACATCCGCGCGTGATTAAAGTCTCACTCAAGTAATTAAACTTTTTCAATTACGCGTTGCAGTTTTCGCCACAGTTTCCGTCTCTTCTTACTCAATGTAACTCTTCATTTTTAAAGAGTACCATCCAGGAGGCCCACAGTCACATGTGTCTTTATTCCAGGTCTTTATTAAGTATGAAAGCAAAACGAGGTCGGCCGCACAGATTTTGAATTTTTTAATTGTTCGTAGCGTACATCTCGCGGAAATACTATTACGCTTTTACAGTTCCGTTACATTTTTCACCGTGGATTTAAAATTTTACAGTGGCTTATTCTACTCCGGATATTCGCGAAGAAAAATTAGTACCTGCTTTCGAATATATATATATACACATTCGTTTGTACTGTACTTTAACGCATCATTAATTCATAATAAAAGTTGTAAAATTACTTTAATATTTACGATAAAAACGCCGTGATATATTAGCAGAATTTAATTAGACTTTGACAACGGGCATAACCTCTTAAATCATTGACCTGAACCCTTAGAGCTTAAAACATTTTAATTCGATGTAATAAAATATTACGTTTATTTCACTAAAAATTGCATACTTATGAAGATAAAATAATATCACGTAACATTAAAATATAGCAGATCCTACTTTTACATGCAAAAGAAAATTTCCACCGCAGCGAATAATAAAATTTGAAATTTTAATGACATACCATAAAAGTGGGCATAAAGTTCAACAATGGGTTTGTAAAATTACAGAGAATCTCTTATTAATTTCAATGCAAATGCTCTTGGCGCAGCTGTAAAAAATTATTTCGGCTCATTGTTAAAAAGTGTGCCGAAACATCCGCACTACACTTACGCACAGTGACCAAGTCGAAAATAAGCACGAAAATTTATATCGGTAAAATAAAATAAAAAATGTTCCCTCCGAAGTCGCTCGATTAATATGCCAATAAAAACACCTGGAGCGCTCGCGCGATTCCGCAGGCAGGATGCGCATCTTCCTGGGCGGGCCGATCCAGAGAAAAGCAGCGGCGGCGTTTCGTACTTTTTCCCACGCGCTTGCAAACCAAATTTATTCCCGAGACTCTCGCTGCTCCGAGCTTACGCCTCCTCCTCCTCTTTTATCTCGTTTTATTCCGCGCTATCTTTCGCTCAGCCTGCCTAGGAACTCGAGTCTGTAACGCGACGTCTCTGACGTTTGCAGAATCGATGAGTCGAAAAACGCAAGATCGATGCTACGCGCGGGTTTGAGTAGAGAGAGAGAGGGAAAAAATAAAGGTGGCGACGACTGGCATGAGGGGAGGGGGGAAATGGATAGCGCGAAAAAGAGGAGAGAGAACACGGCACGAGGCTTTTCGAATGCAGCTGCGAAAAAGAGAGATCCGGAACTCGAAGACGCAGGACTACTCTCGCAAAAAGTAAGTGGAAATGCGTGTTTATCGAAAGAAAATATCATTCAGGGGTGAAATGCATACGATGCGTTGGAGCACGTTTGATTTACCGTATTTAATTCCGAGTTTTCTGGAATTTTAATGCGAGCAGACAGATAAAAGCTCGGTATTTATTTATATGCAGGTCCTACCTTTTAAATTCTTAGAAGAAATTTTGCTCGGCGTACTTCTTAAAATGTTTGCTACCGGAAGTTTTAAAAAAGTACTTTATTTGGAAATCTTCGCTAAAAAATAAGTTCCAAGAGCTGCGGCATTAAATAATTTTTTAAGAAATGTTCACTAATCCCCAAAGTTATTCACTAATTCAACTTTAGAAGATGAAACTCCTTGAACATCTTTACAGGCAAAGAAGTTTTATATTCACCTGTGGCGACACGCACAGCGGTGTTCAGTTGGCGGAGCCATGGCTGTCAATGATACTGGATGAAAAGATAATTTATGTAAAAATTTACGGTACAACAGAGAAAAGGCAAATTTGTGGGCGTGATAGCGAACAAAGGAGCCGACCTTTTGTTTATTTTTCGAACTTAAAGAGGAATCCAGGTCGAAAGGAAATAAATGACATGACGTCGCTGTGGTCGCGTTAGCAAAGTGAGAATAAATCCCTTCATTTTTTTTTTTTTTTTTTGTTAACAAAGAAAAAAACTGAACGTCACAGTGGAAAAGACCATCAGGATAACGTAGTTTGATAAATAATACGAGCTCATTTTAAAATCTCTTTTACTTACATCACGACGCTCTTCCTTTTCTTTTTTACATACTCTCGGAGCACTTCGTCTAGCAGACGTGGGGTAACAATAAGCTCGCCACGTAGATTACAGTTTTTATCTTTTGCATAAAATCTTGGCGAAGTAGTTTAATCAAACTAAAATATACAAATTACACTACTTCCACGGGGCATTAAAATTATAATTGAAGTGATGCATCGCTATAGTTGATAAAATAAAGCCTTACAGATTTTACCGCACTCGCGAAGTACCGTAAATTTCACTCGAAAATCAGCCAACGCAAATCTCGCGGTTCCGAGCTCAATAATAAAAGACCGATGACATTATCCGATTACCTCGTATGGCAGCTAGTTCCTACCGAATCCGGCTGCCATCATTGGCGGATAATAAAATCCTCGAATCAATAAATGCACTCGTCGTTTAAGCCCGATCCGTCTCGTCGAGTACCGCACACACACGCACCCCTACATTCATACATACATTCATCCCCATATATACACACTCACGTACATGCACACACGCACACACATGTATACACATGCACATACCGCGCGTTCGGTTGGCTCGTTTCTGGAGCGCCGAGATTTGTGGAGAGGGCTGGAAAATCTCCTCTCCCGGGCGTACGTGCACCGCAGTAAATAACAAAGTGACATGATCAATCCGAAGGAGCTACGGCCGCTACGTGTCAATGAGTAGACGCGGCGGGAGCGCAGCTCCGAGTCCCGGCGCTAAGTCGATCAACTTGGACGCATGCCATACCCCAGCGAGAGAGCCCAGGCTGCGACATCGAGGCTCACGTTTATCACCTTATATATATAAAAGGCGTAGGCGCACTGATTGCAGTACACTTCTGCCAATTTCCTAAATTGAGGAAAATTCTTATAGCCGGAGCTTAGCCTCAACCCGCCAGATCGATGTTTGTATGTGGGCGCGCTCATGGGTGAGTGCGTGTGGGAGTCTGTGGCAGGACTTTAGCGGGATTACCTTTTTTTCGAAAGCTTGCATTACTCCTTCTTTATTAATTCGATAATTCAAGCGGGCTACTGTTCTCGCTTTCAACAATTTCATACTTCGATGAAAATCGTTTATTCAAAAGGGAGCCTTTCGCTCGTCCAGCGTGGAATATTCAAGCGATTACAGTAGCGGCCAAAGTTTAGTGAAATCCTGTGGCGCTTTGTGTTTTTGTTGCGATATTCTACATGCGAACTGTAAATAAATATAAGTTCCATAACTTTCCAAGTCGCAGTATCTTGTGTATTGTTTTTTGTCGCTTCTGTAATAAATGCCTTTTCATTGCTGCAAGCTTCTCTGACGTTTTCATATTCTACTTTCAAGATCAATTTTAATTTCACGACCTGCAATAAATTCTCGAGTGGTTAATATCGTCGATGGAAACTTTAGAGTCGCCCTCGTACACACTAACTTTTGCCGATACTTTCAAAATCTTTCGGATCGCTTAGTATTGCGCCTTTTTTTTATTATTTATAAAACTCCGCTTATTTGAAAGCACCGCTTAAATTTTTCATTTGTGCAGTAAGCTTTGATGAATTCTCGTTATTGCGGTAATTAGCATATTGTCAGAGATTAAATGTATACATTTATTTTAATCAAATTTTCTGGGCTTGTCCGGATTTTTGGTTGAAATTATGGCTAAAATGTTTTCATTAATTCAATTGAACAATGTAGAAATGTTTAAATCGACGTAAAACAAGCTTTTTAGTCAAGTTGTAGTAGGTCGCAGCTCAATTTTCATAAATTCAATTTAACCATCCGATAATTTCACCCAGTTTTAATTGAGGATATACTTTTTATCACCAGTACGAATGTTCGTAAAAGAAATTTGAAAGAAAAAATTGAAAGAAATATGAGATATATTTTTACACAGTATGCACGATTGCTTCGTAGGTTTTTTTTTATCAAGCAAGCTTTAAATTTATTTAACTTCAACTCGCAGGTAAACGAATAGTTGATATGATTTATTTAAAGTAAATCCAATAAAACTGAGCTTTCAAATTGTCGAATACCTATATTAATAATATTGAGTATACGAAATTAATATGAGCAAAATTTCTAAAATGCAATTTATTGCATTTTGTTTAATACTACTCTATACTCCGTAATTACAACAAAAAAAAAACACACACAATCTTGCCTCCATTTGCTTCCTCAAGCATGAAACAATGAATCTAGTAATGACATTAGGTCTAAGTAAACCAGTAATTTCTGGTAATGGTAGTAATAGAAAGTTACTGCTGACAGGGGTGCGAGGCTGTATCGAGCAGAATTATGGAGAGAAACACGATAACCTCTTCCATGCATCTAATACTACATGTTAATTGCTTGATTACGCGATATTAAGCAGAAATTATTTTTCACTTTCTATTAGAAACACTGAATTATCTCTAAAATTACATATAATATTTACTCCCATTCTTATTAAATTCCAATCTTATTAATCGTAATTTTAAAATTACGTGCTCGAACGTCGTCTTGCAAATGTGAATTGAAATTATTCATACGCATATTTAAAGCTACATTAACATATTAATTCCGATTACTATGTAATAATGATATGAAGAAATTTTCGCTAAGCCAAGAAGATTAATGAAAACAAGGGTAATCTCGCAATTAGTTTAGTGGATAAATTTCTACTCCAATGGTTACAGTCATCTGATAGTTGGAAAATTAATTATACCTACCTCAGGAAGCACAGCCGGTGCTTTTCTTCCATTCGCACGATACACAACCGTAATATGCGCCACTAAAAAATGGAACAAGAGCCAGTTGCTTCTGTAAGCCAGGAAGTAACGGGAAAAAGTGTCCTGGGCATTTGAATTTCAGCGAAAACCAAGGCGAATTTACGCTTGAAATTACTTTTGTGTCCTAAGGTTTATATTCTATTTCATTTAGCTCAAGTAAACTCGAGGCACTGAATTGTTGTTTCTAAGCAGTAAATACTGCTAAATATATATTTTTTTTCGCGAGTATACAAAGCAGTAGGTGCAGCGAGCTTGAAAATTTATTTTAAAGCTAAAATTATAAATAAAGATGTTTTTCCTTCCTTGACAAAGAGAGAATACATTTTTACGCTAAAACCGCGTGACTTTTGCTTAAATTTTTAACAGATGTGAATAAATTACTAAATTCGCTAAATACGCGAAGAATTGATTCGCACGCTTCATTTGGCTCGAATAGTCAAGATAATAGAGAATCATTCAGATACAGTGGAACGGAAGAGAAGAGGCACAGAAGTTGACGCGAACAGCTTCATCAGAACTTGCTCATGTAATTTTTCCTCGCAAACGGCACGACACCCGTGATTGCACCTCCATTGTCCAAAGCCGCTCCGTGTCTGCCTCTGTCTCTCACTTAATTAAAGCGAAATCCAATAATGAATCATTCTCCAATTACTTCACGAGCGGCTAGATTTCCATATTCTGGTAGTGTGCGATGGAAAATTCGCGCAATTTATAAATAGCGACTTTTCGAAATATTTTCAAAATATTTTGACGTTTGAAAGAATACACGACCGTTTATCTCCGGGCGTTCGGGGAATATTGAATTTAAGGAGATTCGTGTAGTAATGAAACTTACTTTGAATTTTAATACAATAAAGGAATTCTTTTTACAAAGAAGGGGAAGAGCGTACAAGTTAAGACAAATTGTTATAATAATGAGCGCTGCATTGCTAAATTAAATTAACGAGAATATAAATTTTAAAGCTTTAGAAATAAGTTTTCAATGAACTTGTGGGGCTTAACTTTTCTAGCTAAAAGAAAAACTGTAAAACAAGTTCTAGAAACGTTATAAGTTGTTCCATAATTAGTTTTCCATAAAAAGAGGATACTTGTCCTGCAGAAGTGCAACTCTCTGCACTTGCTAAATCTTTTAAGTCGGAATTCAAGGTGTACGTAAATTAGGAGTAGTTGTAAATTCTCTATGAAATAAATATGTGTCTCCAAGCGAATTTAATTTGAACCGAAATCTTGAAATCATAATTTGGATACGAGTGTAATTATTGTAATGGCAGACATTTGAATATTTGCAAATTTATTGACATTCAAAGAATAAACAAAAAAAAAAAAATAATGGAAAAAGAATATTAAATTTTTATTGCTTTCAAAGTCTGAATCAATAAATCAATCTCTTTAAAATTATCAATACATGTGTACGTTATGACACCGTACACGTGGTATTCATAAATATCAATAAATATTTTTCAAATTTACAACCGCGTCTAATTTTGAAGCATTTACAGTTTTATGTGCATGTACGAACAATATAAAACTTTTTAATTATCCTAATTTATATTCTAATGCCTAGGCTGAGGAGAAAACGAGTATTCGCAAAATTATATTGTTAATGTATAAGTTTTCTTGGCGTAAATTTTAATGAAGTTTTGAACAACTACAGTGCTTATAAACTTTATCCCTTTAATTCAAGATTCTGATATTTTCAAGAAAACTTCTGCCGATATAATTTCTTTTTAAATGTGCTCTTCTTGCTTCTCGCGCATTGAGCAAACTTTTATGCAAACTTTTCACTTACAAGGCCCATCTAAAGATAAAAACCAAATACCGGTATTTGCAAACAAAAAATCTCTATTAATACTGTTACATTCGCGAAAAAATTTAATTTAACTGAGCATGTATATTTGTAAAAAAAATAATAATATTCTTACCTGTAATATTAAGAGTTATATGCTGCACATTATTGCACTCTCGACTGACTGCCAGGTACGTCACTTCACATTTATAGAGAGCCTCGTCATCGAGTGTCAAGTTAGAAATTTTCAAGAAGGACTTCGTCGCGTTATTATTCGGCACGGGCATAGACATTCTGCAACAAATAAATTCAAGACAGGTAAAATTTAAGTACTTTATTCTTCAATTAATTATTTTCTTGTTCGATTAATTGTGGATTATTATATTGTCAATTAATTGATCATTATGTACGTTTGCTTGTCAGTTAAATTACAAAGGAAAATCCATTCCACTTAAGATCCTAGAAAGCAAGTTTTTTTATGTATTCGAAGAACTATACAAGCACCGTCGGCCTTTTTCCACCTTTCTTTCTTTCAGTCTTTGCGAATCCTTTTCGACCTCCTTTTTCTCACTGCGCTTATTTCCACGAGACTCTGTCGATCCCTCCGTATAAATCGTTAATTGCTCTTTGTTAGCCGATAGCGAAGCGACTTCGCGAAAGAAGAACCGATATTCGAATAAAAAAAAGGCGAAACTCGCGAACTTTGCGCTATAGTTATAAGTGGAGTGTGTAAAAGAATGAGAAAGGAAGTTGAGAAAAATAAATGGTGAGTAAGAATGGGGGAGGGTGGAGGAGAGAAAAGGAAAGGCTACGGAGTTTACATTTGATATTTTTCGAAGCAGTTCCTTCCACAAAGATATTTCCTTCTATTGCTTTTTCTTTGTGCGCCCGTCCTCTTTCATTTCTTTTATTATATTTGCTATTTTTTTAAGACACTTTCTGCATCGAGACTTAACTGACACTCGGCTTTGTGTTTCTTCGCGCGTAACTTGAATCTTTTTAACCTCCATCTCTTGCCTCTTTAACTGCTTTATTCGCGAAGATTCCCGGCATAACGACTTGACTACATTTTTTTTAATAGAGGTAATGACGATTTTACATCTTTTAATGTTGCATTCATCAATTCACTTAATTACCGTCCATTGTTTTATCTGTATGAAGTCTGAATAAGACGAATGCTGCGTGACTTGACAAATCAAATTAAGTTTCTGATTCTCTGTCAATGTCCGATTCAATTGCACGATCCGAACCAATAACAAATGTATAGATAAAAAAATAGATAGAGGGTCAATAACAAATGTATAGATAAAAAAAATAGATAGAGGATCAATTGCACATTTATCGGCACTTTTTTAAATTGGCGTGTCTATTTACATTTCTTAGCATTTACACAGTTTTCAAACTCCACACCGTTATGATTTGCTATTGATTGGGCGCAATTGCAAATTTGCTGTTCCTATTGATTGTGTGCAAAAGCGAGTTTCCTTAAGTCAATTCGGCACCCTATTGTCGAGTTCAAATGGTTGAAGATCTGTATTCACAGCTGCATTCGAGCAAACAATATTTCTTCAAGATATGTATAGCAGGGAATCTTGCATCAATATCGTAGCAAACAAGTAGTTGTAAAGTATCGCACTTTAAAAACACAGATTGATACTCTTCAAACTGTACCTGTCCCCTGTCCTCTGAGTGCATATTGTTCGGATCTCGTACAAAGTAATTCTCTGAAAAGTGCAATATTTTTCCTGCAATCCTGTATAAAGTTGAAAATTGAATTTTCGCAACGAAATGAAAATTTAACTTGTTTTAAAATAAAAGTAGTATATTATAAATTGCGAGATTCCGTCATCCAGTCAAGAGGAAATGCCGTTTGCTCGAAAAATATTGCATTCTTTCGCGTAATAGCTCACATCTATTTGTTTATTAAATCATTAAATACTTTTAGAGTGAAACATCTTCCCAAATTTTCTTGATAAATCCTTCAATTTATATAACAATGATTAGCGAGAATATCATTCTTACCAGTTAATTTTAAATAAGTTTTAATAAGCACTTCGTAAATTATATAAACCAATTAAAAATAATTTTGTTTTCATACTATTTCAATTCGCATCAAAGCTAATTTCTCAATAAACCGTTTGACGAGATAATAAAGTCATGTTTCGCAATTTCCTCCGATCGTATCAATTATCTCTTCGCCGATCCTCGGGCATGGATGATTTTTACGGCGCAGAATAGGAGGGGTTGTTGCGCTGAAAAATGAAGCACTTAAGTCACTTTAGCCACTTCGACCCATTCATCTGTATAAAAAGAGGGGAGCACTATGGAGAAGGCGCGCGAGTGTTGTATAAAATCGAGTCGGCCTCCGTCTCGCGGAGTAGATAGTTTCGGCGGCTGGGAGGGTAATAAAGTCGAGCTCGCTCTTTCTCTCTTCTGTGCCAGGGCATCGCTAAATTTCATCCTGAAAAGCTTAAGGCGATTTAAACGTTGCCTTTATAGCTGTTTAAATTCCACGTCGCATTGAGAAATGTCGCTGCGACCTGCCGGGACTGCGGATCAGACTTGACTGATAACGGAGCAAACGATCTCGAAATAAATATATATTGCGAGGTTACAACGGGAAATTTTCGACTCGCCTTCTCTTCCATATTTTAGAGTGCATTGAAGCGGTCGGCCGAAAAGATTTACGCTCGATGATTTACGGCGCGAAATCTTATATATATCCCGAAATATCTTCAAATTTACTTTTCGCATTAATCTCGGGGTTTACTCCTGAGCCGGAGTACTGCATAAATACTTCAAGTGAAATTAAATTCAAATTTGATTTTTTATTCGAGGAAAATGAATCGTCCATCAATTTTCATCCTGAAACTAAAGAAATCTGTAATTTAATCTTGGTAGTTTTAACGGGCAATTTTGAGGTGGTACTGTCAATACATATGTAGTCAAATGAGAACATTTTCTGATTTGATTCGCGTAGTATTTATGTTTGGCAATGTCGCAAAACAAACTAATATAGTATTATTGCATCTAGTCATCAGCGCGCAAAACTTCAAGTGTTTATTGTATAGTTCGTGCATTTAATAGATTTTTATAAAAAAAACAACAACGATTTTTTAATAGACATTCAAAAAGTGAATGTATAACATATACTTTGAGGTGTTACCACATCTACTTGACTATCATTTTTTACTTAAGTATAAAATAAAGTATTTAATAAGTACTATTGAAATAAATATTTGCTTAAAATTAGCAGATTTTTCTCTCAGTGTAGTATACCCTAGGCCCACAAAAATTTGTATCTGAACAGTAATTCCATTACCGACAGTACTACCTTAGCTTTCATTTGTTATTGCAGTGTTGTTTATTTTACATTTTACAATTTGCTGTAAGATTAATTAACGCGTATATTTGACTTGTACTAGATTCAAATTTTAAAGTTAAACTTGAACTAAATAAAACTTTGTTGAAATCTTTACACTCATTATGCACTAGCCGATAAATGCAGTATACCGCGTAAACACGATTTATTACGGTGCAATAAATTTCCATGATTGAACAGAATAAAGGATATTTCGTTTGTGATTTACGAATACGGTGCTATCGTTTTTATCGTCTAAAAATCAATCGACTATGCAAAATATTGGCAATCCATAAAATTCGACCCAAATGTAAGCAAAACGATGCTCCTATACTGGCAATATTTCGGTAAGTAGTATTAAGTACCCCATATATGGTCAACGGGCGGCTAAAGTTTTACCAACACTTTTGAAATGCAAAACGTTGTCCACGCTGTATGCATATATCTGCATCGCAAAATGTCACCGATATTACCATACAGCAGTCAAAGCAAACGAGTGGAATTTCTATCAATTTCTTAATTCGCAGCAGCCTATCTTAATTAAAAACAAACCAGTCCTTTCACTCGTCCAACCACAATCGATTTGCAGTCTATCTTTCTAAACTTCAATCTAAAAAAAAAAGCGAAGCACAAAAAACTTGCTCACACCTCTAGTGGTAATTGCCAGTCGAATTTAAAGCTTCGTGACTGCAGCCCCGGCCAATTGACGTGCCTGTACCTCCCTTTCTCCGCGCCTTTCAAAACGAGCCCGAGGAAGGACAAACATCAGAACAAACCGCGAATCAAGCGCACATATGCCCGACCCACATCCGTCAATCTGTAATATCAATTCCTGGGACATGATCGAATTGACTCGGCAACGAATGACTAACATCTCTAGCGCCCATCGCAATCTGGCGAACGGCCAGTGCAACGGCCGCAAGCGTGCACCTCGTTAATACAAAGCCGGGGTTGTAGTGACTGAGTGTGGAGGGGTGCATGCAACCCGAACGAGAGGGAGCAAATTAATATCTATGCCTTCAAACTGCGCCGGGCATTTAATGCTAATTACAAATCAAACACGCTTATCAGCTGTTCGGTACATAAGCCGTTGTTATTGCGCGGGCGCTCCAAACGATGCGCGCTCGACGGTTCGTCTCTGCAGGATGAATTACCTACGGTCACTGGCTTTTACCGGGCAGCGCGCCTGGTCCATTATTTCTTCATGCGGAGCCCTTTACCGGAGGAGATTTTTATTTTGATGTTTGGACGGTCACTGCGCCGCTTTTTAGGTAAACAAGGAATCACCGGTATATTGCAGTTAGTTCCGTAGCCTAACGCGATAGCACTGGGGTGAAGAGAGCCTCAGGGTGGGTATTTAGCGAGCTGAAGTCGACGAGTTGAATTTCGATTTTAACTTTTTTTCTTACCTTTTATTTTGAAAGTTGCAAGCAATGAATAAGTAAACTGTTACAGTAGTCTGGTGTGCTGTTTCTATCTTTTATCGATTAAAATGGTATAACGACGTTACTTGCAGGGGACGGCAAAGTATGTGCCGTAGGCGTGTCGTTAGTCTTAATTAATCAAGTCTTATCACGATGTCTCGTCAAACTCTCAACAGCCAAATATTAATTAATGATTTTTCCACCGGCATCAATTCATTATTCTCCCGTGATTTCAGGCAAAGTTTTCCTTGTATTTTGTAAATCGTATTTTAAGCTGCTTTAAACTTACTTGGAAGATTTTCGTAAGCTACGGTGCAGCGTCATTTTTTATTATTTCCTTTAGTCTTTGTGCGATCGAGTGAAATTGAAAATTATTATTTTGATGAAATTTTAATTTCGAAAGTAAAAGTCTGTTACCCTTTTGCAACTTTAATTAAAACCATTTTCGATTAATCTGCATAAAGTTTTTTGTTAAAAAAAAAAAATAAAATATTTTCCCACATTATAAATTCCTATGTCGTCTTGAACTAATCATAGCGAATAAAATATTAAGCGTTGAGGGTTTTTTATAAATTTTTTCTATAAAAAGTGAAATAAATTTAACGCACCTCGAAGCAACCTCATCGTTAGCTAAAGTAATCTCTCCATCGGCGCTGTAAACGAAGATCCTTTCATTGCCTTGATACCACTTGATACTGTGGAGTCCCATACACTGTGGTGATTTCAGAATACACGGTAGCTGGATTTCCGTGCCTATCTCTGCGTGTTTCTCTGTTTTCAGCCAAGCCTCGCCACTTCCTGAAACGCACAATGGACCTTTAATACTTTCAAAAATCAAGATTACATTCTTCATATATAGTTATCATTCAAACCCTTTGACACGTGCACATTGCATGTGTTATACAACTCAAAATGAGTTTATAATCTCTTTTTTTAATCAGTTGACGTACATGAAATACTGTCACTTTTGTTTTTAACATGCAAGAGTGTGTTGTTAGAAAAATACCTTATTTTTAGTGATGTATAAAAGCTAGAAAAAGAAAATGATACGTCGTAGTAATTTTTTAGAACCGTTTATGTTTCATATAGTGTATTAAAATATTCATATTTTAAATTGGAGTAGAATATTTTTAGAATAATAAAATATTTTAATTATTCAAAAGCTGAAAGTACGTTCCCATCGTATTATAACGCGATTATTTTTCATTTTAAAGCCAACCAACATGGTGCTGGCTCTGTGAGGAAGCACGAAATTAAATTACACGATCTATGGCAAACAAAGTTCTTAAGGCTTGCAAGTAGGTACTAAGACATAATAATTTTCTGCAAATAACAGTAAATTTTCATTTGGTCTGCGCCTTTCGTAGATCCAGCGTCGTGCATCCTCCGCGCAAGCATAATTGTATCAATGGTCACGAGTGCGATACGAAAATGAAACTCGAAACGGATAATCGACGTAACTGCAGTATTATTGTGCCCAGAGGCGTTTGTGTGTGCGCGTGCGCTTGCCGGAATGACCGCGGGATTCGGAACTCGAATTACTATGTCTTCATTTATGTATGAGCACGATAGGGGTAGTCGGTGGAGTGTACAGCGTCGTGCACCTATCTCCTTTGTCGGGATCCGATTGTCTTGCTCAAAGCAATCTCGAACGACCGTAACTCGTGACATGCCATACTAGCGGCAGATTTGCATCTGGATTTATTGTATAAGCAAGCAAAATTGACGGATTTCCCTCAATTATCGATACGAAGAAGATACGCCCGTCTGATCAGTTGATAAATCCGTTGAAGCTGGCACGTATATACGCTTTTCCGAAGGAAACAGTCCTGGCTTGATTATATACCCATTGAAATTGCGCATCACGAAGTCAAGATATTTCTGGAGGAATGCATCGTCTAATGAGGAAAGTGCGCGCAAGCAACACCCTGCGAGCCTCGACCGCACGGTAATAAGCCCTAATGCAAGGGGTAATAAATTCAGGCAAATGTGTGTATTACCTGGGCGCCCATTCGCCGCGCTCAAGTATACATGCACACGTGCATTTGGAGAAATTAATTAGTAAGCTCATAATAAAACCAGTTTGTGGTTCGATTACCGCTGGCATGTCACAAGCGAAGCACGACACGAGATTTGGGAGGAAGATCAAAGGATCCTGATCCAAGGATAGACGGCTTCGAATTGTCACCTTATGAAACTTGTACGCCTGCTAAAGCCATCGAGGATAGTTGAAATTAGAAACTTAAGGCAAACGAGTGATATTTTTTGTCAATTTGTCGTTTTAAAAATCGAACGATAATGCAAAATTAAGTGTTTCTAAACAAAGTTCAATTCATGAGGAGTGATCCTTACAAAGGATAGCCGACTGTGGTACATTTAGACTGTTCTTTTTCTTTTTTAATTTAGATACTTCTCACTGTCTTAATTATTCACGCGACTGCATGTCGAGCTACATCAGTTTTTATATGCTGCATTTGTCAATTAATCAAGGTCACGTATTCAATTATACTGTAGAAGGTTTCAATGTTTAGTTGCACTAAATTATTCAATATTCAGACGTACTAAAAAGATTAATGCAAAATTAAAAATCAGATTAATTCTACAAAATAGCTGCAGAATAAATAAAAGATTATTTTAAACTGTCGTTCTTTATATAACAGTTTAATAAATAATATAGATATTATTTAAATATTTTAGATGTTATTGTACTTTATAGTGAAAATAAAAGTTTTGTATATATAACTCTAAGATCTTTCAAATTTTTTTTTAATGAATTTCATGACTTTAATATCCGGCGTATAACAGCTCCAATAACAAAGAATTTATTATACCAACTTAATTTAGAATTTTTTTTTTAAATTTTCAAAACTCCATAACCACATCGAAGAAAACCGGACAATCATTAAAAAGTATGTACGGTAAAGGATAGCGATCTTATTGTTCCACGATTCTGTTAACAGGCAATAAACAGGGAGAATAGGAGGGAGGAGTACGTTAAAGTTGGGTGTTATTATTCTATCCGTCAATATATCACTGTACTTCTCGCTTGCGAATTATGTATAAAACATTGAACGCATTTTATCCTTCGAACAAAGTGGACGCGAAAAATTAATGAGCGGCTCACGACTGCAGCATAGTATAAATAACTAATTTAAAAATAATTCACTCGGTGACGCTTTTGCGTGAAAAAACTTATTTTACGAAGCAGAAATAAAATAAAAGAGTGTTTCTGGGTATTATTTATACTCTGAATAATGCTTTATTTTAATATTTATGAATTATAATAATAAAATGGCGAACAACCATTCAACTGCAAATTTTGAAAATGGTTTTAAAACATTAAAGCCTCTGTCGGTTAAGTGTTTTTTGATCTTTTTTAAAATAAATCTCAAAAAGAATAGAGTATTGTGTTTTGCAATGAGTGCAAGAAAATATTATTTTATCTTTTATCCTATTTTTAATGGGAGAATTTTTAATTGCGTGCCAGTTTTTCAAATAATTGCAATTTATTTTATTATTTTACAAATTCTTAATAATTCTTAAAAATTCAGTTCTTTATAACAAATTTAGCACAGATTCTACAAAATTATAAATTTTTAAATTAAAATGTCACGTCTTACATAAATGGATGTGCATTTTATTAAAGATTTGTAAGTCATGCATAAATCGTAAATCGATCGTCTGAAGGCGGTCATATGAATTTAATATTCTATACACTGACAACGATATGACTATTTGGAGAGCGGTTTTAAATAAAACTTCACGTACAATTTCTTTTGTCCCTAAATCTTAGCTCCTGGCAGTAAACATTTTCGATGCAGTAAGTCTTATATAACCTCAATGGAAAGTTTAACGAGAAAAGCTCCTTAATTTATCAGGGAGCTTTTGCTATAAAAATTACGGAGCTTTTCCTATAAAAATTTCTGCCGTAGTAGCCGCCCAAGATTTAGATAAAAATTACAGCGATTCCCCCGTAAAATTTCTCAGTCGCGCTAATAGCCTCAAAATTACATTTTTCCCCGCACTTTTTATGACGAACTTCATCGTCAACTGCCGCCCTATATTACCATAGTATTTAAATTTAATTACTTGTCGTTACTTTTTAAGTTTATTTTGGCCTAAGTACTGATAACGTAATTTATATCTACTATCAGGATGCAATTTGTAAATTATCTTATATACTTACTCAATAAAATATATATTGTTCCCAACTAAATCAAGAATGTGTCGACGAAAGAAAAAAAATACTTAAACACCATTTCAGTTGATATTTCTATTTTATTTATATTTTTCGTTAACAATTTATGCGATTGCTCATTGACAACTGGCTCTTCTTTTTAGAAACGACTGCTTGTCTAACTTAACTCTTTGCAGAACTATTGATTGATGTTTTTTTCATTTATAATTCATATTCTTAAAAATTTATATTCTAAAAAAAGTTCTACCATAAAGTTTTCGTAATCCTATTCGTAAAATATAAGGTAAAGTATCCATACCCGTGATACTTTTTCAGAAGAGTAAATAATAAACCCCGAGTATAGAATGAAGAAACAAAATACTTTGAAAATTTTTAGTGTAATCATTAATTTATCATTTATTTTGCCGATTTATATAAAAAAAAACTTATTTGCGTGTTTATATTAAATAAATATTTTTTTTTAAAATATATGTCAATGGTTTCTAAAATTGGACACTATATGGAACTGGGACCGAAAGGTGAAAAGTAACGGACCCCTAAAGATGATCAATCTCTTTGCACTTGAAAACGCATACACACGAAATCTTGTTACCGTTTTAATATTTTACCCTGCTATAAATTTAAAACATTTAATGGCAATTTAATATCCAGAGAAATAGAAGTGGGGGAAATATAGAAACCATTTTTGATCCTATAATGAAACGCTTTATTAAATCAGAATCACACATTTCACGTGAATAATTAATAGGAAATAAATGGCTTGCAAATTTGGGAAAAAATAAAATTATAGAAACGTTTGAAATTCACCGATATTCTCACTGAAAAGTGTACACGCAGCAAATCTTTTACTACCTGCTTATTAAATATTTTTAAATAAATGTTGATTTAAAATTAAACATTTTTAAATAAATAAGCTACTTTTATGTTATGTTCGCCACCATTTTTCTTCGTTCATTAAAAAATGACTATTTTTTAATAACAATTAAAAGCTAGTATTCATTCAACATCTTTTTATTCTAATGAATGTGCGAATACTGTCGAAAAAAGCGTTTCAACTAACACCAAAAACAAGTCGTTTCTATCAGAAATTTCTAGCAGGGATAGTACCATTATTTTTTGTTGTCCATCTATGGGTCCCATTCTGCAAGGTCTCCACATTTCAAGTACTTTACCGTATAGTCGATGCATATAGAATGCCCCATTCTTAAAATTAGTTTGTGCGCGGTGTTTCATGCTGGTAACTTCGCGCCCAGAGCACAAACTTATTCTTGATATGAATAACCTTAGACCATTGGCGTGCGGCGGGGTCAAGCCTGTTCGCATCGGCTACGTTGCTCGAAAGCTCCAAGCCGATGAATCACAGCTGTAGCCGCGCAGTTTCGACCCGCCATACTTTCTTAGTCACGTCTCCGTCTCTTTGGCAGAGCGCCAGTGTCTTTCTCGCCTTGGGTTCGAACCCAGAATTTGCCTACTCGTGCTAATACATAATGGCGTTGCCGCCCGTGCAAGAAACGCATTACCCCGCTTACTTTCTGCCGGGATTACTTATCACGTGCGCGAGTTGGCCTCAGAGCAGAGCAGACTTGACGCGGAGCCTTTTTTCTTCTTTTGGCCGCGTATGAGAACTGGATCCTCGCGAGACATCAATTTTTGTCGGTGCAGTAGAGTTTCCTATTACTTATCCCTCGCTGTATCCCGACCAATTTCCCTTAGTGCACGAGAGTACTATTGCTTGTTGCCTTCAGCGAGATTCCGGATAAATGTATAGGGATACATACGTTTTCGCGTTTGCTCGAGTATAAGAAGAAGATTTTGCGCGTCGATAGAGAAGTTATTCATTTTCTAAAAGGAAGTCATTATAAATTGATTTCAAAAAAGCTTTATATATTGCAGTTTCTGTACACGAAAATGGAACAGTAGATTCTACTGTTAACCCAGTTTTTTTTTTTTTTTTGAAGCTACATTTCGGATATTTTTAGAAAAAGTCAAATTAACGTACCATTTTGCAGCTAATTTTATTGAGTTAACTGTAGAATCGATAGTTTCATTTTTTCCGCGCGGAGAAAAGTTCTCAACTCAAAATTGCAGTAGTCAATTTTAATGTTCTTCTGGCCGTATCTTCATTATTGGAAAAATTGTAATGGTTTCTTGTATGATTTATAACAGCTCAATTTTTTTTAGTACTAGTCTAAATTTTACAAGAAATTATTGAATTTTTTTTCCAATAGTGCAATGTAAGTCTGTAAAGGTATTAAAATTGAGTATGCCAATTTTTAGAAGAAAATTTTTCTCAGCGTAAAATTGCAAATTAAACACCTCCGTAACTACGGAAGATTGTCGAAAATAACTACTTCGCTTCTGTTAATTGTCTTTCGCTGCTGGCTAATATGCATCGCAGGTTTGTGACAACTCGTACTTGAGTCTCAGTTAATGGGTATTTAAAGCTTAAAGACCCTAGTGCTAAACACAGCGGAATTAGGTAAACTACTTTAGAAACTAGGCAATAGGCAACGCTCTCACTTATAAATGCATACCGTACAATTGAGAGAGATTCCATCTCTCTCAATTATAAAAAAAGTGCAAGTCCCATTCGACCTGTATGCAAGAATATTTATTACAGAATAAATTTTTCAGAAGTTCTCACTTAGTGAAACTTTTTTTTTTGTAAAAAAGCTGCTATGAATTCTTGTAAATATTTAAAAAGTTTAAAGATAAAATTCAACGTGAAATGAAGCAATTTAATTTTTACTTTATTGGGTAATCGAAAAAAGTAAAAAATAATTTTCTATAATAGTCTTTAGCACTTTATATTAATATCGCTACAAAGAAAACGCATAGAAAACTTCGTTAAAAACTCTCCTAGTTAAAAGGATTCCCCAGGCAATTATCGATAAATTTTATTCCAATCCATTAACCATTATTCCGAAGATTTTTATTTCATTTTCAAATAGTTCCAATTGAACGATTACAAACTGTAATAAATAAAAATGTAGTTTGTAGTGTACAATCATACGAGAAGAAAAATAGAAGGATACTAGCGATCATCATAAATAAAAATGTAGTTTGTGGTTTACAATCATACGAGAAGAATAATAGAAGGAAAACTAGCGATAATCATAAATAAAAAAGTAGTTTGTAGTTTACGATCATACGAGAATAATAATAGAAGGAAACTAGCGATCATCAAGCTGGTACTCCGATGGCGAGAAATAAATGCTTTTAACCACCCTCAGCCTTAAGTATTCAAGATTCCCGTGGAGAGGACATTTGCACATGGCGCTTCTCGAAAGAAAAACTCGAAGGAGAGCTGAGACACAAGTACGAAAACTAAGACTTAGGAATCTAAGGCAATGCGTACCCACAAACGTTCTCTGCACGTGCATACACACGCGCGAGTTCAAGAGGATTCCGACGAGTGGGAAGTTTGCGTTTTCGAAGTCCTCCAAATGCGCATCCCCCAGTCCCCTCGCATTTATACATAAGCGACTCGCGGAATCACCGGCGGAGCAACTTTCTCGCTGCGAGGTAAAACTGGCACTTGAATAACTGCCTTCGACTCGCGGCATCCACGGGTATTTGTGAAAACAGCAGCGTCTTTGCTCCCTCCACTTATAGTTCCCAACCCATGCAGCTTATCGCGCTGATTTTTCCAACGAAAAAAAGTTTTTTGTTTTACTGCGGGGCTTGCGCTTCCAGTGGCAGAGGCACGGACGCACACGCAATTTGGGTATTTCTGACGAAAAGTTTCTAGCGTTAATGTATCCAATTAATTTACATTTTTTATTTCGAACAACTTCATAGCAGACTGCTTTATTAAAATAATAAACAGCAAGTGCGTAAAAAAAATAGTGCGCTAATTATTCATTTAATTTGAAGTCACTTATGCGCATTCGTTTATTTTTTTTTTTTTTTGAAACATCACGCGCGACTATAAGGATGTGCGTTCTGCTTTCAACAAAAAAAGCGTGAAATTTATGAAAATATGCTGTCCACTTCGGATAAGCTATACGGTTCCGTACCCCTCACTGCAATGGCAGAACCAAAATGTGAGCATGGCATTGCATTACATGTGGATGACATATTTCGGCTAATGTCGTAAATCATGCGCACGCGTATATCAAACGATGATTTAAGTAAATGCATAGGGCTCCGGCAGTTGAGGTACGAAGATAACAACAAAAAAAAATTCCTTATTAACGGCTGATAAATCAAGCCAATTATTTAATGAAAAACGATTCTTTGTTTTTCTCAAGAGATAACGACGGCGAAAAGCAATTAGAATGATAAATATTTCGCTAATTAAAGACGCGCCGAATGTTTAAATGAACATTTTTTCAATAAAGCTCACCTGCTGTATTGCCCCGCGCTAAAATCAATGTACTTAATCATTCATGTAATTTATGGCAGTATAAAAGGAATTATTCAGGAAACCGCAAAATAACGACCGTATTATCGCAATCACACGCCCCACGGCCATCCGATAAAAGTATAAGGAGTCACCGGTGCACATTATACCTCGAATCGATAATATATAGCGACGACGCGCTCAGTAGCGCCAAAATCCAACGATCCTAGAGTAAAAGGAAAGTCAAGAGGAGACACAGATAGAAAGAGAGCGAGAGAGAGAAAGAGTCCACTATGACTCTCCTCTGTGGTGGAAAGATAATGGTTGCCCCAGGCAAAGCTCTGTATCGTGATAATCCCCTCTCTCTTTCTCTCTTTCGTCGAGCGTCTATTTTTTATTTTATTTTATTTTTTTTTATTTTTTAAAGCTATCTCGCTCTCTTTCGCCGCTGGCTGCCGGGTGTTTGCTGCACGCTCTTAAGAAGAAGACGGAGGGATGGACGAGCGCCGAAGACAAACGAACGCGACCCGGCAAGAACAAATAAGCGCGAGTATTTTGCACGACTATAAATATAATTGTAAAGGAGGAAACTTTGTTGTGCAAACAATATGGAGTGAGGCCACTTCTACTGATAAATGTATATAAAAATCATTGAAAGCACTTTGCGAAGCTCCGGAGCTCAACTCTATAAACTCACTTGGGTTATACTGTCCGAGACGCTTGTATTGTCGGCGTTTCTCAATAGCAAAGAAAAACTGCGAGCGACAGAATAAATTACAGTATTATCTTGACGATCTCATTGTTTGAAAAAAAAATCTGCGAGCAGAGAGCTTCTTCGTTCGACATATAATTCAAGCCGATCTCTGGGTAAACTAAGAGGTCGGAAAGGAAGATAAGAAGAATGGAGCAAATAACAAGGCAGCGCGAATGATTACATTTTACTTTGCCGTAATTCGCGATTAAAGGAGAAAGAGGAAGAGGGGAAGAAGGGTCGGGGGCCGAAGAATTGGCGCAATGGAGCAAAAGAGCGAGGAGAAGGGTGGCCGGGCGTGTAGGTGAGGCTTGCATAATGCCGCGAAGTGTTCGCTCGCGCTTTAAAAGTCTCGCGCCCGCAGATACATTTTCGATCGCGCAGGAGTAAGAAGGAGCGAAGCCTCCGGGTTTTATCGCGGGAAACGACGTCGTTACAGTTATCGAGGCTGCCGACAAAAGGAATGAAAGATGGCCGACCCTTTCGTCGCGCTTTTCGCTCTTTCCCTCCTTGACTGTTCCTCCGTAGCCAAATGTTTCCACCGTCTTCACCCGTCAGTTTTCCGCTTCCGTTGTCCATGCCGATATACCTATAGACCAATCCAGATGTGATCTATGAAGGTATATAAGTATCCTTGGCGTTGGTTTCAAGTAAGTAACTTCATTTTTTTTTGTGGACCTACAAATCTATTCTGAACTCGATCGATTTGAAATTTGCAAGATTCTAGAAATAATGTAGGATTCTTTAATAAAAAAATGTATTGCGTGCCATTTTTTCCTGCATTATAGGTAGATTTTTAAATCCATTTTTATAATATAGCGAATGTTTTGTTTCTGTAAATGTAAGTGAAATGTGAATTTTCCGAACGCATTACATTTCAAAAATTAGCATGTTCGTCGGCGGAAAAAGATGTAAAATCAATAAGCAAATATTATCTGAGCGGATGCATACATTTAGTTGACATACCGCATGAAAACGTGACCTGGTATACTAGTTTTGCATGCAAAAAAGAAATTACACGTGTACAGTGAAAGTGCGCAAATACCTTGAGCAAAAAATTTTGATCCGATCGATTTTCATTGTAACATTTTCTTAAAATCAATTTTTTAATTAAATCAGAATTATCCAATGAGACTTATATCATCTGCAGATATAAGGTTAAAATATTAAACTTGTACTTCAATATTTCCAACATTTAAATTATCTTTATAATTAAATGAAATTGTTTGTATGCGTGGAAAAAAATTAAATTAATTTATCTTTCGTACTTGATTATCAAATAATTAACTGTATAATTTATTAAAATTTATTCATTTTAAATTATTAAGATGTTCTTGGCGTCACTTTGCCTTCGAAATAATGCACTGTCTAAAAAGAAAAAGAAAAATTGATTACTGTTGTAAAAAATGAATATAAAGCGCTACTTCTGGTCATTAGTGCGCAAATCTTGATAAGCTTAATGATAGTATTCATTTAAGTTCTGGAATTGATTGGCAAACAGTCGCAGTCTTGAGATTTCTAAGTTTTTGGGCAAGAGAAGTAATTATTCTTTTAAGCTGATTGACTTTGAAGTGAATTAGCCGTCGCAAATAAATCCCTTAAATAATTGCCCAGCGGTGACAAAGTTACCAAGTAAACCTTCGATTTTTGTTAAAAATTCATAAGTTATCCACTGATAAAAAAAAATCTGAATTTCAAATACACGAGTCGATGAGGTAAAGAACTTTAAATTTTATTTTACTTTCTTTTTACTGAGATCAAGAGCTGGAGATGCAAAAGAAAATATTCATTGAAAATCGATGTGAAAACAAATAATAATTAGTATATGACAGAATTCTTTCAGTTTTACGTAAACAGTGGCACAAATTCATGCGTTTAATTAAATGAAATGCATAATTATTTACAGAAGTTATATAAATAGAATGCACGCATTTGTTGAGTTATTCGTTACTCCCGAAATAAATCGGATGGAAAATGTTTTTTTTTTTTGACGTTAACAAATATTTTCAATATGTTTTTTAAATTGATTTAAAAATTCTGCTTCAGTTACTAGAGGTCCTACACAAAGCGCCGAGAAAAGGGGGACTCAACGCACAACATTCAAGTGAAGCTCGGCAAGGCATAGTATAACATCATCATTTGTATTGTTTCGTTTGAAATGTCAATTATAACTAAATATTTCGAAATAAGTCTAAAAAATACGGTGAATCACATAAAAACCAAGAGTTCATAAAAGTTTATCTTTGACATCGAAAAAATAAAAAACTAACTGGTTCATTATGAAATTCTAGTGAGAATTTCTGCTTATTTGTAATAAGGTTGCAAACTCGAAAACGCCGTTTATGCAAACGAACAAATTTTATTCCAGCGTGAATTATAAAAAAATTAAAATAAAATAATGAGTCTCAATATATTCATAACGAAAATTCGGATAATGTATGTAAAGATCAAAGAATGACGTAAATTTATATAAATATGATTATGCTGCACACAATTATAATGTATGCATACAGTTATTAAAAATAATAAGATAAAATATCAAGAAATTAAAATGTAAATTACGATTTACATAACAGAAAAAACCAAATTTAAAGTCCATTTCTTCTTCATTAGCGATGACTTGCAAAAGTAAAACAATTAAACAATACCCTCTACAATAATTACTCGATTTTGTTTTACTGCTATTTATAAGCAATTCGTTTTTATGTATTCGATTCGAAGGGAACAAACAAAAAAAAAACTAATGAAGGACCCGCAGCTGCGCATCAATATTCGTTAGCTTAAACAAGAGCATATAGGCGTGGACTACCAAGTGGATGTTGAAGGACACGTGTGGCTTATCTCGGCCTGGAAGGCACTGTTTTATCGCAAAGTCGCTCCGTCAATTTGAATGCGCGCCGGGAAATTACGGGTATACCGCGCTGAATCGATAACCAATAGTCGAATCAATCCCCCGGCAAAAGGACGGCAGGCGGGTGATTTACTTGAAGGGCGCGCGTCGGAAATGAGGATTTTCTAGTAGTCTAAAATATACGGGAGCCGATTGTCCAATTGTCGTGGGCTATATCGATGAGCGGTTATCCCCACCCCCGCGATCGCCCGACAAAACTCCTCTCATAAATCAAATCCCTGCCCTCTTCCAAGCTAGCAGCCCCCGCGGCCGCACGTGGTGTGCGCGCGTGTGTGTATGTGTGTGTGTGTACTTTGGAAAATGAGAAATAACGGTTTCAGGAGTGCGCTAGAAAATTTATTACGCAACGATGCATACGAAATTGATGATTTATCGTTTTCAATGCTAACTTTTTTTCCTCGCATTCCTTGCGAATATCGATTAAGCTGGAGGTAAATAAGTTTCGCCGTTTATTGATTTTTTATGGCGGTGCTCGATAAAGTCGTGCAGATTATTTTTAAATTATTCTTCGCGATGAAAAAAAATGAGCATTGGCAAATTTACGAATGGTTTTAAAGAACGCAGAGAATTGTTTTTTTTTTTTTTAATAAAAAATAACTGCGTGGTTGGGGAAAATTTTAAATTTAGCGATCAGCGATGACTGACATTTATTTTACAGGATTAAAGTAAAAGCCAACATCTTTTTATATTGAAAAATAGTTATTTTATGAGGACAGTCAAGTTAATTTCTTGAATTCAGTCGCAACTTCGTAATATCGCCTCTGATATTTAGTTCATGTGCCTCATCCGAGACTCTATCAAAAAAGCTAAAGGAAGCCAGCCAATTACTCGCCTTAAAAGTGAGTCTACTTTTACAAGAACGTGGAAGAGATTTAGCGCAAAGGAATGAAAAGATAAATGTTTGGTTTGGAACGTGGTCGCAAAGGGAAAAAAATTTACTCTACGTTTCCGTTCCGATATTTTTATTCTACATTTGATAAGGCAATGCCGAACGTAATTTTGTCACCAGGAGACCGAGTAGGATGCTTGTGAAATTTTTCGCTCGTAAATTGTTAACGATGATTCAAAAAATTTTCAGAAAAACAGTTGGGTCGCTTTGATTCTTAGATAAATTGAATAATAATTTTTTAAATTATTATTTGAGAGCGAAAAAGAAAGTGTGCTAAAGTCAAGTCAATTCATTCTATTTTACGAATGTCCAAAAATGTCCTTTCTCTTCGCAAGACATTTAAAATAGAGAGTTTAATTCAGTTCGGCGAATAATTTTTATGCATTCAGAAAAGATCGTTGTTCATATATGCTTAGAAATTCCGTTCTTGTCAAGAATGTACATTTAAAATTTTTTTTATTGTTTTACTCTTTAATCATTATTTAATTCAACAAAAAGTCCTGGCTACTATTTTAACTTCTACAATATAAATTAAATTTTTAGAATACCGAATCTCTTTTTCATATTCAACATTGAAATTTATTACACAAAATTGTTTATTGAGCATTTTGCATTTGTAACAATATTTTCATATTGTTATATTCTATATTAGCCCGCCAAAGTGCCTTAAACAACTGTAAAAGGGCTATTAGCTCGTATATTATTAATAAATACATAAATAAATAAATTTTAAGTTTAAAAAGCGACTATTTTTTTTTTGTAAAAACGTTTTTAATAATATCACATCGACTATGTTATTCGAATGAAGTTTGAATGAAGACTGGTAATTTTATTCTATATATTTTATACATATAATAAAACAGACAAAAGCAACTTCGGTGTAGTGTATATTAGAGGTGGACAACGCTCCAGCGATTAAAGGATCGTGCGGGGCCGCAACTTGCCCTCAGTAACAGCGTCACTACGCTCATGACAGAGGAATTACGTGACACATGTAAGAGAATCTGCGGACGGATGGACCGTGGAGATTAAAGTTTGTTTTTTCTTTGGCACAGAAACGAAATTGTTTCGGGAAAAGAAGGCAATTGTCCGCACACTTTTCTGTCTTCCCTTGAATCAGTCGAATGAATCCCCACAAGAAAGCGACGATCCTCTTGGCAGAAGATATTTCGTTACTTAGGATCTCCACCCTAGTTGAAACGAATCTCAGTTTTTAGTAAGTGAACGACGAGTTTCAAATGGTCAGTTGTTCAAACATTGACTGATAAATGTGAACGTAGTATTTTCGGCATATCAATAATTTATTGAGTACACTGATAGAAAAGATCCTTTGACCCAAAGTCTTCGCGCCTTGAAAAATCATTTTTTCGTGGTATATGAAATCAAGAAACATGCATTAGCATTAAATAAATGTTCCTTAATAATTAATGCGCGATCATCTTTAACGGCGAAAATCCCGTGGATGGCTTAATAGTTAATGCATTGATTCTTTACATCTAATACACTAAAAAAAGGAACGTCTCCTTAAAAAAAGGAGATTCTCCTAAAAACTTGTAGAAAATTGTCCTTTTTTATAAATTTCTCCTTTTTTCAAGGAGAAACTCCTTAATAAAAAGGAAATTTGCGTTTAGGAGATTCTTCTTTTATGCACGGAGAGAAAAAAACTTAATAAAATTGCTATTGTGATTAGGAAATGAGCGACAGTCTTAATGAGCGAGAAATTTTAGTATAAAAAGTAGCAATTTGTGATACTCAAAATAGCAACTTTTTTATTATTAAAATAGTAATTTTTATAATTTTCGTATTAAAAATTACTATTTTTCATACAAAAAATTCTCGTCTGTTAAGACTGTCACTCCTTTCTTAACTACAATTGCAATTTTTATTAAGTTTTTTCTTTTCAGGAGTTTCTCCTTTCTGTCAGTGTACTTATGCCTTTGTACTATATTAAATGCGCACATTTTTATATTAAAGACATTTACTTCAAAAGTCAAAAGATCTTTTCTATCAGTGTAATATGCTCAGCCAGTACCTCTTATTTTCAACGGGCTATTAGAAACTACTCTACGCAGTAGTACCACTGCTCAATTCTCTACCAGGGTACCGATTACAGGTAATAAAACAAGTCCAATTGTTACCATTACATCTGGACGTTCTATCAGGCACGCTGCTATCGCGTTCCCTCGGCATCGATTTTCAAAACTTCTCGTTTAAAATTCAGCTAATCCCAAAGCCCGGCCAGTAATTCCTGCGAACCCGTAAAGGTAAATCGATACGAAAATATTTCAGCGAGCGTCGTAAAATAAAAAGGGAGCGGAGCGGGGCCCAAAGTACGGGAAGAGCAAATCATGGCGACTAAAAGTTTTCGCAAAATCCGCCTTACGCTTCCCGTTTTCCCGTCGCCGGAGGAGGGTGGCGCCGAGGGGTGGGCCAGGAAGCACCGGGGCGCTCGTGCGGCCACTCGATTTCATAAATCCTAGGCCAAAGAGCTGGCGCTCGCCGGCCTCGTTGCAGCGGCAACGCGGAAGTGCGCGCCAGCTCTTGACACTTTTCACCTCTCGCTTCCACCCTCCCTTCCTTCTATATACGTTTTATATATATAAAGGGGAGGCCCTTTGGCGATGATTCCGCTACGTTGACCGTAAGCGTATATATACCCCTGCCGGTGGAGCTCCTTTCTAGAGTTTTATAAGTGTCGCGATACGTTACGAGGAGGGCGGGGAATCCTCCAACGAGTTCGGCTTGGGGGTGCGGAACGCGAGAAAGAGAGAAGAACGAGAGATTGACTTCGGCCTTTGTTAGCGGCGAAACTTCGGTATGGAGAGGTCCAAAGGCCCGGAGATAGCGATCCTTCTGGATTTGTTTCGACGCCGGGAAACGATCTTGGGAAATTATTCCGGCGACTTATCACTGCGGCTCGATCGGCCGTTTTTCCGATACGATGCCGTTACCCGTCCCATAATGGCTTTGAGGGCACGGCCGATCGAGCGTGCAGCTTTTATTCGGTGTCACGATGGCGCTGGGTAAACGCTGGAAATCATAAATAATGCTAGCCGAGCTCAGGCTTAAGCCCGCGTTCTTACTCACGGGGATGAATTAGGACCAGATTCTTTTTATCAAGCTCTCGATTTAATTTCCATTATTCGGTGTAACAGTCCTGCTTTAACTTATTAACCCGTGTTATCGTAACCTTACTGCTCTTACGTGACCAAGAGCAAGGAGGACCTTAGACATTTCTGCTGCTTACCTGTAACAAAAAAGAATAAGATTTTATGATTATTTTTCATTTTTTTCATAAGTAGTAAATAAATAAATATTGTACTATTGCGAAATTCAAATTATTAGGTAGTTAATCTCATAATTAAGGTTAAAAATCGTGTTTTTTTTATGAGGCAAAGGGAATATCCTGTTGCAAGAATCATGAGCCATGTATAAAACATGCAGAAGTGAAAGTATTAATTGACCTAAATAGGCAAGTTTAACCGATTTAGATGAAGCTTTAGTAATCAGTATTTTTGTAATATTAACAAAACTTTTTTTTTAAGTAAAGCTCGAATAAGCTCATTATTCAATACTATTTTTTTTTCATCGCCTTTAATTACTCTATGAGTCTACTGTACCAGTCGCAAGTAGAATTCTTCAGTGTTTATTATTATATTCCCGCGTAAAAATAATTCAGACTAAAATAAGACGATAAAAAGATTCATCTTTAGTATGTCCGGATTTAAGCTTTTTTAAATTTTAAAAAGATTCTCTATTAACAAGCACCTAAAAATCAATTTAAGATTTCTTCGAGATCATTGATTTAATACAATATTAATATTAGTTTAATACATATAAATTTAAAAATAAATTAAATATAAGGTCTTATTATTAAGATTAAAACGATTTTCATAAGATTTTATGTATAGAAAATTAAAAAAATTGAATATATTAAACAAATATTATAATATTGTATTAAAACAATCGATCTCGAAAAGATCTTAAATTGATTTTTAGGTGCTTGTTAATTGAGAATCTTTTTGAATCTTAAAAAATCTTAAACTTGGACATAATAGAGATGAATCTTTTTATTGTCTTATTTTAGTCTGAATTATTTTTACTATTTATATTATTCTCGAATTCCACTGAATTATAAGTGCATAATTCTGAAGGTGGTAAAGAAAATGTTTAAATATCATCTTAGGAAGGTTAATAAACGCGACGAAAATATTATTAGTTATCAATGCGGACCATAATTTCCATTAATACATGTCGACTGAAATTAAAGGGCCCTGGAGCAACCTCAAAGGTACAACTGTTTATTCCACCGTTCATTAATTAATGTTAATTAAGCCACTCGGCTGCTTCGCCGGCATAATTAACTCATAATTTTCGAATTTATCGATGGCGTTTAATAACTTCGATTACGAAACTTTCACAAGAAGCGATCCATTAACGAGCGCCGGTGTCTTTCGGCTTCTCGTGCGCAATTCAGTGTCTAGCCTGCGCGTAATGGAACCCCATGCATCCGCGAAATTAGATTACGCAGAGTAGATTTATTAGCGATCTCTTGGTGGCGCGCTGGCGGCGGAGCTATCTCGCTTGGTTAAATTAAAATCAAATCCGAAGGGAGTCATATCGCAGCGAGGCGATCGCCACTGTCCTTCCAACGAATTACGCTCCGGGTTAAATCCATGCTTTCGCGTAAAAGCTTTTATCCCCGCGACGCAATAAAGCGTCCCCACCTCTAGGTCTTTTTCTCTACCGGTGCTTGATCATAAAGCTTATAATGAAAGCTCTCCCCTTTGCTGATGCACTTCCATGCAGTCTCTTGGCGGGCACTATTTTTTTTTCGACGTGCTTTAATAATTTCAAGGCATAAATACGAGTGATATCGATATCCGAGCAATGTATTTATATTGTGCCAGTGACAATCTGGAAATAGATAATCCACTTTTATCTCCTACCATTTTTTTTATATGAACTTTTTAAATGTTTATTTCTCGTTTAGTTAAGATACTATTTTTATGAAATTAGATCAGGCTAACGGTGATCAAGTATCCAATACCTTTTTATGGAAAGGAATTCATTCGAAAGAAAGTCATTCGAAATAGACGAAAATAATGTCAGGTAAATATAACGTGTTTTATGTACGAACTTTAAGAAAAAGAGCAATTCGTTGTTTTTCGATTAAATACTTCGGTAAATGGAATTACTTCATTCGTAGCAGGAAATCGCAGCGACCATTCCAGAAGTTCCGATTTTCTGAGTTTCTTTTTCAAATAAAAATAATTATGTTTGCTAATAAATAATTTTATTATTATTCAATTGCAGTTACCGAGTATAATTTACGTTAATTTACTTAATACGTCATACATTAACTTGTTTAACAATTTACGAACTAATTTATTAAAAGTATTGAATAAGTTATAACGGAGATCGTAAATTGCACCAATAAATAATGAATTAAAATATTAACGGCAAGTGACCGTGCAATTTTCTACAATTCCGAGACAAACGAAAATGATTATCCATGACTCCGCGCTTTTATTTATAATAAATAATGCCAGATTTCATTTGCGATTGCTGTGCGACAACAGTCGCAGAAAATTTACCGAGCGTGAGTAAAGTTTGGGCCGCCCACCCGAAAAGCAAAAGATATATGTATCGTAGCGTGAAATATCGCAGCCTCACTTGCTCGCGAAGATGGGAGTGCCTACTGCTACTCGTGGGGAAGTAAGTTTCATCGAGGTTGTATTTCGCATACCCACGTTGGAACTAAAACGAAGCCTGACGCCTACTTTGTCAGAGACAGCGCCCCGCCACGCGACCCACGGAGGCTGGAATAAAGTTTGCAGATGAATATAGTTTGCAAACGAAAATGAGAAAGAGAACGGATTTATCGCGCGGGAAAAATATACGCTTCAAGTGAATATTAAAATCGCGACGTGAAATGTTTATTTAAAGAGTTGCGAAAAGTTCGGTGAAAAAAGAAATCAATTGAATCGATCGGTTTTTAATTGCTATTTACTCATGCATACTTGGTGCCTATAATACTTTTTTATTTAAAGAAAGAAAATGGCACGTACATCTTAAAATTATTTTTTAAAAAGTTCGGTAAAATATCACGAGGGCGGTGTTGCATATGAAAAATTGGTAGGGAAGAGCGAGATTAACGTTATTCAGAAATCGAATAAGCAAGAAGTTTATTGATTCAATTTTAACTTATTGAGAGCACGCGAAGTTAAATAAAAATTATTTTTATTCGAAGAGAAAAATATATTTACCATTTGTATTTAAACTTGAAAATAACAAAAAAAATCCTGTGATGCTCTGAAGGAAGTTTCAGCAAAATGTTTACATTTTATTTCAATAGTATATGGTTTCAATTGTGTAAGAAAATCATTTTTTCATTATATGTCCAATTGAATTTAATTCCCTTAAAAAATGAGAAACAAATGAAAATAAAATGTTTCATTTTACCATTCTCGTTGCACCTTTTTAAAGAATTAAACTGCGTCGAGTATAATACGCAATAAATTTTATCATTCATTTTTTTAAATGAAAATGTAAACTTTATTTTTTTATTGCATTCTACTAATACAGAAGAGCTTTTTAAAACTTCATTTTCTTGCTTCTTTCAACATATAAATTTTGTATTTTTCATCAGTCCTCCAGGCAATATCGAAATGAACAAATAATACTCGTAGATGATATCTATGATAATACATACGGATAGGCCATTGGTTTGAGCAGTTTAAAACTTTGATGTAACTATGCTTATTCTCAAGTGTACAGGCGAACTATATATAAATGCACGAATAATCCCGGGTGCTATAGAGAAACGTCAACAAGGGGGAAACGACGCCGATGCAGTAGGGCCATTTATTAAGCGATTTGAGCGGAAGTCAAGTGCCGAATTTACAAAGCACCACCTACAAATATACATATATTCACATAGTTGCACCGGCGAGGCTGTAGGCGAGAGCAGGGGAAAGACGAGGAGGAGGAGAGGAGGAGAGGAAGAGAGAGAGAGAGAGAGAGAGAGAGAGAGAATGAGAGAAATACTGGGTGCTAGGTCCATCCGGAGTACCCTCGTACTTTGCGCCAGTCCAGTCAAGCAGTTACAATTACCACCACCTCGGTCGACATGGGGGACGTTCGTTGCATTTGCATTTTGAGCGCATTTAAATGCAGATTCCTGTTGAGTAAGAGAGCGTGAGAGAGGGACGAAGGAAAAGAGGGAGAGGGACATAGAATTCTAAGTTTCCACTGTTTCTCTCTCTCTCTCTTTCTCGTTTTGTTCAAAAAGATCTTTTCCAGGACACTAGTCACTTAGGAATTGTGTTTTTCCAATTTAAATTTTCACCACCAGTTTCGCTTTCGTTTCCAATGCATTTTGATGCTGGGAGCATCGAGTCGCACCGGGTAAATAATTTGACCGAACGAAGTATCGAAGTGACATCTTTGCAAGTATTATTTTAAACAATAATAATGTGTTTGAGACTACTTTTTTTATCTCTACTTTTGTGCTATGAATTACTTACTTTTTCTTCTACGCATATAGCGATCAAATTACTGCAAAGGATGTCAAACTATTCAAAAGCTGTTTTGATCGAAAGGAGAATATTTATGAAGCAATTTTAGGCAGCCTCTACGAAGTTAGTCGAAACAAACTTTCGTCTGATTAATTTGAGAATTCAAAATGGCACAATTGCCTAACGCGTTTCGCGTACTCCAGGAGAGCAAGTCTAATAAAGAAACACTCGGACGGACGTGCGTAATAAATTGATGGGTTAACCTGAGACCTCGTTTAATGTATACGCCGTATTCTACTTTGGAGAGGCCAGTGGCTACTTCATGTATAACGCATAGGCGGTGAGTCGACTATGATTTATAACGGCGAAGTTAGACGTAAGCATTGTTGCAAATACAAGAAGACAGCTCTGCATAAACATCGGGCATACTCTTAAGATTATTTATTTTGCTCCGAAGAATCAAAATGTAAAAGTTTGGCAAACGTCGAATGGCTCTCAATGGCGCGGTGATGAATTGCCGACAGATGCATCTTTCGAATATACCTAATTTATTTTATTTGAAAAGTTAGAAATGATGGAAACAGACTCGAAGGCAAAATATCTTCTCTACGAACTTGATCGAATTGTTCATTCATGAAAAACATTGTTAATCTCCAATTTGATTCTTCCGTTCTCTTTTCGAGGTACAAAAATCAATTCAACTGATGATTAATCAGTTCTGAAGCTTCAAGGAGTTTCATATCAGTAAAAAATGAAATTTAGATACACGATCTAGTAAAAATTGCAGCATCTGTGTGGGAAAGTGGAATAGACTGACACTATCCAAACATTGATGTACAATACAGTAATAAATAAATAAAATAAGGAGTTGATTACACTACTGTTTATAGTAAAATGAATTGTATTTTTAGCAAATTTCACTATAAAGTGATTATTTCTTCGTATTATATTAATCTCCGTAAACATTTTACTATATTTATGGCAAATTTCATTAAAAATTTCTCTCGATGTACTACTTGCCGGTATAATACAACATGGAGCGTGGCAATGTCTTTTTAACTCTAATATTATTTAATTCTATTAATTTATTCTGTCGTACTCTGATTTAATGCGGATAATCTAACTACTTTAATGCAGGCATCGAAGGCACTATGCAATGCGAAACAAGAATCCTCCCTCTGGCTGGATTATCAAAATCTACGGAATCGTATCTCTGGACAAATACTAAAGATACTGTTGCTTTGAGTTTCAGTACAAACTGACTTCCTCAATCCTTTACCAAAGTTAAACTACTCGTAATGCTAAAGCGATGCGATCTGGTGCAGACAACGCTGGTCGATAATTATCAGCTCCGTGAGCTGCGTATCAAAAGACACCAGCAGGACCAACTTGCACGTTCTAATTAACCGTCAACAATCAGATCCACTTTTTCCGTCAATAAGAAGGTTTCAATTATCACTGACGAGTGAAATAAAAATCACCAACAAGGTGAGATTCTCAGATGAGAACTCGCATGAAATCGCGTGATAAAATGTCAGGTGAGATCACAGGTGAGTCTCAAATGGCAACGTAGAATTGCTACAGTCATTTTAAAAAATGGATTTTTCATATATTTTAAGTCATTATTTATAGTGCTATCATCTGAAAAATATATATTTGAAAACATTAGAAAGCAATTTAAAAACTTTTAAAATAAAAAAGAAATCTCAAGGGTGATATCAGGTGAAATTTCTCCTGAAAAATCATTTGAGAATATCCCTGAGATCTCACCTGACATCTCACCTGAGTTTTTTAAGTAACGAAAGGTAGAAACGTTCAGTAACCATTCGACATCGGCTGGCTAATTATACAAAGTTTATGCAACCGTTCCACGAACCAATGTCCAACGAACCTGCTTAATTCGTTACGCTTTTCAGATTATCGATGGCCAGTGAATGTTGAAAAATTGTAAGTTCAAGAAGATATTAGGTCACTAAAAACTAGTTAAATAAACTGTTTAAGGTGTACTATTATGTTACATTGTTAATAAAAAGTTAGAATAGATCAAAAAGGATTTGTAATTTTTCTCGTAAACAAATAATTAAATCTGGTATTTTTATTAAATTTTGAGCTTCAATTGTGTTGTTATATCGAATTTTAAAATCGAGCAGTCAATGGCGAGCGCTGCTCACTTACAAAAAGTATCTGCTGCCCAAAGTCGATTACCAAACATCGCTGAATAGGCCACTTTGGTTATTTTATTTTCTACCAGGGTATACCTCGTCCAAAAGCAGCTTTCTTCTATTGTCATTTTTAAGAAGATTAAAAAAATATTTTTTCAATTATCCCACGCAAAGTTCTGATAAGAATAGGAACTTTTCCGTTCCTCGTAAAACAAAATTGGAAGAAGAAGACGTAAAAAAAATGTTCAGCGGGAACTCTTCTATCGCATTATCATCCGGAAACTTCTTCTTTTTTTTTCATCTCGATGACACTCTCGCTCCCCTCAGCGAGGAAATAAAACGCCTAATCGGATAGCGGGGGCGAAGAAAGATGCTCAATGTCATGTACCATCGCGTCGGGGGCGCGATTCCGCGGGTCAAGAGTTGTGGCCGCTCTTTAGACTTGAAAACCACGGCGAACTGGCACAATAAACCTGGTGCCCTGGCCTTTGTCCTCCTCTCTTAAAATATGGGTCTCGGAGACGAGGTGCGCGCGGATCATACGTCGAGTGGTCCTTCCCGGCTTGGGTCAGCGGACTTAGATACACGAGCGGTCGGCCAAGCGCCAATCGCCCTCCCACTTTGCAAGATAGATGGCTGGAGATATATCGAGGTTAAGGCTAAAGCGCTTTGATGTACGCGGGACCACTTACTCGCTACCTATCTTCTGACCCGCTGCTCTACTCTCTCGCTATCTCTCTCCCTTCGTTCCTTCCACCCTGATTCTGCCAACCCTCGCCCTCTCCAAATCGTTCGCCTGCCTTTTTCTTTACATGTGAAATTGCGTGTGAGATTGTCCTTCATAGCTGATAAAACTGCAAGCTCTTTATGCACGTGAAATCCCTCTTCAAGGCCGCCGAGAGTTTCTTTTCACCGACCTAATGGTATTACGCAATTTTTTTTCCCCACTTATGAAATTGAGCTCTACCCTTTAAAGTCTACTCTTTAACCTTTAGAGTACCGGGATTTCAGGTAGTACATCGTCATTAGAAAACTGGTATAAATGGTATATTACATCGTTGATTGATCGTAGGGTAAATATCGATCAGGGGGTGAGCCAATATATTATCTTTCCGGTACCCTAGAGGTGAAAAAAAGCTTTTGTTATTTTTTTTTGTCAGATTTAGGATACAGGGGCATGAAGTATTCCATTATTCCCGTTTAATAGATTAGAATACATTAAAAATTAATCGCCACGAATTTGTTCTTCTTTTTTTCAATAATTATTAAGGTACGGATCTCTCGATTAGAAAGCTCGCGTGACTTTACGACTTTACACGATATAGACATACTGCGCCCTGGTAATATCACAAAGTTACACAGCACTTTAACGAGCTTTACACGCACATAAATAAAATAGTCGGTAAACGTCAAATTAGATAAAAAAAGGAATTATTTTTCAATACCCTATCAGATGGTCACAGCGGAATGAAAGTTTTTCCCCACGCGAAATCCTAATTGGATCTGTCAATCGCGGAAGTCAGCATTTACGACGCGTAAGGCAGTAAAATAAAGACGTAATTAAACGAAACAGGGGGGGGGTGGTAGGGCAAAACAAGGGCGACCATATCTTACAGCGGACAAATCACCGTCCGTATAAGCGCAAGCGAAAAGACGGATAGGGAGGCAACGGTTCCACAAAGCTTAACGAGATGCGCACACGTTGAGCTTGCGGCCAGCGAGCTTATTGCCGCTTCCGTGCGCAGCTGCCGCCGGGTCCTCGTCGATTGGCCTAATTCCTACGGTCGCGGTTCGCGCGCTCTACACGTCCTGAGCTATTGTTTCGCTCGCACCCGCGCGCCTCGAGTCCGTCCGCCGGGGGGGCCTCTCTGCTCGCCCACCGACGTGTACGGGCTCTCAACGATATACCCGGCGAACGCGGCTAAATACGAGCGTGAGGAGAATGTATAATCTTCTTAACCCATTGGCGTGGGATTCTCCGACTGCGAGCCGAGATTTGCCTCTGATGCGACCAAGAACTTTTCCGTAGGGGGGGAGGGGGATGGGGTGGAGGCGTGATCCCGATAAGCGCGTCCTTCAGCCAGCGGCTGGCGAAATTGATAAAATTTTATTAATCGCGGTGGACTGGCGTGGGGTTTATTTTTTGCGCTCATTAAGAGCCTTTACAGGCGGATAATTATTGCGAAAGTGTAGCGGAGGCGATAATGGGGCGCGGATTAAAGTAGCGGCTCGAGCAAGGGAAATAATTGACACGCTGGGCGCTGTGAAGAAGAGCGCTATCGACCGGAAACTTTTTTTTTTGCATCCTGCAGTCGCGGTGGTTTTAAGATTATTATAAACTTTAATTTTATTTAATTGTTATTAGGTTTCGTCGTTAAAGTGTTATCATAAATTATAATTGCATACTTTTTCCCAGTAATGCATAGTTTCCGCTTCAGAAATCGATGTCTGACCACACCCGGATGTTACTACTGGCGCTTGTTAGGATTTTGCGCAAAGCTCACAAATCTCTTTTTAATTGTACTTTTTTTTTAATATCTCTTAAAAGTATAATCTGACAGATTGTTAAATAGTTTTTTTAGTACTTTTGTATAAAAAAAAAGTGTAACAAATAAATGCAGTATTTTTTTTAAATCTGCGTTAGGAAGTAGCACAAACTATGGAGTATTTCTGAAATGCAGAAAGTCTAAAATATCCTGCCTTTTTCAAGTACTATTTAATGTATCTCACTCGTGTATTTCAATTCTTTGAAAGACTCTATATTCCCGAAATTCATTTGAAATAAAATGTGCTCCATAATAAAGTATAAAAATAAATAATAAAGTATAAAAATATCACTCAATCGAAAACTTTGACAGTCCGACATATCGATTAAAATACTTATACTTAAAATTCCAAGAAATTCTGTACAACTGTTCAACTAAAAACATTATTTTGTTTCTTGTATGGAAGGAAATATGTTTAACAAAATGTACTTCTCCATTAAAATGTTATTTTTGTGTCTTCAAAAGAAATATGATACTGCAAAAATCCATTTTAAACATTAAATTATACACAGTTAAGTACTTAAATAGAGGCCTAACAGGTTGATATATCAGTCAGAGTGCTTACATTTAAAACTGTACAGAATTCTGTATAACAGCTCCACCATTATGCTAATTAGTAATTATAATAGTAAATTAATTTTTAGAAAGAAATAACGTATTCCAAAATAATCCATTTCAAACAAAATATGCAACCATTAAATAATTACACAGTAGACCAAAGTGCTACATTAAAAACTGCACGAATTCAAAATACCACCAAATTTATGATGGTCATAGAAGTAATTTAATTTCTTATGAATAACATATTATCAAATTTACTTAAAATAAAATATAAAATCGTTAAATAATTAACCCGACAGTCTGACATATCTGTCAAAGGACTTACACATTTAACTGCACGACATTAAATAAATCAGCTCCACTGAATTTTTAATTAATAGTTACAGTAGTAATTTAATTCCCGATAAATGAAGTATTGTTAAAATCCATTTTAAACAAAATATGCGCCCGTTAAATAGTTGCACACTAAATTTTTAATTAATCATTACAGTAGTAATTTAATTCCCGATAAAAGAAGTATTGTTAAAATCCATTTTAAACAAAATATGCGCCCGTTAAATAGTTGCACACTAAATTTTTAATTGATAGTTACAGTAGTAATTCAATTTCCGATAAATGGAGTATTGTTAAGATGCATTTAACCAAAATATGCGTTGGTTAAATAATTGCACACTAAATTTTTAATTAATAGTTACAGTAGTAATTTAATTCCCGATAAATGAAATATTGTTAAAATCTATCCTAAACAAAATATGTGTCCATTAAATAGTTGCGCAACAGTTTGACGTATCAGCCCAAGTGCTTATACTTAATACAACAAGGAACGTAGCATATACGCGGACCAGAGATTTCAAGTGCGGGAAACTGCGTCGACGTCTACGGCTCTGTTCGCTAATGAATGCCTTTATTTGCCGCTTTGCAGAACGGCGCACTATTCCCCAGCCGATTAAATCCCAGGCTCGCTGTTGCGTTACGCGGCGCAAGCTCCCGCGCCGGGAACGCGCCAGGGGAGGGGAGATACGGGCTTGCGCTCCGGTGACATGCGCGGACGAACGATTAGCCCTCGCGATGCCGCTCTTACCTGCCACCCTCCACCGTAACGGTGTGTATACGCCGCGGCCCAAGGTACACGTGTTCTGCCAATTGCGGAACCGCAAGCGTCCCTGTGCAAGTGCTCGTTTGTTCCTACGGCTCGTGGGCGTATATTAACGAGGGATGAGGAAAAGGTGGGGATGCCCGTGTTTACAATTGCCCGGCGGGTCTGCAACAGCCTCGCCTATTTGTGTGTTATTGCCGAAGTACACGTGGAGCGCACATTTTGGGTATGCGACCGTAGTAAGGGTAGCTGTAAAAAACTGCCCTCCCAACTCTCGCCAGTTGATTCGGGTTTTTAATTTTTTAGACGTCTGCGCATTTTAGAGAAGAACGATTTCCCTCTCATGTTCATTTATCGTTTTTTTTTTATTATTTCTTTATAAATTGTGTGTTTTTTTTTAATTTTTTTCTTTACTACATCGATTGCTCGATAAAGTTCAGTTTTGGGGGGTACAGCGACGATCTTAATTTTGCAGAAGTTCAGGGAATATTGAAAGAGCGACTCTTCGAGAGAAGTTCAAATAGTGGGAATGTGCAAAACGATGACGATTAGAAGTAAGGTAATTTAGCTTGATAATTAACCCGCCGGTTCGACTCCGCCGAGGAGATAAACGTCGGGGCTCCAATTTGAATCCCGTGCGATTTGTTCTTCCTCGCCCGGCGCTTCCATCCTTTTACCTCGCTAATGAAAAAATGTATCGCTGGAAATTCCCTCATTTTCTTAATTAATAAACGGGGGCCCAGCAATTTTTTCCGCGCTCCGCGGATTTGGACCATTTAAAAGCCTGCGCAGCCGTTAGTTAACCCTTGATACTGCCAAGGCTCAATGGCTCGACGTCCTGCACTGCACCGACCCTTTTTTTTTTTTTTTTTTCGTGTCCCGATTCTAAGTTCGATTCGCGAGGTACAAAATGAGTCGCATAGCGGTGTGACGAGCGACGGAGGCCGTAAATATATTACAGACTTGGCCGCCGGCCAAATTGGTCCCCTGAAGCGCGCTCGACCCCCCGATGTACATTCCTGTTCACCTGGGGGTTGACGCCGCTATAACGGCGTTGCGCATCAAATATATCCTCAAGCCCTCTCTCGCTCTCTCTTCCTCTCCCTTATGCCTCTCGCTGCCTCTCGCCCCTGCTCCGTTCTCTTATAATGTCAGCAAGTTGATTACTTGAAGCCCTCGTCATGTTAAAGGCCTGACATCCTTGTTATTCGAATAACCTGCGGATCATTTTATCCCAGAGAAGAAGAAAAGAATTTTACTGTAAAATTGTGCTCGCTGTCGGCTTAAATGAATTTATAAACATTTCACTTTTATTTATCGGTTCGACGAAATCAGCAAGCCACATCGAGCGAGCTATTAACGATTAAGTTTCTATTTCGGGCAAAACGACCTGATCGACCTGCAGCAATAAATGGCCTCCTCGTTCATGTACTGAATTCTGTGCATGCTGTGTCGGACGCCCATAATGCCGTTGCACATTTCTCAGTCGTGAACACGCCCGTGATGCTAATATTCTCGGAGCGACCGTTAAATTAGACAGGTAGCTTTTCCCTTTTATTTGTTTCTTTTATTTTAGCACGACAAATAAATGAAAGGTTGTACATTTTATTTTTACAGTTGAATAATGTAAGTAGCGATAAAATTTCGCTGACTTTTTGTATCTAAATGCAGTGCTAGTGAAATAAAAAATTCAATAGAAATTAATAGATTTGACACACTTAAGCTGGTACGCTTAGGTTCGCGTTCGTATTATGTGAGTTAAGGACGCTAAATCTTTTCAACACAAAAAGAAAGAAAAAATAAATCGTGCAAGCTATAAAGGAGTGTCTTAATTGTTTAAAAGCACTATTTTTGTAATTTTTTTAATTGAAGTAAAATTAATCGCTCTCTATGCCAGTATCGATTGACTCATTTAAAGTGCATATTTTCAGATGGCTCTTTTAAATTTACATCCTAAGTTGAAGTATCGATTATACCCTCGGAGATCAATTTTCGTTTACGGCTGCGCGTGCAAAATAGTCGGAAACTACAGGATATTTCTGGAAATTCTACTAAGAATGAAAACAACCGTACTAAAAAGAATTCACGCCACGTTTTAAAAGTACTGAATGGAGCTACTACTGCGGCCAGCTTCACGGCGTTTATTAACGATATAAAAATGTTACTGCGCGCAGTTAAAAAACCAAAGATTGTCCACTCTGAACTCATGCATACATCAAAACGAGTGGCATTTACCGAGATAGATACATATTTACGCGGCGGGGCGTTTACTCATTTAGCGCACAAATGAGGGTTGAGGGGAAAAAAATCACGTTTACAGTCAGTTAGCTCGGTCGGGTACGATAAATAGCGAGGAAAAGATTTTGCGCGTGTCAGTGGAGTTTTGTTCTCTTTTTTGTTGAGAAATATAAGCTAAGGGGAATTGCCCTGGCTCGCGCTGCAGCAGCGCAGTTGGCTCGCCCAACGAGCGTACCTACGGTTTTTCGCGCAACGACCAGTTTCCTTTCTCTTTTATTTCCGTTTTTTCACACACTGCAAAGCTGCTGAGCTAAAGTCGGCCATCTTTTGCCGCCTGCGTTGATTTCTTTTCCGTTCTTTCCTCAGGTAATTTTGTTTAAAATTGTTAAAATGCAAGTGGTGCAAGGTAGCAATAACGCAATTTGCTCATTAAAGGGGATGGTTTATTCACTGTACTAATAATTTAAATGAGAATTTTGTTCAGTTTCCAGTCTTATTTTCAGATTTTATACTATGTACATTTTTTTTTAAAACTACACGGAGAAATAAATTGCATTAAAAATTACTATAATGTCTACTATTCGACGGACTAACTTGCTTTATACAGGTATTCTGATATTTTTATGTGCATTATTAGTATATATTTAGACGATATTTAAATATACGCTTTAATAAAAAGTGCGATCGTATAAATAAATATTAATATTCAGTATAGTAAAAATTTAAAAGCAAAAAGTGCAATATGTATTTTTAAATTTTAAAGAATTTTTTTTCTAAATTTTAAGATAAAGAATATAAATATACTGCTAAACAGTTTAGTAAATTCTATCATCACTATATAAAGGTATATCAGCTTATCAAATTTCGTATAAGCTATAGTAAAAAATGAGAAATTCTTGAGTAAATATGTAGATGTCGCCTACAAATATTTACTATGATTGTAGTAACTAAGATGTTGAACATCACCCTGTGCGAGTGTAGTGTCAGGTGACTAAAAAAAAAAAAAAAAACAAGCAAGCCGCGTGTGATGATCGGTTCATGTCAGTACGAGTACCGGACGCACGCCGTGAGGTGCATAAAGTTAATGTAAAATAAAAAAGTTCGTAGTATTGAAAAATTGAAATTCCATGTTAGTTTAAAGGTGGCCCACTGCAAAATTTGCAACTCGCGCAACTCGCAAGTGACCAGTAACGGCTTCGGTTAATATATAAGACCGACTTAAAACATTGCAGATATCTGTAACATCGATTGCGACTTATGTGTGGTAGAGTGCCATACCATATGTTTATAGCGTTTATGTAATAATAGGTTATTATTAAGAATTTAAATAAGCTTTATTGGTAGCAAGCGAATATGTGTATAAATTAAGAATTGTGTAACCTGAAATTAGTCCAAATTCGTAAGCTCATAACATAAAAACATCAAAGAATAATTCAAAAAATTATTTTCCTATAGTGATTTATGAAAATATAGTACAATACTATATTAAAATTTTAGTGCAACTTAAAGCAAAATTTAATGAAATGCCTACTTACTATATTTCTAGTAATTTTTAATAAAAGTTAAGTTTGTCCGTCAATTAGGAACTAATATACTAATTTTTCATATAATTTTTGTAATTTTTAATGCAATTCGTTTCTCAGTGTAGTCTTTCCTATGGATTTATAAAATATTCTTCAGAAAGTCCGTTCGACTATAAATTTTAATTAATATCCGGATTTTAAAATGGATGGGCAAAAGTAAAAGAAGAAAGAATGAAATAAATTACTTGTTAATTGATAATTTAATTACCAAACCTCAATCATTTAATGAAATATTATTAGTGTAGTATTGTTACTCATGGTCAGAGAGTAAAGTGCATTTTAGCTTGTTACGTCAAGCAGAATAATTATTCTAGCTGTGTCGCTATTCCAAGTCATTATGTTGTGAATTTCGTGCTATACACGCTGTGGAGTACATCTTAACTTCCTATTCATTATGATGATGCGTTTGATGCGTTTGTGTAAGAAACGTGACATTCATACATTTGAACTGGATTATTTATTTATAAAATATTCGTGTGACACATACTAAAATAGAAACAAAAACTACTCAAGTTTGCATTCTATTTTTCAATCTCTTATAAAATCTCTCGATATTAACCATCACTCAATATTTTTTTATAAAAAAAGTTATTCACGATGGAGCTACTGTAATAATAGATATATAAAATAGAACGTCGAATTTATATTTTTAAATTTAAATTATTAATGGAGTGACAAAAATATTAAAATTTTTTGACAGATAAAGTTGTCACAGTAACATTTATGTAATGGAGAGCTTTTTAAAGATTAGTCTAAAAATTCAACTTAAAAATATTAGTTTATTCAGGATGATAATCCATCAACTTAAATTTGATAATATACCATGCCTCTAGCAGCAGACTCAGCTGACAAATATGCAGTCTGAGGTATTCCTAATTTTTTCACGCAGTGCATGTACTTGTTTTTTTGCGCAACGAAGTAAAAAATACAAGCTTCCCAAATGAACGCTGACATGCAGAGAGAAAATGTAAGTAAAAAATATAAATATAAATTTATATATATATATATGACATTATTTATTACATTTTTCAACTGCACCGTAGTTAATTGCCACCAATTTTATGATCTTTCTTGAAATCGAATTATAAGCACCCTATAAGAGATCTCCGTTTCACAAACTAAATTTGCTCATTAAATATTCAAGTCATACCAAACTTAAAGCAAAATTTTATATAAAACCTTCTTCTCTTTTTCTTTGAACATTCTATATACAAAAAGTAAAAAGAAAGAACATCCCTCGTTACAATACATTTAAATCAAACTTAACCAACCATGAAATAAGAACTGGATGGTCCAACCGCCGCTGTTCACTCAATCAAACAATTTCAGGAAATTCCGGCCCATATTTCCCGAGATCATTGGTCGAGTTGTATGACACTCGAGAACGTCTTTTCTTCGGCACACGAAAGTTGGAGCAATCGGCCACGCAATTCGGTCGATTGAAAAAGGAATTGCACTCGCTCCCTGCACCCTCGAATTCGATGTTCAGTCTGTTCTCCTGTTTTCATCCCCCATCCCCCTCTCAGTTCCGAAACGATAGCTTTTCATTACGAGACTCTTCGATTTTGCAGAAGGCGTTTGTGAGCCGGGCGTGAGTTCGGATTGCTTTTCACCTGGAGGTCTTGTGTCCAATTAACCGCCGGAATGGCAACCAACGAATTAATAATAAACTCTGGGGTAAAAAAAATGGAAGAGAAAAAGAAAATTTATGGTACGCCGAGGAATATCAATAGTATCGACGGTTCCCTCGCGGGACTATCAATTCATTTCGACTGCGCGAGGGCATTTGTACAATTCCGAGGAAATCTTCGCTTAATGCTTTGAAATTAATTTTTAAGGATGGCCAGCTTACCAGCGTAGCTGATCGCAGAAAATTAACATTTCATTAATTTTTGTTTGACTTTATTCTAAAATTAACTTTTAATAAAGGAAAATACGAAATTGCAATGAAGTCGGATTTCTTTTCTACTCTAGAATATCGAAGTTTCAACCCTTACTCAAAAAAAAAAAAAAAGTAAAAGAAAAACAGAAAATGAGGGAGACAGAGACGAGTCATTAAGCAGAGCCAACACGCAAACCTTGACTAACAAAAGGTCAGAAAATCGGATTACGTCCGCCGGCGTAAATAAAACAGAATATCGCATTTCTTTTTCTTTAAGAAGTCGCATGTGAACAATGAACTAATTAGCTAATTAACCGGTTAAGAGAAAAGCGGCGAGCTCGCGACCGGCAGACAGACGGCGCGTGGGATAGTGAAAGAACAGCGGAGAGACCAGACTTAATACACGAATATACCGCGGGGTTAATGGGGGAAAATCTTCTTTTCATCAGAGAAAAGAGAGGAGAGTGCGCCCCGCGACGTGAGCGTTTATTCTTTTCTCCCAGCCAGACATTACCGCCTCCGCTCTTATTCCGCTGGTCACGACCACACTTTCTCGGCCGGTAATGTTTGAATTGGCCGCGCAACGCGAGCATTCAACCGGCGCGTTGATACGTAAAATGAAGAGAGGAGACGAGAGTAAAAGTTGCAGGGGGTGCGGTGGGAGGAGGAGGCTATACAGGAGCTTGAATCGCTGAAATGAAAGTCGCGAAAGACTGGGGGTGTGCGGAAAGTTTATGAGGGGCGACATGCGTGTGGAAATGTCCCTGGGAGTCGGCTTGGCTGGATTTTTCCAGATTTTTTTTTTTACCGATGGTCTCCCGCCGCTACTTTTCTGGGGCTTTTTTGTGACTATACGGTAGACGACACGGCGGAATGAAAGAAAAAGGCAGGAAAGCGAGTGGACGGATCTATCTGGCTTTTTAGACCAGCACGCGCGAGATGAAAGATAACAAGTGGCAAAATTCTATTCAGTTAGAAATCAAAGTTTCGTAAGCTTTTATGCGCGGCTCTTGGGGGTTTAGAAAGGGGAAAATGAAAGGGTAAGGTGGAAATGAGGAGCGCGCTCCGAAGAACGAGTTTTCAAATGTATGCTTTGAAATTATATTAATAGGATATTACGACTCGGAGGCGGAAGTAAAATATTTACCTCGGGAGACCTTTGCCACTTTTCTTTTTTTATTTACGCGGAAAGTCGCATGAAGTGTTTAACATTCACTTAAGCTGTGTGTTTCGTAATGCATTCAGCAAGCGGGGACTGAAAAATTAACATTAACGTGATTCTCAGCTAACAAGGCAGTCGAAGCAATTATTTCTGTGAATTTTGCGTAAAATACTGGATGCCCCTTCGTGGATAAAATTCATACTTTAAATATATTTTTTTTATTTTTACGCGATTACAGAACTTGTACTCGACCTTTATTTTAGCGTCCGTTTCTTCCTTTTTCATTAATTAAACTTTTCTTGTAACAAAAAGCTTCTCCTATATTCCATGCTAGAATATAAAACTTTCAAGCAAAAAAACCTGACTTTTTGCCCCGGACTGAGCAAAAAACGACGGAGCGTGAACTTTTTGTAATGAAAATAAAATTTTATTCAAAATTTGAGAATGCTCACGTTTACGGGCAAAAAGTTCGCGTTTTTTATTACTAATTCTATTTTCCAATATATCTACACGCGCGTACCATCAAAACTTTAAATAGATAAGATCTTCTTAAACTCTGATCTCAGCCAACTATTTTAGCAGCGATAAACTTTCGAAATGATCAGTTACTCAAGAGTTCGGATTATTTTTGCTCTTCCTACTGTATACCAACTCCATTTGAGCAAAAACAATTTGTACTAGAGTTTAGTTGCAAAAAAAAATGTACGATCACGAACCAATGCTTTTTTCATTCCAAGAATTTTGCGGTGCTAAATTCCCCGTGAGTAGAAATAGGTGCAGTTAAAGTGCGTTGACTCGTACAAGGCTCTCTCCCCCCTGCACGAGTGGCGTGCCGCTGGTGCCGGGAAAAACGAACCCACCGGTCCCTCTGCTCTCTTTTTTCTCCGTGGGATAACTCGACCGTCGTGGGATGCCGGCGCTCGTCTCGCTCATTGTTCTTACTGTGGCGTTCGATAAAATCGGAATAAATAACATTCAAAGTACACGGGATACCTCGTTTTATTTAAATACCATTTGTTTTATTTATAGTACTTGAAATGGCTTCCTGCTTTGAAACAGAAATGTTTGAATATAAATGGATTCAGTTTACTCGCAAGTTCATAAAGTATTTCCAATGAAAGCCTCTGGTTCGTTAAATATGTAATTAGATAAAATATTTCCTTCAAGAAATTATTGATAGTTTTTAATATTACTGTTCACGTAAGAGAATTGATCTTTTACAATGTAAATGTGGTTCTGCCGTCTGAAACCATTTGGTTAATTCCAGGTGTTCCAAGGGAATATACAATCCTTCAGAAGCCCACAAAAAGCACAGTTAAAATGTTTTTCTGGGAAGCCCTAAATACGTACTTTTTTATTCTTTTTTATTTTTTAAATTAATAAAGTAGTTTAAAGATAGAAAATGAACATTTTGAATAACATTTTTAAAGGAAAGCAACTAAACGTTACAAAACTTTTCGTTACATAAAAAATTCACTAAAGATTAAAAAAGACTCTCGCTATATCCGCCTATTATGAAATGTTCGCATGCAAAAGTAAAAGCGCGCCAAAAGGTAATTTGTAAAATCTTTTTAAAAGAGGAAACGAAAATTTTCTATCTAACAAAACGTAATCTACTTCCCGTGGTCTCTCGCTCCAGTCCAATGCCATTCGTATTAAAATAAGTCCTCGTTAAAGCGCCGGGAAAGTGCTCGTTCTGTCCTATCCCGTACGACAGCTTGCGCATCTCTAAATAAATCTTTCTAATAGGCTTTCCAGAATGCATTACACGTTTAACTCCTCCGTCTTCATTTTCCATCCTCGATAATGGCACCACCGAGGCACTTGCTCTCTCCCTCTCTTCGATCGATCCCCGAATAATTTTTCACCCAATACCCGTTAATTGTCGACGAACAAAAAAAATACGTAAAACTTTTTTTCCCACGAGAACCGAACGAAAGAGCAAACGTCGCTGCCTTAATGCATCCCGCGGTGGAGTCTACTTTCACGAGATAGGGAGAGAAAAAACGTTTTTTAACGGCCATACGCGCGGCGCGCAAAGTACTTCGGCACAACAGTTCGGATTTTGGAGGAGTTCAGCTTGTACAGGCGAATAAAGTCGGGAGGCGCGTGTGTCGCGCGGAATAATGTGTCAAAGTATGTAAGCCGTGACTAGCGTCCCATTCACCGTTAAAAGTGTGCACGAGTCTAATCTCCTTGATGGTTATACGATCTACTTGAAGATACGTTTGACGGTGCGGAAATGATAACCTCGGGAGCGGCACCGACGCCGGTTCGTCGAGTATACTCTTGAGATTCGCGCCCACCTTTAATTCTCACGAAATTACTTTTCCACTCGACGCGTCATTGTACGACTGCCTGCAGTGTGCGACGGGAATCCAGTTCGCAAAGGAGCTTTATGCGTCCGCTCAAGTTGAACTGGGTAAATGCGTGCGCGAAATTCCCTGTTTTGGGGGGCATTTCATCTCTTTTCCGACGAAGCGGACGGCCAAAATTGTGTTGCATAATTTACCCAGCAGTTTACTGTAAACTGAAAATGCGTGTGTTCATTTGGTGATAAACCGACATTCGGCGAGATTAGATTTCTAATTCGATGGTAAGCTTCTCTTAAAAAAGGGATGGCAGGATGTTATGAGGAAGTTTAAGAAGAAATTTGATTATGGTTAAGGGATATAATTCCGGTTAAATGGCACTAAAATTTATGCACTCACATGCAGTATGTACAGGCAGATTAATCAACTAATTGTTTTTTTTTTATTTTATAATTATTAATTTTAAATAAACATGTTAATGAAGACTAAATTATATTTTTTTTTATGAACTATAGAGTTAAAATAGAGGTCACACCTACGAAGAATTTGTAAATAGAGATAACTACACTGTAATAATTTGCTCTTGCTTTTTGCACGGGATAAAATATAATTTTAATATGTACTTGACGCGTTAATTGATCTTTTAATTTGGAAAAAGTTTCGGTGAAATGGGATAGTAAGCCATTTAAATGGCTAATTTTGGCAACAAATGACGCCGATTTCGACAAGCTGCGTAATAATAGGAGTTTCAAAGAGACGCCAGATGCATGGGTTTAATTCCTCCATAGGGAGGTTTCTGCTTTATTTGCCGACAACTAAATGCATACAAATTATAAAAGAGTCCATTAAATGACTGGACAGAATACACAGTAGAACGCTTTGGGACAGTCATTAATATTTTGATTAATTAAAACGATGATCGCAAGAGTTTTCAGTCGTTAAAAAAGTATTTGCACTTTGCAATTGCGACTAAGTTAAAAAAAGTGTTTAAAATTTCACTTTTATCTTTTTTTTCCACGTGCAATATTAGTTGAATATATACGTATATATACGATAATCATTAAATGTATATATTTTTAAACAATTTTCGACCCTCTATTTACATTCGTTTGCCTCTATTGGCATTTGTTGAAGAGTTATCGAAATATCTAAATTTGAAAAAAAATTGAAAAATACGAAAGCTTGAACGAAAAAGCTGAAATGAAAGTATCACAAGCAGTTTCAAGCTTTCTGTTTCGACTCGGTGGGGTCGTCTGAGCATTTAGATGCAAACGGCACAACCCATGGTATTTTTCAGCGCTTAAAGGGCGCCCTTCTCTTCCCTTGGGCGGTCACGTATCGAAGGCTTCGACAAATCGAGTCGTTTCATCTTCGTGTCAGGTTCTTCGGTGCACAATCTATATAAGTGACAGGATGAACAACAGAGCCCTCTATTTTTACTACCAAGATGGCCCAAGCTTTTTGTTTTGACGCGGCAATGATTGGACGATATTTTCCTCCTTCTTTACCCATTATATATCTTCTCTTAAAAATGTAATGACCGGATGTTGTGAAGCCTCGAAAACGTGACTTGATTGGTTCGTACGTATATTCCAGAATGGCGCTGAAATTCAGAATTTCTAACCTCAAAAATGAACCCAGAATAAACATTAAAGAAAGGAACTTGAGCGTGCTCAATTTTGCTCGTATCTTAAAAAAGTAATAGTTTTTTTTTGAAGGCATTTAGTAATTCATGAATGTAATTGAGTCGAAAAATTTAGGAACGCATTTTCTTTTGATGCCATAGTTCAATTCTTAAAGATTTGAGTTTTCCATTAAACAATTTAATGAAATAAATATTGTATTGAACCTTTTTAACTGTAGTTTTTATTAAGTAAATTTGTTGAAAAATTAAATATCGCTACGATATCATTTTAACTAAAAAATCAGAATGTATTATTTAGAAGAACTGCTTAGAAAAAACAGCGTAAGGAAAACATTGAGCGCGCGAAGGCGCGCTGGATTTTACTATAATTATATATTACAAAATATTATATTTCATTTTTATCAATTTAGGACAGGAATGCCTAGAATGAATTTAGGCAGGAACTGGCAATGCTTCTTTATTGAGTATTAACTGGTTGATTTCTGACGATGTGTAAGGGAAAAACCAAACTGCGAAGTATACTCCAGTATATTAAATCTGTCGGTAAAGTTTTTATTTTTGGTGACAAGGGTTTTTAAAAATTCATTAAAAAACAAAATCACTTTTTGATGAGTATACTGCGAACAATAATTTTGTTTTTTAAGCCATACATATTTTTAGTTGGCTTGTATACCAGTAAATACCACCGAATTTTCAATGGTTCCACACACGATCCACGTTGATTATTAATCAAACAATTGAAAAAAAAAACACACCAACACAATTGGAGAGAGTAAAAATTGAAATTCTGTCATTTCGGATATTTGTGTCGTTATCTATTCTCTTATATTCTAAAAGTTAGTTTGCTTAATTAAAAAATCCACACAAAAAATAAGTAAACAAGTGCGAATACATTTGGGTCTAAAATATGAGGTTGACTAAATTGCGTAAAACAGCGAAGATTTCTCGCATCATTAAAGCAGTTTTAGAACGGCTTTCCAAGAAGGCGACTAAGCTCGTCATTTATCGCTGGCTGTGCCGAGACGCGCGAAAATCATATAATCCGAGCTCGGCAAAAAATAAAACCTCCCGCCATCGGCATGGATATTAACCCATTTGGAAGCGTGCGGTAATCGAGACGATTTATTGTCTCCCAGCGGTGTATCACTTTTACGGGTTTTATATCCGCTCTAGTTGGCCATTAATTATTTTTTTTCGCGGGTATGCGTGCTGGTGCCATATTGCCAACAAGAGCCGCGCGCGTTCGTATACGCGAGGCGCTATGCGGCGCGAGCAGATATTAATAATTCACCGGCGGCAAGAGCGGACTTTTATTTGCTTTATCGGCGCAGACCCGATTATATCCGACGCGCAATGCTCACTTTTTCGGCCTTATAAACGCGTAATCGATTTTAACGCACCAACCGCTCCAAATAAGAGTTGGATTAAGCGCGGCAACTCCGAATCTCTGAGCGTCGCTGTTCACTGTTTCTATTTAGCCCGGGAGTATCGCGGATTAGAATGCGACGATTTTTTTTATGTACAGTGATTTATCGCTACTCTCTGTTTTTATATGCTTTATTGCGTTTAGTTTTGTTAAATCAATTTTACCGTATAGTTAGTATAGCGTTGCATGAAACTATTTGAAGTCTCCCTTTCAAATGGAGAATTATGGAATAAATAATTTTTAGCGAAAAACCTGATGGCTTCTGACAAATATTCGTCGAGTTTAAATGCCGATGATCTATTAATATTTGATTGATAGGATATTGTCGATCATGCTAATTCAAAATGAAACTGCGAAATATAAACATTTTTAAAAATTTATTTAAATATTCTATTTTAAGTCTAAGGATACATATTCATTTCCCATTAAAATTCGTTTATTATATCGCTTTATATTTTTTCTTCGTAGGGACTTTTTAATTATCTGACTTTTACTTTTCAGCGCGATTATTTGAATGTGTATTTTCTGTCCCTTATGCTTGCTATTGTTTATTGCCTAGCTATAGTAAATAAATATGAAAATCAATGAAGAATGCAATTTAATGGATTATAATGCATTGGATTTATTATATATAATTTTGAAATTATGTACACTCAAGAGCGTTATTCTCTACCTGTTTACCGGCACTTTAATCTTTTAATGCACGTTAAAAAAGCGATATATAGAGATCTACTGCTTTTGACAATATTTACAATTTTTTTACGCTCCCTGCTTCAAATGATTTCAAGAATTTCTAATGATTTCCTGGTACTAGACATCTATACAGTCTTTCAACCCTTAATTAGGAAAGTGCATATATTATATCTGCGCTGATATGCTAGTAATACAAACAGGAGTATCCAGTACTTCTCAAATAAGTAACTATACACGTTGGAAGCTCGAGTTTTGCAAATTTAAATAATTAGAATCTGTCTAAACAACTCTTGCCTTCAATTATGAAGGCTATTATTATTAGGCCTTAAGAGAACAGACATTATTCAGCCATTATTTAACGAAGCTACCCAGCCTAGATCAGTTACTGTTTTAGGATTATTAGGCAACATATATATGGCTGTTCACCTACATATCCCCCGAATGTAATCACGCCCTAATAGGTACGAACAATACTCAGGTTTAGTCCGAGCATCATCGTTAGCGCAAGCACCTTGCATACTTATGGTTAATAATAAAATATACAGGGAGGTTGAGCATTGTATGCAATGAATAGTTTCACAGATTTCCAACTAATCGGGATATTCTTATCCGTCGATAAGTGCATTGATTATGTATGAATGACATCAATGGGGAACGGTTTATTTCACAAAATGAGATTTTACATTATACGTGCTGGTGTTGTTGCTCAGGCTAATTAATTCCTGGATAAAGTAAAAAATGTGTTTATTTTAAATTTCAAGAGATACAAAACGTGCAATTGATTATTAAAAAATTAAACAGATTTGTTACGGATAGGATTACTGTTATTTATAATAGAACGTCCTTTCGAATATGAATTTGATAAAAACGCCAATTAATTGTTTGATAAAGAATAAAGTTGGCTCTGTAGTTGTTTGTAAAAAAGAAGAGTTAATTGTAAAAGAGCAATCGCCACGAAAGTAAATAAAATAAAAATATAAAGTAAAATGTTATGAAATTTCGCTGGAAAATTCCTGATTTGGTCGGGAACCAGATTCTTTATGCAATGATGTCCATAAATTAAATTTATATTTTTTTTATAAGTATGATTTTCAGTTGTCGATATTTCAAATGGTTTATAAGAGTAATATTTTGCAGCTTTATCTGGAATTATTTGAAAATTTAACCAGAAGTTCAGTACGCAGAATATTTTTCCGAATTATCCACTTACGTTTGGAAGAATAAAAAAACGTTAAATCAATAACGCACAGATCTCCGGAGTAATACTACAATACGTACACGAATTTCCGAAAGTAAGTCACTTTCATTGTTCTCTTCGATCCTCTGTAAACAAGCAGTATAAATAATGAAAGATCAATCCGAAAAAGCATACACGGCAAGCGCATGCATATGTAACGAATGCAAATTTTTCGATACAAAGTATAACAATGACGTAAATTGTCGCTAATCGGTGGTTAAAGCGCTAAAAGCTTCATCTCCATTTTTAAAATTGTGCGTGAAGGCGCATAAAAAATTACCAGGAAGCCGCGAATAAAGGTATCATATTGGCCGCAGCCCGGGGTCAAATCGCCCGAATGACTCAGGAACTGTTAGAGTCGCGCGATGTACGACAATATTGTTGCACGAAGGAAGGGTGATTGAAGCTTTGTCACGGCTAAACGAAAAAAGAAAAGAGTTTATATACCTTGTAGAGAGCTCGACATCAATTAACTTTTTTGAAGCCGGCTGTCTGTTCGTGACGTTATACAAAGCTAGTGAAAATTGACTGAAGTATTTTACGCCAGAGGTCAAACTGAAGATACAGTCGTTAAAAATGTATCGCTACAAATGTATTATTTAGGCACGTAATTCGTATTAATTTTATCATTTTTTTTTACCCACTAATTCTTTTCTTTTTTTCCATTTTTTTTTAAATTAAGCAGTGTATTCGCAAGGGAGGTTTTCAATTCTCACATACTTTACGATGAATAAATTCAGCGTAAAAGTTGATTGCACGTAACGAAGTCGATTTTTCATGAATTCGCGTTACGCTCATTAATTGCTCTTAAAAATTTTCATATTGAAATAAAATTACAACTTTTTACAAACTATTAATAATTCAATAAAATGTTACGCGTTTTAGTACTATTATTTTTTTCACAGTTTAAACATAAATTATTATACGCCCTTATAAATGAATAGCAGCTATAATAACGCGATTTTTTTTAAAGAGGACAGTTGAATTTTTTTTTATTGCGAAAGCAAACCTTCGTTTAATAAAGTGTTAATCTTTTAATCCCGACCGCCTAACTAATTTAATTAATGGGATCACTGTCCAATAACGGAAGTAATACAAAGCGCTGTATAAATAACTGTATACCTACAAATAACCTGACGTATACGTTAGTTATGTTGACTTAACAGCGCTCGCCCTAAATTATTAGTTTAAGCAAACAGAAAGTTGCCAAGCAACAGCGAATCTAAAGTTAATTATTCGTCTAAAGAATACACATCGATACGAAAAGTTATGCGCGAAACCCTTGAAATTTTGTTCTCACTTCCCGCGCTATAAAAATATCCCCGTAACCATAAACTCCAGCGTAAAAAAGTCCCTTCGTTTGCGAGCGGACCGAGCCACGAAACTAGTTATCTAAGTTAAAAAAAAAGCAGAAATCAAGTTGGAAAATTGAGCGTTACATAAAAGCGGTAGAAGGTAACATCAGACGGGCGAGAGAGTAGGGGAGGGACTGGAGCGCCGAGGCCTCGGTAGCCGTTGCAGGCCTATTCAGCGAGGGCTATTTTCGCGCCCGTGATTCTGGCGGCGGGCCATCCTCGGGGGAAAACGGCGAGCCGCGGCCGCACATTATGAGCGCGAATTCCACTAGCGTCGATTGCGTCAGCGGGCCGGGCCGCGCCCGGCGAGCCCTAAAAGTCGCTCGGGCTGCGGGAAAGTGCCCGCGCATAATGAGGCCATTGTGCATCGCCCCGTGGGAAGGAAAAGTGCGCTGTGGGCGAATCTGCGCGTTACGCCGCCGCGGAAATAACCGCCTTTGTTCGCGGCCCCGCGGCGGCTGGGAGCTCACCCGGGGGGGGGGGGGGGGAGTTTTCCCTCGCCTCCTTTGAGACGAGCGGTATACACACGGAGCGAGGTGATGCTTTTCGAGGCGCGGGATCCCCCCGTCGGTGTACGTGGTGTGTATAGGCAAGCCATCGGCGCGGCGCTGATATTTCCAATCGACGTCGGCGTGCGGTGTGCCCCGCCGTTTATTCTCGGGCAATATCCGCTTCTTAGCGTGTGTCGCGTGTGCGGCGCTTGCGGTCGCAGGAAACGAATTCCGCTGAGTAGTGGCGCGGCCGAGGATTTTCTATTATATACACGATTTTTCGAGGATTCAATTTAGTTCGCGGAGACTAGAGTACGCTGAGAGAAAAACTTGTTAATTTTAAACAAACATTTACTTCAATAGTACTTATTAAATATGTTGTTGAGTGAAAGAATTCTTTTTTTCAAGCTACTAAATTTACTTAGAAACAAATAAATTCATTCAGTTTTAATGAAATCATTACCTGATTCGAAGAAAACATTTATTATGTACTATTGAAGTGAATCATTTTTTTAAAATTAACAAATTTTGTTTCAGTGTACATACCTGCCTGGTAAAATTCTGTATAAACTACTGTTTGGGAGATTTTCGCTTTTGCGCCGGGTCTAAGCAGAAATTAATTTTAGATTAAAATATGTAATGTGCTCTCGCGGGATCTGAGGCGAAACAATGAAGATCGATCGGATGAAGTTTTGATGAATTTCTTACGTAATTTACGAGCTAGAGGAGATTTCTTTGCAATCAATGTTTACCAACCTGAAACAAAAATGAAGATAACGATTGTTAATTAAGCAAAAAATTTGAGTAGCTTATTTACTAATGTAGGAGAATTGATAGTAATAAATAGATACGTAATTTCGAACGTAATAATTTCAATTATAGGAATTAGTCATGAGCGTTTTTACAATATACAATTTTAGTTTGCAGTACTCAGTTGTGACCTATTCTCAAAGAGTAAGCTGCTTTGTATGTTTTTTTTTATTTTTTAACGCATTCTTAAAAGTGACCCCTTTATTATGCGTCTGTTTTCCAAGTTGAATATATGGTTTTATATGTGAATTTTTTTTTAACTTCTCCGCACCAGCGTGATCATACTTTATATGAGGGAGAATGTGCAAATTTGTGCACTAGAGTAGAAATGTTCATATACAGGTCGTAAAGTTCATAAAGTTAAGCATTTCTACAAACGGCCGAGAATATGCACTTTAATGCTAGGAAAGCTTTCCTTGCATATAAAAAAATGAACGAAGCTAAAATTTTGGATCTTTTTTGCAAGATGTAAGGCAGAGTTAATTTCGCATAATATTATTCAAATTAGTCTTGCTTCAAATATCCATAATTTTGTGCAAATTTTCTTGTGAAAGTGATTCTGCGAATGCACGTGAAACATTAAAGAGAATACCTACAGAACTTAAGCCTTGATGCGTTATAGAATATTAATTTGTTCAAAAGTTTCTTCGTAATCAAAACAGCGAAATACGTTTTTAAATTTTAGAATTTTCTTATTAAAAATTCATGGACATTTCATGGTAGTTGTTAGTTTTTGTTGTGTTGTATAAATTAACATTTTTTATTATCTGTTAACTGTTGATTATTTAATAGTAGTCTGCAAAAAGAAACTCCGAGAACTTCGCGCTTGAACCAGTTTAAAACTAATCAAAGGCGCATCATCGTTAAAATTTCAACATCATGAAATATACGTATTCTACTTCAATAATGGATAAATAATTTAAAACTTTGATTTACAAAAAATCAGGAGCTCAGATCATCTCCTACTAAGCTCTAATTTCTTTCCTATAATACATTAATTAAATATACACGCACACTGAGAGAAAAAACTTAATAAAAATTGCTATTGTGGTTAAGAAAGGAGTGACAGTGTAAACTGGCGAGAATTTTTTGTATGAAAAATAGTAATTTTTAGTACGAAAATTCTAAAAATTACTATTTTAATAATAAAAATTGCTATTTTGAGTATCACAAATTGCTACTTTTCATACTAAAATTTCTCGCTCATCAAACCTGTCACTCATTTCCTAATCACAATAACAATTTTTAACAAGTTTTTTTCTCTCCGTGCATATATTGAAGGTAGCCAAGCCAAGCCCTCCCAAGTAAATAAATAAACGGCGATTTTTTAAGTTAATCGCTGACGAAAAATCAACGAAAAAAGCTCTTCGGTAACTGCTTCGAAATACATTCTCCAGTTGCCGCCAGTCTGCTTTTATAAATTCTCAATTCGCCGCGGAGTTAACGTTCGGCTGCTCTCGCAAGAAAAAGGTTACGCGGACTCGGAATTGTCGCAGGCAGCACTTCCCCGGAAACTTCGGGAAATATTTTACATAAAGTGGCTTATATACGTCCCGGGGAAAGAAAATTGATCAGCGCCTTATGGTCCCGGGCGCGTGCAGGCGGCGAAAATATCGCAGACGGCTTCCCGAGCGAAATTCTAAATCACTCACCGCCTGAAACAAATTGCCGGGTGAACAGTTGCGGCCCTAAAGGAGACGGGAGGTGCTCCGCTGATAAGCTACAGAGAAGCCAGAGAGAGGCGCTCGCATATATCGATTGTCTTTATTTTTAATGGGGGCGCCCTTTGAACGGACGCGCCTTTTCCCGGCCTTTTATACTTTCACGTCCGAGTCCGGACGAGCAGCGAAGTTGCATTATGAAAGGCTGAGCGGCGAACGTCAATGTATGTTTATTGCCGGTGCGTTATTCAACGTACCGGGCGCTCGCTCAGTGGGAATTATTAACGTCTTCGCTGAATGCGAACGGAGAAAACGCATGTCTAGGGAAATTGTCTTTGCGCCGTGTCTTTTGCGATATCTATATTCGGAAAAGCCTAGCTGCTGCGAAAATAAAATGCGAAAAAGAATATCATTTTTTTTATTAAAGATTTTTTTCCGCTATAAATTGATGTTTCGCCAAACGAAAGTGTACTTTTTCGTTATTATTCTAGAATTCCTTGGAAATTATTAAAGTTAAAGGCGACATATAGAACGCCGAGAAGAATTATAGACTGCTACTTTCAAGACATTTAAATTTTATCATAGTAGCTTCCGTATGAGAACCTGAAATCATTAGATATCCGTTGCTGTCAAAAATGTCGCAGTATTAAGCGTTCCAGTTTTGACTTTATACATTATGTAACTGATTTTTTTAAATTTTCACTCATTTAAATTTATAATAGCAAGCTTTTAAAGAAATTTAGGTTACAGGCAAAAAGTAGATAACACATATTCTTCACGAAAAATAATCGCGTACATCTTAGGCAACTCACATCAACTTAATGTCTCATGTTTTCGCGTAATTTACAAACGTTTCGACAATTACATCGCAATTTCTTACGTACACAATCATTAAATTCATATCGATTCCTCCTGTACAATTTTATCACCGTTAACGAAATGACGGTCAAACTCTACCGACACCTTATATACCCATTATCAGATAGCGATCTCCAGCAGACTTCCGTGTGAAAAAAAAGTTGCGAAAAATCGATAAACGAACGAACAGTCGAAACGCGCCGTATTATAGCTTTCGCGGAGCGCGTATAGACCTCGGGTGCTATATATAAAGAAAACTCGTGGGCGAGGAGGAGAGCGAGTAGCCCTAGTCGGCGAGAAGCGAGTGCGAATGTCCGCGGCGTCTTTACTGCCTCCCCCTTATAAACGTGGGGAGAAGGGGGAGGGGGGGCACCGCGCTGGCCACCGGCCAAATCCGCGCCTACCCCCGCGACTCCCGCGGAGATCTCACCGGAGGTGTATAGGCCGGGGACTCCGCGCGTCGCTCGATCTGCGCTCGCGTCAGCTCTTCGCCTCTCGATGTCACGCCCGGGAAAGCTGTCAAATTTTCCATTCGTCGGGGATGAGCCGCTTCGGCTCCCGTGAGCCTCTGACGCTTGGAAGTGGCTTTGACACACACTTCGCTCGCATTTGTGAATCATCGATGGAATAGCAGCAGCCAGCCGTCCTTATTTTCGGGCTGGATTCTTCGGCGCGTTACAAATTGCCTTTTCGATGAATTTAAATTGAAATATTCGAGGTAAATGTATTTCTGCGGCATTCGGTGGAGCGTGGGCTAAGCTGCCTGACTCTGCTCTGATTTCTGTTTCTCGGAAGACGACGGCATAAATAAATCCATGGTTCCGCGTTAAAAGAGCGGAGCTGTATTACTGTCAATATTGAGACAATCTTGGGCCGTGAATTTTTAATGGTCGTCAGCACGTTTTTATTTTGAGTTGGCAGAAATCATTAACCGTGAGTTTTTCAATAAATAAGTATGATTACTGTTACAGAGGTACACCTGTATTTCTCATTATTAATGAGAAAAAAAGAAAGAATGTCCTAGGTCGCTTATAAATTTTCCCGAAAGCTAAAGACAACGGGGCATACACTATTGAGTGTATATATCTATTTTTCTCAACGATAGAGCGGAATTTATCATATTTTCACTCCCTTACTAGGGAAGAATGTCTAACTATAGGACCGTAGGAGAGAAAAGTATTTTTATGATTTCAATTTAGTTCATGATACATTTTTTCTGCGCTAGAATTTAATTTAAAAATATCATAGTGACGTGCTTTGTATCTAATAATTCTAACGGATGATTTATTTAGAGAAAAGACCGCAAAAATATTTTATTATTTTATTTTCCTGTATAAAAATTTAAAAGCTCATTTTTTTTTTCGAAAATATGAAAAAAAAAGACCAGTAATCCATCACTTTAAACCCTCCCTAGAAATCTATCAAGTAACACATTCGTTTGCAATATTATTATAGTACCAATTAAACAATTTTAATGGCTTCATATTTATTCGTTTAAAAATCTTTTTATCACCTTAATATACCACCCCCCTTCGACGCATAAACTGCGATTCAATGAACGTTTTTTCCCCCGAAACAACTGTTACAGGCACTTTTTAATTAAACGCATTTCGCCGAAAAAAGAGAAAAAAAACAAAGCTCCAGAGAACAAGTAATTATGCCCGCGGACGCGAGCGCGAAAAATGACGAGATTACGGTAGATTCCCTCTCCGCGACGGGCAAACGTCGAGCATTATGGAGTTTTATAAAAGTTTGAAATGCAAAAAGCTCGGCTCCGCGGCGTTAAAAGCGAAGCGCCCGAGGAGCAGAGAGAGTCCAGCGCGACACACCGGTTACGCGCTTTTATTAAATAAAGAAAACGAGTTCAGCCGCCGGGGGAGTGCAAGAGAGACGGAGAGTCGTACCAGTGCAAATAAACGATCGAGAGGCGCGGAGGCCCGACCGCAGCAAGGTCGCGACCACTTTGGCTTTTCTCGGTTTCTCCTCACCTTCGCGCTCTCCAGGCGCTTGGGAAAAAGGATAGAGAGAGAGCGAAGAGGGCGGAAGTGCGCATGAGGGAGCACGCCGCCGCCGTCGGCGTCTTAACGTGTCGTTGACTGTCCCCGGGCCCGAAACCCCGCGCGTGGGAACACCGGAGTGGCTTCGCGCTCGCTTTCGCGGAGACGGAGGGGGTCGTTATAATATTGGTGAACCACGTGGAAAGGTGCGCAAGAAGACGTAACGAAGGCTGCGAGGCCACGGATTACCCACCGCGAGTGCGTACACGTTTTCGTTTTATTTTTCTCGCCGCCAGGGGAATGTCGCTTGAGCGCGCAATTCTGGATACTATCCCGCATAAAAAAATTTAAGTTAGGATAAAATTTACCCAAAGTTCATGTTTGGCGGTCGTTGATACGAACTTGGGCAATGAGACTAAGTGATAAATAATTTTGCAATACTTTATACAAGTCGGATGAAGTTTTTCTTAAATTTATAAGACGTTCACATGACGAACGTTAAAAACAAATAAATGTAAAGAATTGTTTTCTATAACTTGAAGAATTGTTCTCAAACTTCTATAAAATATATAAGAAGCAAGTTCGGTAAAGTCTCATTGCCCATGTTCATATCAACGACCGCCAAACATGAACTTTGGGTAAACTTTATCCTAACTTAAATTTTTTTACGCGGGTTATTGTCGCTGTTTTAATTTGTTTGTTTAGTTTTTTTTAATATTTTAAATTTGGAGGGGCGGTAAAGTAGGTTTATGGGTGGGGAATTTACAGCGGTTGACAGAATTTACAGCAGTGGTATTCGGTTAATGTAAATGGGAAAAACGAAATTTGCTCTTTGCGGGGTGATTAACTTTGAGCGCTGCATTGTTATGAGCGGAACGATAACGGGTGAACCGAATTTAGCGAATTATCGAATATCGGCTTAACGCATGGTAATTTCCAAAAATATCTTTCGTTTCTGCTTGTAACATCAGTTGGATTTAGGATAATTAAATGCTTTAATTTCTTTTTTCTATCTACAGTAAAATCCATCGGGCTTCGTGCGCCTATTATTTTTTTTTTTTAATTTTTGTATATTTTTGGACCTATGTAACAGGCTTATAGGGTACACTGAAAAAAAGATCAGTAATCACAACTTTCGATTATTTTTTAAAGCAAAAAGGTAATTATTAGAAACTGCTTTTAAAATATTAGTAACACATAATAAAAAATATATAAAAACTTAGATAATTTTATCGATCTGTTAAAAAAATCCTTCATTTTTGAAGAATTTAAAGAGAAATAAAAATTTACTAATTATTACTACATTTATTAATAACAATATACCCTAAAATTGTATCTTTAAATACTCCGCAATAATTTGTCATCAACTTCTTTAAAGAGAGGGTAATGACCCAAACGGGAATACCTTGAATGTACCCATTAATTTCTCAGAAAAAAACAGTCTAAAAGAAATCCGCAAATCACGGTCGAGCTTTAAATAATTCATGTTCCCTTCGAATCTGCATAAAATGCTACCAAAAACAGGCAGCCCGGAGAGGAACAACAACGCGTTAAAAGAAGTGAAAAAAAAAAGAAATAAAGAAAGTATATATCCGCCGAAAAAAAAAGTATAGAAAGAAACATGAGCGCTACTTTTCGCCGCCTCCGCAGGCTGTTTTTCTAAAACCGAGCACGCACCCGTCGGAAACTCGGCGAACTGTTTTCTCGCAGCCTTTCCTTCCGCGACCTTCTTTATTTCGCATGTGTGCTCGAAATTTCGATGGGGCGCGCAGCGAGAAGTCCAATCAGGCTTGCCAGTTTCGGCAATCTATCCGCCCTCGGAAACAAACTGATTGTTACCGAGAACTTAGCTGCTCACCCCCCCCCCCCCGCACCCTCCGTACTCCGCCCTCTGAATCGATAAGCGCGTGTATGTACGGAGAGGGCCGTTGCATGCGCAGCAACATTAATTGTAAACAGCAGGCCGGAGAACGGCACAGAACTCGGGCGCGTGCGCGCTTACACGTGCGGCGGCGGCCGCGGGACCGAACTCGGTGGTGAACTTTTTTAAAAGCGTGCCTCTGGAATTTATCGCGTGCGCGGAGCCAATTCCCCGGGTGAAACTCCGGGGCACGCTCCCGCGGCTCACTCGATTTTGCCGAGCCATGGAGCTTTGTTACGTACTCCAAGGCAAGTACCAGCGGCGTTATCTGAGTTAACTATCCTTGTTTAAAGCTAAATTAATTTCTATAGTGCAAAACTTTCGGATCAATTGAATATCCAAAGCCGATCCGCGCATCGCGTGTTTGTATTTGGAGTATTACGGAATTTGCGATTTATAATAACAGCTATTTATAATAATTTATAATAGTAGCCATTCTGTCGGTGTATAAATAGGATTAATTATCGAAATTCGATTTGAAATATTCGCGAACTAATTGTTCTTTTTTTGTGGGAGAGGCGAGTGGGTAATAAAATAATAATATGTTTCAGTGCAGGTAGAGGTGAAAAAAAAAAGAGAGGAAGAGGATGGAGACGGTGAATATTATCGTGAAATTTTCTCATTACCACGCGGAGTCTGCTACAAATTATGACGCAAAACATAAAAGAGGAATGTCGGCGATATATCCTCACCTTATTAAACGGTAGCTCGCGCGTCTGGTGGAGAGAAAAAAAAAACGACGTAAATCAAAAGTTTGCGCACAAGTCTCAAGGCCAATTTAATGGCCACCGTTCTCCACTTTACGCGTTTTATGAAATTTACACCTATAACCCGGACGTAAAATAACCGGTAAATTTATGCGAATGTCTTACTTTCGCTCTTCCGCCACTGACTTGTATCGCATCTATATTTTGTGATATTTACTCTTTGCTTCATATATTTATGTTTGGGGAGATCGATATGATGTCGTATTGTATATAGTGCGAAAAAAGCCGGTTGAAACAAACCGTAAATAGCCGTTTCAATCTTCACTTTTCCATTGATTGAATGGAAAATCTGTTCAAATAATTAAATAGTTATTGAAACAATTAAATATCTCGTTGGAGTAATCAATGTTTTTATTACTTTAAATGAATAAGAATGAAAATTCATCCCCCCCCCCCCGCTCATTGGAAGTTTGAACGATTTGTATGTTACACTGAGAAAAAGCTATTGTAAACATTACTAGGTATCTATATCCGAATGAAAACGCAACGACAGATTGGAGTCAAAACTAAAAAAATATCATATTTTACAGTAAAGTTTGCTATATATATCGAATTATTTCCAATGCTCTTGATCAAGTAAAATTTACTATACTCATGACAAATTGTACTTTAGAGTACAAAATAAATTTTATCTGCGAGGACTGGTCTCTTTCTCATACCAATATTAATTTCTCTTCAGTGTACTCTCTAAATCTGAAAATAAGAAATTCATTTGGAAAATGTGAATAATAATAAATTTTATGTGAAAATTAAATCGTTCGCATGTGAACATCCACATTTTTCAAGTGAATTTCACATTTTCAGATGTACACGGTAAAAGAACGAAAGTTCACTTTTTTTTATTTAGACGGTACGTCAGTGCAATTTGGGTTAAATCAACGGAAAAAATTAGTTATCGGTATTTATACTCCCTGATCGATGTTTCAACTAATTTTATTTTTGTTCGCAGTGTATGCGTGTACAAACTGACGCATGGGATTCCAGTGTATAGGATATGACAATCTAAACGCGAAAGTAGGTTGGCCGCGCTCACCTTTCCTCCGGCGGCGATGCCACGCGAATCCACAAGGACCGATGAAGAGAAAGGAAAAGACAGACGGTGGGTGAGATATCCTCTGGATTACAAGAACGCATGCGAAATTGAATGTCGAGCCGTTTGAGGTGCTCGAATTTCAAACGACGCGCGCGTGTCGTATTTCTACTGGCGAGCGCATCGCACCCACAAACGGATGCGCTCCTAAATGTCGGTTGTTGTGACAGTTAATAGTTGTCGATTTCGACGGTGTCACAGATTTTTTATTTTAAAAGTTCTCTCTGTAGTCCAGCGCGATTGTACGTTATAAGCCGTATAAACAGCAAATTCGCTGAACGGTATATTTTTTTTTATAAGGGCTTTACTGGTGATTTTATTTAATTGAAACGTCCGGTGATTTCACTTTTACGTTTATTTACAGCGGGTAATTAATAAAATCATTAAATACGAGTATGTTTTTTATTTAAATAATTTACTGCGGCTATTTATTGCATACTTCCAGCGATAATATGTCATTTTAAATGTAAAAAATGATGATTTACGTAACATGTTTTTTTCTAATTTTTTAGAATAATATAATCAACTTATTTTACTTTTAAAAAATCAATTTGATTATTTCATGAGTAATGTACGGTTGAGTGGTATGAAAATTCAAAGGGGTTAGTTGCTCGGATGATTCTGCCGTTTATTTTAGTAAATTTCGTTAAAAAATAAATGAGTACCACAATAACGTGAGCGTGAAATGCGATTGATTTGATGTTACTTAAGAAAAGTCAGTGTACTTAATATAAGATGATTAAATTAACAAAGGAATTCCAATTTTCGAGCATCTTATAAGAAAAGATACTCAATTACTAAGTTTAATTAATCACCGAAGTTTAATTATTAATAAAATTTTTCAAATTAGTCGTCTACCCCAAATTCAATTTTATTATTTGAAGGAACATAATCGAGAGCGCATCGCAATGAAAAATTTAAAGCGTCCTAGTAACACAATTATCCATATTTTTAAAAAACATTTTATTTAATTCGTATAATTATGCCTTGATTTTCACTCAATATCGAAATCAATCCCTCCACGATTGCAGAAACTCAAGTTATTCTTTAAATTTACCCAAAAACATTAAATAAAATAAACGTACATAAAAGAAATGTCAAATTCAGAACTACCATAACTGTCAGTTTTAGTGCCCGCGACGAGAATTTCGTGATATTCAAATCAAGCGCAATTCACTGCAGATCCCGCGTAAATTTTTCGCGATGCCCCAGGAAATGAGGTCGCCAGACTGTACGCAACGACGATGACTCTCGCCGGATCTCGGCATCTTTGTTTGCGCGCATTAAACTCACGCCGTAGGGGCATTTCTCGCTAGTCACCCCCCGATCTTACGAGAGCCACCCAACCTTACCGTAAGTATGAGAGCCGTGACGAGGGAAAATAGGCGCGAGATACCATTCGGCCTTTTTCAAAGCTTCACTAGTGTTTTCTTTTTCTTTTTATTCCCCGGGCGCTTTCATTAACGTTTCGCTATTATCAGGGAATTTATTAGCCCGTCTTTTCGTTTCGATCATTGGATTTGCTGATTGCAGTTTCACGGATTACAAACGACGTCAGTATTGAACCTGAGATCGCTTTATGGAAATGTTCTTGCAATCTGAGATCAATGTAGTCTTCTTAGTATATAAAAAAAAATTTAATAAAGAAATTAATTTCGTGTACTTTGAAGAATTCTATCCTGAAGTTGAATAAGCGAAATTGACTCGCGTATATTCGAAGTTTAAAGTTAAATATCCATTTCATTTATTGTGATACGATAAAGATTCTTGAAACGGAGTAAGCGAATATTGACTTATTTCAATGAACTTTCGATTGTTTAACTTTATAGGGCGGGAGCTTTTAAATGCCTTTAATTTTTTGTGCATAAAAAAATTTTATTATAAAATGTTTTATAAATGGTGAAGTTATAAAAAATAACAGGGACTAATAGAAACAGGAAATACAGCAAAGTTAAGTAGTTTAATTTTATTATCTGGAGCCTCGACTGGTGTAATGAAAAAGTATACCTTGCGCACTGAGAGGCAGCTGGTAATGCAAGAAGATAAAGCTTTTAGAAGTTTTTTAAACTTAACTTACTCTTATATGTTTTTTTTATGCTAAGTTATACACAAATTTTATCAAACTGTTAAGACAAGAAATTCTGCATGACCTTCTTTGGATAAGGAAAATTTACATCTTTAATATTTATAAAATAGTTTCACAGTATAAATAAATTAACAATTTCTTTTCTAGATATAATTGAAAGGTTCAGTTTAAATAAATCAATTTTTACTAAAAAATAGTAACACACTTTCAAAATGTATCACAACTCTTCAATTTAAATATGAAAAAAATAGTATAAAAAGGTTGTTCCTGCGGACAAATAAAATGGATAATTTTCTTACCAACAAAAGGAAGAAAACTTACAAGATCTAAACGTCTAACCTCAAGTGTTATTATCGAAATTGTGCTGCGAAGTGAAGGGACTCTACATGTAGACGAAAAATACAGAAAGATGAAATCTCAGAGGATCAGTATTATGCAAACGTGCTTTGAACTTCTTCGAGAAGCTTGGGCTTATTGAGAGAGTCGCGCGCGAATCATAATCGAGCTCAGGGAACAACGTGGAGTCGAGAAACATTAAGAAGGAGAAAATGAGGAAATGAACTTATTGATAGAGATCAACGTCCAAATTATCCTCCAAAGTATTAATAACATTCCAAACACCTTGTGAATAGCAGAATTTTTCTTTTCTTGTAGTTTAGTTAATGGTTCTTCTAATTTAATTTATACATCGGATTGGACAAACAGCCATATTTGATGAAGAAAAGTGCGAAATAAATGTAACTAGTTAGGAGAAGTCCACCAGATATCAAATTGGATAAAAACTTTCGAAATATTTTTTTATATATATTGAATAATGAAGCACGTCACTTCTACTTTAGTTTACTGTGTTTAGAGCTTTACATAGAAAGTGCAGCAAGATTTGTTAATATTGTCAAAATAAAGTTTTCTCGAAATTGGTATGACACTCTCCTGTTCATAAATTTAATTAATTACTATTTGTATAATGTACAAATTATGATATATACATGAATAAATGTGCAAAGTCCTTTACTCTTTTATATCGTTTGATCCCATCGGACTTTATATTTAGAAGAGCCAGCATATTTTGTTAACATTACAACTGAATATTTACACGAGATATTGTTAGTCTCGTTTAAGTGAACAGTTTTAATTTATTTATCACTATAAGAGAAAAAGTTCAAAATGTCATATAGTTAAGTAATTTGAAACTGTAAAATTCTCCTGATAAAATTCGATAGCATCGACTTTCACAATTTTTGTTTAATATTCACGACGATTCTTTATCTCTAAAATGAATAAGTGACATTCACATAAGTGAATAAACATTAATTCGATTTTATCGCGTTATAAAATGTACACGCTAAATCAGCTGGAGCGAAATAGAGTGAAAATTAACTCTATTGGCGTCAAATTTTCACTCGAATTTCTAGTGAAATTAACTCTCTTGATGGAGTGAAATAGAGTGATTTTTTACTTTTAATTACAGCGAAAGGTAGGTAGTTAAAAACTCTACCTTAGAGTGAATTTAAATCACTCTGTTCGTGTAAAGTCAAATATAATTTTACGCGTGTTTCGCTATAAACTAAGAGTGAAAGTTGACTCCAAGCTGTACAAACTTGTAGCGTGCATAACAAGTGCGAGAAAACTCTTTGAATTATTTCCGCTGGACTCGTTATTAAAGCACACAGACTGGCCCTAACTAGAGTTAATTTGATTCTACTTTAAAGTGAATTTAAATCACTCTATTCATGTAGAGTCAAATTTGACTCCAGCCATTTTAGCCTGCATATTCACTTATTTCACGTGAATTCCACTTATTCACATCTCGAGAGTTCACGATCGAAAATAAGAAAAAGAAGTAAGTTAATCAACGCGTCGCGCACAAACTCCAGCCGTTCACCTACGACTATTCCAGCCTAATTAGAGCTAAAAAGATTGGAAGGAAATAATGCTCGCGCTCGGATCGATCGGCTCGTTAATGACAAATCTCGCGCCGTGCCTCGCGGTGGAAAAAGCACACCTCAGTGGGACTCGATTCTCCAATTTCCGCTCATTCTTGCGTGAGGCACGATCAAACAATGGCCGAGGGGCGGGGGTGTCAGTGCGCTAATTCCTCCGTGCCGGGGATATTGTTATACCGCGAAGCCGAACCCACCGAGTCGCGCAAACAGCGCTGGGCTATTTTTTTTTCGGATGCGCATAATTCGGAGGGACGCGCGTCACGTCAGTCCGATCGGCCGCGGGGGGAGGCGGCCGGGCGCGCGTTAAAGCGCTGATTGCGAGCAACGGCGGCGACGGCTAATTCAACGTCCCTCATGCGCTTAATCGCAGGCGCCGCGTCGGCGTCGCCGCCGCACACTCCGGCCGATATCCGTATTTACACGCGCGCGCGCGGGCGCATCGCCCGCTAAATAATTAGCCGTGAAATCCGCACTCATATCGCATACCGCGCCCGAATTATCTCACCCCGCGAGCTTCGCGCGACAATTAGATTTGCGCGCGCGTATGTCCCGGGCTTATAATGAATGTATGCGAGCACGCCGTTGCAGTGGCGCCGGGACTCTCTCATCTGGGCCAGATTATTCTCATCCGCGCCGCCAGTCATTTTTCCTTGCTGATCAAAGATGGATTTGTCGGTGTTGATGAGAGTCTGGCTATTGATTTGCCTGAGCCACTGGCGAATCGCGGGAGTGGATAAACAAATTGTGGCAATGGGAATTGATGTTTGCGCAGTTTCTCTTCCCCTTTTAGAAGTATTGCGAAAGTAGGTAAGAAAAGATGGATCCCTTCACGAGAGAAAATAGTTTTGTTTCGTTGGCTGTAATCGTTTTAAAAAATGGACTGAGCAAGTTTAAACAAATTCATAACTTTCCATTAAATGGGGGAGGGGGATCATTCGATCTAGAGAAAATATTTTGCCGAACTTTTTTTAATTAATGTTTCATAGAGATTTAACTAAGTTGTTAGCTTTCGTAGTAGTAAAACAAAAATTATTTAAATGAACATGTAAATATTCTCTGCAAAATAAAGTATGTCGCTTCATCGATAGAAAAATTGTTTTTAAACTATTGTTAAAATATTTGAGATTTTCAATTATTAACATAAAAAAAAACATTAAATAAAACGAGCTGAATTGAGGTCAAAATCGTAACCTATTTTTATTGCAAATTCTACCTAAACAATTGTTAATTCGAAAAAAAAGTTCAAAGGAATGTTTTTGCACTTTTAGTTACTCGCCTTTTTTCTTCATCTACATTCGGTGTTTCGAACGAGTAACGGCTGCGGGTATTCTCTCCCTTTTTTCCTTTTCCCATTGCAGAAACCTGAAAGTCCGAAAACCAAATCGCTCTGGCTTCATACCGGTGAGACAATCCCGAGAGATCAATTTACTTTACGATTACATTTCAACATTAAACTTGCAAAGTTCAATTTAGCGACACAGAGAAAGAAGGGAGAAAAGAAGAGAAGCAATAGTGCAAGAACAGAGCCGTAAAAAGTAAAAAATGAACCGTCGGCTGACTTATTTTAAATTAAATCGCGAATAGAAATATTGACGAGCGAAGACCATTATGCTTCTTTGAATTTTCAATGACGATCAACCGTCTATTTACGTTTCATTTCTACTGTAAAAAAAATTTGAAAATAAAAGCCTCGCAATATTTTATTAAGTAATATCGAAAAGGAAAAATATTTTAATAATCGAGATCTCCGCTCATCTTTTTTCTCGATCGGAAATCCGATCTTTCATCATATCCTGCATTGTTGATTCCCGTATTGAGAGTTATCTCTACAGGAATCAATATCGCATTGAATTCTAGAGTCGTGCATTAAATAAGTTTTAATAGCTGGATACGACGGTGAAAATTATCCATCATCGATTCTGTTGAAAATAAAATAGTATCTGCTTTTAGCATGGCTACTTCGAAAGAATATGAAAACAAAATAAAGAACAGAACAGACTTAAATGTAAATTTCAATTTTCTTTTTCTATTTTAATTCTTATAAATGAATTACAAACCAACACACCTTTTTCAAGATGGGCATGTAGGAGATTTATTAAGGCATCACTTAATTTGTTTTATTAGTACAATGAAAGTTGAGATAATATTTGTGTTACATTAGTTAAGCTCATATTTTAAAAATAATTTTAAAAGGAAAACTAATTGAAATATATCGGCTAGATACTTCGATGCGGCATTTATTTATTAAACAATCCTATTGGATTTTTCGTTAATTAATAACTGCATTTAATTCTTTTATTAAGCGCAGATATCTTTTAATCTAATTAAGTCTAATAAGAAAATGGACTTTTTGCGATAATGCATTCAATTAATTTTAGAGTTTTTTTTTAAGCGAAATGCTTTGCAAATATTTTTTTCAAAGAGTAACTGTGAAATAAAAGTAGAAGGTTGCAGTAGTACCCTTATAACGAGCCCAAAATGTCTAGAGCAGATCGAAGAATTTTTTCCATTATTCAAGCTCATTGGAACGTACATGGAAACTGGTCGTACTCCCTTTTCAGTCGTAAAAAAATACACATCCGATTGTTAAGGAATACAAAAGCAAGCATCAAAAATAGCGCATGAAACTATACGTATAAACATTTGCAACCGCACGAAAAATCGTCCCCCGTCTAATTTTGCCGATAGCACCGCACCGTAGGTATAGTTTTTTTTTTTTTTGAAGATGCTTATCGAATATGCAAATGTACCCAGCTATTCCCGAGTACTCGTTTCATTTTCTACTTTAACTTTGAAGATTATACATTTTTTTTCTTTTTATTTTGCGCGGAGGGTGCAAACTATGTCGCGCGTGATTACCTGCAGCGGGCAACTACGCGTCGTCAGGAGAGAGAGAGAGAGAGAGAGAGAGTCGTGATAGTTGCAATGTCAGCTGTGAAAAGGCGTGTCTCGCATGCATGAGGGTGAAAAACACTTATGGCCACAAGACGTACTCGCACGTGTCGTTTCAATTATCTTATATTTTTTTTTTTATTTTACGCGTAGGGTTTATTTATTTTAATTTCAAGTCGTCAAAAATATTGCTCTTTCGACTAGAGCGATGGTATCAGTGCACTGTTCAAAAGCCATTTGAAATTATCTTATTTGTGTTTGTTTGTCGATGTGAATGTATTTTTTTTGCCTTAAAATATTTTGTGTTTTGTTGGTAAATTTTCTTGATAAAAAATCGCGATAATAAACTAACGTGTGTATGTGCTCAGGAAACAGACGAAAGTATATAATCTTCATATCTCCCTATGATAGTCCTATATCTTCACGAGGCATTGTTTGCTAAAGTAGTAAACGTCATACACTAGTTGTAAGTAAAAAAAATAATATAAAAATATAACTCGCCGACTCATGACATAATTCTTGTGTTTTAAATTAACAAATATATCCTGCACACTATTCAATTACGAATGTTTCAAGCATGTAACCGTCCACGAAATGTTATAAATGACTGCATAAATTGTTGATTACAATGTTTTTTAAACAGTAATTTGACGCATTTTGTATGCCAAAAAACATTGAAAAAATGATTCGAATTGTCAGATACACTTCCACAGATGCGTTAATTTAAATGCACAATTCCGCTATAATATTGTATGATACCCGCATAACCATTGAAATTCTCTTCTTCCTCCTCTATAACAAACGCAGTCAAAATTCGTTACTGAGTAACAAAGAGAACAGACCGTGCAAAATCTGGAAAAAAGCAGTAGCTCACTCTTAAAAAAAAAGAATGGTAAAATAATAAAAAAAAGCAGAAAAACTCCCACGAGAGTCCTCGTCTAGAAGCGCCGAGTTAATTTGCAGCGTCCAAGAGCCGAGGGGGAAAAAAGTATAGCAAAGAAACTCACTCCAGCTCTTTCTTTTTCGGAGCGGTCAAATAGCATTTCGCGCGAGGGAGCAAAAATTTCACGACTCCGCGCGCTCATGTGTGTGTATATTATATGAGTGTGCATGAGTATTTCTGTAAATGTGTGCGAATATTTCTGTGAAAGTATGCGCGCGCATAAGTATTAGTAATGAATAGAAGTAAGTGTACGTGCATAAGTATTTATATAAAATCGTGACCGTGTGCAAGTGCTTATGTGCACGTATGAGTATTCGTATGCGTGTGTATGAGTGTTTATGTGCATGTGTGCGTATGAGTAGTACACTGAGAGAAAAAACTTAATAAAAATTAATATTGTGATTAGGAAAGGAGTGATCGTCTTGACAAGCGAGATATTGTAGTATGAAAAATAATAATTTGTAATACACAAAATAGCAATTTTTATTATTAAAATAGTAATTTTTACAATTTCCGATCTAAAAATTACTATTTTTCATACGAAAAATTCTCGCTTGTTAAAACTGTCACTCTTTTCCTAATCACAATATTAATTTTTATTAAGTTTTTTCTCTCAGTGTACGCGTAAAAGTATTTATGTAAAATCGTGAGCGTGTGCAAGTGCTTATGTGTATGTATGAAAGTATGCATGTGTGTGTGAGTGTTCATATGAGTGTTTATGCGCATGTGTGCGTACGAGTATTTATGCGAATGTGTGAAATTATGAGTGTGGGGGTGTGCGCACCTGTACAACGAAACGCGGCTCCTTAATGCATGCACGCGCGCGTCTGACTCCGCTAAAGCAACGTTTAGGCTCCAGTGCTAGTTGACCTAAAATCCGGGGAAGCTTGAGTAAGCGCAGCCTCCGCCGCAACTACTGACGCCGCCGCCGCTGGTACGACTTTCCGCAGCTCCGAGCGACTTTGCCGGGGAGCAATGGTAACGGCTGCAGCTTTGCTGCGGTGCGACAAGTTCTCGCGGGAAATTTCACCGCTTGAAGATTAATATTATCGCGACGAGAGCGAAAACTTTTTTTTTTAAAGGGATGGTATCATGGAATCGGTGATAAAGGATTGCTTTTTTGCGCTCTGCTTTTCATTGATTAATGAGTAATTTTATAATTAGACGTTGACTTTGCAGTCGCGCGAATGGATCCCCTGTTTCTGGGTCAGTAATATTATTTTTCGGAAGGTACACACGGTTCTCGCGTTTCTCTGGTCTAAAAAGCGGAGTAAAAGTGTTTTTTTCTTTTTTAAACCGGCGGACATGAAAAGCTGCCAGACTCGAAAATATTTCTAAATTTCTTTTTTCATTAAAGACAATGTAGTGGAGAATCGATATATTTGTCTCAAAAAAATATCAAGTGGACTTTTGACCTTGCGTACTTGCAGAATTCGGTTTAAAAACGCTCACATTTTGCCTTAGGTATCGCAACATTCTATTTTTTTATTTATTGGACTTTAAAAGGACGTGGATGACTCATAAGCAACAATAATTCTTAAAAGGTCATCAGAAAACGCCGTTACGTGTAAAAAATGGCCTTATTTCCCAGGAAAAGTGCGCAGGGTCTAAGGGTCGAATATATACATGTGTGGTTATTACGGTGATTTCATTTCATTGCGAAATGAAAAATTAACTTCTATTTTTTTTCATACCTACGTTGTAGTTCATTACGCATTTCAAAATAAGTTCAAAAGTGAATTTAAGGTTACAATAGCAGTTGTATAACCGCAGTAAATGCAAACTTTGAAAGAAAATTACTATTTCACTATTTAAATATGCTACAATTTGAATCTGAAATTGAACTACTCAATCGCGATGAATTTAATATATGAGGATATCACCATTCAAGTGTAAATAAATTAATTGTAATTCGGATGCCGTTAATAATTGACAATGAGACGAACTTAGCTTGTGAGCGAACTACGATCGAAACTACGTGAGATCCTTGTTTGAGTAATTAAGCGCAGTACATCGAGAATTTGGTGTCTAACAGGAAGTTTTCAGAGACTATAAATGAAGATCGTACTCGCCCCCAATTTCTCTTCAAACTGACCTATTCCACCAAATTATTAAACTATATTAATAACACTACGTAATTTATTTAATCACAGCAATAAAAGCCCAACAAATAGCCCCGAAAATGAATTAATTTAACATTTTTATACTCTCAGTAATTTTTAATAAAAATATTTTTATGAATAACACACAAAAAGAAAAGGTTGCAGTTTTAATTTCAACGTGAAGCCTACAGTGTACGCTTTGCAGTGCGTTTGCGATCGTAACCGACACAGCCGTCAGGCAAGGCGACTGTGACCATTTAGTCGATATTACAGGGGCTTCGCTGGACCGACCTCTCTTCTCTTAGACAAACATGCGGCTTCGTCGAGATGCATCGGCCGGCGCATTGCCTTTGCTTCGGTAAGCGTTCACATAAGGGATCGCGAATGCAAGAGTCCCAAGGCAAATCTTGTTTGTCAACAATACCCGCTGAAATATATAAAGACCCTCTCAGATTCAATCTATGATGGAGCGACGGTTCGTCGAGCTCGGCTTCGATAATCTAATTCCTATTCGGATCCGTACGTACGTCATTCGATACTCGCGTCATGCCCGAGTGAAGCGAACATCTCGTATAAATTATAGATATTTATGTATCAAGAAAGTAAAATAGGCGATTGTTCACGATATGTGAAGTTTCCTGCCTGTGCTTTAACGAGAATAATCACCTGCTTTACTCCCGAGGTGCATACACGGACAGAAATGTTATAGTCAAAAATCCGTAGGAACAATATACTCAGTATATGAAAATTTTTACTATAAAAAATACTAAAAATTCCTATGTACATAGCAAAAATTGATATTTATATAGTAGAAATTGCTATGTACATAGGAATTTTTAGTATTTTTTATAGTAAAAATTTTCATAAATTAAGTATATCCCACTGTTCCTACGGAACATAGTAATTTTTACTATAACATTTCTCTCCGTGTATTATTGGATTATGCACCTAGGGAGTAAAAGTAAAGAATGTTTCTAATCGCATGTAAATTGACAAATATGCGATTTAAGGGATTCTTTAATAACTCCCGCGGTGCATGTACTATTTTTTTACTAGTGTAAATTGCGTATCTTGTTTTTCGCGCTTGAGTATAAAGTACCCACTTTACGTGTCGTGTGTAAAAAAATGTTACCCTAATGATTTATAAGTACACTTTATTTGACAAAAGATAAAAAAAAATTATCTATGAAGGGCAAAATATGTTTACGAACGCTAAAATGGATATATGAAAACTAAAACATGTTTACAAAAGTTAAAAGATGTCTACACTAGCTAAAGTGTGTCTTCGAAGAACAGAATGTGTCTTCGGAGAGAAACGTGTGCTTCCGGGGAGTAAAATGTCTCTCCGAAAAGTATAAAGTAACTCTACGGGGACTAAAGTGTTTCTCCAGGGAGCAAAATAAATCTAGACAATAAAATATGATGTTATTCCCTTTGCGTAGGCCATCAACGCGGACTTTACGAATGATTAGGATGAAAAAAACTTGTACACGCCCGCTGAAAATGGCGCATCCTTGTTCGCTTCATTTTGGACCGATTCCTCCTTTCAAGGCGCGCCGCGAACGCAGCATAAGGTAGCAGAAGCTGTCGGGACGGCCCTCTTAATTTATTCGGCGAAGGGGTTGGGTAGATGGGAAATACGGCCTCTACGCCGGGAGAATGGCGTTGCGTCTCTATGAGAAGGCAAAAGTGGGGAGGCCCGGAAGTAGGGCGCCGGAAATATGCAGTGGGAGCTTGGTCGGGAAAGCGGAATCCAGGCGGGAGCGAATTCATGCAGTGTCGCGTGCACCGGGGCAAAAAGACGCCGATCGAAAACCAATGCCGGTTATGAGGGAGCCGCAGTACACGTACTAAAAGGGAAACGTCGCTGAGAGGAGAGATGGAATTACGGGATTTGTTCGGGGCGTTACTTTCGAGGTGGTAAATTAATTAACGAGCCTGTCGGCAGTTGAGGGTTGAAGGAGGTGATAATTTGGAAAGAATTAATTTCAAGAAAAAAATGTGTTAAAGCTACTGTGAAGTTGTGGCTTAAAAGATTGAAAACGCCTGAGAGTTGCTTGGGAAAATTAAGGATATCTGTGATGATTCAGGAATTGAATTGATAATTGGCAGTCTGAAAGATTCACTGCATAAAAAGAAAGTTAAAGGTTGCATTGTTTTTTAAAAAGGATAAAAGTTTTTTTTCTGAATAAGATACTTTGAACAAAAGATCATCTGGGAGATCAATATTATTTACTATTTGCAAAGTAATTGTCTACGAATTTTTTATTTATTGGCTTGATTTAATAATTATTTACTGATAATAAAAATACACAGTAATGATTAGATTTAAATTCAGAAAAAAAAGTTAATAGCTGATTATATGCAAGTATGGTTGTACGAGTGTGACAGAATGATTGATACTACTTAGAGCTACATGGATCATGTAACGGTATACAATCGTTGTTTTGATTTTCTCGGTCAGCTCCATAATCTCTCGATATGTTTGCTATTACACCCATATTGTAGCGAGCAGAGTTATCCCTTTCTTGGAAACGAGTCATCCACGTTCTAAGAAATAAAAGTTTGGCAAATAAAAGAAATGATAAAAGAATCATATTTTTACATATATGTTTTTATTCAGAAATTTAAAGTAATGCCAAAAAAGAAAATTCAGTAACGCCAGCGCATCGATTTTCATAAAATCCTCGGACTACTATCTTCATCTATCGACGGAAAATGTTTATTTTCCAGTGAACTAGACATTGGGCGACGACGTGGACTCGCCTAATGGTGGACAAAATCAATGCGGACTGGCCGTTGGAAACAAAGTTCACCAGTTTCAGTGGAGATTTGGTGAACTTGGTTTATGTCGGGATATACGCGGTCTATAACAGACGGGAGTCGCCGTTCCGCGTACGACCTGTCCAACTCGAAAAGATTAAATTTAGTTGGTTTCGAACAAATTTATAAGATGAATCACTGATTACGAGAAAACCTACAAATTTGTAATAACTAATTAGTTGATCAGCATTTGTTTGATAATAATATCATTTCCTGAGTGCAAAGTTAAAACAATGGTTCATTTATTTTTAAGTATTTTTTGCATTAATTAAGGGGGTCTGAAAGCCGATTTAAAATTCAAATTTTACGCAATAATTTAGCAGACGAAAAAACCGTTAATTCGCTTTTAAAAATTGTATAAATGAAATATCGAAAAACCACGAGATAGTTGCCCTCCGTTAGGTAACGATCCATCACTTTAGAAAGTTCCAAGTCCTTATAATAATACCTCGTCGAGAAAAGCTGGAATAATATGATTTTTTTACATTTTTCAAGCTTTTCTCATCATGGAATTGTTATCCGAACTTGGAACTTTGGAAAATGACAAATCGTTACCTAACAGAGGGCAAGTATCTCATGATTTTCCGATATTTCATTTATACACTTTTTTAAAAGCAAATTAATTATTTTTTCGTCTGCTATATTATGGCGCGAAATTTAAATTTTTAATTGACTTTCAGGCCCCGTTAAATTATTGAAAGATTTCAAATGAATGAATTAATTAAAACAGATTACATATCTCGCGAAAATTAATTCACATTTGCTGGTAAAATGATTGTTATTATCGCATAATCAGTCAATATCTACAGTCTAAAAAAGCAACTCTATTGATAATTATTTTATTTGAAATCCCTAATTATAATATATAAATTCTTACACGAAATAGTAGTTTCATGCGTAGCAGCTATCAACAATCTCGTGTTGCTTAGTTTAAACACAAATGCATTTTGTTAATGTTTTCGCAGCTGGACGAATAGTTGAAAAAGTACCATTGCAGTTCGTAACGATGTGTTTGTACACACTTAATTCTTTCGACGAGTGCGCGGGAATAATGCCGGACTTTTCCCAGCTCAAAAAACTAGTTCTCAAATTAGGAATGCGCGCGTGGAAAAGAACTTTGCTCCTAATTAATATTGCCGTGCGAATCCTCTGCTACGTAATTACGCATTGCGGGTTCACGTCTACAGTTAATTCTTTATTTTGTCCTCGACGCCTGCTGCTGGCTCTTCAAAATTTCAGTGCTTTTCGCGTAAAAAAAGAGTCACATTTTGAAAGAAAAGCTTTCGCTTCAGAGTAACATGCAATTTGAATCGTCTGGTCAAAAAGTTCAAAAGTTTTTTTTACTGCGAATATATAAAGCAAAAACGAAAGAAAAGCAAATTGATTCGTACGCTACGAGGATTAACCAGTCCAGCATGTCAATAACAATCACAATAAAAACTCCCTTGTCGGAGTACCCGATTCCTTGGAAACCGGACGAAATGAAATTCTTAACAGCTTTGGTGTACTTCAAAATGCGATATGAAATGCGCTAATTACAACGGCAATTATCCCGCAGAACTGTAGGCAATTGCTCTCGTCGAATGCATTCTTCATGCGATTAAATACGACATTATCGTCTTGCCTTGCATTTTTTTTTTAATTTATATAGGAATACGCCCATTTCAGTCCGATGTAGCCTGCACTCGAATAGAAAACTTGATACAAGAGCGGCGTTACTTGATCAGACTCCAAGTAATTGGTGCACTTAGCCTACATTCAAAAGCACGAAAAGAAAGTCGCTGGGCTTTGAAGATGCGCGTGTTGCCTTCTGCTCTGGCAGTGTACCAGGAGCTAATTTTCTTGGTAAATAGCATTACACTACACCTCACTCTCTAATCCTTGTAGCTTTCCCCACTTCGGCCAAAATAGCTGCCCTGCGTCTTCTTTGTTCGCTCGCACATTGCGCTATATCGTGTGAGCGCGCGCGAACGCGAATATTTTCTTTGTTAGCGGATGCCTGGAATAGTCGACGAGCGTTAGTATTAAAATCCATCCGCAGTGGCAACGAGTGACTTCTTTTAATCAATAGCGCGAAACGATTTGTACCCGTGGCGTTCGATTCGAACAGAAGTGCGAAGTACCAGGCGCAACGGGCAATTTTATTGCTCGGCGTTTTCTGCTGGAAATGCCTTGCAGTGCTTCGATTTTTTGTCCTATTTGCGAGTGGCTCGCTTAAAATTTTCCGCAATTTTGTTTCCTTATCGATCGGTTTCACATCCCCTTCGAAGTCTTACAATTTTTGCTGAATTTGAAAAAAAAGAGCTAGATTTCATACAGACATCGCCGTGTATTTTTGGCTATTTTTTACGCCAGGGATTCTTTTATTTGAAAAATAAAAGGAGAAAGCTACGCGGTTGGAAAAAGAATTTCTTTATTTTGATCTTTTTTCATATTTAGTGAGTAAGGCGGTCTAATTATTTTGCTCCCGCTTTATTTGGAAATAATTATAGTTTTCTTTTGGCAGACTAGGCAAAATCGATGTAATTGTTATCTCTTACTTTATTTATACGAGGTTATTAACAATAATGAATAAACTTTCGAGTGCCTGCAGCGTGTTAAAATTTTGTAGCACCATCGTAACTCTAAAACATCAGTTTATACGTCGTATTACCCTCGGAAAAATATTCCGCGGTGGCAATACTGCGAAAAAGCCGAGAAGATTGTTTTTTTAAATCAAAATTAGTAGTCATCAAATTTTACATTCTTCGTCGACGTCAACAATGCGTGAAAACCCTACGGTATTATGAAAGTCATATTTCAGTTTCTCATACGCATTTACTGTGAATATTTGGCAAGCAAATATTATACGCGCAATGTAAATAATCGATCGGCGATATATTTGATAGATCATTGAATTGAATATTAATTAAACGAGTAATATGCACTTTCCTATATCCGTTACTATATTCGTTTGCGGAACCTATTTAAGCCTCGACCAATAAAAGCATTGTACATTGTTATCGATACTTGACCAATCAAATCATATGTGCATTTTTAAACCGCACTGTGTAAACACTTACTTTTCGCGACGCCTTAGCGGGCGTAAAGTGATCCTTTCTTATATACCCTGAAAAAGCAAGAATACCTTATTTATGGTTCAGAAAATAAAAAGCAAGCACTAGCAGGTGATGATTCCCTCCTCACATCGCCTTTGTCGTTCATACAAGCTTCGCGCTCTACTTGCGAAGTCTACTATTATACACTGCCTCTAAATAAACATTGCCTGCGTTTTGAAATTCGCACTTGGGAGGAGTAATGAGTAACGACGGCACGTAGGAGATAAAAGATTTATTTAAAAAATTCTATAGCTATAAAATGAGCCTCTAAAAAGCAATCTTAGAAGATGAGAGATCCGCAAATACCACGGTGAACAATGCGTGACGGATTTCCATGCAAGAATGGCATACTACTTGAAGGGGAGAGGGTTTCTGTGACGCTCGATTCGCTCAACTATTCCGAAGACTATACTGGAATTTTCGAGCATCCGCTGCCTCTGCGAGGTAAAATGTTGTGCAATACTCGGGGTTTTCTTCGAGAAAGGCTGGTCACGTGCGCTCCTCCGATGAAAGGCTGTTTCTTATATATCGAACGAAAAATTAACGGTGAAAAAATAAAGGCTAAACCAATATCCAAGAGTCGTTCCGCAATAAACCGAACTGAGAGTTGAATTATTTGGCAGATTAGGCGGAATGGGTATCGATTAGAAGTAAATAGGATTAAGTATGCCGGTATTCTGGTTGTTCATTATTTACCGAAATACGCATATAAGTATATAGGTATACCTATTAATCTATTTTTGGAATTAACAAATTTAAAATAATTATTTTTGGAAAATTCTAATGTATAAAATAAATAGAGCGATAAAACGTTCTAAACTTAAAAAAGGTGGCTATTAAATTATTTACTGACGTGACGCGTGGTATTTAAATATAAACGCGAAGCTGTACTTTTCACTAGCAATTTATTTTTTTAGCTTTTGTGTGTCAAATATTTTTTAGTTTCGCTTTCTGACTGCGTGGAATTCCACGCATCGTCACCTTAAAATCTGGGCGGCTTTATGGACATGTGGACTGATATCCGCGTCGTCTGCTGGACGTTCGAATCTCCACTCGGCGCATCTTGAAACGTCAATATAGACACATTAAACGCTAGATAAATTACATTAAATAATGAAATTTCACGAGAATAATTTATTCGTACAAACAAGATAGGTCGGAAATTGTTTGTTTAATGACCAGCGTCATATTATACGTGACTTTGCGTCATATTTACAATTTCATGGTTTACAGTAATGAGATATTACGGTTGGTTAGCTCGAGTGTACATAGTACTTTTATGGTCGATTCACATTACGATCCACATAAATTTCCCTTTGACACTGTTAACATTTATGTCGATGTAATATTTAAAACTAGTTAGCCGATATCCCGCCAATTTTTCGTACGACTCACTTTTAAACCTTACGACAGTCTAATTTTCGCTAATCTTTTTTCATTAAAATAGAATTTATAGTTCAATTGGGAAAAGTGACTGTTCATCTGTTTAAAGTGGATAAGTCATTTACTTATTTCATGTGTAAAAGCCTTAGACATAGAATAAATGAACAGTAACTCATTCGAAGTAATAAATCTTTTTTATTTATTCGATGTGTAGAAGCCTTAGATGTAGAATAAGTGAAAAATCACTTGTGTAAAGCGTTTATTTATTCGATACAGAGAAATCTCAAGTGTAGAATAAATAAGCAGTCACTTATTTCAAGTGGTAGATCTTACATTTATTCGATATGTAGAAGCTTTAGATGCAGAATAAGTAAGAAGTCACTTATATTAGAAATGAATTTATTTCGCTTATTCGACGGAAGCGAATGACGAAGGCTGCGAAAGCGATCGGCACACACCACTTTATTAACGAAGGCTAGAAAAATCGTTGAAACATCGACTCGATTATAGAACGACGGCAATAAAATATTCGATTTAACCCAGTTCCTAGCGCCTTCCCAGCAGCGCGAAAACATTTTTGAGCGCGCGCGCGCTCAGGCAGGCGACAGCTTTGTCCGCGAGTGCCGCTGGTGCGGGCAGTGCGCCAATTTCGAGGCCGCAAACCAAGCCGTGCGTTAGTAAATATTTTTAAAAATGACGCGGCAGTCGGACGGAAGCGCGGCCCCCGTCGAAAAGAAAAGAAAGAGAAAGGAGGGAAAAACTCGCGCACTTCCACCGAAAAGTGCCGAGACGGAAGGAGGCGAAGGAATAAAGGGGATACGAGGGGAGACAGAAAGAGAGGAGTACGCCTAGCAGCCGGCCTCTAAGGTCACGGAGGCTCCGCCGCGAGAGCGGAAGCGAGGGCAGCGCACCGTGACGAGGTGATGGGCTCCTTCGCCCGTCGCCTCCTCGCTCTTCTTTTCCTTCTCTTTTTTTTCCCATGAGCCCCCCTCCACCGGTCGCTATCTTTCGCGCATCGCCAGCTCGGCTCCTTCAATTATCCCGGCGGTTCGAACCCGCTGAAAAATGCAGAGCTGGCAGTTGACGATCGGGTAATCTAATTCACAGGGCATTAGGAGTGCCATCGCCGGTCCCCGGGGAGACTAGACGCGCGCTGCAGGTGACAGCAGGTGCATCGCCGTTATACCCGTCTAATACTCGTGGTACGAGAGGGTGAACGCCTCGTGAACGACGTGTACCCTTGTACAAGGAACGAGACTTTTTAAATTTCAGCAGATGGTTATAGGATCGAGTTCGTTTTTTTTTGCCTGCTCTCTAAGGAATCATCGTTTATTTGTAGGGTCGTTAAGAGGGCAGGTGTGAAATTTAAAACCGACGGTAATTAGTCAATCGACTTACTTGTGAAATTGGGGTTCCGGGTGATAAAGCGCGAGGCTGGCAAAATTAGGAGTAATTGATTTTGTTAAACTAGGGGGGCTACTTTCATCGAAAATGTGGATATCAAATTTAAGAAACTCGAAATTCGATGCTTCGGCAACGCAATTCGCGCGGAGGACACTTAATAGCACTGCATACGAAGCCGCATTCGATATTATTATGCACTGATCGCTTTACAGTCAAATCAAGTCCTACACGAATATAAATTAACCCAGAGGATTTAAGTTCTCCAGTTAGCGCCATTTCGATTTCGAGGCGAAACTCGAAATGCTACACGTCAAGCTTGAAATGTGATATATCCTAGGACGCTTAATTTGGGCAAAGGTTTTAGGCATAAATATAGATATTCAATTAGTTAGTTTAATTAACTGTTCCATAATTGAATGACAATCAAAGTATCTCATTTGGAAAAAGCTTTAAAGTAAGTCATTTATTGAATTTTCCATTGTTATTATATTTAATTAAGTTCAACAATAAAATGGAACAATTAAATTGAGAAAACGGCACGTAATGGTGCGTAACGAATTGCTTTTCGCCGAAGGCTTTAAACAAATAAAGTATTGTAAAAGTTGCAGATAACTTAATCTATTTTAAATTAGGCTGAATGTGAAAAAAGTAAAGCTCAACTACGCCGCAAAAATTTGCTTCCAGTGCATGCATTAAAATTCATGTTTTCTTTAGCCAGTGTGCGCATATGCGGTCACCCAGTAAAGGGGCGTAGGTATGGAGATTCTTTTTTTCCCGAAAATTGAGGTAATTACGAGGTGTAGGCTTTGAAGGGTCTTTTTTCCTTCGCACTTCAAAATTGGTCAAAAGATTGCAAAAAATGCCGACTTTGTGCAAAAGGGCATTGTTCCGGCTTGAACGCGTGTTTGTTTCAAAAGATCTATTTTAAGAAAACACTCATGAATACTCTTTTATTGTTTACCTGAAAAACGTTTCGCGTATTTTTTCCCCGAGAAAGGGGCACTAAAAAATTGTCAAAACCTAAAACACCATGTTATTGCCTTTTACCGAAAGCCTAAGATGCACCTGTTTTTATCCAATTAAGAAGACTTAATGAGTGAATAATTATAGTCATTGCTACTCGTGCACGTGGTTTACTAATATTCTACTCAAGTACGAGGTTATTAAAATTTATAAAATTAATAAAATTTATAAGAAAATACCAAGTCTGAAAGTCAAACATCTATTTGTTCAGCCATAATAATAGATAGAGCCTGTATGCTTGAATGCAGCTTTTATTTTGAAAATCCCGTCGCGATCAAAAGGAATCGGAAGAGCGGAGGGTATTCTTCCGTAACGAAACAAAAGTCTCCTGGTGTCAGTAAAAAATTGCTCCATACCCCGCGGTGCATCTCATGGTGCGCTCGGGGCGCGCCAGCCCATAAAATTTAACTTGGCGCGTGCACGTCGCGAGTACCAGAGGCGATATATAAGTACTCGGCACGTATGCCGTGAAAAACGACGGTCCGGGAGGACCAATTACCGGCGCTCCCGCAACTGCTGACAAATTCATGCGTTTCATCTTGAAATTTTATAAAGGCCGTACGTACGCGTAAACAAATTTCCCCGGGTGCATTTACATTTTCATTTAATTACCGTACAAACGCATGCCGATATGACTTTTATTTCGCATCTTCTGTACTAAGTCCCACGTTCGTATTTTCGCCAAGGAAAAAAATGTTTCACCCGAGAGATCATGTGCGTATGTACGCCAGGAACAAAAAGCTTGTCTTAAGTATTTTTATTTGAATTTTTTTGTGCGTTATCGATGTAAATTATTATAGCTATAAATATTTTTCTCGTTTCTTTACTCGCGCGATAGGCTAAATATAAATGGATAAAAAAGAATCTAATTTATTTATATCTTTTCGTATACACAGAAACTTATTACGAAGTAACTCAAATATAACTCTCTACGTAAAGTACTTATATTATTAATTACAACACTACGCTACGTAGATAAATAATTAATATTTAACAGATGTAAATGATGTTAAGTAGAACGCGGACAATGGATATAAATTTGTCACAAATAGCATATATTATCCTGTAAAAAATTCAGTGATATTACCCTTTACGCATCGGTCACCGTTTTAACGCGCATATATCCGCGCGTATGAATCGGTCGATCACAAATTAGCGCTGGCCATTTCGCGCGATTCAGAAAATCGCCTAATTAAAGTTAAATGCTTTTGTAAAAGCAGTACAGCAATTCCGCTTTCTCGCTTGAAAATTGCAATAATTAGACTCTTCCTCCGGCGCGCTGCACTTGAGCGAAACGAACCGCGCATGATTAGAGCGCCAAATAATACAGAGCCGCTCCAGATTAAAAGCCTATTCAATCATCCCAAGGCGTAGAAAAAAAAAATTCCAAAAACGCCTCTTCTCGAGCTCCCATCCACATAGAAGCAACCTCTGCCTTGTGCAAAGTCAGTCCGGCGCACTTCCGCCTCGCGACACTATACTGCCGCTACTTAATCGTCGCAGCCCCTTGGCGCGCAAAAATAAGCCGCGTTGCTCACCTTCGACTCCGGGCACGAGTAGCTGCGAATTGACCAGCAGCAGAGCGAGAAGCCCCAGCAGTTCGGCCGCTTCCGGCCGCCGCCTCTTGGGCCTCACGACCAAGGCCCTCTTGCCGTACCACTCGGCCATGCTGCACCCTAGACGCACCCTGGACACGACTCCGGCTGCCGCATCCACGCACACGAGCGCGATTCTCGACTTTACTCTCGGCGGCTCGCCGCGACCTGAGCGCCGGGCCGCCGGCGCATATTCCGCGCGCGCGGGGGAGGGGGGGAGGGTAGCTGCGGGGGCTGCGGCTTCTCGGCGTGCTCCTCGGGGGTCGACGGACGGGAGGTGCGCGCGACTCGAGCGGACGCGCGGCGCGGACACGACGGGACTGAGCGCCGGGCCGGGGGTCGGCGCGCGCCAGAACGTCGAGAGGTGGCCGGGCGTGCGCGTGAACGCCGCGAGTCGAGCCGCCGCCGCCGCCGCAGCCGCCGCGTCGCTATGCACCTGTCGCCCCGAGAATCCGAGAGCCCATGTGGAGAAAGCCGCGGCCAGCGCGAGTCTGCGTGTGTGTTGGCGGCTACTCTGGGAGTGTGCGTCCGCGTGCAGCTGAGGCGAGAGGGGAGGATTCGGAGAGAGAGAGAGAGAGATGGCACGTCGCGAATTGAATTTTACGTTTGAATTTTGAGAGGATTTACGAGGGGCCAGGAGGACCGGGATGGCTCTGCGGCGTATGAGATTTTCACCGCACCCCCACGTTCTCCGCGCGTGGATGAGTTTTCCTCGGAGTTTTTGTTTTGGCACGCGCGCACCCCCCGCCTCCGCGTGTATTAGTGCGATCGCGCGTAATCGGCCTGCCAGTTTTTTCAATATCCGTGTGCTCGTCGGGGGTGGCCTTTGTACCTGCGGGAGCATAAAATTTGTTTTTGTTTTATTGTTTTTTTAACTTAATTTTTTTTTCGTCTGCGGCTGTTTTCGGTTTACATTCTTTACTCCCGGGGGTGATTAAAGAATCAGGAGGGAAAATGTAGAATATGTATAATTATAATAATGACTATATGATAACTGTGGGGGTTTCAAAGTTACATGGAATTTAATTATTTCGTCGGCATTTTTTAATTAATTATGTATTGACATGATGTTAATTAATAAACTGTATAAAGTTACCAGCTTTCACTCTGTTCACTAAATTTGATAAATTCACTGATTATTTTAGCAACAAATATATTATGAAAAAAAATCACTTTTTTAAACTAAATTCAACGTTGATTTTAATGTAAAAGAATATGCTTTCTTTCATTTTCACTTGATTTATATTCCAAGATTATGTTTATATTCATTTAACTTATAGTTTCACCACAACTTTCTCAAGTCTCTATACACTTGGCTTGAGTAAATATAAGTAACATTTCAGTATCACACGATAAAACAGCCGCTCGATAATTTCAACAATATCGGTTAGCTAAATCCGATATATTCAATGATAAAATTTAACAAATGTGAACAATCGTCTGCTTACAGTAATTATTCTCCAGCTATTTACATTTCCTGTGAATATCTCTTGATTTATTAAATATCAAGTTCTCCGTATCGCACTCATATTTTATTAAACATTAAACACTTACTAAATATCTGCTCGATACTCATGAAATTAATTTCAATATAAGTAAGTAAATACATGCAGCCCCTCGACAAAGAATCCAATTAATTAAGAGGACGATCAAATTAACTGCACCTACAATTATTTAAAAAAAAAAAGAAATATATATAGCTCGTCTTTTAACATTTAATAACAACCCTATAGCCGCGAAGCAGTGAAGATTGCACGTTAGCCCGGCGCCCGATGACGAGAAAAAGAATGCGAGTTGTGCGCAAGCGGAGGTAAAGTGTTTATGTAAAATTCATAGGCGCGCGCGTTACTACAAATGGTGAAGGGAGGAAAAACGCTCGTCGAGTGTGAATATCCAGCGCGATGCGTAGATCGAGGTACACGCGGGAAACGATTGCACCTAGAGTAGCGGCGCTATAGCCCCGCCAGACACTAATTCCGTTTGCCGTTACTTTTTTTTCTTCCTCTCTTCCTCTTTTTCGCGCTTCTGTAGGAGAGGGTTCGATGCGAGAGGCTTGTGCTTCGGAATGACGCGGTGACTATTTATACAATGCGGTGGGGATATCCGCGCTTTGGATACGGCGCGCGTCGCTCTCGGAGCTCGTTGCACACGAAAAACGAAAAACAAAGCTGCCCGCGTGGTGATTAACTGTTGCTTCGCCGCAGAAGGCGAAACAATAAAAATTGATGTGAAAAACAAATGCTTTGTGCGTGTGGCTGTGCTTCTCTTGGTTAAGTGACGATTTCTCACCAGAAGAATGCTAGTGGGTCGTGGATTCCGATGAAAATGTGACCTTTTTAATAGCACAGTTATCTAATAAGATTCTTGCGCGTGTACACAACTTATTTGACTTGGACTGTATGTAGGTAAAAGAAAGAAGTTTACAAAGTTTCTTTAAAAACGTCAATATTCATTTTTGCGTCCCTGAATATTACGAGCCATTGACACTGTTGAGTTAAAAGTGCAAGTATAACTATTTGAGAAAAAGATACTTTCATATAATTGTTCGCTAATCGAGGGTTTTACACATCCTGACCTTAGCTGTTACCTATACTGCCTCAAGTGTCAACTGATAATTGTTCAATTGGCTTTAACGATTGAAGAGTTTCCTCTTGATTTGCATTGAGCAAGCAGCGTATCACTTTTGTGGCTCCGCAGGATGATGCTCTAATCGAACAAGTTGACGACCGCCAGTCTCTCTGGTATCAATCAGTCTTACAGGCTTGGTTAAGACAAGTGGAACCCTTAAAACCGAAACAGTTAAGACACTCGCTAGACGGAAAGTCACTCGAGTTAGTTGGGATATTTCTGCAAGTGTTCTCTCTCGTTAAGCACAGAATAAAGTTCAAATCCAACTTTGAGGTAAACTAGCAATATCAATAAATTAGGATAAAAACAAAGTTTAAGTTAAAAGTACATTCATTAAAAGGTCTAAGGTAACGTAAGTAATAGGATAACTTGAGCCTCATAAATACATCAAGCCACTTTTTGCAATGAAAGAAAGTGAAATGAAATTTCGAAAGGCAGTAATGAATCAAAGAGATTATTAGTAAGGTATTGATTGTTCGGAGATCAAAATACAAGCTTTACATGGTCCTGATAGGACTTATGTACAGGGTGATTAGATTTCATGCGATAGGTTCAATGAATTTACGCTAAATTGATTCTAGCCCATCAATTGGTTGTTCCGCCAGTATAGCTACCAAATTATAGTTTTAACTTTCCGCTGGTTTAATTGTATCGTGCAGATAACTACTATGATTTCCATACATATTCCATTCCATTCTTGAATTCAATTTTATTAGAAATAGTGCACTAAGAATGTCATCAAATGTCTCTAATAATATCAATATCAGGTATCGCATTTGTACCCAAACCAGTATTATTTAGTCTAAACCATTATCGTAATTTTACATTTAAAAAAATGTTTATAACTACTGAAGAAAGATAATCGATTTTCCATTAAGTTTCATAATAGATCAGAAATCTGAACTAGAAGCCCATTCCGTACAGTACAGAACTGATATCCTACTAATAAAATCCTTCTAGCAACAAAGAATCTTCTGAACGCAATGCCAAGAAAGTAATCACAAAACAAATAATTAAGTAGCAGCTCCAACAATGGATACTTATTTGGCGAAGGAAATGACCGGCTCTTCTTCAGAAACAATTTGCAAAATGTCAGCGTCGGGAGTTCCTTCTTTTTTTTTTTTTTTTAACGATCGACCATCCGCAATCTCGAGTAAACAGTCTTAACTCTCAGTCGCTTGGCGTACTTACCGTCGAATAAAAGAAGTGTGCGCGATTCGGTGCGACGAGGGACGAGCCAACTACCGCGACGTAAATAACACCGCGCGATTGTTTTTACTCCACCAGGCACGTGGAGTACTCTCTCCCCTTTTTTCCAGTGCTTTATCGATTTGCCAAACGGTTAGCCAATGGCACTGCCTTAATTACACGACTAAATATAGTTCTATCACGGTTGGGGCGCATTTTAAATTCTTAATGGCAGTGGCGAAGAAAGCGAAGGCAGAAAGGAAAAGAAAAAGCATGAGAGAGAGAGAGAGATGAAAAAGGGGTGGGCATTTGTGCAGAGGAAGGATGAAGGTAGAGGCGCGGTCAGCAGCCTATTAGCTCTTTAGTACGAGTGGACGCAATAAAACGCACTGGATCGTGACGATCAAAGGCTGTTGCGAATCAGTCGCTCGTGAAGCTCGAAGACAATCCCCCGGGTTGCCCTCCTTTTCTTGATCAACTCGACCGTAGGTGACTCTTGGCGGTGCCTGACTACCGTGCGTGCTCTCCTCGGGAATTGACAAACTTGATTGAAATGACCAAACGCCACGTAGGGTTATTCAGCGTCGAACTATTCCGGGGAGCTTTTCTCATTAACTCTTTAGTGCCGTCCTTATGCCCAGTTCGTTTCATGCTTTCTCTTTATTGTTTTATTATCTCCAATCGTCCAAGTTCAGAAGGGTGTAAAAGCGTTGCACGTAGTAGCATGCAAGCCACTACATAATTATATAATTTAAATTCTTGTTCGAGTGATGTTGAGGACTGTTGAAATGTTTGAGACAGGCCTGTAAACTGTTTTTTGCAAAATTTAACGTTCTTGTTTTATTTTGTCATGTGGAGTTTGAAAAAAGTTTTAGATTTAGTTAGTCATCGGATTTGATTGTTGCACTGATTTGTGACCTGCACTTTCAGTTTTTTTTGTTCTAAAGCAGGTGTAGCTACATCGTAAACTTCCTTTAAGAGCAAAGTACTAACGATCTGGGTTACTACGTACGGAATGTCACAACAATAAAACTTTAAATTGAGTGCTTATTCTTTATTTGCATTTACTATGAGAATTAACTTGTTATATTGGAATTTAAATGAGAAAACAATTCTCTTTTTTTTATTACGTACAAAGAACGTCCAATGCTCTATTTTTTAATTCAAAGAAAACTTTTTTCTCAAATATTTTTTTTGGTGTTCACGGACTAAATAAAAGTGTATTGTTCAATGTGCTTGGAAATCTGAAACAATTATTTTTCATCGAACAAAATTCTTAAAGGATTTCTATTTCTAATTTTGTAGAAATTAGTCTTCGTGTTATAATAAAAAAGTAATCTTACAAAAATTTTTTTGAAGTTTTTAATGCACCGCTCTGAACATAAACTTTTTCGTTAGCTATTTTACGGAGCTACGCAATTTACAGCGAAGTATTTCTAAAGCCAAAAAATAAAGATAGACCACTTCAACGATCATTTCAAGTCTATACATTTTGAATGCTATTTTAAAGTAAAGATGCTGGATGACGGTATACTTTATAACTATAAAACACCATCGCTCCAACGATGATGGTTTTCATTGCTAATCGCGCGAGTCGCTGGAACGTTACACAGCATAACGCCCCTTGAGCTACTTGAGCAGTTTCGAAACTAACTTAAGCTCAGCACTAATAAATTTAAATTTAATTTATATTTTTTCCCCGACGATCCCGGAAGTAGCAAAGTTATTTATCGCTGTGCTTCGTTTTCCGCACAATTCCGATGGAATCACTATAGCACTGAGGTAGAAAAATCTAATCTGAGGTAATGTCGTACAAAGTATCACGTCCATTATCCGAAACGTCTACATCGGCTGCCACCAATTTAAATAATTGACTGTGTCTCGACGAACAGGCTTAGGGGTTGCGTCTAATTTCTCCCCACCCACATCTTACTTTAAGTTGTGTGCGCTCCCCCACATCCTTCTCGACTCTCCTTGTCGATGACACCTGTAACGGCTATAGTGTTGAATATGTAAAGCCATTGTTTGATCTTAGAGACAGTAGTGTCAGTGTCAGTTCAGTCTATTAAAAATTAAAAAAGATGAATGGAAGCTTTGTATGACAACAATGTGAAAATGTATTTACACAATATTTTATAATCTGATGCGTAAAAAGTAAATAAAAATTACGTATGAAGAAACTTTGTTACAAACTGTCACAATGGTTCTATTTGACCTTTAAAATATTTTTTTAATATTACATCTTGATACATAGAAATATAAATCCTGATAAATAGTATAAACAAAAATAGTTGAAAAAGCTTATAATTGTGATGGAACTATAGGAAAATACGAAGCCTGTATATGGAATGAATCCTATACAGGGGCAGCGTTCGTTGATTGTCCGTTGTATTGTTTCATTCGTCGCACTGGATGAGTTCTGCAAAGCAGCACGTATGAAAAAGCACAGAGCAACAAGAGCTCCATAAATTGTCCCTCGTCATGGTTACAATTAACAGACTTGCATAATGCTTACAGCAAGTGCATCGAAAGTTCACAATGCATTAAAAATTTGTTATTCTCATACATAATGAATTCAATTGCGGTACACTCATAGAAAAGATCCTTTGATCCAAAGTCTTGGCGTATTTGAAAAATATGCATTAGCAGTAAAGAAATATTTCTTAACAGTTAATACGCGATCATCTTTAACGACGAAAATCCCGTAGATAATTTAATATAGTTAATGCACCGTTTCTTTATATCTAATATCTATGCCTTTGGACTATATTAAATGTGTACAGCTTTATATTACAGACACTAACTTTGGATCAAAGGATCTTTTCTATCATTGTATAAGTGGTGAAATGGAAATGTGAAATGGAATCCTATTAACATTAAACTGTAGATTTAAAATTGTAAAAAGCAAATATTTTCTATAGATTCCATTATAAGTATCCAAAGAAATGAATAAAAAAAAATAAAAAAGAGAAAAGAAAAATTAGAAAATTACAATGAAGAATTATTTACTTTGAAAAAGTTTCCTCCGAGGGTAGTTAATAATCCTGTCGAAACAAAGCATATCGGGGACAAGCCGCCGGTTGCTCAAGGAAACCATTAGTCCATTGATTCTCAAGTCGGGGCAATATATTTCTTAACTGCATCGCCATGCACGTACACATGGGCTCCCGCACGCGTACTCGCGTATTTCTGAACAAACCGCACGCGGAAAGCGCAGCGGACGGTGGAGCTCAGCCTTCGAACGAGGAAAGTCCAGCGGCACTATATCACAGTCGTGGCGCCGTGCGAAACTGCGGCTACTTATCATCGACAGGTTCGGGGTACCAAGAACGTATTTGCCACCCCTCTTCCCTCCAGTTCTATTTAGGGTACCTCCCTGGATTTCTAGCATCTGACTCGAGGGGGTAGGAGCGCAGGTTTGTGTGCGCGAATAGCCTGACAGGCCTGGGAACTTCCAAATTAACTCTGCGGCAAGTTTAACTCTCTGCAACTTCCCAGTGCATTTAAGAGACGACAAGATTTTGCGAAAAACTTGGCATGATAGACGTCGTGAAAAACTAATGTAGATGCAAAATTGCAAATGGTTCTTGGCGATCCTTTTGTATTATGGAGATGAGCTTGATGAAACTAACAGCAGCTTAGTTAAGGAACTCGAAGCAGTAAGTAGCTTTATGAATTTTACGCAAGTAATTAGTATAAAAACACTTGAATTTTATATAACTTTTAAAGTTGTTATTGTTATGACACAACATTGAGTGATTAGACGCACTTGGAAAATCGATTTCTGGCCGATCTCATTAACGAGTATTTAACAATATAAAGTAAACGTTGAAGTGGCTATAGATACACATTTTGATAGGGTATTTCTAAAATCTCATGACCCATCGATGTATCGTTGGTTCGGTAGCGTCTGCTCGTCCAGAGCGACGCTGACCGTTGCGGTCGCTTTGATCCCGTTGATGATATTGGGATCAATGAACTCTACAATCTAACTGCGTAAATTGAAAATCAATCGTCAGTTCGCGATATTGTACCCACGTTTTTGCGTAATAACCAGCGGAGAGCGACTTTCTAGCCGAAAGTTCAAGTAATTGCAACTAACCAGGTCATGGTTCAAAAGTAGTTGGAACTCTTTAAAGAAAATCTTTAGGTTTCACCAAGAAAATACTTTTGTAGACTTCAACAATTCTGTTCATATATTGAAGTCGCTCAACGTCGCATTCCATTGCCGCATTTTACGTCAATTTTCTACCTTTCGAGCACTGACTTTTCGACTTGTGAAATATTTTCTCTGATTGTACAAAGTCCCAAGATTATTTTACATAACAGATATTTTTCCATTGGTTGCATTTCTATATTCTGCGTTTTATCAATCCCCAAAAGATACGAAGGAACAAATTGACCAAGTAAATCTGACCATAAGCGATTTTTTATGTAAATATAGTACACACTAAATCAGCCAGAGTGAAATAGAATGAAAATTAACTCGATTGCAATAAAATTTTCGCTTTAATTTGATATTGGAATTAATTCCTTGATGGAGTGGAATAGAATGATTTTTTGACTTTTAAGTAGAGGAATGGTAGGGATTTAATCTGCAATATGCTACTCTCTCCTTGGAGTGGATTTTACTCTACCTTAGAGTGAATTTAAATTACTTTATTTATGTAGAGTCAAATTTGACTTCAGTGGAGTCAAATTTAATTCGATGAATGGTTTTACTTTAAATTAAGAGTGAAATTTGACTACAACCGTCTTAGTGGATGCAATTATAGTATAACAGCTATACAATAGTTAAAAAGCACAATTTTTTTTTTATCAAATTCCGTTACTTTTAAATTCTTCTTCATAGCATGTGTATATAAGTTTGGTACATCGATATCTCAATTCTTTTCTCAACATTTCAGGGAACACTAAAATGCCAATCTCAGATCTACAACCATTCGAGCGAAAAAGATGTGCTACTTTCAATCTCATTAGATCATTTATAGCTGAACTTTACATTTATCATTTTAAATAACTGTATCTATTACGTTAGCGAGAAATAAGTAACCCTCGAAGGTTTCAAACTCGAAGGCTTGATCAATTTCCCAAAAGATGATCGGGAAAAGCAAAGTAAATCGTTACGAGGATAATCGCTCCGGGCCGATAAAACTTTAAAAAGGATAAGACTCTTTAAGTTTCGTGAGAAATGGGAAATTCGCGCTTTAAAGAAAGACTTCTTCGCGAGAGGATATCCATACATTCAATATATCCGTCGAGGGGATTTCTTCAATTTTCATCTTTAGACCGGGAGCTCGGGAAAATCTCGAATTCCAAGGCGCATTCGCGCGAGTTATACGCGCGACTTAGCGACGTTTTTATATATAGTCGAGCGCTTCTTATAACGCGCATCACGAAAAAAAAAAAGAAATAATAAAGCAGAGATGAGCTCCTCCAGTCTTCGCGCATTTCCAATCTTCGAATTATAATTTAGCCGCGGCAAGCTCGACTACGCACTTTTTGGAATTCGATATATACCGTTATTTATTCGCCAGATTCTCGCTTCGCCATAAGTTACGTGCATATTCGCGCTAGACCCAGATGGGCTTGCACCAAGGGTGAGAGCGCAGTATTCGCGGGGAATACGCGGAAATATGTGTATTGCGAAGTGAATTGTTAAGACTTGGGAAAATGAAAATTTGATGCATTTCATTGTTCTCCGTGGAAATCAAAGCAATTTGTCAGCCAAAAGAAGTTCCTCCCTCCTGTTCAAATCCGAAAGGATCATCGTCGGATGATCGCGCTTTTATCGCCCGCGATGAGCATGCAAATTTTTTCAATTACTCGGCGGTTACGCGGTGCTCGATAGCACTTCGCGAGCGATACCCTCGATACGCGAATTCGGATTATCAAACAATAGCAATTTCAGGGTGCATTGTGTTTCTTCAAATTTTCATTTTCTATTTATTCAAATTCCTCGGGTTCCCGCCGGCAGGCGGTGCATGCATTATTCAGCATCAGGACTTCCTTATATATTTCGCATCGAGCCCGGGATGCCTGCTTGCACACGACGTCAAATAATATCTTGATTTGCAAAAGTAGATTATGAGGAGCAGAAAGGGAGTTAGGCTGCGCCAAAAGTGTACACTCCCTTATAAACTTTCAAAAGTCTTGCCGCGAGCCTGGGCTTGGCGTTCGCATTTCCGAATAAAAGCATAAGGCGCGCTCTGCTGCCGTATACCGAACCCCTGTATACATGTATAGGCAAGAGTGCATGCGGGAATCTTTAAAGAGAGAAAATCTTTACTCTTTGCTCGCCCATGTAAAAAAAAAGAATTATAACGGGTTTATAAAATGTGCATAATGAATTGAACTTATAAAAATTTTATAAAATTTTTATCGTTTTCAACGGAACTAACAATTTATAACATCATTTTTTTAATAACTAATAGGATGTATGCATATATAATCATTGGCGTACAAAACTGTTTTGTCGATCGATTTTAATGGCGATGTATAATGAAACAACGTTGAAAACAATTTACAAGACATTTCACTGTAGACACTTTATAAAAAGTTTATAAAATATTTACAAGTTCAATTCATTTTAAGCACTTTATAAAATTCCTCTTATAAATATTTTACAAATCCGTTATAATTTTTTTTTCACATGGGTGTCTATATTTAACAAAATATTGACAGATGCAGCTAAGATAATTTATCTTTACATTTTATCTCGGACTTTTAATTGTTTAGTTTTTCGAATGGATATTTCACTTTTATCACAAATAATTCAGCTTCCGCGCTCGTAAAAAGAGAATTGTAAATTATAAAACAAGATATTAAAAATGTAAAGACTTTATTTATCTAACAGCCTTTTAATTATTTCGCTCTAAAAGTATAAGTTTTACATTTTTGAAATATTGCATCCTTTCGCTACAAAAGATCGAGACGTTAAATTATATTAAAAAAAAAGAAACAAAAATAAAAATGCAAAAAACGTTAATCATAGTGAAATGAAAGCAAAATCACTGTAACCTACATTTCTTAACAAATTAAGTGTACATTTTTCCCTCGCATGCCGAGAAGGTATTTTTTATTACGTGCATTCTTGCGTACGTGTAGGTACGCTTTTCTGTCTAAATGCTCGCTCCAGACTTACGGTAAAGTACAATTATATCATTAATATTGAAATATTTATTTGCGCGCATCAGCGGGCGGGGATAAAACATTTGCCAGCGGAATGCTTTATGCTATTGCAGTCGAATAAATTTATGCATTCCCGTAGTAGCTTAGCAATAGCGCGGTGGCGTGCTTGGCAAAAAAGCCCGTCGACGCGACTCTCCTGCTGGTCTAGCGTGGCTGGAAGTCGTATTTCGAGTTGTTTCGTCTGTTTTCGTAGGGAAACGCCACAGGAAGCGTAGTACTCAGCTCGAATTTCCCGCAGGATCTCCACCCGGAAGAAGACGCGGAAAAGGACTTTTATACTGACATCTTCAAAAGAAAATACCAGTTCAATATGTTTCTCAGCTGAAATTATTTTCAATTACCCCGGGCATCGAAAGATCTTGTTGCAATTATTTCGAAGGATGCTTTTAAAGATCCTGAAAATCTCTTTTTATGTACATTTTTTATCTTCAATCTGGGTTCATGTTACTACCATTAAAGTATTATTTTAAACCGACAATATAAAACGATTTGTAAAAGAAAAAATAAAAAAAAAAACGACTGCATGCGAAAACATTTTCTAAATCACGATCATATTTGTTTAGCTGTATTGACACAGCTAGGTCGTTACTATTCCGTATCAGCGTGGCATGCATCGAAAGGTATTAGTGGCTTCAATAACTCTTTACAGTATTGCATCCATACGGATTTCGATTTTACAGATTGATGCAGGCATTAAATCTGCATGCCGTTTTTTCCGCACAATAAAGTTCATTTAAAATCTTCCTCAACAAACACTTATTGGGATTAAAAAAATAATTAAGAATTAACTTTCTACCTATTGCTCTTTTTTTTTCGTTTAATTCCCTTTACATGGAACTGGGAGTTAATTCGATCGAAAAGCAGAAACAAATGACGCGGAGAGTGGTTGGATTATCCGATTGAAACTGCACATCCGACTATTTCTCAGCGTTCTATTTAAAGAGCTTTGTTTTCGGTTGCGATGCATTATTCATACGCTTAATAGTTTTGAGTGCTCGGAACTTTTTTTAGTGCGGAAGTACGAGAGGATGACTTGGATTTACCAAGTTTTGTAGAAAATTGTAACGAGATTGTTATAATACATAAAGAGCGAGATTTTGTTGATATATGTCTGTGCATTCTTATAATGAGTGTCTTTTAATATAATAATAAATCAGGTATTAAAAAAATTATTTAAATATCGCCGATTATTTTTTATTAAAAAGTAAGAAACATACAACATACCTATATCTAAAGAATTTTCTTGTAAAAGTTACGGTGAAGCTCGTTCTGAAAATAGCATAAAATGTAAAATTCAGGGTTGATCTGCACGTACTAGAAAATTTTACAGAAAATACTGTAAAAATTATGTGGATATTCTATCAAAGATCATTGTAAAATTTGCCATAAAACGGAGCCTTTTTTGTTAATATCAAGAAGCTTCGCTTACAGTGTAAGTGTCAGGTACAAATTAGAGGAATTTCCCCGTAAAAATTTATTGAGCTTGCAAAGCATCCCTCGAATGCAATATTTTACGCAATTTTTATGGAAAGCTTCACTACTATTTTTAAGAGAAAATTCTTTCAGAGTGTAAGCAATTGTCACCTTTCAGTTTCAATGCTTTGCAAAGGAAACTAAAAGGGATTATTAGTGTCATTTCACCGAACTCGGCAACATTAAAAGAAAATTGTAAGAGCGGAAATTATGAACTTAAGTGAGTATCTGCCAGGAAACACTTCTCTTTTACGAGGGAGTAATATGCGCTCCTTTTGCGTTTTTCATTACAGGAGTCGTTGCGGCCCTGTATGGCTGCGGTGACGAAAGACCTTCTTGCTTAGGCAGCTGAGCTTGGCCAACTGAGAATTATGATATGACTCGGTAAAGCAAGCGTCAAGACTGCATTTAATCAGTGCTGCTGCGCTTTGCATTGAATAAAAAATTTCCAGTAAAATGTTCCACAATTATGGTAAAAGAAAACGCTGTAAAATTGAGTACGTACTCACTTTTGAATGAAACCTGGTATTTTGTATGCGCAGTAAAAAAAAATTAAATTTTGTTCCCTTCTAATTTTACTGCATCGTAGAATTTAGTAACAATAGAAATTTAGTCTGCACTAAATATACATGTGACTCGCTTTGCGAGCTTATTTTTTGAGTTCGAAAATTAGCAAACCAAATAAACGGTCGTGACCGCTTTTCATGCTCATCGGATTCGAGATTTTCGGTTTAATTTGAAAGCTTCAATTAGATGGATTTTAGTTGAACGACTTATAGTAGATTTTGCTGAATGTAAAATTATTAACAATTCGTGCGACTAATTTAATCGATGTCGCTCTATCGAACCATCAAAATAAACTATAATAAAGATTCTCGGAAAATCAAGGATGGATCTCGGTAACTAAGAATTGTAGCATTTTCTAGGTACATAATAAATTTTACTAAACATTTTTCTCAGTGAACTTTCTTGAGAGAATTTTAAATCAGCCGAAAGAGCCGCTGCAGTCTGGACGTCTAAAATGAGATAAATACGTACAGAGGAAGAAGCAAAAACGATGAGAGGAATAGTAGGACGGGCTGTTGTAGCGCGCGTCCAAGTATACTTATATTCAGAAAATATTTTGGTATTTTAAAAGATTGTGCGGTTTATTTTAATGGATTCTTCTTTATAACTCGAAAATACTGTTTAAATATTTGTATATTAAACCAAAATTGCATTAAAAATCCTTTTACAGTATTTGCAAACCTAATACTCTTATGCTATATTAATCCGTCAGTCTTTCGAAAAATTCAATTTGAAAAGAAACAAATACAGTTAGCAAACTGCATAAGTTTCTTTTGCTGTACACTTGATCTATAGCAATAAATCATGATACAAAATTAAGTCAATCAAAGTTTAAGTCTCTATTCTTGAATAAATTATAAAAGACGGCAGGCTTTAGTCACAGACAATTTCTATTTTTATAAAGAGGTTTTCATCAACCCCCATCTTTTTTAAAGACCGAATCTATTATTTTAATAGATAATTATAATTAAAATCCTTGCATAGTCCTTTTACCTCATTTGCCACTCGTTTAATCAATGCAATTACCTCCAGAGGCTAAGATAATCTCCTTATCTAAAAAAAAAGTCTATATCAGCGCACACAGTTTACTTCTCCGGCAAAATCGATAATCTGATAAACACCGCGAAGCTGAGGGAAATTACTCAGGGAGTCGCAGGCGGGCGAAGTTACAGGGCGCTACTGTACTGCGCCAGGTGATGGCAGGTCACAAGAACCTGCGTCGGTAAATCCATCAATCTCCTTCACCTGAGGCAGCTCGCTCGCACCTGCACCCGGTAGATATATAGCCACAGCCTCGCGTAACCGCGTTGACCTCGGGCCTCGGTCGGTACACACCGAGGGGAGCTTCCATCGCTCTGCGGTCGTTTCACTCGGCCTTGTAGTTTCCACCGACCTCGTCCGATGGCGTAGCCGGCCGCGTTCCCCTGCCCATGCGGGCGGCGGAGTTGCGCCCACACCTCCTCTCCCCCCACCCTCCGCCCACCGCCCACTCTTTGAACTCCGTCGGAGGGTCTTCGTGCGCACGCGAGCCCGCAGGAGCGCGATTAAGTGCGCGCCGCGTTTTACCTTACCCGCCAGGGAATTTTATTTCCGCGCGACACGCTTTCGCACGGTGCTTTTTCATGCCGGGCGTCATTGTTTGCCGTCTCGCGCAGGGACAACGGCCTCTGTGCTCTCCTGAACGACGGTAACCAAATAACTTGTTGATAGGCGCCCCGCGCGATTAAATTACCCGCGGCGCGTTAACTTCTGGGGAGCTGCGCTTCTCCGAGCTGCGGGATTGACGAAACTGCTTGGCGCTGTTTGTTAGCTGTAAACGAAGGAGCGCTTCATTTTCTTAATGACGTTTTAAAGTTTAATTTGCAAAGTGGATTTCAGCTTTTGTCCTTCTTTTAATTTTTAAAAGATGTCTTTTTTTTTTAATTACCGTCGGGTTTAGTTTGTACAATTTTTACGTGGCTATTCAAGTTTTGAATCTCGAATATTTTTTTAAATCCTGCATTTTGTTTTCTTATTTTCAAATATTATGCAAAGAGCTCAAGTTTTTAGATCCATCGCTGGAAGATTTCAAAGCCGTATTAACTTCGAGATATTTTTTTATTGTTTGCGCCAAAATGTTTTTTTTTTTCCTTTTTGGAGCTGTCCCAGTTTCTGTAAGAAGCCCCGTGAAGCTTGTTAAAAAGGATATAAAAGAAGATGAAATGACCGGTATTGAAAGTTTTGACATTAAAAATACTTTTCTCGTTAATAAAATGGGATATGATGGCCATTATAATTCGATGTGTTATTGAAAGGTTTCTTCGTTTTTGTCGCTCTTTCGTTCGTTTGTTATTTCTGAATCGCTTTCCTAGTGAATTTTAATGTCATTTATAACTTATTATACAAGAAATAAATCTCGTACGTATTTTTTCAAACTTTAAATGTACTACAAGAGTGTTACACCTTTTGAATCACTAATTTACATGAAATTCTAGAAATTTATTTTCCAGCATATTATTAATATATTTTTAGTATTTTGTGTTGAAGTAAAGGGTCACGAGAGATTTGAAATAAAAAACAAGACTCATATTTTCATCCAAATCATCAGGAATCAAGGAATGTGACAAAAATAGAAACCAGAAATTTTCTAGCACTTTAGAACGTAACTCAATGTTTGTTAATAAAATTCATCCTGCGTTTATTTTTGACCGCAAGTAAATTTGAAAAAGAAAAAAAAATGAAAGAGCGAACGGTCACTTCATTAGCCATGAGGCTTATTTTCCTTGCGAAGCGGCCGAAGCTTTGCTAGATGAATAAAAGGCTCGTCGTTCCTCTTGGCCTGTCATGCATAATTTTGCCAGACGTAAAATACAACGGGGAAGTCAAGACTCGGAAAGAGATACGTAACGCTACGACTGGAGGGCGGAGCCGCGCGCACTGATTCTTTCGACTCTTCCTCTTAGAAGGAAACTTTATAGTGCATTAAAAGTGCCAGCTGGACACGTACTTTTTTCAAATTGAGGCCCTTTCTCTCCCAATGCGCGACTTAAGTGACATTTCACCTCCATAATGATATTTTATTGCAAACTACCATTCCGCACGGCTAAGACCAAATAATTTATTTAAATGCTCGTTCTACTTCCAACCTCGTACTTAGTCCACTTTTCTTTTTTGGTTCGTTAAGAAACGCGTGCGAAACGATTTTAACACTGAACAAAAATATAAATTATCAGCAGCACGTCTGTACAAAAAAAAAATAAGAATTAGTCAAGTGACTTAAAGAATCGAATTTCACGAGAATGGTTCGACGAAGGATGTATTGAAAGTAACTTTTGAAGCAGAATGGAATTTTATAAAAGTACTCGCAAAGATAAATCCACTGAACGGGATTTGATAGAACAGAACCACCGCATCAGTTTGCGCTTGCGGTCGAGTCCGTGGACTGACAGATAGGTCGCAAGGAAATTCTTTATAGAATATATTCTGGTAAAATGTACGCTTAGAATAAAAATGTCTAAAGGAATAAATAAAAGTGGATATGCTCATTTGATTTTTATATTTTAAATATGGCTTTGACCTACTGTATTAAAAAATAGATTGAAAGTAAAATATAGTCCATGTCGTATTAACTCGTAGAATCGACTGTTTCTTATCTCCAATTCTAAAGTCACGAGTGCTTTGAATTCAAAATTAAAAAATAAAATGTAAATGAAAATTTTTCACTGAGAATCTCAAGTATGAAAAAGGTAACTTTCGAAAAAGAACTTGAATAATAAATGTCAATAAAAATAAAGTTGAAGCTTAAAATTGCCTAACTAAATATTCAGCGTGAAAACATTTTTCATTAAAACGCTTCAATAACTTCTTAACTACGATGCTTCATCCTATCAGGAATCGTATGACGATCAGGCATGGGTGCGTCTTTTCACACAGAAATGAAATATATTTAATTAGCTGCTTTTCCTCGTCTATACTCCACGAATATGCTTTTGCCTTTAAAAACGTATATTTATATTCTACCGCCAGCATCCGCACTCAACACTAGTTCGTAAATTAATCACACAAATTAAAAAAGAAAAAAAAAAGAAAGATCTTGCAAATCGTTTGAAAAGCTAAAAAAAACATTGAAAAGCATGTGAAATTCTCACACAGAATCGTGCAAAAAAAAAAGCGAGTTCGTATTTATGAAGCAATTGTGCGACTTGAAAGTTGGCGTCACTCAAAGATCTGCTTGGGACATATATGCCCTTTGACCGAGGCCGCGCACGCACGTGTAACGTGGAGCGCGCCTTAATTTAAAACTATCCGCCTCGTCTGGCAAAAGATTGCCGCTCACGCATTAACATAGGAGTTTCGCTTTTTCCTTCATCCAACTTGGGCGCCTGTTCTCTCTGTGTTCTTTGCGGCAGCGGGTCGTGCCCTTATAACCAGCGGTCCATTTGTAAAAAAGTGTGTATCGCATGCGCGCGTACGCGTGTGGGCGTAAGCGTCCCTCGGCAAGTCTACGCAAGAGCAAACGTCAAAGTGAAAGCCTCCCCGCGGGTGCAATGAGTTTTTCTTGGCTTTCACCGAGAGGCGGCTGTGTGGAGCCCCACCACCCCCTCCGGTCGGCGGGGTTGCGCGTGGCCTAAAAATTTTAACGCTACCATCCGCCCAAGTCAAAGGCGTGGATTTTTAATTGCGCGTTAAGGCCAAGGGGCTGGAGATTCCACCAATCCACTTTGATGTTGTTTTATGCAGTTCGTGTGGATTTTTTTTAATTAAAAATATAAATTGCAGTCAAAGAAACTACCGGGATTTTTCTGTGTTAAGCTGCTCGCGTAGGCTCTAGAAATCAGCCTGGTGAAAGTCACTCGTAAGCCGGAAAATGTCTTTACAGTATGCGAGTGTGATAGATAATCATTATAAATCTGAAATTGTAGAAACGATTCTATTAATTTGTTAAATTAAGCTTTTTAATTTTAGACCATTATTAATTAACCATCGGGTGGGAATTAATAGGAAATTAATCTGAGCTAATGAAACATATAGGGTTTTTATCGACTTTTTTGTGTAATATACCTATACCAGGCACTTTTAAAAAACTTGATCTCACTTTTCCCTTTTTCTTATTAGGTTTTGAGGTTTCATTTCAGGATTTTTCTTCTCTTTGATTTTGAATTTACAAATCTAAAGCGCGATATAATCTAACCGATTTTGCTGCAGGCAGAAATCGAACTCTGCTTGCCGTATCCGTTTGCAGGAATCTAAATTGTGATAAGTGGAGCAAAGTTTGGAAAGAAAAATAAACGATAAGCTATGAAAACTATGCGAACCACATTTTAAAAATTGTTTATATGAAAAAAAATTGTGTTTACTTTTTGTCTACTATAGGAACATTTTATACCAACTTGTTTAAAATCTCGGAAACTAACGGCCGAGTCAAGATACGTTGAAAGCTTGCGGAAAAGCTTACGTATTGATAAAACAAGTGTTAAAAAAATTTCAATTTTTTGTATCTATTTCAAATTGAAAGGAGCTTTTATATAGAAATCGTTATGCAAGAATTTCAAACGACGTTTAAAAGCTCAATATATATATTTTTTTACAAAAATAACAAAGTGGGCTTAGACTTTACGCAAATATTCTTAAGAATAATTAATTTCTCGAAAATACTAAGCTCGTGACGTAAGATCTTCTTGAATGGCAACTAAAAACTAAGAAAATTAAAAAATTATTAGAACAATTAATTAAGAGGAAATATGCAGTTACGCAAATATTCCAAGATAATTAGATCCTTATTTTTAAATATCAAAAGCGGTTTAAAATGTTTAAAAAAAGATTCGATATTCTTGTTGCAGCTACTTTCCATTTAAACCAGTAAATTTGCAAAGGACGAAATATAAACCTTCATTAATGTTTTAAAAAATTCAAGAATATCGAAATATATTCTCCTAAAATACAGTACCGTAAAATTTTCCACAGATCTATCATTCAAAATGAAAATAATACCTACGAAATTCTTCACTCGACGTTACGCCACTTTTTCGCAGCGTTTCGCGTAGGCTCACTTTAAACAGCCGTAAAATAGCAACAATAAAAATAAAGAAGAGCACCTAACGCCTTTATAACTGTATCGATGGAAAAATTTTTACCGGGATATTTTAAAAGCTCGTTTTTTCTATTTTATGAAAAGAAAATTAAGTTAGTGCGCGCGCGCGGTGAAGCCCGAGGAAAGTGGTCTGATTTATTGGACAATTTCTGAGCGGGCAGGGCGATAACGGGCTCTATGTGAAACTTTATATCTTCTCTTCCCCTTCTTTCTCGTAATTTTTTTTTTGCGCGCGCCAGCCGGAATATCATAATAAACGAGGGCGCGGGCGAGTTGATGTTACGCGCGGGATGAGCGCTCGACTAACACACTTTTAGAAATAGCATCGCGCGCACTTGCGATGCGATCATTGACATTTTCGGCGGCGCGCAGCGGCGATGACTTCACCGGCGAGTGTTCCACGATCCCGCGATATTTAGATCGCCGGGCTATTAATGCGATGAGAGAGCGTCGGTGTGCAAGCCTTGCACTTTAACTAATGGTAAGTGTAGTAAATTATATTTAGTGCTTCTAGGAAGGCCTGATGTAAGGCTCGATCTGGGTGCAAGGGATAAAGCAACGAACACCTTGTGTCTGTCACAATCAAACTTTTATCGCAGATTTATCATTTTGCGAATGATAGTAATTGTCGTATCAGGAGATATTCGCTAAATTTATTGTTCTCTGGAAATTTAGATATTTTTGTAAAGCCTCGAGGCCGCACTGGTAAACAACATATCGTTATATTAAGAAGATCGTCTCAGCTGCGATCAAATAAATTGTGAAGGAATGTAATTGGAGAAATATTCTGTTTCTAGAGTAAAAAAAATAATTTACGTAGTATTTTTTATTAATTATTCTTGACTGTATGTATATTTTTTTTAGGGGTATTCAATAAAAAAGAGTAAAAATGTAGTCAAATGTTAAACAGAAATATGGTATTTTCATATTACTTATAGTATATATATTTTTACTTATTACAGTCAAAACTCCGCGGGGATAAGCCCCTTTATATCTTTTAAAAATACAAGAATGGAAAAGTTAATTTTGTAAAATCCATACATACAGAAATTCGCAAGGATTTCCTCTCGTATATAAAATTCATATTTCCCAAATTAATGTTGGCAGCACAAGTAAGCACACTGTCCAGAAGTGCAATAATGCATAATAAAAAACGAATTTACGGACAGCACGAGAACTTTACATTTTTTATTTATTTATTTTTAAGTCCGAAAATTAATAATGACGGACTAAAATCAAATAAAAAAGAAAGAGAGAGAGATCTTTTAAACCCGTTAACCCGAGCCGTTTTTATTTATACCTTATTTTTAACCATTTGCCACTTCCGGCAGTAAAAGCCCGCGACCCCGTAACTGAAGTCGCCACACCAGTCCGCGTTTAATCTCGCATTTAAGCAAACACACTTGCGCGCCATAAGGCACAGCTGAGCACCAGCTACACCCATAGAAAAAAAAAAGAGAAAAAAATCAACGGGAAGTTCATCCAAGCGCGACAATTCGCAGCCGCCCGTGCAGTCCGAATTCCTCGACTAAAAATAAAAGAAGAAAGAGGGTCAGGCTCGCGCCGCTCGGGAAGCCCCCCTGCGCATCTGCGGGCCCGAAAAGAAACGGGAGCGACAGGTGATAGCGCCAGGTGAGGCCTCCTCACGTGGGTGTCGGCAACAACGCTGCCTGCGCGCCCTTCCGGCGCCGCGCGCGTATCACCCGCGGCCGCCGCGTTCACGCTCTGGAGAGGGGAGCGCGGCACGATTCGCCGCGAGTGGCTGCCGCCAGCCGCTGCCGCTTAGTTTGGCTCGATTCCGCGGCACGCGCGGTACTGCCCTCCTTCTCGCAAGCGCGCAGCAACCCCCGCGCGGCCGATCCGACCCCGGCGCCTACTACTTCTCGAGGCAGGCCTGCGGCTCGCGCGTGTTGCACCGATGCGGCTGGCGACCTCGTGATCCCGGAGGCGGAGCGGAAGTCGGCCTCGCTCTGTCTCGGAAGTGCGGAGAGGAGCCGCTGCTTTGGTTCTTTTATTTTCGGGGGTGGAATAGGGGTCAGTGGTGCGGAGCGCGCGCAGATAAGAGACGCCGACAGAATGGGATGTCAGAGGTCCTACTACTGCCTACTGTGGTGCTGTCTGCTTCTAATCGGTCACTTTCAAGGTCAGTTCGTTGTCACGTGCTCGACTTCGTGTGCCTTAGGATGCTGAATCCTCTGGTTGCGGTGGTCCTAATTCATTTTTTTTTAGTTTTTGATTTGAATGGGGGTTGAATGTTGATAATTGTTTAATGAATGTGTTATACGCGTTGGACTTCCATATTTATATAAACGTCGAATGCTCTGATTCTGAGTGGCCTAATTGATTTTTTTTAGTATTAAATGATATAAAAGGGAGGATATGTGTTGGTAATTTTTTAGCGAATTGATTTTTAGCTTTGCATGACTCCGAATTATCATTGACGATATTGTTGTCTTAGGATGTTTTGAGCAAACGCCAAAACTAAAATTAGTTTTGCCTGTAATGTTTATTTAAGTGTCTGTATACAGTGGAAGTTGTTTTTTGTAATATTTACTGGAAATTTACGGATGCAAGATAAGCGTAATAATAATATTGAGATTCGCTCGCTTTAAAATATTGAAGTGTGTCTGAGCTTGCGTGAAACATGCACTGTGCAAACTCTTTGGTTTTTTTCTTTATAATTAAATATTTTATAGGTTTATTCGAGCTCTACTTTCGCCGTATCAAAAGCTTTGAAAGAGAAATAGCTCATTTCCTGCGAGGAAATAATCTGAAAAAAAATTTCTTTATATATCGATTGGATAATTTATATTAATTCTTACATCAACGTCAGGCGTGGTAGTAATTATTCATTTTAATCTACCTATTAATACAATAGTTCTTAATTGTTTTATTCAACGTGAATATTTTTATATTTTTATCTGCTATGTAATTAAATCGACGCGAGTACACAAAATACATAAAATTCGACCCGCGATGTAACAATATTTGAAAGTTATAAAACAACTGTACAATTACATCTATATAAGGTCTGACGTAAAGCAAAAAGCAGACGGATGTCGGACGTACACGTGCTCTGCAGTCCTCTTTCCCTCTCCGCCTCTCACTCGGTCCTTCGCCGTGTGGTAAAAAAGCAATTGCTATTCCATTGACATAAAAATCGAGCGTCATTCAAACAGTGTTTACTGATAATCACTCTCGACTCTTTCAAATGTGTGTTTCGTGACACCTGTACTTTATTTTTCCAATTAAAATTCGACCGCCGCTTTGAAATCAGTCGCACTGAAAAGCAGCAAATTACAAACAATTGATTCCTTTTATTTCATTAGTAATATCACGGATCAAATAATTCTTTTTTACTTTTCAATTGCATACAGCAACGATACCTATAGAATAAACCATCACAAATTCAAGCAGATCCCACGAATAATATATTTATAAATAATGTATTGAAACGTTTTCTTTTCTTTCCCTCTTTCACCACCTTTTTTTCATTCAGCGCGTTCTTTGATGGATAATTTACGCAGCCCTGCAGTACAGAAAAACCGCGGACTTGAGGATCCAAGGAACAAGGCAAAGAGACAGGGGGAGGGGTAGGGGGAGAAAAGAAGGCGAAAAACAAAGGCGCGAGGGGTACTGCGGTAAAGAGATCAGTCGCGCGGGTATAACGAGAAGCGTGGGTATATGATGTAAAGGCAAAGCGGCAAAACCTCGACGCGTCAAGGATTAAGAGGCCGGGGGGACTCGAGGGAATAAGTGCGAGCTTGTGGCTACGGGCTTTAATGCGGACTTTTTTTTTAGCCTCGAGAATACGTCATGCTCGCCAGTCGAGCCATGAATATAAGCCCGGTCTGCTTTATGACGACGCGTGCATAAAATTGGGTCATCATTTGAAGTCTGGTTTAGAAATAAAAAAAAGAGAAAAAAAATAGATTGCTCGACTTTTGCCCCTTCGTGGGTCCGCGAATTACGCGTCGTAACTTTCGGGATGCACGGAGGGTCAACTGCTTAATTAGCGGCTATACTGAGCGACTACTGAGGCACTTCAGAGTGGAATAAGGGCTTAATGAGATTATGTTATTTGTTTGGTCTTCGGTAAAGGAAACATGATTTTAATTTTACTAAAACAGATGAAACTATATTTGTATTATTTTTGAAAATATTTTTGTTTGCTTACAATATCAGATTCTCTTAAAAAAATACTAAGAATTTAAAATCAACAAATTGTGACCTATATACTTTATTATATGTTTGCTGTTAATAAAAAGTTTTTAATATTTGCAAGATAAAAATTCTGTTTGACATTTTGTATTATTTATTTCTTTCTTTATAAATTCATTGAATTATCGAATTCAGATATTAAATAAACAATAACCTTGGAATTAAAGTGGGCACTTTCTTAATTTCTTAAATATAATCGACACGTTTTAATCCAGGGTGTGCAAAATACTTTTCCAGAGATACGTATATTTCTAAAATATGTTTTTTATTATTCAACACTTTTCAATGGCAATGTGTTATAAAATACACAGGCGCGACCGAGTTTTCACGAGACACGTGCTATTATTAGTGGTTGCATGCTGGGCAATGTGCACCACTAGCTTTTGCGCATACATCGTTTCTAAAACAGCGAGCAAAGGTATATATAGATCAAGTCTCATGCGACGCAGACAACCTCTTTTTATTCTCATTTTACGGGCAAAATTAAAGGCTGATTTACAATTGTGTCTAATAAAATTTTTGATTGTTGAATTCGATGACGCCATCGCTAAAAATTTCCAGTGAACTACGGTGGATTAAAAATGATTATTTCATATTCGATATTAATGATGCATTTCGAAAAAAAAAAACAGATGCAATATGTATATAACCATAGTGTGATTGATTAATTATCTTGGCACCCTCTTCACGCGGAAAAAATAATCATTTTTTCACAAAACATTTTCTTAAGTAAGGTATACAAACATTTATTTTTTGTCCATTAATAACAAAATTATTTTGAGCCTGCAAAATGAGTTGAGGAACTGCATTTGACAGATTTGTAATCAGGCTTTCATGCACTATTACGTGCTTTAATTAGTTACTAATCCTTTAGAACCATAAAATTGCCTGCAACGTATATGCTACACTCGACTCTAGAGGGGATTACATTAACGAAATAAACAGAAGTATATTTAAATTTTTGTTAGCTTTTTAATTAATTTTTTATTATATAAATAAATTAGTACGGAAAGGTAAAATTTTCAGGCACTAGTACTTATTTAGTAAAAACGAATTGAAGAAATTTTGAAAATGATTAAAGCGTTAAATTAAACATAATATTCGAAATGTTCATATCTCATAGCTCTGTCAGTAAAAAAAAACTAACAAGCAGTCCCTTAGGCATAGATGCTTTATTAATCGTGATAGAACTTAATAGATACTCTCCTCAATTCAGGTCGATTTATATAATAACCTGTTTAATATTTTAACAATCGCTGATTTTCTTCAGTGCATTGCAGTCATGATTAATAAATTGGTAATAATAACGATTAAAATAAATTATACAAAAATACAGATTATGTGTTAATCTTGATTCTTCAAGTTGAATCGTAACAATGCATATACTTGATGGCAAAGTAATATTTATGCTTGAACTCCAGACGATACGCAATAAAATATTCCAATGCAACTAAATAACATCAATTTCTATCGCAAATCTCCTGAGCATCAATTTTGCATTAGTTTCACTTGTCGTTAAAGAAAACTCATAAACGCTTGAATTTCAAATTTACCGATTCTTTTATCAATTTTAATGAGCACCAGCGGCACGGAGTTCCACGTTCTAAATAATTATACGCTCTCCTAAGTGTTCTTTACGATATCGTCTAAACTCATAAACGCGACAATAGTAGTACTTTGTGCATCGGACTGTGGTTAAAAGTTTGTCCTCCGTTTTACGATCCTCCCCCTCTACATACGACAATTCTTGAACTTACAAAAGTATCGCACCTAATGAATTATTCCATTTAATGATCGCCGTGTAATGTAAGCTTTGCCCGTGTGCGAGCGTTTTCTGCATTAACTACCATCTCTTTTGAACCTTGTGAAGTGCAGGGGGTGGCACGTAGTACTTCAGCAAGAGGAGGGTCTGAGAGCAGAGAAATGAAAGAGACTATCCATCAGATCCAACTATACCGAGTATTAAACTGCAGTCTGCATGAAAACGAAATGTATACATGTAATTTTTTTATATACAGGCAGAAAAGTTTAAATATATAATTTATGTTTACACGAAGAGGTCTGACAGCGAATTTGGTATAAAAAGAAATGAGAAATTAATATAAACGAATGGAATAAAAAAAAGGCGGAAATAAAGAAGAGTTAATTAAATCATAAAAAATCTTAAAATATTTGATATACGTGCGCAGAACAGGAAAAAGCCAAAATGAACAGTCTGAAAAACACCAGACTTGATGGATCCTGCTTCTGACGTTGACTTGCCGATAAGCATCAGAATATGAGAAAATAAGTTTCCCGCAAATGCAGTTTCCGAAGTGCCACGTTCACTTAGAAACTAAAATAAATATATTATTTAAAAAAAAAAAGAAGAATACAACTTTTTATTAATCAAGCTGACCCTCGTAGACAAATAATGACACCAGCGCGAATTTTAAAATTTTAACAACATAAACGTCACTATTAAAGCTAAATATATGTATATGACTTCCGCGTATCAAATCGGTTGCAACTATTCACACAGCTGTAAATCTTACGACTGCGATAAAGACTAATGAGTCTCGCAAGGAAGATCTCGATTTAAACCGATCTGTACTTGAGCCTAAAAGCTTGACCTCCCTCTCAAGTACGCGTATGAATAGGCAGATCCGCGCAAAAGGCAAGCGCCAAGCCGTGCGAGAGTTTCGCTGCCAAAGCAACGGATCCATTTTTTCCCTCCTAAGGCCGAGGCGAAACTTTTCAGCCGCGAGTTTTATCGTTATGACGAAACCGCCGGAGACCGGCGCGTACGGCTCTTCCGCATTATACAACGGCGAGATCCTCGAGAGGAAGGGAGGCGGAGATGGCCTCGGGAGGCCAGGCTCGCGCATGTGGAGTGCACACCTACACCCTCGGCAATCGACGAAAGTTTCGCGGGTTAAAAGGATTTCGCGATTTCTGGAGAAATCTTCCTTGTAAATCTACTTTCTCGGCGAATGATCATCAGCTAAATTCCATTAAATAACTTCGGTCATTAAGTGGCCAATAATGGAGCCAGCCGCCAAAAGTTTTCTGATCAGGTTAATCGCTTTGGTTATCGCGTCAACTGATAATATTACCAAGATTCGCTGTTTACGATGCTATAAGTTACTTTGATATTAAACAATTTGGGGTGATACATTGGAATATAAATTATTGCGTTCCACGGCCTGTTTATTCGAGAGTTTTGTGCGGTCGCATGTGGCAGCATCCCCAGTTTCAACAGGCACCCCACCTGTAATTGTGGTAAGCGACCATACTATAGTGCGCTCGCTCGAACACGTGACGTACGACTTTAATGCGCCGCTCTTTCAGCCCCGCTAAAACATTCACGCGCTTTTTTGCCTTTCATATGACGACGGGTCGAAACAATAAAATGTCGAGCACTCGGTAATTGCGAGTTTGGTCAGATGTCCAATTAGCCCCGTTCGAACGAATAAAATTGTAATTTTAATTGGAAGCATTAAAGAAATCATTCGAAAGCATAATAAAGTAGCCCTTTAATGGGGAAAATAATCAAATTATTAAGCCCGGCTACCAATGGCTGGAAATAAGAGAATCGATGTTCGATAAAGTCTCGAGCGCCGTTTCTCTCTTCCTGTCCGACAGACTACTCTTTTAATTTAATTGTCCGAGTGAAATCACTTTTGCACTAGCTGGAAATGGAAGGGAATTTAGATCGCATTGGAGCCATGGAGCCTTGGACACGCGCCAGGCAGGAAAACAATCTTTGTAACAGCGAAAATTCGTCCTATACGCTCGATGAAACCGTGAGCCATTTGTTGCAATCGCTGTTTGCCCCGCTAGTATCTCAGTCAGAATGTGTAACGTGCGGGGGGGATCCCGATAAGCCGGGCGAGCTTACGCTTTTATGCGGACTTGACAAATTAATTTGGAAATTTCGATTAAAACAGCAACGAACTTGATGCGAGGAATCATTTTATCATTTCACTCCGTACTCTTCGAGCTATAAATTAGCCCAACTTTTGCGCGCACAACGTTATTAAATCGAATGTGAAAATTTTGTTGCGCAATTATATATATTTCTGATCTGCGCATTGATACGGAGCCCGAATTGATTTTCTCTCAGCGAAATGCGGATTAACGAATTTTACTACCGACCATGTTTGTATTTATTACGAACCCTCTAAAGTATTCCGCGAATTATTATATTTGATAATGATCCAGCTAATTTTATTAATATCCTTCTATACCTAAAGTGAGCCACGCGGGGGAAGTTAATTGAGCGCTAAATTGTATTAAAATTTACTACCTTTATTTTTATCGCAGCAGTATTTTAATCAATATTAAATTTGGGGTCAAGAGTGTTATCGAAACAATTTGCTCCGGTTTCCCTTGGTTCGTAAATTTGAAAGAGGAGAAGGGATAACCCCCTCCCCACTGCCCATTGTTGGTTTTTCGATTAAAACTAAAAACCGCGAACGTGCGGCGAGCCCGTAATAGGAGCTCCGTAAGACGGAATTCAACACCCCAAGGGCTACCATAATAAACTTTAAAAACTCATCACCGCAAGTAAACAAGAAGATCCAATCTACATATAATGAACCGTCTCGTCGTCCGGGCTGACCCTTTCCCCCGGCATCGACCAGTTTTCGGTTAAAGCATTCTGATTCCGTCGCTGAAATCTTTACACGATCGGCCAGAAGACTTGCAAGATCCTCCTCGGAAGTTGTGCATTGTGCGATCGTAGCAGCTTGAGGAACTGTGAGGAACAGGGAGGGAAGGGGCGCGTGGGCGGCGAACCGAGAAACCTCTTAGTTTCGCTTGAACGACTTCTTCAGCCGCGATTAATTTGGTCAGTGTACCCCGTTATTTTGTACCTCGTGCTTTGGCTATTTTGGCGCGTGCCGTCGTCTGCTGCCGCACAAAAGGCAGTTTCACCTTTTTAGCGGAGAAGCCTTAAGTGTCAGATAATCTGACGGCTCGTGCCGGATGGTAACTGAAGAACTCAGCGTGCCCTGAAGAGAATTAATTAATATATAAAGCCGAGTAACGCGCAGACACAAAGCAGCCTCAAGGTATAAATATACACTATTTGAGGATGGTCGGTAAATTATGCTTATGCGCTTCATGTGATCATGTCGTGAAATATAATTATTCTTCAATGAATAATAATTTCTTGATATTTAGGTTGTTCCAAATTATCGTCTGCAGAAGATAACAACTGAAAATTTAGCAAGTTTGAATAATGTAATTTGTCATTTTATATATTTATTTGGTTACAATCGAAAGTATTGCGTTTTTCCAATTGCACTTTTATTTATCGAAATTTCCCCCTTTTTTTGGTAAACGTTTCTGGTGAACTTTGCGTATAGGGTACGCCGATGACTAATATAAAATACATGCAAAATTCTAATTAGCGCAGAAAATAGGATTTTATTAATGCTCCGAAGGTTTTCAATTCAGCAGGCAGCTTCAAGGAAGACTCTTCTTGAAGCCAGACGTACAGCTTCAATACAAATCCCTACGCGTTTCATCCGCTTTTTTACTTGATTTCACGCTTGCAGTTGGCGCGATAATGCGACTTCCAGTTGCAGTGCGCTGATCAGATTAGGGAGTCAATCATGCGATTAGCTTCTTGCGTGATGAAGAAAATAAATTCTGGTCAATGCCCGGATATTTCTAAGAGTGTATTCCAACATCACGTGGTTAATAATTGCATTAAACCAAGGATTGAGCTCTACTTCTAGATGCAAACATCTCGCATTCATTTATTGCAAGTGTGGGTATAGCTTGACTGGTTAATCATATTATATTTCACGGAGGGTAGGGACTTTTACCCCTCATCAACTAGTAGTAATTATAATTGGCGGATTTCCTTAAAAATTCGTGAAACAGCGTGGAATTGCCAATAGTAGATTGGGAAATAGTGGCCAATTGTGTTTAAACTCAGCAACGCAAATCAAATTCCCTTTGAAGAAACTCGCGCAGTGCACGTACGCTGAAAGGGTGCAGCGCAAAGAAGTTAGGATTTTCGACTCTCGAAAGCCCTTCTATACACGGAATACCAAATGTCTAGAGGCTTCTGGTGCTCGAGGAGACGTGCGCCCATGTATTGAGGCTCAGGATTAATCCTTAGTTCAGAATTAATTTCCCGTGGGTGTGAGCCGCAGGTGGAAAAGAGACGTCTGGGACTACTTAGCTTTCAACCAGAGCGACATAATTGGGGATGGCGGTGCTGAGAAAATTTCTTCAATTAGAAAGGAGAAAATTCGGCGCGCAATCATTGCTGCGGCAGGAATAGCGATTTGAGAGCGCAAGTTTACGAGGTCGCCGAGGCTTGAATGGTGCTTGAAATGAAGGTGCTTAAAATATCTATAGGGGACCAAGAAACCACTATAGTGACTAGAAGTTTCATCGACAGTTCCCGTGCAGTAGAAAATGATAGCACTTTACGATAAACACATAACCGTCGAAGTTTAACAAAAATATCTAGTTTTCGATAGTTTGTACAATAAGCTAAAAAGTATTTTTTGGAAAAGTTATTTGGGTGGTTTCCGAAATGTGAACTTATGCATCCCTAGGCAGTAATTACAAAGGATTTTCAAATTACATATTGAAACTAATTGTAGTGGAAAATAAAACAATTTTAATTCATACACGCGTAACTTAGTATGATATATTATATTAACCATTCTATAAAGGAATTTATACATAATTTGTAATTTCTCTAGATGTCCCTTAGTAATTTATTATTCTTTTATATGCCCGTATTAACATACTATGTTTGAATAATTACTCTTTAATACTAAAATTTATTGAGTATGATGTAAGAAATAGAAAAATACTTTAAGTAGTCTCTATTATTTATGTAAACTCTATGACCTGAGAAAAAATTAACTAGCCATATTTAATATTAATATTTATAAGTTTTAGACACCGAAAAGTTCATGTTTTGATTATTACAAAATTTTTCAAACACTTTTGCTCTTTGCAGATTTGAGAATGAGGAAGTTCACGTTTTCCGAAAATCCCCCATATTCACAGTACAAAATTTAGGCTTTCGAATTACCAAATTACTCTTACGTGAAACTTTTGTTGTACAATTTTAAGTAATCGAAATCCAATTATCGAGGAATATTTATAAACGCTAATTTAAGAGTTGCATGGCCAATTCTGAATTGTTGGAAATTTCGAATTATCGAGGTCGAATGAATAAAAGAATGAATTGGCATAATTAATATACCAAATTCAAGAGTTCCAGATCGAATCAGTTTCGCATAATTGAAAATTTCGGATGATGTAAAAAATAAACAAAATCGCAAATCGAATCGAGAATTGCGATATTTATTTATTCGCAAGGACAGATCGAACCGATGGTGGCAATAAAAGACAACGGAGGGTTCGAGCCAAAGTAAAGGGTTATTCCTTCAATTTCCCAGCTTGCACACCCCAGAGGCCCAAGTTGGCGCGTTCTACAGTCTCGCCGAGCGAAAGGGAGCCGAAGCGTCGGAGGTCGTCGATCTTAAAAGAGGAAACGCCTATTCGCCGTCTGGCACGAGCCACATATCAGAATTCTCTCGGGCTGTTAGGGCGACGCCGGCTGAAATTCTTTCGTGTGCAGCCCGATGGACACTCCACGTTGGAAAATAAAAGTATCGGGGAGACCGCCTTATTGCTACCATACTGCGTCACCCATGCGATGTAATAGTCGCCCTGGTTTCTAGTATCGACCGTCTATCTCCTTGGATATTTTACTCGAATTATCAGTTTACTGGTCTGCTGCGCTTTTCCGTTAGTTGTTTTAAAAAAAAAGTGCAAATAAAAGTAGGTTGCTATAAAACATTTAGAGAAGAAATTTTAATAAAAATTCTGAACTTTTTAAAATTTTATTTTAAAATATTTTGCTTGCTGGACTAGATTGGATAAATATTCAGTTAGCCTTTAAATTTTCTAGTAATTCTGAAATGTTTTTTTTTTTTTAAATTCTTGCGTTAAAAAATAGTCGACGCTGTTATACGATAACATTTCTACTTAAAAAATTCTAATACACAATCAACAGTTTTGTCAAAGTCTTTATACGTATTACAGGTATAATTTTATATTAAAAAGTACATATATAAACATATTATTATAAAAAAAAACACTAAAAAATCGATCAAATTTCATGTACTACAAGCGCAAAATTATTCATTGAATTTAAAATGCCTCTGACGTTTGAATTCAATAGACATTTTTGTTATCATTTTGAATGATGAATTCCCAGCAAAAACTCACTTTTCACTGAAAAGAAAAAAAAATGCACACGTTGAAATCGACAGAACGCCGTGATTTCCTATATGCGCTATTGCAGTCAATCCGCGCGAGGCGCAGAAACTGATATCATATAACCCATTCTCGGGACATTCGATGTCTCGGTCCACCCTGCAGGCACACGACGAGTCAGTTCCCCTCTCTCCGCTCGACGCGTCCATCAAAACGTGCGCTTGCATACACGCACTGAATGAGCGGCCGGCCGGTCGAACGTCCAGCGGCGGCGAACGTCAGCCAGGTGGGTGAGCAGCCAAGTGCGCTTCCGCTTCCGGTCGAGATAATGGCTCGCGCGCCACACACACGGGGATCCGCCGCGCCGGAGAAAAAAAAAACGGCCAGCTCTATCTCTCCTCGTCTCGCTCTTTCGCTCTCCTGGACGGGGGCGTCTTTTTCTACGGTACCCCCTCTGATGGTCCCGACGACCCTCCGCCACCCTCTGACTCCTCATCGGGCTTCTAGGCCTCGCCGCGGGCGTATCTGATGCCCGAGCAGCTATAACCGGTCAACGAGGAGGCTTTTACCTCGCCCCCTGTCCTTTCGCCGTCCCCCTCGAACGCTCGCGTTTCCTCTCTATCTGACTTCCGGAAATTGCCGCGGGTAATTCCTGAAGTAGAGAGGAAGTCCGGGTGCTGCTCGACTCCTGCGCACGCGCGTGTGTACGTGCATGCCGGTAAAAAAAGGAGTGTTTCTTTTTTTATTTTATTTTTTTTCGGGCAATTGAAACGCGCAACTATTACTGCGTGACCCTGGGTTCGAGGGTCCTTTGTGTGCATGTTTGAGTTATTTGTTTAGTGCGGGCGAATGATTATCTGTTGCGCCTGCGAGCTCGGTCATTTCCTTTGCTTTTTCCTTTTGTTCTGGTTGAAAGGGGGTGAAGTGGGCTGATAAATCAATTTTCCACGAACGATTCGAAATTCCAATTTTTGCCAAAGCTAATTTCTTACTTCTCTTGTTTAAATTGTACGGTGTATACTCACGCGTTGATATTTTCAATTATATAGCGAAAGGTACCGTATTTTAATTATTGCCGTCCACGAATTTCATTCTAAAAAAGAACAAAAAGCAATTTTTTTTTCGTTTAAATTATTTAGCTATAGATTTGACGGATCACATTTCATCTATTATTACCAATAGTTGATAGCCTTTATATTTCGTTATTCTGTTTTGTTTCGCACAGATGCATCATTCATTGGAAACGGTTTTAATTTAACTCGGCGAACGTTGTTAATTCTTATTGATTCCCCGAGAAACACTCGGCGTATCCATTAAACAATACAATAATACGTGAATATTCCAGCGTTTCGTCAGCCCATTGGACATTAATACGCGGCCATACGTAGGATAATTTGTTCCGGCCCGTCAAATTTGTAAATTGGGTAAAAGAAAGAAACGCTCGTCTACGTAATTGCAAGACGAGCCAAAAGAGAAATTCGTAATCAGAAGAAACGATGCATTTAGGTAAAAGAGGAGCAGCCGAGGGGGGCCGCCCGTCACGCTCCCCGTAACGCGGTCATTATCGCGTGCAGCCGAGTGTGGAGGCACGAGCCCGAATGCTAAGGCGAGATACGACGCACTTTCTTTCTCTCTCTTTTTCCTTCCCTCCCCTCCCGACCGTCCGCCCTCTCTCCCTCTCTAAACGTCGTTTTAATTGTCTGCGCGTATACGTGGCCGTAGGTTAATTACTCTGTCTTCGGCCTGTACATTATGCAACAGCTTAGGTCGTTCCTACGTAACGGACCCTTTTTACGGCGAAGCTCTCCCCGTGATAACGTCGTCGTCGTATGAAAATTTGATCGGCCGAGTGATTGAGATTGTTCAGCTACTGGAGTCTTGAACATTTCTGATCGTCGTGGTTCTTCGTCGTGTATTTATGTGTGATTCGTGATCCCTGTAAAGGATCATTGTTTCAGGTGAAATCGATTGCTAAATTGAGTTTTCATAAGGGAAAAGATCGAATAGGATTGAAGTGAAAAATACTTTTTGTACTACGATTTATGTCCCCTTTTGATCTACACCGATGTTTGATGAGTTAACTTAATTTCTAGAGTTTTTTTTTTAAATTTAACTCTGTTAATAATTATTTTACGATATTAAAAAAATCGACGATGTATAGGGCACTAAACTTGATAAACTAAACAATAACACTTAAGATAGAATGATAAAATACCATTTTCTTGCAAATTGTATTTCACTAAGGCAAAGGAACCCTCTTAATTTCATTTAGGGAAATTTAGTTCTAAAAAAAAAGGTGTTCAGAAATACCGACCAGTAAATTATATTGCACGTTTATTTTTAATGAAAGATAGAAGAAACTTTACTAATCGATAACAGCGATAATTTACTGACGCAATAGAATATTCGTTTCAATAAAAAGCACTTCAAAAGAATCAACGTTTTCCTAAGAAAGATCCAATAACTAAAAGATTGTGCGATATTATACTACCCTCGTTTGGACAACTTTTCCAAGTAAATTACAAAAAAGGATATACTTCTTGCCTCGCAAGGAACCCGTCGCAGGTTCGATTTCCAATTCGTAAAAGAATTTAAGTCCTTGTTCCACCGTCTCAGTCCTAAAACATTCACGCTGAAATTCGACTTTCTTCGGACTATACAGTCCAGAAATTGCAATAACGATTTCTGGTCAGTCGGGGGAGCGAAACCTCGCGTTCGGCCCGCCCCTCCGGCGGCCACCGGGGACTTCTTAAAGATGCATCGAACGGACAGCCGGCAGACGCCGGCACGAGTAAGCGGAATCGCCGAGGTGGAAAAGACTAGGTGGCACGGGCTGCGCCGTCTGCTGGTCGCGCGCTCGCGCCTCAATTACCGTCGATGTGTCTCGAGCCGAGCTCGCCTGCTTCCGGAGGGCCTCGGCAGATTGCCAGCAATGCGATGTAGGATGTAGATCGATGGACGCCGAGGCGTCGGTGCCGATGGACTCGAGGATGACGAGAGGAGGAAGAAAGCTGCGGCGGAGGGGCAGGGGGGAGGCTACGGCGCGCAGGGAAGTCGTCAGCAAAAAAGCTGAGGAGCGATGATCGCGATTGATGGCCCATGACCCATATTTCGTAGCGGAGGGCCGATCGTCCTGCATCGATCGCTCAGCTTTTTTTCCTTCCTTCTTCGATTTCTGCCCGAGCCTTTGCCGAGTAAGGCGAATAATTCTTGGAGAGGGTACAGATGCGCCGGTGCATCGCTCGAGCTGCGTGTAGAGTTACGATTGAGTGCTTGGTGAAAGTGCAGAAATTTTATGCCACATTTTTTAGAGACTTTTAACAAACCGAAATCGCGAGTCGAAGTTTTTTAAAGAGTATCGTATAATTTATGGACTACGAACTGGAGTTTTTTTTTGTGTGCTGCGTATAGGCTGCGCACACTGATAGAAAAAGAAGAAGATATCTCCTTAAAAAAAAAAGAGAGATTTTTTTCATAAATTAGGAGTTTCTTCTTTGTTCAAGAAGAAACTCCTAAACGAAAAAGGAGAGCCTCCTAAATGAAAAAGAAGAAACTCCTTAATGAAAAAGGAAATTCTCCTTTTTCTGGGAGATTCTTCTTTTTCGTTAAAGAGTTTCTCCTTTTTCATTTAGGAGGTTCTCCTTTTTATGAAAAAGCAGGATTTCCTATAAGTTTTTAGGAGAATCTCTTTTTTTTTCTATCAGTGCATTATTTATATAGCGAGTCTTTGGTGAAATTATAAGTTTTGGATCGATGATTAAATTCATCGACGTTAATTTAATTGTAGTTGCGACTTGAATGAAATAATATAATTCAATATTTTGAATCTAATAATTCAACGTAAGCACAGTAAATTGAATCATTCGTTTCCTTTATTAATTTTCAATAAATCAACATTTCAGAAAACTCTAGTTGTTTGAATTTTATTTCATTTCTACTGAACAACTTAAATTTTAAAAATTCATGACATATAGACGAACGGCTTGTTTTAAACAAGGATGTAGACTATTTTAATTATGAATTAATTAATAGAAATGAAGATTAAAAATTCATTTACAATTGTTATACCGCTGCTAATCGTATTCTTGAATGTTAAAACAACGACGACATATACTCATAAACTACAAATAAATGACCCCGGAAACCGCAAATCCCATTCGTACATTATAAATAATCGCGTGTGTCTTACAATCATCGTATCCGAACGCATGCTTAAACCAACGGGCGTGCAATTCCTCTGCTTTCCACGTTACCGATAGTCCCCGAACCCAAGAAATTAAGGAAGAACACAATACATTTTTCACGTCGACTTGAATTATACTTTACCTCCAACTTCCACTCTTGTGAATTATTTATGCATGATGAGCTCCGATATAAAATTCCCCAAACCACACGTGAAATTACCCTGAAAACTGTAATAACAAAAAGAAAGGGTAGGGAAATTCAATTAAATAAATTGCTCGACCGCCGCTAAAAAGTGTATCCGTTGAAAAGTTCAAATGATTGCCATTCAATTTTAATAAAAGATATACATCAATAATCCGATATAGAGGGTTGCGGTGTGCTCGAAGGGTGTACCGGCCCCGGTGAAACATCGAAAATGCTTCCGCAAATAATAGCGTGTGCGCACCGGCGTACTATGGGCGCTCAAACAAAAGTGAAAACCTCGAGTACGGTTGGCTAAAGCGAACAGTTCCGGCAGAAGTGCTGTATGTACCCACGTATACACCGAACGGACTGATGGGAAGGGGTAAGAGGAGAAAACGCGTCGTGGCGCGGTTATATAGGCGCTCGGTTCGTCGTCGGCCTACCGCGACGGCTTTCCGCGTCTGCGTTTGAACGCAAGCCTCGACGGCCGAATCGCCGGCCCGAAACGACGACGATTTCTTATTGTTGGCGATTTAACGAAGCGCGAACTTGCTACACACTTGCTCTTGCCTGGGATTAGCCGCGGTATACTTTCAGGAAAGATGCCTTAAATTGTTCATTGGGAAAGAGCATTTTTTCTTTGTTGCTTAATAATGCACTCGCAAATATGGATTCTTAGTCTTGGTAGACTAACTCACTGAAATATTATATACTCTCTAAAGTTGAATTAGTGGAAATTCTACTAATTGGAACAATTTTACTAATTGAAATAGTAAAAGAGTGTTCTACTATTTAATTAGTAAAAAACACTTTTAAATTAGTGAAAAATAAACATAAAATAAAAAAATTATTTTGTAATTTTCACTAATTGAAATAGTGAATTCCCCAGTTAACAAATTTTAATTTCACTAATTTATTAGTAGTTTTCACTACTTTTAATAGTGCAAATATTTAATATTCCAATTAGTACATTTTATTCACTATTTCAAATAGTAATAGTGGAGCAATTTTTACTTTTCAAATTCATAGTCACTATGAATTAGTGGTTTTCCACTAATTCAACTTTAAAGAATACTTGCAACTTGGGTGGTTTTCGGAAAACGTGGACTTTCTGATTCTTCAAGCTGCATAGATCAAAAGTGTTTGAAAATCTTTGTAAAATGTTAATTATTATAAATTTCGTGTCATTGTGAACGATCATTCTTATGTATTGCATTGACAACAGCCTGCATGAAAATTAAATTTTGTCGATGTCGTGTCATTTAAATTTTGAATATCCGTCTGTCTGTGTATAAGCACTGTTCTTTAAAAAAAATGAAAAAAAAAAATAATTATTAAACATTTTACATTACTTATTGTATTTTAGTTTTCTTATTTTATTCTATTATTATTAGTTTTAATTCTATAAAGCTTAACTTGTAAACATTTCATATAAACAGGATATTATTTCAACTTGCTTTCGGTGAACTCATTTTTCTTCATTTAGAAAGATAATTATTTCTATAAGTCATTTACAGTGAGACCTCGTTTCTAGTTTTCGATTTAGCCAAATTCGATTTTTATTTGATTTAGTTGCACAATTCTTTAGTCTATCAACTCCAAAGTTAAAAAACTACTTCGTAAGTAAATATGCTTTATTAAAAAATAAACAAGGAAAATTAAATCATAAAAGACTATCAATTAAATATTATTAATTTAGACAGGATACGTAAAATTATAATTGCACGAGTTAAATACCTAAATGTCAGAATATTTAAAAACTTTCTTTCTCAAATTATAATTATTTAAGCTAGACGAACATTTTCTAGCTTTATAACTGAATTTCAAGAATTGAAGTTTAAAGGAAATTATTATCGAACTTTCTGACCTATTTTTCTTTCTAAAGTTCACTTACGCCACTAAAAATCCTCAACGATTTCTCATACTCTTTAATAAGTAGTTTTTCATTTTTAATGCATTCCTTCTTTCATTTCTTCACTCTTTATCGACCGAGGTATCCTGGTCGGGTGTCTCGTGTAACACCAGTATTCAACTTGTACCGCAAGGAATTTTTATTGATAATTTTCTCCCTTCAGTTACGGTATGTGCGCTCAACACCTCACGAATGCTTTGGCACGACATTTGTGCAAGCGCGCGCACGCACCACAAATGGTACTACAATTTAACATGCTATATTTGAACCACAGGAGTGTCGCTCTTATTAGATCCTTCAAAAATCAGTGGTATCCCGAAATCAGTTTCAGCCCAGACCAATAATCGTACTCATCATTTTTGAGGATGCTTATACATTATACTAACCAATTAAACTACTTATTCAAGCGCTTCCAGTATACCACCTTCATTTATTTATTTATTTTTTTTTTTATATATTAAAAGAGATTTTGATTTCGTTGACTTTGAACCTCACGTAAAATGAAAATCTCACGATATTGTAAATACAATGTATTCGTTTTCTATTAATTTATTAAAAAGAAAAAACATAACCTAATTTATTTATCAAAAATATCAAGAGGCACGGTAGCGCCTCCAGGCAAGTCTAAGTCTAAAAAATGACTTGCCTAGGAGGCCACAATGCACGTCTCTACACGAAGAAAAAAATTCTTTTGTAATGCAGGGACAGAGTCGACAAATAAAAAATTTTACTCACAAGTATAGCACAATCTACTGTAACTTCAGCAAAATTTACTGTAAATCTAGCAAATTTTACTCTACTTTTTCGTAAAATTGTTTACTTGTCGAGTCTAACCCTCCGTTACAATTATATAATTGTATAGAAATTTTCACTAGAACTTTTCTCTCCGTGTATGTATACATTGATATTGGATTATAAGTTTACTCTTTTTTCGAGTAAATCCCTTTTTTATACTAAAAATAAATTAAATTAAAACAGTAGAATTAATTCGTGTCTATGTTTTATTATTAATTAGTACAAGTAAATCTTTAATGTGGAGAAGCTTTCGTTCAAAAATGTCCACTGTTCAATTAATTATCCACTTTCGTTTTTTCGTTCTATTAAATTTACGTCGATAATTCATCGAGATCGAAAATATAAATTTAGCCCGATAATTTATCGAGAGCGGAAATGGAAGGTCCGAGCAGCTCGAAGAACGCGGCCGCAGTATTTGATGCGCGGATAATCGAGTGTGTCGGGGCGGCGCGGGGCTAAGTTGCGAGAGGCATGCGTTCATATAACGACGGCGCGAGGTAAATGGCTCTATCATCTCAGCCGGGGTATGCGATTTATGTGAGGAACGTGCGTCGTGAGCTACAGCGAGCCGAGCTGCTCGTCATTCATCACGACGCGTTCCACCGCGCGGATGACGCCGGAGAAATAATTACGCTCGCGCCTCTATACCCCCCCCCCTACCACCTATCCCACGTGCAGACGCCGTCCGCACCATAGAAAAGTAAATTGATAACCTGCGATGATATTGGCGAAAGGTAGTCTCTTTTTTAATTTTTTTTTATTTTTATTGCGTTCGTTAAGGGCGACCTAGTGTAAAATGAACTTTTTGCGATTTTATGTATAAACTGCCTTTTTTTCGAGCGCGCGCGCAAATAAAAATTTATTAAGCAGAGGGAAAAATATTTGTCGCATCCAACGGCGATGCGACGTGCGAATTTGATAATTGACTACGGCGCTCGATCTATATTTTTTGTATCTGTCGATTGTTCAGCGATCCATGAACATTTGCAAGTGCACGTAGCCGCTCAGCGTGAAGCAATCAATTCGACGACGTCACAGTCTTCCGCCAATTAAGTTTGCTCTGTTCATTCGTTAGCTTATTGTTATATTAGAGAAAGAAAGTGTATATAAATTTCGATCTTTAAGTTTCGGCTGAGCGAAAATTATAAAGGTGAGCGTCGCGTGCTTGTATTCGGTCGCGAAATAATTGGAATAATACTTACGACATTTACAAAAAAAAAAAAAAAAAATAGATGTAACTGCAACTGGAAAAACGGCACTCGAAGAACCGTGAAAACGTAAGTGTCTCAATTTCCTTCCAGCGACACTATTCGAATGTACTATTTTTAGCTTCCACACCGGTGATCATGTAAAAGGCCGGACTATCGTTATACGCGAGCTCTTCCAGAATCTGATGGTTCAAGGGTCGAAAAAAAAGTTCAATCCGAAAGCCTCCCCGCGCCCTTCCCCCTTTCCGGTCCGTGATTGGTGAGTGGCACTTTTTCGCCGTTTGCTCGTACTTCCTGTTTTCCTTCCTGCTCTTGAAGCTTAAGCGCCTGCCCACCGCACATGCAGCCGGCGCGAGCTTTCTTTCGCCCATCGGGCTATTTGCGCGGAAAAAATCGCTATCGGATCCCCGTTTAATCTTGTAATTTGTGCGCGCTCCACGGGATCGGTCGATCAATCTATGCCGGCTCCCGGCTTTTTACGAGCGCAACCTCGACGCTTCAATTCTGGATACCCCCTGTACTTCTTTTCGCTACGGAGGCTGAATTATTCGTCTAATTTACTGCACGCCCCCGGGCAATTATTTATCCGACTTATTTACGAGGATGCGAGAGGCAACAAATTAAAATAGTTATTGATGCACCGCTCGCGCCTATTTTTATCACTTTTATTCATCTTCAATTTCTGTAATTCCTCTGGATTATCTTCGATCTGCAAACAAGTCTTTTCATTTAGGCTCGTGCACGTCTCATATAAGAATAAGAAGTGTACACAAATAAAGTTCACACAGTAGGCCATTTGACTCGGTCGCTGTTTTTGATTAAAGCTTAAATTCCATCCGCGACGCTTTACGAAAGTTTAATCTGATTAGCTTCGATCGGGCGTCGCGGATCCAGCCTTCAAAATAGCGATCGGCCCTTAATGCAGTGAACTTTTAAGCACAGATAAAATTAGCGGCCACCGAAATAATCCATCTCGATTTTTCAGCGACGCCTCGGGCCAACTTTCTGCAAAATTCCGCATGGACAAGCAGTGCGGGGAGAACTGCGGGTTAATCGGGACAAATCCCAGAACGGCATTAACCTAACGTGCCCGCGCCGTGACCTACGGAGTGCACACCAGCCCCTCGTCTAATTACAGCAGTGCCAATTCCGGTTCGTGTTGGATTGCAGCCTCTCGCTCGCGTCCTTGCCCCTTCCGGCGAGTGCAGCCTTTGTCGCTCCTTCGATGGCCGCCGCCTATATACCAGCGTATTCTCCAGATGGCGATTGTTCGCCGGCTCGCCGGTAATTGCGCGGATAAAGGGCCCCTCTCCGATCGAAATGAGATTCGGAACGACGAGACGAGATGCCGACTGCTCTTTGCCGCTGTCATCGGGGGCCCCGGCCTTTTGTTGCATTGTGCCCGTTGGCCGGTGCAGCGGATTGCTGCGCCACTCGAAGAAGGTCATCGAGCGGCCGGCGACTCGCGTTTTGCTGTGCTCACTGAAATTGCGTGCGGTGAAAATTCGGTTTGATCGAAGCGGCGATTTTGGAATTTTCAGTTCCGGAGTCACGGACGCGCGGACTGCGTTCCCGATATACTGCGGTCCGCGTCAATCTAATTCATTCAGTGCTGCCGAAATGACGATTTGTGCGACATGAAATTCAATGAAATTTCGCCGGATGAATTTTAGAAGAGTCGCGGTGCTGGCGTAAATTGATTCCAGCGGCGCGGGGCTCGATAAATTCTTCGCTTTTGCTGCGCAAGCTCGTGGAGGAGTTGTTTCTCGGAGTATCGTAAAATTATCATTTTTATTAAGTTCGAAATAAACGGCCGCAACGAAATATCAAGTTTGATGTAGTACAAATTGCTAGCGTCGCTATTATTTAAAGCTCGGAGGATTTAAAGCGGCGAGCAACATTTGAAATTAATGACAAAGAAGCGAAGGCGACAAATAATTTTGTCGCCCTCCTGTCGCTCGGAAGACAAACTGCCCCCATGCAGGAATCAGCCCATTTATAAAACTTAACTCGAAATAGTACTGTTTTGTAATATTTCATATAGGATTATACTGATAATTTAGAAAGAAACGGAGTAATGGCACCAGAAAAGTTGTGGACATATTTTTCTGACGCCTACGAAGGATCGCTGTAAAATCGTTTTAAAAATTGAACCGTCGATGAAATAATAAATGTACATGGAACTTGTTTTATCAATTTTTTTTAAGTAAATAATTTAACAAAATAATAAATATTTGCATTGACTCCAAAAAAATCGAGGGCAGTTAAAAAAATGAACCGTCGATGAAATAATAAATATATACAGAATTTATTTAACCACTAATCTCTAAATGGATAATTCGCAAAAAAACGTATGCAGTGTAATGGCTGCTAAAAAATTAAGGAAATATTCCATTAGTCTCTTAGCAAATAGCCATCGTAAAATTTGTTGAAAATTAAATAATCGAAGAATAATAAATGCACTTAACATATTAACGAGATAGCACAAGGAATAAGGCGTAGTACTCGAAATTTCCGTAAATATTTGCGAGAAACGCTGGCATAAAGTGCGCGAGTGTAGAAAACTTGTGTGCATAGAGCGACCGCACCCTGGATTCTCGCTTTTCTGCTGGTTAGCTGCGCGCACAGATAAGGCCGAGCTTTTGTGAAATATAGCACGGGACTCGGCGTTGCAGGAATATAAACACGTTCAACTTTACGTGGATTTTTATAAAATAGTCACCGTGCGGTAACGAATTAAAATGAAACTGAAAGAAAATGCAGTTGATGTTGACTGCAGCATCTATAAAATTAATGTATAAATATCGCTTAAAAATTTGTACATTTAAACCAATAAATATAAATCATTTCGCCGCCATATATTTTCTGCAATAAATAAAAAAAAACATAAAATTCTGTCGTACTTTTTTTTATTTATTACATGTTTAGATAAATAAATAAGACAAAACTGCAGTTTACACTCTTCTCAATATAGTCAAATTTTAAATCATCAAATTTTCTATTCTTCGTAAATCCACTATGCAGCAGAAATTATTGCACATTTGTCTCGGTGATGCACAATTACGCTTGCTTCTAGTGTGTAGTTTGCAAGCTCCTTGGTAGATTAAGAAAGTGAAATTTTAATTAAATTCTTTGTAAAGTCTCCATTCGATTAAAGCTCGAGTAATTTGCTGCCTTACATTCGCCGTAAAAGCAATCAGCAGTACATCGGTTTGCAAAGGACGCAAGAATCCGCACGCGAATTTTCGTTAAAACCGAAAAAAGACGTCACAAAGACACGCGTACACAGACAAGTCGCAAATTCGGACTTAGACATGCACGCATCGCGCAGCACTTCTTTTTTTAAACCGTCTCTCAATTAAAACTATTCAGCTCGGACAACGAGGGAAGGCTCGAGCACGGGCAGCTAAGAGCTTAGTAATCGCATTTTTTCCCCTCGTTATCAAGATTTCCGGGCGTCCTGTGAAGTGAATTTACTTTCTTCATTATGAAAGCCGGCCTCGCGCGGAAAGGAGCCGGCGATGGTAAGAGCTTGCGCAAGCTCGGCCGGCTACGTTTGCGCGGAGGAGTGAACGATCTACTTTACGGCTCATACGTGACTGCGCGAACTCGCGGTACTTTCAGCCCACCCTCTCCCCTCTCTCTCTTTCTCCTTTACTTTCTTTCGCTTCTTCACTCCAATGGGGTTATAGAGGCGAACGCGCCAAAAGAGAGAAGGTAAACGCGAGCGCCGGCAAAAGAAAAGAGACCGTGGTTTGAGTTTAAAGAGCTTAAAAAGCTCGTGATTCGTTTGCGATTGAGCGTTAAATACAGAAAGAAAGAGAGAGAGAGAGAGAGATGGGGGTGAGGGGTGAGGGGAGACGTCGCGGGCTTTTTTACTTTTTTCACGCTTGATTAATTTTTCTGCGAAGGAAGAAGGAGCGGGGAGGCCAAAGCTTTGCTAAATACAAGACGGATCGAGTACGGAGAATTCAAGGGGCATTTAATTTGGCTAAGAATCTTAAAACTTTCTGAATTACACGTTACGCCCTTTGCTTTTCTGCTTCACTATTATGCTTAATTTAATGAATGGTTTTCTTAACGTAGAATTTTTTATGCTCCGAAGCAATTTAATGAGTTACTAATTTTTACAGGATACATATTATAGGTTTTATTTCTTCACACTTTTTATGAAAAACATTTCGGTATGCAGAACATTTTGTTTTAACATTGACTGCTTGTCTTGGAAATAGTATCGCGGAAAGTGTAGATGAGTTATTACTTTTTTTTTCAGGAATTTATGAAAAGATAGAAATTTTGTTAGAATGAAAAGTTTGATAAGAGAGCGAGACGGAGGAAAATTGTTTCTTAAAAATCATCGGAGTGAACTTCAAGCTAATCTATTTATCGGTGGCGTTTTGTACATTCAATAAGGCGGCCGATTGACGCGCCAACTTCGATAACTTGATTTCCCGAGTGAAAATATTCAATTTGCCCGACAGGCGGCGTAAACAGCCCGTCGAGGTCGATGCGAGAGAGGTGTAACCGCAGCTTCGCTGCTGGAACGACGCGAAGACTCAAGAGTGTGCTTTCAATGTACAAGAAAAGTCTTCTTCATTCTACTAAATTAATTATTCAAGAGCTTCATTCTTACTAAGGCATTATTAATTCTGAGAATAAAATGAGCGTGAGGGATATTTCGATGCTGCGAAATTATTTTAAATTTTTAATAAATTATTTTGTAAAAACTATTGGTAGAAATTTGATGCATTATAACGCGTCACTAGCCACTTCCTAAAAAACTGGCAGTAATTGGTTATTACTAGTCAAATTTCTAGTAGGGAAGTGATACGAAATTCTAACTATAATTTGGTTTTATAATCTCTTATTAAAATTTTTAATGAATAATTCATTCAAGAAATGTGAGTTTAAATCGATAATTTAAAGTACTGTAAATTTGTTATTTAGAGTAATAGATTTAAAAATAATTTTCAATAGTTCTTAAAAACAATTCAATTTGGTTTTTAATCTTGACAGACTTTCTTACAAAAATTATTTTCCTGTATAACTTTGATAGCTTAATTTACAATATAAATATAAATAAAACTAATTTAAAAAAACATTAAATATAAAGGGTGCTGGTTGATTCTCAAGACATTCTCAAGACACTAATTCTGAAATCATTTCACAGCGATTATAAATGACACAGTGAAAAATTGACAGACTTTTTTAAAGAAAAAATTATTTTACTGTAGAACTTTGACAGCTCAATTTACAATAAAAATATAAATAAAATTAATTTAAAAAAAAAACATTAAATATTAAGGGTGTTGGTCGATTCTCAAGACATTCTGAAATCATTTCACAGCGATTATAAATGTCACAGTGAATTATGCAGATTTTGTATCTCAGTAAAGCTCATTTAACAATCGCAACTCGTTTTATTTGCATCGGAACAACTGCAGTTTATTTTTCTGTTTACTCCGAACTCGCCTCGTTAAAGATGATATCAATTAAACGAACTGTACTTCCACTTACGATTCTTGCTCCGAATAATTATTCTTCCGCAATTGTTAGGGATGATAGGGACTTTTTACGAGTCTCGACTACAAAACACGCGATGTTTGCTCGAGTCTCTTTCTAAGATTGAGTCCCACTTTTCTCTCCTTGTTTTCCGCTCACCTCCTTTATCTTACTCAGTGTGTCTTTTATCCCCGTCCTTTCCACTTCCCCTTCCCGGTGCCATCCAGAAAGGAAAATACCGGCGAAATCAAAGTGGTGTGAGATTGCGATTGAGGGCGCATCGTCTAGAGGAGATCCCAGAGTAAGATTGAATCCGCTTCACGGCGTTTAATTACTCACTCGTAAGTTTATTTCCAACTAACGGCTTTTCTGTGTAACTCTCCTTTACTCACTTCCTTTTTTTTTGCCACTTCTATTCCAGAGTTTTATAGCACGCGGATTATCGTTTTGCCAATATCTCCTTCGAGTGGGGAATAACGTTTTAAATTTTTCGTTCAAATAAATTAGCTTTAATTATTACGCTTCATGAACTTTTATGCTTAGTTATATTTTTCTCAGCGTTTGAATTTTAAACGATTATTTGATTGCATGCAAAGTATTCCAATAATAGCTTGGATCTATACAAACAACGTTTAAAAAAGGAATCCTAAAAGTTTAGCCATTTTATATAATTATTGGCTTTTAAGAATAGTAACTTTTTCAAATAGCTAAATGGTAGAAGTATTTTCGTTTTTATTCCTGTGCAATTATGTAGGACAGGTACAGGATTCCTCTAATAGTTCTTTCAGTAAATAAAAATTTTGTGATTATTGGAATAGCAATTTAGAAATTCTATCGGTCTAAAATTAGTAAAAAAAATGTGTTCAACTAATATAATTTTTCTTAATTTAAATATTTGCATTGGAAAAATCTTATTAAAATATCTTATAAAATAGAAGAAACACTATTTCAGGAAAAAAATGTTGATTTGCGAGCGAGAATCATTACGGGACCAAATCCCATTGTAACGAACTTGGCACTGCGTAAAGCAGCAAGTTTTACAACTGACTTTACTTTTAGCTAGATAAAAAAAAATATATATCGTGCTAAAAATGGAAGAATTGTAAGATGGAGAAACAAGCTAGAGAAATACACGGGAAAAAAGATCTCGAAAAGTCTATGGAAATAACGTAGTTGTCTGCGAATACGAGCTACGGACTCCAGAAATTGTAAGCGGCTCTCTGGGCGAAAAGTGCGAAAGTGAGAAAGTTCCTGTAGTTTGCTAACAAGGGGTAATTTTTACAATTTCCTTTCCACTCCTTCCTTTTATTCCGTTTTGTTTCAAGTTTGATTTTACGTTGCGATCGCCGGCATAATCTCAAGGTAGTATTGAGTTTGTTCCTCCAATTATAGATTTTAATAAATGTTTCGTTTGCGGAAAAGTTTTAATTGTATGAATGATTTATGAAAACTTAAGAATGAATTACGCGCAGAAACAAATGCAACGTTTTTTTTACTACTGCCAGTGTGACATCCTTGACTGATTTTTATTTATATTATGTTTGAATAATTATCACACTTTTGTTAATCTAGTTTCCATGAGCAATTTTAAAGACAATATGACTTTTGCATTAAAACTAAAATTTTTATACAGTTCTCAATTTTTAATAAATTTATATGGGTGTAATAATTCATTAAAAAATTCAATTAAATTTTTTTTTACAAACATACTTGTTAATTGTAAAAAAAAATTCTCAAAACATACAGCAATGAATTGCAATTCATGTAATAATCTTAATAAGCCTGCTTTACATTTGTGAATTCTGGTAAGCTGCCTAAATTAATTTATCGCTTATATTATCACAGTCCTTCTCGTACCTTTTTCTCCAACCCTCTCTGAATTACCTAGAAAATATCCGTCTAAAATACGCACGGGAATAAAACTAACTACTCTATATTAACAACCTAATGAAGTTAAAAAAAGGCATGATCCATCGCGTAAACTCGTAAAGATCACAGTTTGCAGGAGTCGGATCATAGAAAACCCTTATTATGCGCACGCTTCAGTCCAGCATAATTGCAGAGTCTGCTAAGTGAGCATTTTGATATTCCGGTCGCGAAGAGCACGAAGTGAAAGAAAATGAGATCGGAGAGAGAGAAAAAAAAAGAAAAAAAAACGAGGAGTTCAGCTCGCGAAAGGAAAATTGTAAGAAAGAAAGTACCGGCAGGCGTCTATCCAGATGCCGAAGTCACGAGGAATATTTTGCTAGAGACTTTGCAGAGCGCCTTCTGTACACAACCCCCGACGTGAAGAAAGAGAGAGACGGGGGGAGTAAAGGCAGAACCAGCCACACTCACCTCGGCATTAATATAAATTAACAGTAAAGTTCCGGGTTGGAGGGGACCGCGGGCACAAATATATTCGCCTCCAGCAAAGCCAAATACACGCTTTCGTCGGTTTTCGGCGGGAAGGAGAGAAGAGAACCGACGCACCGGCAGTCGCCGGGTGCGTGGTATATTTACTCCCGGAGCTCCCGCCGGAATGGCCCGGGCCATTTAACGCGGCGCAAAGCGCGTGCTTCTGCATTGTGTTAAAGACGAATCTCCTTCCTCCCCCTTCCCCGCCGTGCTTACCTTAATGAGACCCGGGACCCGAGAAAAGAGCTTGATTTAGGTTGCGCTTCCAAATGCGCGTTGATTCATGTCGGCGGATATATCCTTGAATCGTCGAGGGAGAAACTCTGATTTTTTTTCGTTAGATTCATACACGGGAGGGTTGTGAAGTGCGCTTAATAGAGCGACGCATTAAGTACGAATTTTAAGGCCACTCGGTGCGGCTGGCATGGGCTTCAGTGAAGTGCCTTGAATTTTATGAGCGTATTAGTTACTAATGGAGATATTTTGAGGTCTGACCCATGGATATTCGGAATAGTTCACGGGTGTATGCATATCGATCTGGCTTTTATATTTTGTTTGCGTGACTATCGCCCCGTACAATCGCGGTGTAATTATTTTAATTCTTTAAATGAGTCCCGCGTTTTTTGCGTATTATTTTTTTATGAAGTTGAAAGAAAATCTCCAGGTCGGCCGGCCGTTACTCCTTACATTCTAAAGATGATTACACGCGGCTAAATGATTCTGATAAAATAAGCGGAAAAATATAAAAGACGAGTAGCGAAAAAAAAAAGAAAAACGTTCCGGAGGACTTCCTGGACGTCTTATTAAATTTTTTCCGGTAGATCTCTCCTGGAGAGCTGAGATCAGAATGTGGCTTTTAGTCGACGTGCGCGCAGAAGTTAGATGGTTCTACCGAGGATGAACGGAATAAAAGGAAGGATAAGATGATAAGGCTCAGGGAAAGACTTTTCAAATTAGAAAATTGTCTTGAATCTTATCAAATAAGCGAAATGAAAATTCTCTTTGAAGAGAAAATGCAAAAGGCAGTAAAAAAATGTCCATTACGTTTTTTCATATAATGTTTACCTTGATTTAAAAGCCAAACTGAAAAGTGTTATGTTATTAAGCTATTTTTGTATTCAGTAGGCAATGCTATTCTTTTTGTTTGAATAATCAATTTAAGCCTTCAAGTATTTGTTGAAATGTTAATAAGTAATAAAATCCATATGAATATCAGGATATGAATCAGGATTTGCCAGCGAAAGAGGTAATGATAAGACTTTAACACAATTTTACTTCTTATTTATATTTATTTACGTTTTGGCTAGTTTTTCCACGACAATTCGTAACGATTGCACTTCCATAACTGAGCTTTCGTTTTTACAAACAACTTCATTCTTTATCGAACAGTTGATCGGCGTTCTCGTCAAATTCATAATCTCTATTTAAAATACTAGTAATCCAAATAAAGCATCTAAGTATCATAATAGACGAATGACGTTTTCAAAACTGCAGACCAGCAGCTTGAAAGCTCCTAAAGTTTTATTGACTTTAATATCCTAAACTCACCTACGTTTGAGTGCACAGCAAAACATCGAGAAAAGAAATTAAACGGAGCGTTTAAATTAACGCCAATAAAATTTCAATCAGCTAAAAAGCAAGCTCTGCCGAGAAAAAAAAAGTTCAAGGCCAGACGAGCCGAAAAAGTGTCGAGAACCAAATAAAGTGCACTCGGCATTAGGCAAAGAAGCAAAAAAAAAGGAACTGAAGCCTGCAACAAGACCCGGTGGTCATAATCGTTGCGGACTGGCAATTTCCATAGCCCCTCCGCGATATAAAACAAAGTCTGGCCACGAAATCGGCAGGGGACGGGCTTAAGACCGTTCGCCGGGGCGTCCGCACTTATCGTGAATTTTCATGAAAGCTCGGCTCCGTGGTGCACGGGATATCGACGGATCTCGGGGACAACGACGGCGTCCATTGTACTTAACGGCACGGGAAGGCTCCCTTAAAGTCGACGAGCTGAAATTTTCCGCAAGGAGACCGCTGCGATAAGGCACATTTCCGGTTGGGGGCTGGCGTGGGCGGCGGCGCCCGCAGGAAGCGACACAACTCAATTACATTAAGACCAGGCTGGATGGGCTGGAGGGGGAGGGGGTACCTTACGGCACAAGCTGGGCGGAGTGCAGCCAGATGAAGAAGTAGGACTTGGCAAGCGTGCAATCACGGAGAAGGCTAACGCGGCATGCATAGCATGCGCGAGCGTACGGCTTCCTATGCGTCTTATTTGCGCCTTATAATGGCGAGTGTCGACGAAGGAATTCGTTCGAGGCTGTTTAGGACGCGGATAAAGAGTTACGGTACCCTGGCTTAGAGGCATGCAATGTTTCGTAATCAAGTCAAATGTTTTGGACGCTGGAAAATCCTTTTTCAGATTTTTTTTACCGAGAGAAATGTTTTGGAAAAATTACTATCCAGTCTAGGAGTAGAGCCACATACAGCATTTAATGATGAATTACTATTCTTTAATATAAATTTTACTACAATTCTAGAGAACATTACTATAATTCTAGGAAACATTACTACAATTCTAGTAAGTATTACTATAATTCTAGTATATATTACTAGAATTTTACTTAACATGTCTAGAATTATAGTAAATATTACTAGAACTCTAGTACAATTAATAATACAGAATGGTAATTTTTTCAGATAATTTTTCTCAGCGTTTCCTTTTCTTTTGTTAATAGATACGATTTGAATAAGAAAGAGTGAGTATTCCACTAGAAAGAGTCCATTTCTTCTCTTTCGCATTTGGAGGGTATAGTTTAGTCGTTTTTTTTACCGCTTCGATCAAAATTGAATGGAGGAGAACGCCTATATTATCCATAATAAATGTACCGATAAAAAATTTATAAAGCCGATAAAAAATAATAGTATCTGCGTAAAACAATATTTATTCATGAATTTATGTCTACTTTATAAGGGATATACTGTCAAAATTATTTTTTGCGGTTATTATTACTGGATGACGCGTTAAATCTTGATTTTTCTACTGATTTCTACATGCAACTGTAATGTAAAACAATATCCTTTGATAATTTTTGTCACTGCTTTGGTCAAATAAAAAACCAATAAAGCATTTATGTAAAATGACATTTGTTTATGAATTTTTAGTGAAAAAATTTGCAATTTGATTTTTTGCCATTATTTCTGAAAAATGCTGCACGAAATTTCCATTTATTCTACTGAATGCAGCAGACTACTCTCTTTATTTTTTTACAATTGTCCTGTTTTTTCTCGAATTAATATTTTTATTAAATTAAATATTATAAGCTCTAAACAAAAGTTAAAAAATTTGTTAATCCGCAGGAATTCTTCTTAGTTTCATGAAACAATTCTGCAAAGTACATTGTCGAAAAATTTATGTTAGGTATGTCATAAAGCTCTAATTACATTAAAAAACTAAAAAGAAAACAAGGAAAACAAGTTTTATGTAAAACGAAATCTGTACAATCTTCCTAAAGCTTTGTCAGCATTGTCAGCACTTTTTGCGACGAGTTTAAAGAAACAATTTTAAAATCACGCAACGGAAAATAGAACTGCATCGCATTAATTCCGGAATAAAAATACACCGATAAATTGAAATTCAACGAAAATTAAATTAGACTACAAAACACAAAAGCTCATCGATTAACCATTAATCCATTCCGATTCCACCAAACGCAGACACTTAGAAAATCCGCAGCTTCGTTAAAAACGTTAACAGCCTATATACTATAATCTCGCGCAGATGTACCCAAGCTAACCAGCGGAAAATTGCGTCGCTGCGAAAAGAGAAAAAATCTGAGCGGTGGGAAAAGGACGAGCTGAAAAGTTGAACGAAAGCCCGGGCGCAAAGGCGGCCTTTGGTCGCGAGTACACTCGGCGTCGGTTCGCAGCGCGAGTGGTCGCGCGGTGCGCGTTGTCGGCGTCGTCTGCGCCAGCGCGTTTCCTCTGAGAAAAGCCGCGCGAGACGCCAACAAGGCCCGGCGCTGCGGGAAAAGGCAAATCTAAGAGAGGAAGGGGGAGGCGAGCGTCGGAGCGCTGATTCCACCGGCGCGGTGTGTTTAATTAACGTGCGCTTTGCCTCCTCTCCGCCACACCCCCCCCCCTCCCCCCTCAGCCGCACCTCGTTGACACTTAGGGTCCAAAGCAAATTCCCTTTTATGAAACACCTCGCCTCCTCTCGCTCGCTCTCTCTTCGCTGAAAATTTATGGCGGCCGTGGAAATACTCAAATAAGGTGCGGGGGTTGTGCGCTCGTATAAGCTTCGGAAGGGCGTAGGTGGAGGTAAGGAGCCGTAGGCGGAGTGCGGGGAAATGGATGGTGGATCGTTAAATAAGAGTGGATGTGGTAAGTTTTCCCCGTTATTAACTTACGGGTTACGACAGTTTACTTTGATGAGGCGGAAATTGTATGAGTTCGTCGCTTCCTCGCTGCTGCCTCTCTATCTCTCTCTCTCGCTCGCTCTTCGTTTCTATTACTATATCTTTTTTTATTTCTCTTTCCCCTTTTTCACCTTTTCTCGGTGAATTGATGGTAACGGTGCAGGGTCGGAAAATCGCAAATAAATTCTATTATAAAGTATTCGCATTACGTATTCGTGATAATTGAATTTATTATTGGAACGTTTAAATTATTAAATGTGCCACGATTTACTTCTTCTTCAGACAAATTATTCATTCGAAACAACATTTTCACATTGACTAAAAGAGTCTAGCAATTGCAAAAATTTAATTTTGAATTATTAAAAAATGCACGTCTGACTTAACGGGACTTGTACTACTTACAACTCGGAACCTTAATAAATTCGTAAATGTGGGTTTAAAATTGTTCGTAACCAAGATATTTGTAAGTATTCCATTGAAAATTCAATATTTATTGAAAACATGATTATTTATCATGTAAATAGTAGCTTAATTTACTGATCTGCCAAGTAATTTATTTGTTGATTCTATTTCGTAGAATACATTGCATTTCGTGGGTTCTATTTCAAGTCGGTTTAAAATTTCATAAGCTTATTTACGTCAATGGTGTTTAAAATAATCCACGAATGATGTAAATAACAAATGCCTTCGAAACACCGCTAAATTATGTTGCTAAGTTCATGGCGTATTTTTAAATGTCATTTACTGCTGCCCGGTCGGCAACAGCCGTCAGCCATAAAAATTACATCAAAATTTTATTTATTATTATTGTTCGGTGTAAATTAAATTTTAAGGAGAAATATCCAAAACAAATTTTCAGCATAATCTCTTTCACACGTTTTTATCTTATCATTATTTAAAGAGCGTTGTGTAGATTTTTCATACTTCAAACGTGTATTTCAAATTTTAAGCAGCTTTTCGATCATAATTTTCTCTTTTTACATTGACGAGAAAATAGACAATTTTATGTCACTAAAGTGAGTATTGAAAATTGTAATTTTTTTTTAAACATATAAATCTTCAAAAATATAAGCTTTAATCTTTCAACGAATAATCACAATTTTACTCTCAAAATCTGAAAATGTGAATAGCGACATATTTTATGTGAAAAATCGTTCACATATTTAGCAGCTTTTCACTTATTATTTTTTCTTCACTTATTATGATATGGTACGAATTAATTATTATCACTTATCATCGTATCAATAAAATAATGATCGTTCGGTCAATAGAAAAACTCATTCTAAATAAATAATCAAAGAAAACGCGAATACTATGTAAGCAAACTCTTAGATTGGTATAATAATTGGATATATCCAGTAGTCCGAAAAGTTAAAGGAAAACTTTTCTAGTTCCGCATACACACACACACACACGCGCGCGTAAGTTGACAAACAGTGAGCAACAAGACTGGGATCAACAGGGCAAAGGGACAAACGAACTTTGTTAGGAATTAGTTTGAGATAGGGTTAAGATAGTGTTCAGCCCGAACTCATTACGCCTCCCACTGCTTCGGATTAGCCTTGAGAAATAGAACTGCCACCGGATGTTGCTGCAGCCAGCCAGGCGCTCTATCGGTTGCTTATCTACAGCCAATTGCATTGAAACGAAGGACGGCCAGCTTGATTTTTTCCCCCTCGATGTTAACTTCTACGCTCCTTTCTACAAATAAAACAAAGCATGATCGACTGATTCAGCGCGAAGTTTCATTCAACCAAATAAACTGAAGTTAAACATAAATGAAGAGAGACAAGAGATTAAAATAATTACCTCGCGATTGCAATCGAATCCCCGATTTTTCTCTGGCATCGGTCATTTTTGCCCGATTAGCCTTTCGAAAATAAAAGAAATCAAAAATGGATTTACGTCCGTTAGCGTTGAGGTCATTACGGAAGGGTCGCCCGCTCGATATTCCAAGCGGCGGCTCCGAAAGTCCCAGCAATTTTCCGCAACATCGAAGAGCGACCGCAGTTTAGCCTTGTTTTATCCAGCTTCCCTCTCTCTCTCTCTCTCTCTCTCTCTTTACCCTCCCCCTTTTTATCCGCCTTTTCTTGCTCCCGATTATTCTCGCTCCCGCTTCCGTAAAATCCAGCAATAGACCAATTTTACACCGCCTTCGCTTCCCCCTTGGCCTGCTATCTCATTTTCCACGCGCAGGTCCCCCACCCTCGACTTTTTTTTTTGAAGCCTCTGCGGCATTCTCATCGGGCCTCTATCAGTTTCGCAAATTGTCCCGCAAGGCGTATTTGCATACGCAATTTTCGCTTTTAACCTCGGCAGTGCGAAAAAGAGGATTGAATTCAGCGGACCCTCCCGAATATGCATGATCCTTCGGGCCGAGTTCCTCTATTTTTTCGTCGATGCCGGCTGAACCGTTTAAAATAATAAATCGTCGGCCGGGAGGGCCGTGGGTATTCGCCGCGCGTCACCGCACTCCGATTTATTCCCGCACGGCGATCAGTATTCACACGTAGTAGCGTTCGCCTTTCTCGCGCCTTTTTTTTTCTCTCTCTCTCTCTCTGCGTCTCCCGAGCCAAGGCCTCTGCACAGTCGTCGTGCTGCGTATAATCGCTTCTCGATAATAAATTGGGTACACCACGAATTTGGGGCATTATTAACAGAATGAACTTGTCGGAGTGGTTATTTATTTACCTTTTTCTTCTTCCGGTGGAAATGATGGTTGAGTTGCTTTTTTTTTTTAACAAAAATGTCAAGCGCACAATCGATTCCTCATATTCTCGCTTAATGGGACGAAATTGGGTTGCAGGCTAATCAGTCGTAAATCGATTTGCTTTTTTTTAGGAGAACGTCAAATAAATGCAATTGGTAAAATTATACGGCTGGAGGCTGATTACGCCCTTATGAATTTAATTATTTATTATTTAGCGGTATAATTTTAATTTGACCATTAATTAAATCGCGATGCTCTAGTATGCTTTTTATGAATTGTAGTTAACATTTCGGTTTTGTTCAATTGAAATTGACGATAAAGTTAAAGTAGGTTAAAAAGTTCATATTAATTTAAATTAAATATTATTTTAGTTCTAATGATTCTTAGTAGTCTGAAGGAGTAAAAAATGGGGTTCAATAATTGGATCAAATACAATATAAATATTTTAAGGAAATCGAGTTATCACAAATAATTATAGACGAAAATATAGAAAAAATAAGATAGACATAACTTATTTATATATACATCTTAAAATAATGTCAGAAGAATATTTTTAAATAGTCTTATTTTTAATTACAAGGAAGTGAATATATTGTATAATTTGCGCAACATGCTTTATTCATCTTGTTACAGTTAATTAGCTATATTTATGTTGTATACAAATGAAAAATTCAAAATCAGTAAATTATTTATTTAATTTACGGAAAAAAAAATCCTCGGTACGATTTATAAACACTAATGTAAATTAAAGCGCAAAAAAGAATCTTTTCATTTCATGTAATGGTCTAAGTTTTACTTAACTAAATTATAAAGCAATTTAAATATAAAAATTGTGGAAGTTGCATAGAAACAAACAAATTAACAAAGAAATTAATTAATCTATTACATACGTAGTTAGAAATAAATTATTCAAAGAATATTATTCACTACTCGCTTAAACATTTACAAATATATAAATCTTATTTCCTCGGGACCATCGAAAATGCGAATAGTCCATCGCGCAACTCAAACTGTAGTTTATGACGGAGTAATCGCGTGTGCATTCCAGCCGAAAGTCCAGTTATAGTCACGACTAAATCTGTGACTTCCAGAACAATATTTTCCGGGCGCGTTCGCACGTCGCGCGTAATGTGATTAGCCACGCGTGATATAACTCCGGTGTCAACGGGAAAGGCTGACGGGCTATGAGCGTGTCTTGCATCATCGATTTACGTTCATCCTGCAGCTCGTTCGAACGAGCGCGGACTAAAACTACACGAAAAAAAGGTCGAATTTCGTGCGTCGATGGCGCGCTCTTCGATTAGAATTATTACGGGATTGCTCAATTTTTCCAAAAGCTCTGTAATTTTTTTTTAATACCGTGAACATTTTTTTTTTCATAATTCAGCTACGAGCTTCAATTTTAGTAGAAGCGATATGCGACTACCAATTTATTTTCGTACGGAGGAAAAATTGGATTAAGCGCAAGCAGATTTGAAGAACTGTAAATTGGTGAAATGTTTTTCAGCTATTAAATTGGGATCGCTATGAGAGCTTTCTTGAAATAACAAGATTTTCTTAATTTAGCGGCCTCATGCAATTCGCAGCTAATTGATAGAATTGAACCGAATGTTTTAATTCTGCGTATAAATTACTAGAGGAAAAAGCCACATGCGCCCCGTCGCACTCACGTTTTATCGATTCGACCAGTAGTAACGGAATAGCACTACAACGATAGTTAAAATTAGCCCAATAATGACGTCCCGTGCATCCGTAATTTTGCACTCCCGAGCTTTTCACAGAATGCATAGAGAAATTGGCTGCACTCGCGTACACACACACACACACACATCACGAATGAAAGTGGCTTCGCAATTTTAGTCTTTTGTACTCATAGTTTATTTTTATGAGGTTCGCTGACTCGCGAAATTGCCAATTGACGCGGGGAATGCACTTATTTTCTGAGCTTTTTTTGTCAGAAACGGTCAAGAATAAAGAACTGATTCGCGTTTTATGCGGAAAGATTATAAGCTTAATATTTTCATCCTGTTATCGCGGAAGCCTTTCAAGCACTGAATTATTTCATGAGCTTATTCAAATCTCGGCACATTGACCAATAACTCGTTAGATGCTTCAGTATCTTCATTTAATTTATTATTTAGTTATGCGAATAAATTAAAGCAATATAAAACTTTAATTTTATTAAAAAATAATAAATTTTTATGTATACCATATGTAGTAAAACTTTTGTTAGCAGTTCGTACGGTATGTCTGTAAAGAATTTGTATTGTAAAGGAATATTTTGCAAAGTTCTTTAAACGAAGTCCTTTAAAGTATTATGTCCTTTCTGAATTACTTAATTTAATTGCTTACACTATGATGCTTAGAAGACCATAAATTTAAGTGAAATCGGAAAAAAAAATCCTTTAATCAAAGGATCAAGGCATTTTTAAGGGAAAATTCTTTCCGTGTAGCCATAAAAGCTGAGACTGGATTGTGATTTCAGTGAGGGCATAATCCCTAATTTAAAATAATGGCAGTGCACGTCTACCGTGTTTTTCCGTATCACAGTTGAATTTCACGAGCGCTGCAGTCAATTAGGTCCCCGTCCCTTTCTTATCACCAGACATACTTCAACCAATGAAACAAACAATGAAACGACTAGAATTTCAGACGTATTCTCGAGAATATTCTTTTTCCTACTTAAAATATTACTTAAAATCTAGATTTTATATGATATTTTTATAGATTACAGTCGAAGATAATACTTTTTTTATTGTGAAACTACCGTAAATATTTTTTACCCCAAAGGCATATAAAATTAATGTTCTAGCCGAAAGCTCTTTTATTGTTATCTTGGAATATTCAGTTTGATCTAGAAGCTCCAAAATATTATTTTCTTCAATATCCGAGTATGATTCACTCAGCTAATAACTTAGACAAATTTTTCCACTCTCTTGATTGTTGTGACAAAGAAATTTACAGAAATTAAATAATCAATATAACTAACTTGTGTGAGGAGGTATGCTTTTTTCTATAGAATCTCATGTATTAATGGTATATCAACGAATACATAATTATTCGGTAAAAGGTAGAATTGCTGAAACGAGAGTAACGGCGCTGCTTTCGTATCCTGAATGACCTTCACGACATAAGAATATTGTCACGATCACCATAATTATTTTTTTAAATAAAAGTAATAAGTTTACGACAATATCTTTTGTTAAAAAAAAAGAAAAATTGTTGAGTTGTTTCTGTGCTTTCGGTCGGTGTGCTTATACACGGAGAGAAATTTTATAGTAAAAATTACTATATTCCGTAGGAACAATGGGACATACTCGACCTATAACGATTTTTACTATAAAACATACTAAAAATTCCTATGTACATAGCAAAAATTGTTATTTATATAGTAAAAATTGCTATATACATAGGAATTTTTAGTATTTTTTATAGTAAAAATTTTCATAAGTTGAGTATATCCCACTGTTGCTACGGAACATATAGTAATTCTTACTATAACATTTCCCTCCGTGTAACTCCGCATGAGCAAACTTTCAATAAACGATTATGAAAGAAAACGTTGTCTTTTTAATTACAGTAGCTATAGATACGCTACATAATACCCTACATACATTCAGACCTGAATCAATTTTTTTCCCTCAAGAAAAGAAGGGAACATAAATCTTACGCTTACACTTACAAATAAAAATCCCCAAAGAATATTGAATCAGCCCGAATATCCCAAATTTCATGCTTTGTTTAGTCACATCAGACCCGTACCAATTATACGCTAAATACCTCTATCCCCGGCGAGCCGCACGGGCAGAGTACCGCACGCACGGCTAAAGGCAAGCGAGCACCGGCCATCGTGATTAAGTCCCCGCTAGATCGTAATCTCGATAGCACTCGGTCAATTATGATAAATCGTATCTAATTAGACGAAGGAGCGAGGCCGAGCGGCAATGGGGGCTGCCGCCCCTTCTGGGGGGGGGGGGGGGCTCGGAGAGGTACGCAGGCATAGCACGCGGACGCGTGGTTGCTCGCCATCGTTTAGCCCGGCCGGCGGAGGCTTTATCTGACCGCCGGCGTCGCCCTAACGGCTTGAAGTATATGCCAGGGGGGCCAAGGCGAGGCGAGCGATTTGCATGCGGCCAACTTAATCAGCGCCGACACCTCGCTAATCGCGCGCTCCACCTCGTGGAGGCGAGAGTGAGCGGCCGCAATTTATTTTGCGCGAGTGCCCCCCCTCGAGTCGACTGTATATAACTATAACAGCGGAGGGGCTTCGCGGGTGCAACGTCGAAAAGCATCGTCGAGGGGAAGGGCAGGGGGAGAAAGAAGCTGCGAGAGTGGATTGTTCCGGGGAGAGGGCTTGATTGATTGGCGTTAATCGGGCTGAATTTCTTCGGGTATTGGCGGGGGAAGAGGGAAAACCCGGTCGGCGGTCTGCGCTGGCTGGTAATAATGGATTTTTTTTTCTTCGGGAGGATTTATACGCTCGGGCTCGCGTAAAAAAGGCAGCCTTGTAACTGGAATTATCTTCGATTAATTCTGCGAGTCCGAAATATATTTGTCGAGAGCTGAGGGGAGAAAACAAAGCAATTTTAAATTAGCGCCATTCTCTTGATGGACTTTCCAGTGAATTTCTTGTGTACTACTATGAAGCTTACTTTCTGCCGACGGAGTAACTTTTAGTTTCTTTTAATATTTTACACCGGGGGAAAAATTCTCTTTGGGTTGCGCTTAACAATGCGGTGGTGCCCGTGGTATTTTGAAATAAAAAAAACAGGGGTGAGTAGTGCCTTTAAAAGCGAAAAATCGCTGAACGAATAAAAAACGTAGGTAGCAATGCAACGATAATCCATCAAAAGAAAAATTTAGTAACGTCTCTCTAGTGGAATCGCGCGATAAATGTAGCTGAAGAGAAACGGCGCGTACGTCACTGGACCAACGGGGCGTACATCCCAGCGGCTTTGACGTTGATTTCGCACTCGAACTCCCTGAAATAATTCGAAATTCTCCCGCGCCCACTTTATCACGCTGCTTATATAAAGTTACGGCCAGCGTCTGAATTGTTCGGCAACTATATCACATTTCATCGATGCGATCCTCATTTTTGACGCAGTCAGCGCGATTGAAAATTTAACGACTCAATATTTTTATTTAGTAGGATACACCTTGTGGAAAATCCGCTATATAGATAAGATTAACTTTAAGAGACTTTCGTATTTTTAGCTGACGATGTAATGACATTTTGACGTGCACAATATTTTAGTTAAACAACTTTTAAATAAATACTAAAATAAATTTCGTTCATTATGCCTTCAAGAGCTTCCGAGACTTCAAGCCTTCCTTAATCTAATAATTATTCCAATTATTTTGATTATTACTTAATATACCTAAAATATTATTATTTACTTATGATACACTTTCAACTCTATATTATTAACGATAAATCTAAAAAAAAATATTTCACGCAATCCCAGTCTACATTTGCACATACTTTTATATGGTATTACAGGAAATAAATTCACATAATTACATCATAATATTAAAGTAGAATTCCCCTTTGAATCTCGACCACCTAATGAATGTACAACAAATTAAACAAGTTTCAAACAAGCAGCACGTATAAAAGTTGAACTATTTAGCGTGTGCCATGAGTAGGCTCACCTATAGATGCAGCAACACACCGCAGGTAATCGAATTATCATTATCCGGTGTCGACGAGTCGAAAGATGAGAGAAGGCTGGTAAATAGTAGAGGAGCGAAGAGAAGAAATTGGGAAACAGTTTGCAAATACGGGAGGACACGAGGAAAGTGTTTAAGGGGACAGAAAGTTTTGGACTTGCGAGCGCGCGCCTCTTAACTTTTATTGAATTTTCTTGTTTCAAAATGCCAAGAGTTTAGGATGGAAACGACGCGGCAGAATAATTTATTTCTATATGCCCGTGTGTCGCCACGTCGAGTTTAGCGCTGCGCGCGCGGAGCGATAAATTTTGCAAGTTTGCGCGCTTGCGCCCCGGTAATGGCAATTTCGACGTTTTCACCGCTCGAACCTCAAGAACCGAACTGAGTTTTCGGCACGAATTTCGATCGGAGGCGAAAAATAACGTAAATAGAATCTGAACGATCTAAAACTGGGAGAATAAAATAGTATATAACTTAAATATTTTAAGCGTTTCCACGAAACTTATTTATTTGCATTAGTTTCACCGAATGTATACTTGTAAAAATAGCTTATCCTTTACATACAAACAATAAAGAATAATTCGCCTATTTATATTTGTTCGAATTTCTGAAGCTTCGTTCAAGTGACTATATTTAATTGTATATATCCGTGCGTCAATCAAATCGCATTTATATGTTTCATAACTTCCTGCCGTTAATTTTTTAAGATAACGGATAAATCGATTAAAAAGAGTTACCAGTGTAATTGACTTTAAAAGTAATGTTAAAATTTTTACTTTCTGATTTGATTTACATTTGTAACTTTGAATTTTTATACGCTATACTCTTGCATTTAAGGATGTATGAAAATCAATTAAAAATTCAAATTTCGCGCCACAATGTAGCAGAGTACAAATACTTAATTTGCTTATAACAAAGAGAATAAATGAAATATTCAAAAACCATGAGATATTTGCCCTTCGTTAGGTAACGATCTATCATTTTATAATGTTCCAAGTCCTTATAATAATATCTCAACGAGAAAAGCTTGATAATATGATTTGTTTACATTTTTCAACTTTTTCTCGTCAAGGTATTAATTATACAAACTTGGAATTTTATAAAATATAGATCGTTACCTAATGGAGGGTGAGTATCTCATACTTTTTCGATATTTCATTCCTACTCTTTATTATAAGCAATTAAGTGTTTTTTCACCTGCTACATTATGGCGCGAAATTTGAATTTTTAATTTACTTTTTCATACCCTCTTAATTCCTCTGAGAAAAGTAATTCTCTTTATCAAACATTTAATAACTAAATAAAAAATTGCAAGAATCTAGACTATTTCAAACTAAACTCTAAAACATCTATTTACAGGCTCACTTCAGTTAATCATTAAGAAAGTGGACATACCGCCAGCCGTAAAAGCTGGAGAGGACTTCGTTACGCTCGATTGTGATTACGAGTTTGGCGAAACGTCGACGAAGGGCCTCGTAGTCAAATGGTACTTGAACCAGTTCGATCTTGTGTATCAATGGATATACGGAACGGCGCCACAAGCAATAGATCCCGTTGCTAAGTACATCGACCTAAGTTACAACGCCGGCGACGATCCTTACACCATGCACCGAGCCATGAAGCTGACACGACCCGATATCGACTTAACTGGAAACTACACTTGCCAAATATCCACTTTCGAAGACGAAGTCTCCTTGATGCGCCCTGTGACTGTTTATTGTGAGTACTTTAGGCGACTATCCTTCTCAGCTTACGTCTTTGTTCAATTTCATGCTTCATTTTAAGCTTCATTTTATGCATTTAAAAGTAGTTTAATGACTAATATTACAAAATATAATTGACAGAATTAATATAGTGGAAAAAGAACTTCGAGGTATTTTGTATTATTCGGTATGAGATTTTTCGAATTTTCTAAGCCACTGATTTGTAAACATTGAAGTTAACGTTTTTGGATTTTCTCTAAAAATAAACTTCACGAGACATCGGTAAAAAAAGCTACCCCGGTGAAAGACTAACGAACTTCAAAATTACGTATTATAAGTGCACTAACATCGCTTTAAAATGGCCACTGAAATTCAATTAGGAATAAATTAAAATTAAATTAAGTAAAAACTTAACTGACATGACTTATATTTTTTCGGAAAAAAAATCATTTGTACATTGAGCATTACGCTGAATTGCGTTACCCTGAAGTTCATGAAATACTCTCCAATTATACTCTTTATTAATTAATTATTTTTTAAAAGGCATTAATTGAGCCAATTTGTTTTTACAGATAATCAAGCTATCTTAAAGTAAAGATTAAATTGAATTATCCTTAATTAGTAAATAAAGAGACTTTTTTCAATAAAACTGCAATTACGAGGAAATAGAAAAAAAAAAGAAAATATACTTTAATCGCATTTCAAAGCTAAAGAACAAAATACAATGAAATAACTCAACCGAATTACCCCGATTCTTTTTTCGTGTCCCGCTCATATTGAAATTACAATTACATCGCGGCAAATAAAGTAATTAAACGCGTTGACGCGTACGTGCAGGCTGCGAGTGTTATGCAAAGCAAATGTTCTCCTCTATTGCTAGCGAAATTGTGGGCATACTTTCGGAATACGAGTAATTGTCCGTTTCACTGCAATGACTCCTGGTTTCATTTACTGTGTGAGTGCGTTTTTTTTACGCGGAATTCTCTTTGTAAAAGAAATCTTCCGATAAATTTTAATTGCGAAAAAATTCAAATAATCTTGAGAGGTTGTTGCGTATTTATAAAACAACAGTTTCGTACAAATATTTTACTAAAAATATATACACCTTTTTTTTTCGTATAAAAGGGAGAGAGACTATCGATATGCCGCTCGAGCGAGCACCTCTCGAAAATTGACCAAAAAGTTTTCACTGATACTGTGAAGTGCAAAAAGGATCGGATAAGCCAGTGCACAAAAGAAAAGTAAAAGATTAATTAGTCTGGAGTGCCGTCGGTTTCGGTGCAGAGGGCCGGAGGTGGAGGAGATGGTTGCCAGCAGAAAAATGGTCGTTTACGAGGCGGCGACTTTTTGTCTTTCGATTCGGACATTTGCGCGACAAGCTGGAAATTGGCGATAACGACGGCTAGACTGTATTACTTCTCCATCCAGACCATCCCTCCGCATTATTTCGAAATTGATTAACCGTTGCGTTTTATCGATCATCTCGTTTATCGGCCTATTCTATACTGTTAATATAAACTTATCACGGGTTAATATGTTCACGATAGGCTCGATTTCATCAGGATCAACCATCTCACCAATTAATTCTTCTATTTTATACCTATAATATTGTACACTGTATAATACACTGAGAAAAAATTTGTTAATTTTAAGTAAACATTTATTTCAATAGTACTTATTAAATATTTTATTGAGTTAAAAATGATGTTCTCTGAAACTTTACTAGAACTTTATTTAGAACTAATTTTAACTTTATTTAGAAACAAATAAATTCATTTAGTTTTAATGAAATCATTACTTGATTCAAAGAAATATTTAATAAGTACTATTGAAGCAGATTATTTCCTTAAAATCAACAATTTTTTTTCAGTGTATTATTTAACTATTGATCGTCGGTTGATTTAATAAACGTGAAGGAAATTTTTTAAAACTATTTAAAAAACAATGCTTCATTTTTATTTTTTTATTCTCAGTATTAGTCACGAGAATATAGTAAAACCAGCAACTTGTTTAATAATTCTTACGTATAAATCAAAATACGATGCTTTTTCATAGTGGAAGTATTTTTGAATAAAAAAATATTCAAGACAGTAGTATTGTATTTCAATTATTTATTAATAAATATTCATATCACTGATAAATAGAACTGCAATAAACTTCATTGATATTCAATATTGATATATTTATTTTTTAGTAATAAAATTTGAAAATACATGAGTATAAATCAATATTGAGTACCGTTAACAGATTTCAGGATAGCTTTATTAAAACTGTTTAAATAAAATACATAAAATAAATAAAATAAATATCATTTTTAATATCGTAAAGCGTTTATTACAGTTATTTAGACATTAAATAATTAAATTGTAATTTAGACACTAAATTGAAGTTCAAAATAAAGTTAACTCCATGACCTGGCGAGCTTCATTTATTATAAAATAAAGACTGACAGAAAGCACAAAACAATAATAAAATGGAATGAAGGAACGTTCCAGAATAGGCTTTGCTGCATTTTTCTGCTCACTCGGGGGTACGCGTTTCTTCTCTGCACTTTTTTTTTATTTTTATCTTTTCATCTTCTCTCGTTTTTCTCTTTTCTGCCAGCTGATGATGATATTGTAGCAAACTTTTAGTCTCTCTACAATTACCGTAAGTGTTTCAAGCTCGAAGAATATATTAACTAAACAAAACGATAATTGAAAAGGATATGAACGCGAAGCGTATGAAATAAAACTCTGATTACGAGCATCGCCCTGATTTAATATAGATTCTGGTTCCTCATTTAATACATTTTGCCTAAAAGCTCCTTTTTCGGCAGGATTTATTTATACTTTTATCAATTTTATTTTATACGAACAATTGACGCTTTCGCCTATTTATTTATGAGATACATTTTTAATCATTTTTCTCGAAGAAAATCCGATTCCGTGGGAAAAAAAATTTAATTTTCTTGAATTTTTTAATTCACTTAAATTGAAGTAAAAGTCCACCTTCCTTTTACTCGGGCGACTCGAAAACAAGTAATTGCATTTAACGTTTATTTCACCCGAATTCCTGAATCACGCTAAAAGTAGTATACAAGTGTGCACACAGAGGTAGCTTCACCTGAAAGGTAAAACGGGGCTGCTTGGGGGAACAAGAGTGGCTGCTGTATCCGTCGCGACCATCGCCATCGCCGCAAACCGCACAGTGCACAAACGCAAGGCACGCAGAAGTTGTGCATCCCCCACCCCCACCCCTTCCCACCATCCCCCAGCCCATCCCGGAAAGTTTACGCACTGCCGGTGCGCGGAAATCCGTTGGACGTCTGCGCGCCCAGCGAACATTCCGAATTTGATTCATTTGTCATCGTGACCGCTTTAGCATTAGGGAAAGCGGATTGTGTTTATTCACGCTTCTACTATGCGTTTGTGTGCGACACATGCAATTCATTTAGACAGATAACGATTTGTAGTTTATTCAGAATTTTTTTTTTTGAGTTCTGATACCACTAAATTTAGATCGACCATTTTTAGTGAAATAAGTTTAATGGAATTGGTTTATATAATTTTGACTGATGTAAGAAATTTTAGAGCTCGACGAGGGCGGCAGAGGGGTGAGATATTCTTGGTCTAGTTGTTAAATTTCAACTGCGAGTATTTTTAATCCTATATGCAATGGATTTTGAATTATCTCCTCTCACGCTTTGGACAAATTGAATCTATTGGTTATTTTAGGAGATCCAACATCATTATGCATTCTAATTATTAGTTGCTTTCAAATTAGAAATTCTTATTCCATTCGAATGTAATGACTATTTACAATAGTAAGTAATGAAAAAAAAAATTATGAAAATTTTCATTTTTCGCAAAGTAACTTTGCCAAAAAAAGTGTCTTTATTGGATAAAATGTTATAATACAGTGTTGTTTAGAAGCAGACTAAATCAGGAGAAAATTAATCAATCAGAATAAATTGCTAAATGCATACGTGAGGAAAGGTAAAAAATCCTGGAAACGATCTAACACAATAATTGTACCATTAGCCGTGACCAATCAGCTGCAATACAAACGAATCACGATGCTCACAATTAGATTTGAAAGCTTTTCTACTCTACTGCTCAAATAACGAGGTTCAAATTCAAATGGATAAGATCCACCTCTGATTGAAAGGATATTCAATTTTTCCATTTCGCCAGGTGTTTACTTTTATAGAAAGGTTTCCGAGATGATAATTGGGTCAAGTTGTATATATGTATATAAATCCTTTTTTATCTCAACAGTGAAAAATAGAAATAGAAATGGGAGGTTTTGTATCGGCAATCATGGATGGTTCGTATTCGATTGAAAATTCTTTTTTTTTTGGAATAAAAGGGAGAGCAACAATAGTCACTAATCTACTAAAGTCATGGTGGAATTTACACTATAAATTGTAATAAAAATCTAGTTGAACGTTTAATACTAAAAATGTTACCTTCTTGTGAAACATTTAAATAAGCTGATTCTAGAAATACTAAACTTCTTAATTAAAAACTGAGTAAAATATTGTATTTATTCTTTCGTTAGAGGTAAGAATAATTTTGATACCGTTGCATTACGTTAATGCAATTTTTTCGTCCTTCCATTTTGGTATCACCTTCTCCCCGCACCAGTAAGACGAAAAGGTAGGAAAAAAAATTGTGTACATCAAGAAAAGTGAGAATACCGATGAGAAAATTCCACTGGCGAGAGGAGAAAGGAAAAAGCCATGGAGCATTACTGTCTGTTGTCGAAGAGCGTCGAAGAAAATGAGAAAAGTAAATGACCGAAGACTCGCCAGGCACGTAATCCTTCGCAAAAAGGAATGTTACGGAGCTACGACACTCGTGAAAATATTCTGTTCGTCGGTCTAGAATTTCGCTCCTCCTACCTCCACTCCCTTTCTTTCTCTTCCCGCTATACTGGCTTCCTCCTTTTCGTGTCGTCACTTGTAGAGGCGTATAAACGAAGTCGACGGTAGACCGGCATTTTTCGCAGTAAATGAACTCCTTCGCTCCGCGAGTGCAGAGTGAATAAAAACGACGTGGAAGTAAAATCTATTCCAAATAGTTTTTTAAGCGTCTGCCCGCGAGGAATGGCACAGAATCTTCGTCTTCATATAAAAGTACGTTCGATTTGTATAGTGATTTCTCATTTTTTTTTTTTTACTTAGAAGGAGAAACTGAAAATTACTGATCGTAGATTTTAGATATAACTTCGCGCCCGAAAACTTTTCTCCCGTCTTGTGAATGCGTGCGCGAAAGCTACGTGATTCAGTATTACGTGAATGCCGCGGTGAACGTGCGACGAAAGGCGGATGCTGCACTTGTTGAGAATGGCATAAAGGCGCTTTTGAATAGTTTTGAATTTCAATTAATAGATTCGATAGTATTTTTTACGAATGATTTTAAATTCTTTCGTTTACTTATAAATTCTCTTTTTTTTTATCAGATACTCGTTTTTTTTTCGATATTCGATTATTCTGAATGGTGGAAAGTGGAGTACAGCGGGCCTCGAGGCAAAATGAAGTTGCTAAAAGAAAATAACTTCGTACAAGTTTTTCTCTAAACGACATATTTTAAAGGACTGCCATTATTATACGGATGTATTATTATTAATAACTAATATTTATATTAACAGGAAAAAATAATAATTCCATTAAGGCTGCTTCACTTTGAATGAGAGTTTTAACAGATACTTTTTAAAGTAAACAAATCATATTGAATGAGGTGGTTCATTATTCCCCGAGATCATTTAGCCTCAAGGGTCGTTATAATCTACTTCTCCTGCGCATGCAAATGTGTTTTTATATTTACACAAATGCAGGAAAATTTAATTGTAATCGGTGTTTCAGTTCGACAAAATTGAGACTCTTAAATCGATTTCTTTGATAATAATGATTTCAGTAGGTAAGCTGCGCCGGTTCTGGACCACTTCTCCAGGAACTGGAGTATGCTAAAACCAGCATAGCCCTCTGTGGGTCCCACACCCTCCCTCGTGAACTAGAATCAGCCTTGAGTTTGCCGCTCTCTCGTACCTTTCACGGGCCTGCATTAAGGTCACGCAGGGAAGAGAAATTCTAACTCAGTAGAACAAGTCGATGAATGGTCAGACAAGGGTCAATTTGAATTTTACTTCACTTAGTTAAAATCGAAACGTCTCTGATCATTCCCAATAAATAATACATATTTTCTCTAGAAACTACCGACATGTAGTGGAAATTTTTTTGGGTACAGAAGAATATCCCCGACGCCTGAAAATTTCGCTTTCGTAAAGATCCTCGTAAATCAGGAGATCAGAAAGTGCATAATAAACGTTTGAAATGATATAAATAGTTTCTTTAGAATACTAATTTGCCCATTAATCTATTTTTATATTAAAGAATTACCTGAAGTAAATACTAACGATTTCTATTTTCTCTTTTTGCAGCAACAGGACAAGACGACGAATTCAAATTATCATTTACAAAAGCGAATTCCGATGACGACCTAGAAGTATCGTGTCAAGCTCTTGGACTTTATCCGAAACCAACTTTAGATATTAGCGTTGAGTAAGTAAAGACAATCAAAGAGATATCTGCTTATGAATTATCGCGAATTTCCGAAACATTCTCATTTTGTCAACTCCACGTGCAGTTGATACTCACAGTAAATGCGTGATATCGCTGTATGTCTAACACTATACCGTGTGCTCGTGCCACGCGATAGCATCCGATTAATTAAATTCATACTGAGGATAAGGCTACCTATGTAGATCCTTATAAGCAAAAGACAATGAATATTAGTGTCGTTAACGTTTCGAGAAAAACATATTTAATGCGACTGTGAAAAATTAAATTACCGCACCATCGGAACGGCGAGATTGAGGAATGTGAGTGAGTTACAGGTATATCAAGTTTTTGGTTACAGTTGCCGTTAAATCGAGTTAGTGGCGTAGTGCCGAGTTTCGCGTTAGTCCTTATGGTAACTTTCACAGTGAGAGGGCTAGAGAGAAAGAGAGGGGGAGACAGAGTTTTGAGTATCTAAACAATATTCGTGAACTTGTAAATTCGGCTCGTGCCGCGTGTTCCCTGCACGCCAGACCTCTTTGAGAGACCTGGTTGTTAATGAAGCCTCTGCCAAAATTAGTCTTTGAACTTTATTTAGTCGTTCTGTTCGCATAGAGGCCATTTCAAAAGATTGAATTCTACGAATTAATGGAATTAGTTCATTTTCAGAAGTCTCTTTTTAGAAATATTCCATCGAACGAGGATTATATTTTTGCTTCGAACATTTTATGTATTTTATCTTAGCAAGAAAGGATTAGTTTGAACCCAGAACTTATTTAGAAGCTTTGGGGTTTAGCTAAAGCTTCGGTGCAATTTTATTTTATTTTTTTTTAATCAAATTGTACTAATTAGCCGCATTATAATAAAAAAGAACACTAGTTTCGTCTTCAGAATCTTAGAAACATGTTTTAATGAAAATTATAATATTTATCATTTTCATTGCAGAGGTCTCTCGAGTTTACGATCGCCAAGGCCTATAATTACAGAAACCAAAGATGGTCATTACAACATAGATTCTTACCTCACACTGGATAGTGAAAACCTGCCGGATCCTGTGGTGATAAATTGTGTTTTAGGAATACCAAGCGTCAATTTTAATGCAACAAAGAAACTCGTCCATTATCAACCAGGTAAAGCAAAATCTTACAATCACACAATTTTTGCTTAAACTTTGTACAATTTAATTATTTTCTTTTACACGTGAAAAATAAAAGTGAATCTTTAATGATATCATGAGCTTTTTATCCACTGTACACGTCATTCTGTCAATTCATCATTTCATTATGCAAAGCACGCATGGATTTTTCACATGGATAGTGGTTAACTTTTTACATTTGTTTTCTAATGATTGCTTTCGAGTTTAAATCAATTAATAATTTTGTTTAAAGTTCGTTTTCACTTTACTCACACCACGCAGCTACCACTAATTCGCGTATTTCTGTTCATGACTATATTAAACAAATCATTTGCATTAAAAAAAAAATTGAAATTCTTTCTGAAGAATGAAGATATTCTTAATAATGGCGTTTTCTAATGTACGATGAAAAATTATTTTAAATCAAATTGAACTGAAAGGTGGTGCTGTTTAATGTTTACTTTTCCACGCGTACGAAATTTATGCGAAATGTTATATTTTTCAAGCAAAATGGAATGTTAAATTCACAAATCACTGCAATTTATTTCTTGCGTCACCTACAAGCTTATTTGATGGACGTGGTTTTGTGGCGTTTGTTGTGCAGGAAGGCCAACTACTACCGCTACCGCAATAACTGTCGGCGGCACCACGAAATTATTACGAAAAATGGAGATCCAGGCACTAGATAATTCACAAGCTGATGCTAGCAATGGTGGTGGTAAGATCATTATGTCCTCTCTTCTTCTTTTTCTCTATCGTTTCTTTCCTCGCTTATCTTCTTTATGTAATTACCATCGACGAGTATTTTTCTTTTCTCAAATTCGTTCGGAACGTTCTTTCCCTACGGTTTGAACATCTTCTTTTTAAAGAAATAATGAGCCTAAAAGTAAAGCCAATTTATTCTTGATTTGATCGATTCGATCCGACGTAATAGTGGAATCAAGTAGTACGATTCTGCCTGACGTGCGGCTACATCTTCGTTTCTTAATGGTATAAAAAAATTAATTTTTAAATCAACTGAAGGTATACCTCTTATATTAATTGCCTATTGTCTGAGGAGGTAAACAGTAAACAAGTGGAGCGCTCGAATATACGATTTTTAAAAACATAATGATTTTCTCGATCCAAACGAAGCTCTTGATTAAACACTCAACTGGAGCTTCTACACTACTTAATGTAAATTTGAAATAAGTTCAACTGTTATTCAGTTTGTACATCCACTGGATTGGAAGGTAGACATGTTTACGGTTTCATTTGTGTATACGAAACTTTGTCTTCGACCAGGAGTACCCGCCGCTGTGACATTAATTTTGTCTGGAGCTGTCGTGTCCCCTTTAAATTAAAGATTTTGACTACTTCGAGTTTGCAAAACTCTGATTCAGTATGAAGAAGAAGAAAAAAAAAGAATGAGATGAGAAGAGAATGCACACAATCGAAACTTCACGTGGTATGCGAGGAATTTCAATTACCGAAGTTGTTCTTTCCGGGAAAGTACCCCTTAACCATCACACGGCTTTGAAATTCTCTCTTGTCTAGCAAATCAACACGAGAGAAAAATGCAGGGGAGCTGAAGCTCTGTTGTGCCAAGCCACGTATGGTCGAAGAGAAAATGCACCTGTGGTTGCATCTCATTACGAAACTGTTAATTATATCAAGGGCTTGACAATTAGGCATCGTGCACGTTGCCGTGGAACGTTGATTAAAATTCTCATAAATTTATGAAATTCTGTCGATATTATAGATATATTCGCAAAAATCTATTAGATTTTGCATCTAATAAAGCTACGAGCAAATTGTAAATCTACTCTTCTAATTGCAATTCATATTTGTTCCTATCATTGTAATTAAATAAACCTTTATAAATAATAGTCGAGAAAATAATAATAGATTAACGAATATATTTGATGAAAGTAAACAGTAAGAGGTTGATAATAAAAGTAAAATATGAGGATGTTAGATACTGTCTATTTTATTACTGAAGCTCGAAACATAAGTAATCACACATTAGGTAGTATACTAAGAAAAAAAAATATTTTAAACTTCAAACAAATTTTTTTCTTCAGTATTTACTGACAAAATGGATTTACATTTCTTACGTGAACTAAAATTAAAAACTGATTAAAATCAATCCCGAATCTAAATTTTTGTACAACAGTATTAAATTAATATATTTTTTTATCCACATCGATAAATTATTTGTCAATATCATTCTACTCACCTTCAATGCCTACCATAACACATTAAGTTTTGTCATCACGAGAGAAGATCACAGCAAAGACTCTTCTTTAAAAACGCCGTAAAATTGTTTATACATTATTTAAGAACTTGTCAATCCCAAAAGTGGTACACTCGGGACTAGAAACCCACCGGAGTCAGCCGCAGTCAGTCATCCGAGCGCGAAAAATTATGACAAAACTATTCATGGTATTTTTAATGAAAGTAGTGAGAATAGCAAGTCAAAGTTCGGACTTAAGTTTCAAAAGCGAAAATCAAAGTGAATTAGGCGCGAGAGCGAAGGAGGCCTCTGTAATGAGTCGAGTGCCCGTATAAAACTATACGGAACTAGCGTTAAGCTTTTGATGAGAGGCCGAAACAAAGAGAACGAAAAGCTCAGATTCCGTTGCGGGGCTTCCGCGTTGAGGGAACTCTTATTTTATTAAATTACGAGTCGTTTAGCATGGCCGGAAAAAAGGAATGAAAAGGATTCGGTAATAAGAGCTGCGAGGTAAATAAAAAAGAAAGATAGAGATAAGGAAACAAGGGAGCTTGAATTAATAAATAAAGAAAAGCGTTTTTCATCGTCGTCAGGTAGAGCGGGATCTTTTCATCTATTTCCGCTCTTTGCAACAAGATCCGGTGGGAAATAAAAAATTGAAAAGAAAATACATTTAAAAAAAAAATGAGAGAGGGGCAATATTACCCTTTAGAACCTTTTTAATTAAATATAGCCTCCGAGAAAAGTAATTTGGTGCTTCTTTTAAAGTCAATAAACGATGATGAGTGCTATTTATTGCTTTACGCGGGTTTTTTCTGTTTATTTAAATGCCATTTCTGTAAATTCTTTATTAAGACTCTAAAGATTCAGTTTAAAAGTGTCGATTGCGAAACCAATTCTCTAATTTATGAATGAAAGTGCACTTCTTTTATGATATCAAGCTCTAATGGAATATTTTTTTACTTTAAGTAAGATGTATCGATAATCTGCGAGTTACAAAATATAAAAAATTCTGGCAATCAGCTTAAGAGAGCAGAGGAGAATCGATAGCACCTGCAGCATCCGTTTGTTATATCGAGAGTGCAATGGAGTTACATCGAAAGGAAAACCCAAGTGAATTGCTGCTGCATATAACTCGTCTAAGACGATTTACTTAGTTATGAAACTGGGAAAATATCGAATTTAAACTTCTGAAATCATAAACTGCATTTGGATGTGGATTAAGAATCAATAAAACGCTTTCCCATATCCCTAGTACGAAATCTAGTTCGGCTGGCTGTCTGAGAGAGAAGGAGAAGGTTATAACGGATCACGCTCTGATAGCTTATCATCCAAATCCGGGGTCTGCTGCTATTGACGGGAAATCGATGCGCGCCAGGAACAATTGAATCGACTCTGTTGTTCCCCATTTCGACCTCTCTCACTCCCACTCACTTTTTCTTTCATTTTTCATCGTCTCTCCACGAAAGTGCAGGCCAGTTACCTGTAAAAGAAAGGAAGAGAGAGAAAGATAAATTTTTATACAATTACTGTTGAGTAGAGATAAATATTTAACGTGCGTGCCAGATTCGTTACTACGAAGGATGTTTTAATATATTGTTTACCTATTTTATCTGATCAACATTTATTATTTATTATTTATTATATATTAAGCATTACAATTCAATGTAGAAGTAGAAACACTTTTTTTTATCTCAGTAAACAACTGTTCTATTTTATATTCTAACAAATAAACCTTAATACTGTTAAACATTTGCTTCTAAATAAATGAATTAATTAGATTGTATAAAACAATGCATACAAAGAATATTATTTTACGTACACTGAGAGAAAAATTTGTTAATTTTAAGCAAATATTTATTTCAATAGTACTTGTTAAATATTTTATTGAGTCTTAAAATTATTTTTTTGAAACTACTAAATTTATTCAGAATCAAATAAATTCATTTAGTTTTAATGAAATTATTACTTGATACAAAGAAATATTTAATAAGTACTACTGAAGCAAATAATTTCCTTTAAATTAACAAATTTTTTTTCAGTGTAGCAATTTAAAGCATCGCAATGTAAAATAAATCGATTGCGAAAGTATTTTCCCTCGCAACATATTTTCCCCAAGCATAATTTTACTTCCAGAAATAACGAGTTCGAGTGCACTCAAAAGAAAAAGCGGAGTCTCTCTCACTCAAACTCGTCCCTATTACATTAATCGCAGGCCTCACACCTCCGAGCTACCTAATAAAGTCCGATAATAAATTTATTATCCGCAATCTCCTTGGCGAACTTTGCGCGAGGATTTAGCCACGCGGCAAGATAAAAGGCACGTTCCAATCGCCGTGCACCCTTTGGTCTAGGCTTCTTCTCTCTCTTTCTCTCTCTCCCTATTTCTCTCTCTTTTCTCGCTTTGCAGTAACGCTAACTCATTGTTACGGTTCCGCTCTGTCTCCTCGCCGGAAAAGGGGATCGGTTTGTTCATAAAATAATTAAAAAGGCGCCCGCGGGCGAAAGGCGACGAATAAAGGTCCGTTTAGCGAGTAATACGAGGTCGGACCGCCGTCGTTCTCGGCGAGCCCAAGGGAGGCAGCCGCGCGATGCTTAACAGTGAAGTTACAAAGGTCACCAAATCATTTTGCCCGGGAAAACGTCGTATGCCCCCAACGGACGCGCCAAATTCGCTCACCTATTTATTTATTTATTTATGTCGGCGTAATGCGTCCCGTTGCTGGCGAATAATATATAGCGATTTTTTTTAAAAAACCGCGGTCTTGACGGTACTTATACAGAGGGAGAATAAAAAAAAGCACAGTTCGTCTTCGCAATCAATTTTTGACGCAAAGTTCGAGAGAGAAAAAAAATGACTTAAAAAGAGAAAGGAGCAGCTTATAAAGCTTCGCTTCGATTTTCTATTTCAAAGCTCCGCAAGCTCGACACGTGACAATTAAATTCCACGAATAAATATCGCGGAAATCTTTCTACCTTCATATTCTCGTTTATTTTTACGAGCTGCAACCGGCGAGTAACTTGCAGTCGACTGAGAAAAAAAAAGTTGACGTGAAATTACGGCCACGCGGCCGAGCGGTAAATATAAAAGTCCCGCGCCCATCGCGCAAGAATTTGTTCCTCCGCTCGTTACGGCGCGCGCATATACATCGCGATAAGAATGGCGAACGACGGGAAATAAACGATAAGGCATCTACCACAAAAAAAAGGAAGCTCCGTCGTTAGCCAAAAAAGGAACAAAACACAAAACAAAAAGAAGCGCGCAAGCGAAAAATATAAGAGCGGTAACGAATAAAGGAAGAATGGCCGTGGCGATAGGGGGAGGAGGGGGTAGCGACGGCTGGGGATTATAAATAGACGCGCTCTGTATTATCCCGGCGTCGGACAAGAATTTTATGACCAACGGGCTACGTAAAGCCCGGATTTCTATTTTGACAATGACAAGAGGCTATCTCGCTCTCTCGCTCCCAGGTGGCCGCTTTATCGCGCGCGACCCTTCGGCCGGCGCGCCGCTGACTTACAGGCCGTACACACTGACCCATTTCGAGAGACTCGCGGCGATTTAGCCGGTTAACGTGCGTGCGCCGATTCGCCCCGGGATCTTTCCGGATTTTTTTTTCGACCTCCGCTCTCCGCTCGGGAAAATGATATTTGCGAAATCTCGGGAGGGAATGGCGCGGGTTACATCGCTCCTGGGTAATTTCGTAAGATTGACCGACCTGATTCTGACTTAATGAAAATTACTTGAAAATTAATTTTGATAAATATGACCGTTTTGTGAAATCAGTCGGTTTCTCGTAATGTTTTATTTAGGATGGCAGTTATCCGCTTGAAAGTGTCTAATTAGCGGAAGCAACTAATATACTCTTCCTGTTTATTTTTGTAAATAACTAATATTTGTATCTTTCATTATTTAAATGTGCATTTATTTTATTACTTATCCATGCAATACCAAATAGAAAGTATGCCTTTGCATAAAAATTACATAAAAAATATATATGTGTATATAATTGCGAAGAAGATATTTGAAATTGAAAATAAGATCAAATAATAAAATTAATAATTTATTTTTGATTAAAAAATTGAACTAAAATATGCAATCGAGGTCTCTTAAATACGAAGAAAGACTATTCCAGTAAGTCGATTTAAATAAACTATAAATTAAATTATAAATAATAAAATAATTCGTATCTGACATCAGAATTTAACATACTAATTTATTAAATTATTTTAAAAAAGCCTTCGACATTAATTAAAAAGTTGTTGTAAGCCAAAAATATTGTATTCATAGAATTTTAATAAAGAGCTTGGCGAAATATCAGCTGAGATGAAAGCTGAAGCATTTAATAATCACTGAGTGACACCTACCAGTACTGCGAGGAAGACTAACGAAGGAGATTTACAAAAGGCGTTGCACTCTCGACAAAAGCTGACAAAAGTTTAACTATTTGTTGCTGAAGTAGCGCAAAATGAATAATAATACCAAATCCAGGAGCAGACAGATCTTATATCCCCTTAGGTAACTCCTCCCCACTTCGTGTAGTAAAGTTCTGGCGCTTCTCGGTTTATTAATTCTCAGCGACTGGAGCTGCTCGTGTAGGTACACTTAGCGATATTAGAAGCGAGTTTATTAATTACCGCTCAACGGCATCTTATATTCCACTTCCTTCTCGATACAAAGTTAGCTTATAACTCGGCGCAAGCGAGCGGCGGATGCGACGTTAGGATCGAAGGGCACAAGTGCACTTGAAGTAGTAACGCAAGCTCCCGCTTAATATCCGCTCGCTTGAGCACCCGGCCGGCAACTGTCGAGGCACTGAGTTGCACAATCGAGACGAGGAAATAAAAATTTTAGGGGACCGTGGAGATATTGGCCAAGCGACGATGTCGGGGGGCTCGTAGGTGGCGATATGGCATTTTCGAAGGAAGATTTAATTGTAGCGCTAAAATTTTAATTGCGGAAGGAAAGAAAACATTTAGTAAAGATTGCGGTAATCAACTTTAATGTCTTGGCAGACTGACATTATTGGAAAAATCGCAGTTGCTTGTATAAAATTTAAAAGAGCTGCTGCAAATGTTGTTACGGAGTTGCAGTAAACTGTTGAATTTTTTTAGTAATGTCAGTCGGCGAACGCATTAAAATTGACTATTTCATAATGGAGTTACGGTGAAGTTTACAAGTAACTCCTTTAATTTTTTTAATTAAGAAGAATGCCAGTTTGCGCGGACGTTAAAACTCGAACGAGATTTTTTCTCCACATGGAATTAAATTATACCGTCGTGGATACTGTCAATTCCTTGCTAGAAATTTAAAACATTTAATATCAATTTAATAGTCGGAGAAATAGAAGTGAGCGAAAAATAGATGATTGAATCTTTGATGAAACGCTTTTTTAAATCAGAATCTCAAATTTCATGTGAATAATTAATAGTAAAAAAGTGGATTCTAAATGTGTGAAAATAGAAAGTTTGAAATTCACTAATATTCACATTGAAAAGCCCATGAGCTTATTAAGTGTTTTTAAATAAATGCCATTTCATAGTTATCCGCTATGTGAATATAACGAAGCTATTTTTAGATTGTGTTCGCCTACATTTTTTTTCTCTCAAAAAAGGCTATTTTTTAAAAACAGTTTTTAAAATAGTATTTATTCAATCATTCTTTAGTCTAATAAATGTGCGAATGCTGTTGAAAAAAGCGTTTCATTTACCACTAAAAACAAGCCATTTGGACAAGTCATTTCTTAGTTTCTTGGTCATTTTAACTAACACGGACAATATAATGTATACTGTAATATAATGAGTATAATATAAAGGAGATAATATAACGAGTAAATCAAATAAGCCGTGAAAATATTATTGCGTTAGCCAATGAAAACCATTACAAATTAAATACGTAAGGAGGAAGTGATACCATTCAGATAGTCCGTGGCGCCATCAACTTACCATTTTTCCCCTCCCATTTATCACGATCTCATTATTCGCGCCGCTCCTCCGTTTCTTTTCTCCCATTGCGGTAATGCGATTTCGTTTATTATATCTCCGACTTGCTCCCCCCTTCTTAGCAGCCACCAAATCGAGCCCCATTTTTCTCAGCCTCTTCTCCCCCTGTTTGTGTTCTTAATGCGCGGCATGTTTTTTTCTCCTTCTCTCTCCTTCTCTCTTGTGTATTCAGGCACGATGGAAGGCGCATTAAGAGTCTGATTTGTTAAGGATAATACCACTTGTCCCTATAATAAAAGAAACCTGTTGGAGTTAATCCAAAAAATAACTTGATTTTTAGAGGGCTCACTTTGTCCTCCGCTTTTTCCTGTTGATTCGTTCAGTGTGTACGAAAATAACTATTATTAATTTGAAACTTATCCTTTCCGATACAAACGTCTTGTTCAAATATTCACGATGAGAATGCCTTGTAACTTAAAATACCGTTAAACACTGTAAATTATTCATATTGAAATTTGTCGATGTTTTATAAAAGACACAAAAATAACTTTTAAAAAAGTAATTGTATACTCTGTCGCATTTATTGAATTCTCCCTTCGAACATAAAAAAAAAGTATTTCAAAATTATTCAGTATTATTCTACGAATTTAACATATCGATTTGCTGATGAAGTCCAATATGCCGGAGGAGATTTGCGATTCATAGACAGCAAAATAACTCTCATATATATATACATTTAACTCTGAACAGCTGCAACGTTTGTTGAATTAACTATGCGAGCGCATACGGAATAGAAAAATATTCATTTATTTTAAGAATCTCAACGCCTGCGTCAGAGGAAGGAAGAGAATACAGTTTATTGTCCTGTCCACGGGACAGCGGACGTCACGACACGACGGCCCATTTTGGAGCTCCCTTTCTCTCTCTTTCTCATATTCAATTCGCGAAATTCCATGGCGAATAAACAAACGGACGGGCCGTCAGCGCCGCGAATCTTTTTTTAAGCCTCCCCGTCGTCAAACAGTATGGAGAAAATGAAAAATCGTTATTTCATTAATTCGCCGGTGTCTGCTTTACTGCGTTTGTACTCGCTCGGTCGAACAATGAAATGGCAGTATCATTCGTCGCGCGATATTAACGAGTGGATGAGATTTCCATTACGGGGCGCGCGTCCGCGGGAAGGGGTGGTTCGACCGGGGAATTTTCGACGTAATTGAAAAAGTGCAATTATACCCCGCGGGAAAAAAAAATGAGCGAGGCAAGATTTGTTTCCCCAGCGAGACAATAGCTTTAACAAGATTTCGTGCGTCTATCGATTGTCCGTCCAATCTACCTCGGGCCGCGCTCTCCAAGGAAAAAAACTTATACCGTCCCTCGCTAAATCGCCGCTCCGGACTGCTATTCAAAGTTCCGCACTCTTTGTTTGAACAGCGATATTTTTACTTCCGTCACTTTTTTCTTTTACGCCCGAGTATATTTATAATTGCAGGCAGGCGGTCTATACGTCTGCAGCGCAGTTTAATAATAACTAGAAGAATAATATTATCCTCGATGGAAAAAGGAAAAAGAAGCGTTAAACAAACAGACGCACGGAGTCGGGAAAATTTGCATTAAAAATATGTGAGAGTTGCTCAATAAAAAGGAAGTTGAGATATTCAGCTCTTTCCTATTTTTCGCCTCCTCGTCGTAAAAAGAACGAGCTGCCGGCAGGTACGGGTTACGAGGTGGAAATAGAATATCCTTCCAGTAAAGAAAGGCGCGAAATAGCGAGGTAAGAAAATTTTCGAGCGAGAACAGCGGGTAAGAGGGAAAGAGAGGGAAGCAGGAGGGAGGGAGAAAACACGCGACTGTAAAGAGAAGTGACAGCTGCCGACGCAGCGGTTCGCCCCGCACGTATACCATTTACAGGGGTCAAGCTACGAGCTTGTTCAGTTTGCCGTTCAATGAGAGTCCTATACTCTTTCCGATGACTCACGCAATATGTAAGTAGAGAGGGAGGCGAAGGGAAAAGACGATAGCTTCAAAATGAAGCGTAAAAATTTTTGATGGATGGTAGGATAAGAAGCTTCTTCGATAAAACATCGGGGGAAAACGTGAAAATGTGTAGATACACAAGTTTTTATGTCCGTACTAGGGTATTGTATTATGGGCCGTGTCAAATGCGCAGTTGAATTATCTTCTGTTAGCAAGGTTAATTTATCCTGGTAGAAACGTTGTAGACATATTTTCGAAGGTAGAATCCTCCCATTTCATACTTGTTAATTATTCAATTCAAAATATGATCAATAATTGAACGTATTATCAATGAATTTTACAAAAGACATTTAATTAGCAGGTTCACCAACAAAATTGATTAATTTCCTATCAGGATAATAATCAATGAATAGTCCGAATGAAATAATACAGACTGTAAGTAAATAACATAATTTGTCGGAACCAATCGATTTTTTTAAACTGTAAAATATTTTCTTATTTATACTTACTTAAAGAAATTAGATTCTCGCAATTGGAGATAATAAAAAATTTTGAACACACATTGCGCTAACAATTCTAAATTTAAAAGTGTCCATAGTTACTCGCTTAGATGTTCTGAAGAAATATTATCATATTTTATCATATGTTATCAAGTAAGGATTATTTATACACTGAGAGAAAAATTTGTTAATTTTAAGCAAACATTTATTTCAATAGTACTTATTAAATATTTTATTGAGTTAAAAAATGATTTTTTTGTAACTACTAAATTTATTTAGAAACAATTAATAAATAAATTCATTTAGTTTTAATGAAATCATTACTTGATTCAAAGAAATATTTAATGAGTACTATTAAAATAAATCATTTCCTTAAAATTAACAATTTTTTTTCAGTGTACTATTTAACTATTGATCGTCGGTTGATTTAACAAACCTGAAGGAAAATTTTTAAAACTATTTAAAAAACAATGCTTGATTTTTATTTTTTTATTGTCAGTATTAGTCACGAGAATATAGTAAAACAAGCAACTTGTTTAATAATTCTTACGTATAAATCAAAATACGATGCTTTCTCATAGCGGAAGTATTTTTGAATAAAAAAATATTCAAGGCAGTAGTATTTTTTTTAGTGTATGAAAAACAGTAACTTTTAGTATCTGAAATTTTAAAAATTACTATTTTAATACTAAAAATTGCTATTTTGATTGCTAACAATTGTTATTTTCCATACTAAAATCTCTCGCTAAAGACTATCCCTCCTTTCCTAATCACAATAGTAATTTTTATTAAGCTTTTCTCTCAGCGTAGAAGAGGTGAAAATGATCGATCATCAATTTATTATCCATCTCAAACTAATAATTGATTTCCCTCGATCCTTTTCCGTGTAAAACAAGCAGCCGGGCACCCTCAAGCCGACTCCATTGACAGTCAGCTCACGCTGACCTCCCCCATCACCCGCAGAAATTTCGCTAAAGCCCGCGAGAGCTCGAAAGGTGTGCTTGCATCTTCGATCGCGCGTCGAGCTTCGTCCTCCCTACGCGACTACTACTCCCATCACAGCGCACCCAGTCGAGCTCGAAGTAAACGAGATAAAAAAAAAAGGAAAAAAAGGGAGCGAAGGCAGCAGCCGTTCGTCCCACATCAGTGGTCAATGCTCGGCGGCTTACGTGCTCTCGGCGCGTCGCTCCCGGCAGTAGTAACGGCCCCGCTCCGCTCGGCCCGGGCGGAGGTGTCGTCGTGTGCTTGCGAAGCGCCTCCAAGGCGACAGTGCGCCGTCACCGCGCGCACCCCCTTGCATCTCAATCGACGCGCGGTCGGTCGGGGCTGCCGCCGCAGCGATAAAATACACACAGCGATGCTCGCGGCTACAATAGATTCGATTCGGGAAGAATAGGAAATTGTGAGGGAGTCTGCCGGAGCGTATGGAAATTCGCGCGAGCGCGCGCCTCGACTCCTTCCCTCTGGAGGTGTCGGCAATGGGGGTAGTTGGAGCGTCGTTCTCCTTTTTTCCTTGGCGGTGGTTTTGTGTATTCCACTGGTCTGAGCTTTGCGCCGCGTCGAAGGATATTTGAATAGCGCGGCGGAATGAATTAATATTCGTTGATTAATAATGTAATTTTAGGGTTCGCTCGTTGCTTCTTTTCGTGGAATTATAAATAATTATTTGTTGTTAAATGTTTAGCTTGTTTGCGAGGCTATTACTGGTCTTATCCAATTTGTAATTTTCAGCTTAATACGTAAGGATGAATTTCGATCAAATAATATGATACTCGTAGTATTATATTGAATTTATGCAATTAAGCTCAGTTACGATGTATAGTTTTTTTAGTACTGTTCTAAAAGAAATTTAATATTTAAACAGTGATTAATTGTACGATTGTATACTAAGAGAAAAATTTGTGAATTTTAAGCAATCATTTATTTCAATAGTACTTATTAAATATTTTATTGAATCAAACAATTATTTTCTTGAAACTACAAAATTTATTTAGAAACAAATAAATTCATTTGGTTTTAATGAAATCATTACTTGATTTAAAGATATATTTAATAAATACTATTCAAGTAAATCGTTTTCTTAAAATTAACAATTTTTTTTCAGTGTATAATTAAATGTTGAGTTATATTCCTTTATAAATCGTTCACTTATTCGTTAATTAAAAGATTTTAATTTTACAAATAAATAAATGTGCGATGAATTTTATTTATAAATATTTACAATAACTACATTATAAATAGTAAAGGAATAAATGGCAATTGGTATACTTGATAATATGCAACGAAATCTGTTGAAATTTTACTGAATAAGAGGAATGCAAAATCGCTTAATAAACAAAAACATAAAAACAATTTTATGCAAAGTGCGTAATCTACAGGCAAGAGAACAAAATTCAAAATTTAATGTTTAAAGGTTACTGCAGTCGTAACACTATCAGTATCGGATTTTGCACAAAAATTTTCTTTAGACGAAATTTATTTTGATTTCCATAAAAAGTTGACGGTACTTTATTCGAAAAAAAAAACAGAATATATTTTATTTAAAAAATAGTAAATTTTCAAGGGTTGATAAGAATCATTCTACCATCTAAATACAGCATAATATGCAAGTATGAAAATGCATTTCTCGTTCACGGTAATATGTTAATAAAGTACATACTTTATCTACTCCAAACGATCCTAATTTCGTATCACGGCATTCGAATCTCATTTAAGGGGGTACAACACCTTTAAATTACAAAATAAAAAGACATTTTCAATAATTCTACATGTAATCAAATAAGTAACATTTCGTCTAATGATTACAGGCGTGTTTCCCTTTAATTTAAAAGATGTAAGATTTCTCTACATGCCTATAGTTCCTAGTTATTATTGGAGTCTTATCGAACACATAATTCACAGTCCGTAGCATTTGAAGGTTTCCTATGGACTAAAAAGTCTCAATTTGTAGCATATTGTTTAAAAAATATGTTGGTTCTACTATGAATAGACGGATTTGAGTTTGAAAATGTAGAAAAAAAAGTTACAACATAATTATGTTGAAATTAATAAAAAATTAATTAATAAATTAGTAATTTGTGTCTAAAGTGTTTTCTACATATTCAAAAGTAAATTCCTCTGTTCACTCTAGACAGCGGATTTATGTATTCGATGAGACTCCAATTAATAATTAAGAAGTATAAGCATGTAGAGTGGTCTTACATCTTTTAAATTAAAGGGAAATATGTCTGTAACCACTAGAAGAAATGTTACTTATCTGAGTATATGTAAAATGACAGAATTTTATTTTGCAATTTAAAGGTGTTCTACCCCCTTAATTCAGATCAAGACTGAAAAAATAAAATTAAAAAAAAAAACGTTCCCCCAACTTAATTTCACCGCTCGCTCTTCGCCGGGAACAGTTAGACGACGCAGCTCGGCAATCAATTAAGCCATGAAATAAGACCTTTTCCAGCGGCAACTCCTTCTTCTCCGCATCTTAATATCGCGGAACCGTAAACAGGCAGCTCGAGAAGTCTCCCGGTTGTCCTTCGCGCTGCGGCCAACGGCAGCCACTAAATTTCGCCGAGTTTCCTGCATTTCGACGCTTTCAGTGCGTCGCGAAAAGCAAAAGACAGAGAGGAAGAGGAAGCGCGCGCGGCGAACACACGGGAATATAGGTACTAGACGGCAGCGGCGCAGCATGCAGTGCACACTTCGGAGGGGCGTAGTCGGGGAGGCGTCTGCCCGCGGAGCCTATAAATCAGTCGCAATAAATAATAGTCCTCTCCACCCTGTACCGTTGTGCCTCTTTCTCTCTCCCACCCGCCTGTCTGCCCTCCGTCTTTAACATTCCCCGGCGTCCACGCACACTTATCTCGCGTGCATGACCTCCCCCCCTTTTCCTGCCGCTTCACCCTTTTCTTACGTCCTCCTTCGCTGCGTCATTTTATGCCCGACGACACGCTGTATAATACGTGCGAGAGAAAGAGAGAGAAGGCCGTGCACGACGTTGGCTTTTACCCCCTTGTTTTTCTCTCCGAGTGCATCAAGTCATGCATAATGTGACCGCGCGAGTAGTTTTCTGCACTTCTTTTTTTTTTTTTTTTATACTCCTTCGTCCTGGCAGGACGAAATGAAACGGAGTCCGGAGGCCTCGAATGTGCGCTCGCGGATGAGATATGAGGGTCAAATTTTAATAAGAACTCTGGCTCTCATGAATTTTATTTGTTAATAAAATGAATTGTTCGCGTGGGCCGTGCGCAGGTATTCGCTTGCTTCACAATGTCGAGAGGATGTCTGTCTTCTTTTCTCTCAAAAGTACGCATTACTTTTGCTCATCGGTGGGCGTGCGACGTACGTCGGTGTTGTATACGCAATTTCACTGCATTAATGTAAATGGCCGAGTGTTTTTAAAAACAGCCTGAGTCAATTTGCGCGCGCGGTAATTTTTTTTATTTGTTCTGGCGTTACTAGAATTTCGGTTAATTTAATTATTCGGATAAATTGAACGTTATTGATTTTTTTTATTAATGAAGAATAATTGCGTTCTGAATTTGCTAGTGATGAAACGCTTTTTCCAGACAATGAAAATGAATTGCCAATCAATCTCTAATATACCAAAATGATTGATTGGAGAGTGTTTTAATATGGTGATTAGTATTTGATTGAAGTTGTGTATAACTATTTATGATGAAATCTAAGCTTTAGAGTCTAATACTAAACGTTTAAAATGTAAATTTCAATCGCAAATAAAGCAATTTCTTGTTTTTACTCATGAATATATATTTTTTTCTAATAAATAAATTTTTAAATTTGAATTACCATAAAATACTTTCTTGTTCTTGCTTAATAATGAAGGGAAATTAAAGGGGAATTTCACGTTCAATTTGCCCAAGTGAGCTAGCATCGTCCAAAATGCTGATTCCCAGTGGCATATCTATATATCGTTTCCAAAGTGACGCGCGTAGATGTCATCGGTGTCGGAAACACGACTAAAGGAGACTGAACTTATGCGAACGTGGCTGCGCTGAATATCAAGCTCCGCCGAGGAGGGGACGAGTGCAGGTGCTAGAAAAACTGTTTGAGATGCACTAAACTCTCGAAATTGCGCCTGCTTTTTGTCCTCCCGCATGTATAAATATGCATGCGAGAATTAGAGGAAAGGAGGGTGCAAGTTTTTGCCAACACCGCGATTCTTTCCTACGCCCTGCGAAACATCATTCTGCATTATTATTTTATTTACGAATTTTAGTTACGACCTTTAGTTGATGTTTCGTGCTCGCGTTCATGTGGTGCGAAATTTCATTACTTTTTTACGACGTATTCTCTCGTAAAAGTATAATTTTAATCTACTTCTGTTATTTGCACCCGCGAGGAAAAACATTTTGAAGACTTTTTAATTTAATGTTTAATTTGTAGCTTTTCTGCAGGTAGTCTGTATTGATATTCACGTGGTATTTAAGCTCTTGGGAGCATGAAAAACTCAGGTAAAATTCTGCAAAAGAACGAAGATCGATATGCGACTGCACTCGATTGAAACTCTGGAATCTTGGAAAATAACTGACCATCATTACTATATCCATGCACTTTTAACTTTTGATATATTAAAATTAAGAAATTAATTATTTGTCTTCCTTAGTATTAACTTTGTTTTATTCATTTTATTGCTTTTAAAGCGCGTCTAAATGAAATGAGTCACTACACATTGTCTGAATTATACTTTTAATTAATTTTTGTGCTTAATTGAATGTCAGAAACGGCTAATAAGCAATAAAAATATTATAACATCCAAAATGCGACGTCGTTACTTGCGTTGATGAAAATTTTCGAGATCACCGCGTCATCGTTAAATTTTCATTTTAAACTTTAATTTAATCCACGCTTATTCAAACGCGTTGATCTAACTTTTCATGCAGTTAATAATTCGAGAGTTAGAGTATGTACAATCCTCTTTCAAGTGAAACACGCGGAAGAGAAAAAAAGTAAATAAAAGCAGTAATATCGCGTAAGTACACCAGTCTTTTAAATTCTTGATCAGTTTTTATGTTACAGCAACGTCGCGGTTTTATCGTCTTTGTTATTTGCACTTGATGTGGAAAAAAGCAATAATTAGAACGAAGTTATGCGAAAATGCATTAAAGAGAAAAAAATTCTTATTACGACGAAGGAATTTTGTAAAGTCTAAGAGCTTTTTACAACTGGAATTGTAGAATGAAGTATCAGGATTACTTTAAGTTCAAATTTGATACTGTTCAAAGTAAATGTTTTATCGTGTTTATTAATTTATTCTGCGATGGTCAAAAAATAGTTTTTTTTGTTAAGGATTATACTAATCAATTATCCATTATTAGCATTAAAAAAGTTAAATAAAAATGCCGATCTTAAAATTCAGAATATGAGAATATATTGTTAATAATTAATTATACGTTTATTTATATAGATCTTGAAACTTCTCGAATCAGAGTAATAATCCATAACATTTATAATATTTATACCTTAAAAAAGTTAAATAAAAATGCCGGTCTTCAAATTGAGAATATGAGAAAACATTGTGAATAATTATACGTTTATTTATATAGATCTTGAACCTTCTTGAATCAGAATAATAATTCATAACATTTAATAAAATATTTATACCTTAAAAAAGTTTCAAGACCTATATAAATATATAAATAGTTAACTTTTACCAGTGATAAAAAAATTTCTGTTATAAACGTCCGTGTCGAAACTATAAATTTCCGCAATAAATACGAAAACATGCGGCTTGTTGTTATCCTTATTCTATTGGACGGAAAATACCGACAGTAAAGAAAAATATCTTACGTGAAGAGACTCGTGGATCATTCAAAAAAAGACAGATAGATCCTTTAAAGTATATAAGTTCTGTTTGTTTTCCTTCCTATCTCGGTCTTTTGGTGTAAGATTTTGATAAGGGACATGTTTGCGGAATTTATCAGACGCAGGTCAATACACCGGTTTGTTTTATGCGCTGCAACTTTGTACTTTTTTATTTTTTCTTCTTCCCTTATTCGCTGCCTCGAGATAGTAATCCTGAAAATTGAAAGAGGAGAGTAGATTATCGTAATGTACAGTTCGGATTGGGAGTTACAAAAGAAGAAATATGAAATCTGGCGCGCACGAGGTTAAATATCATTTTCTATCGGCTTTTCCCTGTTGACCAAAAAACAGAAAGAGTGAGAAAGAGAAAGAGAGAAAGAAGTAGCTTTCGGGTCGAGTGGAGTCAGCAGTCGCTTGTCTTTATATTTTCTTCCTCGCGCCCACTCCTTTTTTCTCTTTTCCGATTGTACGAGACTCTGGCCTCTTTTGTTGGTAGCGTCTAGAGTGGATATGCTACCTCCAGTCGTAAAGAGAAAGAGAAAAGCGAAAGGTGAGAGAGAAAGAAAAGGCGAGATATCTTAAGTCACAAAGAAGAAGTTGAACAAGTAGAGCGAAATAGAAAGGTGAACGATTAACGATCGACGCAGAGTACAAGCCGATAGATAATATTTTCGAAATATTGCCCAGAAGTTTTTTAGACACGACCGTTTATGCACAGACTGCCTTATTTGAAACTGATTTTAGTTCGATCAATTGGTACTTTCCAAATTGATTAAAAAAATTTATTTCATTTAATCTTTCTAAAGATTTAAGATAAACTGCAGACGTAAACGTTGTAGCTTATACACACTCGAGTATAAAGAAGTGATAAATTAATTCATCGCCTGTGTCCAGAGAATTTAGTATACACTTACTGTGAAGAAGAAGATAAAAAATTACTGAGAAAAATTTTGTCTTTTCCTGTTTTACAAGACCAACAGAGATCCATTACAAATAGAAGGAAATTTTACTTGATGAAGCTTTGGATCAACAAGGGTACACTCGATGCTGTACATCAGCGATAAAAGCCACAATCCGTTGGCGCCGGTAGCATCGGGAAGGGAGAACGAAGGAGACAAAGAAGGAAACGTCTATACGGATTTTTAGCGGCCGGCACCGGGGGATGAATAACGCATTGCCAGCGGCGCGGCTGCAGGGCGAATGAAGCGAAAATAAAGAAATCTTTCAAGACTCCCTGAAGGACTCTGGCGGCTGAATGTGTTTACGGGCCCCCGCGCCAATCGGGATTAATGTTGACTTAAGAAAACGAGATTTATCCATTTATGTTGATGGCGCGCGAGCTCGTAAATATCACGGCGAGGCGCGAAATATACGAGAATAAGGAGCGAATTGAAAAGCCCCGATGCTATTCGTCTCAATCGTCGCCTAACCCAATTCAAACCCGAGAAATGCATCTCCACTCCTTCCTCTCCCTCTCTTCTCCTTTTCCTTTCCCGCATTTTCCCTCCCATCCGTTTCTCACTCGTTTAACTTTATACTTTCCACTTCCGTGCGGTTCTTTATTTATTTTTCGGACTGGCACGAAAGCACTGGTTTCTCCTCGGTTAACACGAGGCAGCTGCCGCCGCGCCGAAGCCGAGAAGCGGGAGAAAAAGACGATGAACGAGAATCGACGTACCGAGGCGTCTGGGGCTGTTGAAATTTTAAATGTCGCCTTAAGTGCATCTTGCCAGCCTCGCCGAGTTAGATGTGGTTCTTTCCCACCAGCCACCATCACCGTCTCCTCTGCCTCTCTCAATCTTTCTCTTTTCTCAATTACTCAACGTCTTCCTCGGCGCGGGATATGCGGCAGATGTCGAATTCCGCGGATGTGCAGCTGAGTGATATCCGACATTTTTTATTTATAGCATTTGAAAAATCGAACCGCGATATTTCCGCCCGACCTCTTATATTTCACGGCGAAAATCGAGCATTAAAGTAAAAGCCCTTTGACTTATTGATTCCCTTGGACGGACGTGTAATTTCATCACTTAAATTTACTTGGACTTGCGTAAGAAATTACTCCTCCGCTTTGCGTCAGAAGATAAAAAGTCTTCTAAAAACGTCTCTGTTACTCGCTGCCTATTAGGCGCCAATCGATGCGCATCCACTGTATAGAGTCGATTTGGCTGTCCCCACCGACTTAAATTCCGTAAATTTTTCATCCTCGGCGTACAAGCTGTGGACAAGAGGTGACGATCGATTCCCCACATTTTCAGCGGCGGCCCCCGCAGCCCGACCCGAGGATGAACGGAGAAGCCAAGAACCCGGAGGAGTCGTCGCCAGCCGAACCAGGGATCAAGAACGGAGCCCAAGCTGCGTTCGATGCGCATCCGAAATTCAGTTCCGAAGTCCGTTTCCTAACCCCTTCGATGTCCGGAAACGGAATGTGAAGAGATAGAGAGAGATCCAGACTGATAGAAAGAGACAGACGTGCACGCAGTGAGAGATGGAGAGAAAGAGAGGGACATACAGATAGACAGATGGCTATAGAGGGCGGGAGGAGGCTGGAGAGGGCAGGCGGTTTTCGAGGTTTCACGTCGAATTCACCCGCACGAGTCGTCGACGTCAACGTCGTATACTCTCACGAATTATTTAGCGGGAGAGCGCGCATAGCTGCCGTCGCTATTCGAGCATTTATGCTCGCACGCGCGATATTGTTTGAAGGAAGTATGCGGCGTAAAGCCAGTAGCAGTTTCAAGGATTCACGATTCACGGTATTCGCACGTGAATAAGTGAAATGCGATAGGGAACCGTGCAGGCCGAACATACTCAGGTATACGTCGAGATGAATAACTTGATTAGAGAGACGTCGCGGATGCGCCGCAATATTCCTCCTCGTTCGTAAAGACATTTTCGAATTTTTTACCCTTCCGTGATTTCTGAATGCGAAATAACAAAGAATCCCAAGGCGAACGGAGCAAAAATCAAGAAATACTCTTTCAAGTACAGTAAGAGAAATTTTTCACTTTTCTATAAGTGAAGAATCAATTATACATACTGTACAGAGAAGAGGTAGAGCTCCCGCCTTGTAGTACGAGGGCTCAAATCTCATCCGGTGAAACATTTCTTTATAATAAAATTTATTTCTTATAAATTTATTATTTATTTTATTTTTTATTACTTAGTATATTCAGCTCCACGTATAACTTATTGAAAAAGGAAAATTATTCGCTTATTCAACAAGTCTACTATTTTAAATTATGTATTATAAGTGACTATTCATTTATTCTACTTTAGAGAGTAGACCACGTTGAAACCATACGTTCCAATGCGAATGAAAATACATTTACATATAGCGAACGTAATATGCAGCTTTCGTACACCCTAAATCAGCTGGAGTGAAATAGAGTGAAAATTAACTCTATTGGAGTCAAATTTTCACTTGAATTTTTAGTGAAATTAGCTCCTTCGATGAAGTGAAATAGAGTGATTTTTTTACTCTTAAGTAGAATGAACGGTAGGGACTTATCCTGTAATATGCTACTCTATTTTAGAGTGGATTTTACTCTACTTTAAAGTTAATTTAAATCGCTTTATTCATGTAGAGTCAAATTTGACTCCAATAGAGTCAATTTAACTCTACGTGTGTTTCACTGTAAACTAAAAGCGAAATTTGACTCCAAAGTTTTAGCATGATAACATTAATAAAAATAATAATTCGGATTCGCCGAGAAACGTAAAATTTAACTCTACGTGTTTTTCACTAAAAACTAAGAGTGAAAGTTGACCCAAACGTTTCAGCGTGATAACGATGATAAAAAACGAAGCAGATAATCCAGTATGGTAAATTAGGATTCGCGGAGAAGCGTCAAATTTAACTCTACATGTGTTTCACTATAAACTAAGAGCGAAATTTGACTCCAAACATTTCAGCGTGATAACGATGATAAAAAACCGAAGCAGATAATCCAGCATGGCTAATTCGGATTCGCGGAAAAGCAGTGCATTCGCGGAATTCAGTCTGGCGCCGAAAGAAAGGCGAGTGTCGGTCGCAAGCTCAAAGCACGGTACTTGGCACATTTTTCCAAATCACCAGACGAGGCAAACCTCTAGAACTCCCCTCCTCCTCGTGGCGAACTTTGTCGGAGCTTTTGTCAATCTTCAGCTTCCCTTTTATCCCCCCGCCTAGAGCACTGCTCTCTCAGGCGCCGCTTTTTACGTTTATTCCCTTTGAGAGCCGCGCGCGCGGCCGCGATGCACGAAAGTGCGTTTCGGGGTGCATTAGCTCTATGTAAGCAGCTTGAGAAACGGGGTAACGGCAATTATGAGCGCGCACGAGCACCGCACGCTCGATTTATGTATCCGCGCGACAGCGGCGCATGCTCTGGTGCCCGCCGCGCGAACGCGGCATTTTTAGTCGGTAAATTCACCACCTGGAAGTAGGTCGCCGCAATGAGATACCCCGGTTTACGTGGCGCGGGCATATTTATTTTGAATGGCTGTTAAAGGCGCCGAGCTTTACTTTTTTCGACCGGCAAGCTGTGCTACCGGGTGAATTTTGAAATAAAAAATTATTTTCTTTGTTATTCGATGCAGACCACTACTTCGCTTTTAAAAGTCTGGTGAAGAAGGATTCTTTCGAAAACCATTTTATCGAGGCTGACAGTTCCCGATAGAAGAGCAGAGAAAATAAGAAAATGCAAGGTTAACGGTTGCGAGAATCGGACGATCATTTCCTGGAAAAGTTCCTTCGGAAATGGCGCCTGATTGTGAATCTAAAAATAGCTGAAACGGTTTTTACGATGAAAGTAATTGCAAAAGTCTTTATAAATGATTTTTCCTACGGAGTAGCTCTTTGTAGTCTATACAAATTGGCATAAAGTTTTCATTTTTTTATCAATGAAAATTCAATTAGAAATTTGTTTAGTAGGCGGTGCTAAGAAATAATGAAGAATTTATTTAAATTAGCGTAGTCGGTTAAAGTAGGTGGTAAGAAATTTTCTTAATAAGTGAGTTTTCAATGAATCTGGTTATTTGAGACCGTCCATTAGAAAGTTCTATGCAAAGAGAATCATACTAATGGGCTTACTTACTGACTTTCAAGATTTACGATAGACAACTATGAATCCTAAGCGTCTATATCTTTCTTTTTAATATTTCGTCAGTTAAACGTCATTAAAATTTTAAGTATTCAATTAAATAAGATAACATTTTTTTTTAAATAGTGCAAGAAGTACATTATCTACGAGGACTATCTCTGAGAAAAACTATCGTCATTGTTTCCTTTTAATAAAAATGTAGATCAAAATCATCCAGTTAATAATAATAGTAAATTATACAATAGGCATAATATTACGATGTATTAGATATGAATTTAAAAAATTTGTAAACATTTGCTTGATTATTCATTCTCTAATATTACAATTATTTTCTTTTCAGACGGCAATTCAGGCAACCAGTTGAGGTCCAGTTTTGTTTTCCTTTTGACCAACGTTGTAGCCGCTATACTTTGGTACATCTGAAGATTTTACATGGTGAGAAAAACCAAATAAATTTGTTTCTTCTAGATTAAAATCTTAAGAGAACTTTTATACATTATGCAAATATTTTTATCATTTTAAATTTCTGTAAAGACTACGTAAAGTCTTGATTTAAATATTCAAATTAAAGTTTTTATTTAAAAGAATAATTTTCGATTTGGTTAATTAACAAAGAAATTTAAACGTTTTTAGCGCAACATCTGGCATCAATTCATGAAGGTACAAATTAGTATCAACATAAATTTTAATAAGGCGGTCTTTCTGCATAATCATATACAGCAGGATGCGGGTGAAAGTTTTATACAAGAGAGATACATTCTTATAAAAAAAAAACAGCGACGAGCACGTAATATATATATTGTAAATATATAGAATCGGATATGTATATGAATATGTTAACAAAAAAAAATTATTGCGTATTAAAACTTAGAAAAGAAAGCAGCCGATATAAATATTATAACTTATGAACTGGATGTACGCGTTTTAATGCACTGCGATGAATTGTTAAACTCGTTTGGTCACCACAATTTGTAATTTTTGTATAATATTTTGTATGACATTATGATACTTTACTATTATATTTAAATCGTTTAAATAATGCACGATCGAAATTGGAACTTCAGTTACATCCAAAACCATAACTCGTAAAGATTTATCACTGTGAAATTCGACAAATTCAGAAATAAAATTGACACTGATTTTTTTTAATTTGCTTATTAAAATTAATTGTTAAATTATTGTTAAACTTTTTTCATGTGCAAAAAGGTAGAACATTGATTATTTAATAGATATTCAAGTAATATTTCATTAGTTTTCAATGTAATGGGTGTCAATTGCGATTATACATAAAAAGTATTGAAGATGTACCACACTTATCGAAAGTTAACAAGAATACGTCCTAATCGAAATAACAAAGCATTTTATACGCACTTCTTGTACTTATTTTTATATGGAATTCGTTACATCGTTTTGTACATTATGAATCTTTAAAAAAAATAAATTGCTATTATTTCGTTGGCGTAAAATTGTGAACACTATTTTAGAAGTCACAAATTTGAAGCTTGTTGAATTTCAAAACAGTGAAGAATTCGCCTAGTCTTGCAACTAATCATTAATGCTATAATAATAAGATAATGTATCGTTTAATGGAATTTTTATTTTAATTGTGGATCGAAGGGTTGAGAAGTCGAACTTGAGGAGTTGATAGTTTGTATCATACGTTGATGTTAAATATGAATCTGTACAGCGAATTGTTAAAATAAATTATCTAACAGTTCAGCGTTGTAATAAATGAACTAAAATTAAAAATCAAATTTTTATTTAATTGGAAATGATTGGTTTTTTTAAAATCTGCACCTTAGTCATTTGTAATATCAACAAATGTAGCTCTATACAAATACGATGTTAATATTTAAGTTACTGTTCACCAAAAAATGTAAATTATTTTAATACTTATAAAATTTGTAGTACTTAATTTATTGATGTAAATACAGAGATTTTGTATAAATAAAAGTATAATATAATACGGATAATATATCAATGTATGGATTAAATTATCATGTATTAAGCAAAGGATTTAATCGTGGTATGCGTATTAATTCATTGCGAAAATGAAAATGTTTAGAATATAAAAATTAAATAATTGACTTGTCTAAGGATGAGTGTAATAGCAAAAGGTATTGATGTGTTAGAAAGCCAACGTCAAATGTGTATCACACAATAAAGTTACGTTTTTGTAATAAATTGACCGTAAAAAGGTTATCAACTTGTTTGTTCATTGTTCATTGTTTCCCTCTACTCCTCTTATTATTACTATTTTTAATTACCAATTATAGTCAATAAACATTCTCTTGTTGTTTTTTTTTTTATTACTGAGAATTTCAATATCTTAACGCAAATTTTTCACATTTCTGATACATCAATGTTATTATTTTAATTGCTCTCATTTGTTTATATACTTGATTCTTTATATAATATCGTTTTTCATACCAGAAAGTTATTGCCTTAATTTTTATTTGTTTACGAAGAAAATGAAAACGTACCTTTCAATCAGAGACTCTGCAAAGCTGAAAAGTGAAGAAAACTTCGACGTGAATATTTCTTAGTCTGTTCTTGTTTGGATGCGCTGGGTCCGCTGCCGTTGGCACGACCATACTATATACTCTGCTTTGTTTTCTTTCTTGTAATTCCATACCTTAAGTAGATCGTAATTCTGACCCAGTTATCTTGCCTCTATACTCTCACAACGTAGATGGAATTAGTTTCTCTGGTCGCGGGACTCGTGTTTTCGCTCTCAAAAGGGTGTACCCTTTTTTTATACAGATTGGGTGATCCGCAGCTTCCCGGCAGTCTTGAAAGGTTAAATCGGCCATTTAACTTTTTCCATTTACTGAAGTAAGCGGCAAAGTATCCATGCCCGTCGAGGGTTCGAGTCACTCAGAAGTCAAGCCTTTCATATTTCCACTTTATCCACTTTTTATGTGAGACTTCTTATGAGCCTGTATGTACTCTTTCTGACATTTCTGCAGCAACGCTTTGTGAGCTTCTGCCTTTATCGGCACCCGACGTACTTCAGCTCCGTCCCACTGTTGTTCCTCTCACACGTTTGTCCTCTTCTTGGCCACGCGCCACGTCTGCGACCAGTAAGACCATCATGTCCTGAGATATCTACTGATCTTTTTTTTTTCTTCGTTATATTGGGCACTCGGTTACATTTTTGTATATCCGCTTGATCAGTATCGGATAGGTTGCTATTACTTACTGTTCGTGGCGAGGATAGAGTTCCTTTTAGAGTGACCTTGACGTCCTACATTTTCTTGAGTCTGGTGTGGGCTACCTACAAAATAGTTTTTGCATCTTCTGTATATGTTGAATCGACATGGATCCCTTCTTTAACTTTTACAAACGTCTAGCCTCCTGTTTTCCTTTGTTTATGTGATTAGCATTTTTTTTTCATAGCATGTAATCAACAGCTTGAGGAAATGATAAATCTTCTAAACGCTGATAGCAGGAAGGTGCTTAGTGTTTGTTTAAATTTACATTGCTCGCTCATTTTTTCCCTAAAATTTTATGTTTCTAATTTTTAGATTCCCTTTTCCTCTCTGTAGTCCATTCAGAATATTTCCAAGTCCAATATCTTTATCAAGTCTCCTTATTTAAACTTACAATGCTATAGTATGTGTTTTCTTTCTGTTGATTTAAAAAAAGTCACAAAGCACGGGGGCGTAACTATGCGACAAATAGATTCAAGCTCGGTGATTTGCTCTTCCGTGTTTGCGCGTTCGAAATGCTGGTATTGATATATTCACTACACAAGTTCTTTTGCAAATATGAAATGCCTTTCTCTGCAGTTAATGTTACAGCCGGTAACTCATAATTCACACCCTAAGTTGGACCAGTTAATGAGTAGTGAAAATCTTAAACAAAAATAGTAAATTTATTTTACAAGTAAAAAACATTGATTATGTAGATTAAATTAACAATCGACTTTCACGCGTAAATTGATATTTCATAATAAGAATATTTATACTGATAAAAAAGGATAATCTGCTAAAAACTTATAGAAAATTCTCCTTTTTTTAAATCAGTGTATATATGGATTAAATCCATACTTTGTAGCATTCAGAAACTCTCATTTTGCCTAATTCGATTGTTTAAATATTACATTCGAAAAGAAGTTGAAAAAGCTCTAAGTAAACACTTTTAATACACGATTTTTCTTCTACTTATATTTTTATATGAAGGTCTTATCAATAAATAATGAAGTGTACAACAATTGCATCAAAAGACTTCAACTAATTATGATTGATGCCGCTTCGAATTTCTTTTAGATTGCGTTCAACATTGTAGTTAGATTAGACAGTCGCATTAACTCACGAGTCGCAACAAAGAATTATATATTGTAATTTTACCCCTTACCCCTGTCACGCTCTTATAAATTACACTTCAGGCAATTCGTTCTTTCAACTTTTCACTCCCCATTCATCAAGATTTTTATCAAATCAAAAAGTAGTAGTCTCTTATTACCGCGAGTAATTACTAATTACAGTAGTCCTAAACGCAATAACTTCGCGAAAAAGCACTACATTCCGAGTAATGCGAAGTAAAAAAAAACAGTTCCCTCTTCATAAACCGTAAATTTTTCCATTCTCCATTTGCTCGCGTTAGTCATAAAAAAATTTTTGCTGTTGTGCAATAACAAAAGCTTTCTTTTTAATCATTATTATCCGAGAAGCGTGAAAAGCTCGCACGTACAGGGGAGAGTGTGCCCGGCAGGATAAATACAGTTACATTGTCATTGTGGGTTGCGCGCGCAGATGTGCGCGAGCTTTGCCACCTCGCGCAAGCTCCCGGCAGGTGGAGTGGGGGCAGCCAGTGGCGCGGCGCACGAGCCAGTGCTTGCGGGTGTCACGGAAGCGCGCAGTGAACTCGGAACCAGCCGAGAGGGAACTCGCGTCGCTCCGGTAGTCCTCGCGAGTTCGGATACCAGCGCTTCCAAAGTTTTCGGCCCTTTTCCCCTCTCCTGCAGAAACATGCGAGAGCGAACAGTGAGCCGGTACCGTCGTCGCCTCGACCAAGTTTTGGTACCCGCGCTTCCGGTCGAAGCACCGGTCGGTCGACGCGCGAATTAAGGGAACATAACGTAATTTTTTTGTTTCGGCCAGTCGAAGAGGATAATAAGGTCAGAATCAGTTGACTGAGCGCGAGTGACTTGGATAAGAGAAATGCGGTGGAATCGAAAGTTCGCGGTTGCTACCAGCTGTCGAGGTTGACTTCGAATGTTGCTGTTTCACATGGAGTTGTTTCATCCTTTGTGGGGAAATTCAATGACCACTTTATTCAAAATGATTCGCTCGAAGCTCAGGCGCTCCCGCTTCCTCGAGTGACTCGGACGGCGTTCCACCGTTGAGCGGAGAAGGGGAGACACCGATGATGAGCGAGAGAAAACAAAACGGGAGCAGCGGGAAGAATTGTTGCTCCTCGAAGCGATTCGAGCGGCTGTAAGGAGCTTATCGATCGGGCGATTTTCGAGGGGTAGTCAGGTGGAAGAGAAAATATCGGAGCAGCGAAGCTCGCAGCAAATATGCAACTGTTCAAGCTGACAATTTCGCGGGGGTTTTTATTGGTGGCACTGCTGACATCAAGTAAGTTCAAGCATGCGTTTCGGCTGTGCTCGAGATGCGTTTGATTACTTTGGGGCGATGATTGTTTGCCCCGATGGTTCTCTACTTAGGCGGTGTTTGCTTCGTCTTATTAAAACGGTCGGCGTAGGCGTAAGTGTGCCAGTATTGTAGATCTTAGAAGGAGGAGTTTACGTTTGCTCCTCGCCTTCGATCTCCCAAGATAATTTTGTATTTACATTTCAAACGAATATTTCAAACTTGCTCTTTAAAAATGAGTAAGTGAAATTCGAATAAGTGCGTATACATTAATTCTACGTAATAAGTCGTTTACTTATTTGACACGTAAAGTGTATATACAGAATTTAATTTATTTATATTTAGAGAGTGAGGTTCCACGAGTGCCTACTACTTTTTTATCACCACATTGTATAACAATATCTAATAATTGTCAACTTGTAGCTTCAATTTCTATGTTCGACTGTACGATCGCACGTTAAAATACGATTACATGCAAATATTTGTAGAACCTATAGTTATTACATTCAGAAATATATACATGTGCAAATCCACAGCCAACAGGAAACAACTCAGCTTTGGAAGTTGAATATTTTTTTTTTTTAAAGCACACCTACTAGATCAATTTTTTCTTGTTGTTTAAAAGTAGCACCTTTTGTAAACTCGAGAATAGAAATACTTTGTATTCTCTGGGTAATTAACGTAACATTTTCTACATTGGATTATAAAATACTATCGATTTCTATAAACAAGTTCATTGAAAATAAACTTTTACATCAAGTCTCCAACGTTGTTCAGACATTAAAAAAAATACATCAGTATAAATTTAAACTCTCTCTGAAGAAATAACATCTATTCGAAAGAAAAACACAAATCTGCGAATCTCTTACGCAACGACGAAAAACATCGCGTCAATATTTTTAGCTCCAGACCCGGCGCAAGGTCTAGGTTTCAAATATATTTTCATTCATATATCTTAAATTTTTTTCCTTTCGTTTTTCGAAAGCTCGAGCCTGCTATTTGCGGGTCTCGGACGAGCTGCGGGGGTCGCGCCTGCCTTATTGGAAAAGTTGAAGTGCGTTCGCCGCGACAGCAGTTATCGCTTCCCGGGCGCGGAGCACTCCCGCGAGATGCGACTCAAGATCGGCACGGGCTTAAAGATCCCGAGGGGACTTGTACTTAACCCGAGCGTCTTGCGCGTCTCCCTGTTGCGTCGTTCGAGCCGCTCGCCGCCAGGCTCGCTCCTCGGGGGGTCGCGAGGAATGATTTTCCTATTGTTGCCACTCGTTAGGACGCGCATAAACGATCGTTCCGACTATTAAAGTCGGTCAACTGCGTCTTGCTGGATTTCCTGTTGCCGTTGCGACTCGAGTGGCAGTTGCGCTGGGCACTGATTCGACTTGAGCTTTAGGGTCGATCGGCCGCGTTTAAATTTATTCACTTTTTCTCTTCTTATTGTTAAAACTTCAAATGTAGTTAATACGAGGATGGGATTTTCTGTATTGGTTATTATAAATTTTGCGCAACTTTCTATTTTTTTATTTATACTAAATATCTGGTTCTAAAAGCTTATAATTTTAATAGTTAAATAAAAAGCTTTTTGCTTTTACCGCTCATTTTGTAATTTATGTAATTTATGTAAAGATGGGATTTTTATGAGAAATTATTATTATATTACTGTCTTTATGATCTTATTATGATTATTATTATTATTATTATCTTTGTACAATTTTGTAATAGTTTTTATTTTAAGTTCACTCTACATAGTTTTCTTCCTGAAGTTTACAATGTTATTATTCTTAAAAATTAAAAGGTTTTTTTTATTAGTCTTTATCTTGATTATTATTTGTTTTGATATTAGAACAGTGTTGGGTTTTCCATGAATAATCAGTAACAATTTCTTAAAAAAATTTATTTTATTTGTACTAAAATTTAGTCATTTGAATAATAATATTCCTCCGAGAAGAAGTTTATGGTGAATAATTTAAGAAGTGCACTACTTTAAATATTTTGATAAGGAAAAGTTGAAACTTCATTTTAGTTTACACTCTACACCATAATACATTAAAAGAGGCATTTTATCGCGAAGTCGCAAATTAATAGTTACTTTAAAATAAAATAATTTTTTTTTCGCTCTCTTAACGTATCTACTAAATGGAATTAAACTTTCGTGTCGTTCAGGTAATAGTACGACGGGTTGAGCTTTCGATAGCACATTCGATATTCGAATTTCACAGTAGTGGAGATCTCTGCTCTGCTATTAAGCAATAACATGTCCTTTTAAATGTGGCAATTCTACTGCCGATACAATAGTCACCTTTTCTCTCATCCACGGAACGATTAGACATTTCAATAAATAAATTTAAAAAAAATACTGAAAAAAATCTTTTTATCAGTGTGAAAATGTATTAAACAATTAAGCGAGAGTAAATGTTTAATGATATACGAATGAATTCTAGCTCCAGTTTGACCAATATCGAATCAAAGTTTGTAACCTCAACTTCAAAATTCACCGTCAATAAATTTTTGATGCAATCTCCAATATCTACACCATAAAATACTCCATTAGCACTCTAATTTAAATGAGAAAATTAATTCCAGATTTTAATAATGAAATTGGTTATCCGAAAAGCTCCGTAAATGCAGCTATAAAAATAAGCGTACATATACCGTACGCAATCAATAAAGTTTTTACTATCTCAGCAATTTTCTCACTTCGCTCGAATAAAAAGGAGAAGGCTAAAAAAAAGTGGGCACCCGAGTTACTTCGAGAGATTGGAAAGCAAAAATAATAATAAATGAAGTACGAGATAAAACGTAATCCCTAAATCGCACATTCATTACTGCCAAGTTATAAAGCTTCGGCGCACAGCCTGAAAGGGAGGCGCTCGCACATCACGCCCAGTTTGACGGGCACGCGACAGTGAAAAATCGAGATGCAGTATTTTTCGCGCTTCAAATTCAAAGTGGCACGCCTAAGTGATGTTGGCATCGCTTATAAAAGAAAATCCTCGCCCCTTTCGGCTCCATGACGAGCGAGTTGCGTAATTTTCATTTGTATTCGAACGCGTCGGGCGCCGCGGGGGAGGCTAGGTCGCTGAGTGAAACTTAGTGCTCGGATCGTAGATCTTTATTTTGCAAATTCAGCGACGCCACGAATCTTCATTAGCGATGTAAGAGCCGCGGGTGCACCGAGAGGGTCGGGCGTTGTATACGCTCGCACGCCCATCGGGGCAGTCCCGGGTGGAAGGAGTCGGCGGCGGGAGGTCGAAAAATGCGCGCCGAGAGTTTGCAGTACTTTATTGAAGCGGGCGCGAGTTTTCGTGTTAATCTAGACAAGCGGGCCGATGTTATTGCCTCGCGCCGACTCTTTTCCCGTCACTCCTCCCGGGAATTGTTTTCTTACAGTTTACATCGGCTGAGCTGTGGCAGCGGCCCGCTTAATTCTTCTTTCGAGACAATGTCGATAAATACTCTCGTTCATTTTTTATTAGGGGAAATAAAAGACTTGGCGATTTTTTTTAACTTCGGGTTCCGGGCGCAGCATTGAGTTCGCAGGGAATTTATCGTATTAATCGCCTTGTTTCGAGTTCTGTTTTGCGCCTTTTAGAGTTTGGTTAATACTTTCAATTCTATCTGCTTTATGTGGGGTTAAAATTTCAATGACCAGCTAACAGTGATAAAAAGAACAGGCATAAAATTCTGGAGTATCAGCTTTAACCTACGATAATTCCTATGCACGAAGTAAAAAGTGTTTTTAAAGTATTGTAAAAAAATGTTAATATATATGTGCACTTAATTTAATGTAACTTAATTTCAATGCCAGAGCACAATTTATTGATTTATTTATTTTTTTAATTAAGTCAGGGATTTATATTGCGTTTTAATATTATGCTTTTAACATGACACGTTTGTTTTGTTTTACAAACAATTTTTACTTTGAAATTAATTTGTTAAAGTCTTAACGGAATTCTTTGCATTCAGTAGTATTAATAAACCGTACACGCACTCTTTACAAAAATAAACTACTAAGCAAAATCTACTATAAAAAAACACTAATGTATTATTAAAATGAATTATTTGATAATAAAATTGATAATAATTTACCATTTAAATTTTGTATAATAAATTGGCTGCTATTGAATATTTCTAGAATTATACTTCTGAATATTTATATTTCTGTAGTACTGTTCCATAATTTTTAAGCAGGTTACGCGAAAGTTTCAGGGCTAATAATTTTTTCAGTAGATTATTTTTATAAAGAAAGAAAAATAACGATACACATGAAAAAAACTTTTATTCGTTATTGTTCTTCATAAAGTTACTAGTAAGCTCGCGACTGTTCTCGTAGGGTCACCTTAGCCAATGCAACTTTTTCGTAAGAAGGGCAAATAAACATTTTCTCGTGATTTTTCGATATTACATTTATACACTTTTTTAAAAGCGAATTAATTGTTTTTTTATCTGCTATATTATGGCGCAAAATTTGAATTTTTAATTGACTTTCAAGCCCCCTTAAGTAATCATTCTGAATTAAAAAAAAACTTACAATAAATAATCATCAATGCCATTTAATTAACAATATTAACAAAATACAACGAAGCCCAGGTATCCACTTCCGAGTCGGTCTAACTGCTGGCTTATTTTATAAAATTTTATCACTTGTTCAATAAGTGAAAATTCACTTATTTACTAATGGAAACTGCATTCACTTATTGAACATGTCAATTTTTCCATATTTACAAGTGAAAAATTCCATTACTTTTTCAATAAGTGAAAATTCACTTATTCACAAGTGCAAACTGTGTTCACTTGTTAAAAATGTGCAGATTCACTTATTTAAATTTAGGAAGTGCACCCCCAGTTTTTCGCGCGCGCGCATAATAGTCCCGCGCAGTAGTAGAGGTGATGTTTGCCCGGCCGCGATGTCAGCCCCTCTTTGGCATTTATTCCGCGCCGTGAGGACGGAATCGAACGGAGAGGGGAATTCCGTACGTCGGACCCCGCGAACGCCCCATGATGTAAATGACCTCGGAAGGGGGTGGCCACGTCGCGCGTCGCCAATTTCTTGAATGGCTTCATTACGCCGCCCGAGCACCATCCGAGATCACAATTTCCTGCGGCGCGCTCGCGCCGAGAATTATATGTCTTTGCGGTTATCGGAAGGGGAGAATGCGTGCGCGGGGTGTGGAAATCACGGGAGTCAACGCTTCGAGAATCGTGCCAGGATTTTCGATACGCTCTAATGCCCGGCTACCCAGGACTGCTTGTATGCGCCCTTGTAAGACAATGTTTAAATAGCCGTGCGGGATGTTGGATACATGCGAACGGCTGTTGGATGAAAATTCGTTCGATTTTTATTCGATGACTCTCTAAAGTAAAATAAGTGCAATTTCAATTATTCGAATGTGAATTATATTCACTTATTCGCCATGTCAAAATTCTTCCACGTTAAATAAGTGAATAGTCATTTATTACATACGTGAAAATAATGTACTTATTGAATAAGTGAAAATCTTTTTATTCAAGAAGTTAGAATTGTCGCTTTGAAAACACATGATACATTTGTAGGTTGTCTATAAATAACTTATCTTCGGTGTACTTGTCCATTGATAAGCGCTCAGTACCTCCACACAAATGGATTCACCTATTAAGCAATAAAAAAAAACCGGTAGTCAAAAATGCTGCAGCGAACAAACCTTTGTCCAATTGTCGAGTTCGCGAAAACTGCTAATGATCTTCACTGCAATTTTCACTTTTACGTAAGTGAACTTCACTTATACATAAGTGAATTTAACTTATTTATAAAAGAAAAATATTTTCACATCGAAAATAAGTAAATTTCACTTATTTATAACTGAACTTCACTTATACATTGAAAAAAAAAATTGTTAATTTTAATGAAATGATTTACTTCAATAGTACTTTTGAAATATTTTATCGAGTCAAAAAATTATTTTTTTGTAACTACTAATAAAATCATATAGTTTTAATATAATCATTACTTGATTCAAAGAAATATTTATAAGTACTATTGAAGTAAATCATTTGCTTAAAATTAACAAATTATTTTTCAGTGTATATAAGGGAATTCTACTTATAAATGTTCACTTCGAAAATAAGAAAGATAATACTTTAAAGAGGAGATTTCGGTGATTTTGTAAATTACGCGTTTTTTTTTTTTCAATTCTTGGGCGCGAGTAAGAGAAAAACAATGATGGCGTCCGCGGTATAAAGTTAAGACATTTTTTTTCTTATAGTGTTCATGACTGTACAGTAAGATTCCATAAAAAATGTTTTGCAATAACTCGAACTTGTGTATTATGAAACACAAGTTACACTACTAAGCAGAGTGACATTAATATTTGCGGAGTACGTTATGAGTTTCTATGTGTATTTTTTCCTTTTGTTTTTACGTCTTTTGTCGTTCATGACTTTTTTACGAACTTATTTCTTCAAAACGAAAGTAAGGCACAAGAATTGCTGTGCTCGTTGTAGAATAGAATGGCATTATTTTTACAAAAGAAAAAAAAAATAAACGCGTTAAGTTTATAAAATAGTTTTTAATACTTCAGTACTATTACAAGGACCTGGAACTTTCAAAGGATTAACAAAATTTTTCCGGTGGGGAGTGGCCGCGTTCTAATTTATCGCATTAGTCGAAACTTTAAACCGTAAAAATGGGCTCAAACAGCTTCTTATTGATTCACAAAGTACACAGTCTGCGAAGCCATAATTCTAACCGGGGCTTGTAATAGTAGTTTCAAATTTCCCACATTTCCGCAACAATGGCTCAAATTTTTCAGACGGAAAAGAAGATTAGCAAGCGAGTAGGACAAGTGTAATACTAAAGAATAGCTCCAGTGGCAATTGCGCAGAGTGAGCTTAAATGCTAAACAGGAATAATTTGAAAATTGGAGCTTACCGAGCCCGAATAACCAAGTAGCAGCTAGTGGCTTAAGAAAGAAAGGTACAGCGAGAGAACCTTATTACACGTGTGCTATTTTTATTGAGTAAATGGGCTCCGGCGCACGAGCAGCAATGGGTATTAAGCACTTATTAGCGTTGAGTGGAACTTGCACGCTTAAGAAAAGAGAAGAATAGAGAAAGAAGCTTGCACAAAGAGAGAGTTTCTTAAGAATCCGCGATCAAAAGTTTTTAATACGCATCCGAGACGTTTATTCCTGCACACAAACGTACGAATTTTATTTCATCTAAATAACTTTTATAGACCGAAAACTATTCAGTAGAAATTTTACTTTATTTTAAGGGCGCGTTAAATTTTTTGTTCCGAAGCTTCGACGTTGGTGATTTTCAAAGTCACTCTTTTGTAGTATCTCTAAATAAATTTTAAGTTTTTGTGAAACATAATTAGAAATAAGATACTTTCATCTTGCCCCAATGCTATTGATACTTTAGAAGTTCAAAGTGAAATGATATTACTGAATGAGAGCTTGCGAGTATAAAATATTTTCCTCGAAAAATTTCTGAATGCCAGGTGAAATTTTAAAAATGTAAATGTTTAACGGCGTGAACTTTTACTCTAAAAAAATACTGTGAAAAATAGGTTACGCGAAATTAAAGGACTTTTTACAGGTCACTACTAAGTTTAGTTTGTGAAACAACATTCTTAAGTCAGATGTTAGTTCCAACTTGGGAGTTTTTTTTTAAATTATTATTCACGCCAAATATATAAAAACCATTCAAGTAGCTCTCCATATTACAAAAAAAGATTTTTTTTAAATATCTTTTTTATCATTATAGCTTTATTACTTACTTCTATACATAAAAGAACTAGCCGTCCTTTTTATTACAAAGCTGAATATCTCTTGTCATAAAAAAATGCATTACTTGAAGACTAATTGAATTATTATTTCATAATCACGTAGGTACTTGAATACCCTTTGGATTACAAAGAAATTCAGTACAATAAGGAAGAAGAAAAGAAGATGGAGAGTCGAGTTAAAATGTGAAAAGAGACAGACTGTCGCTCCCCACCGTTAGCGCACCCTTTTCCACCCTCTCCCCCGGCCATCCCTCTTTTTCTTCTCCTCTTTCCATCGGTCTCACACTTCACACTTGTCGCTCCTTTGATCTCACCGCGAGGGGAATTTACAGTTGGGGTTGACAGCAAAAGCGAGTCTCATGGAGTTTCTACATATTCATCGCTTTTTTGCCTCTCTTCGAGGGGCTTTACAGTTGGGGCTGGCCGCGTCGCCAACAATCCTTCTCTCCCTTGCTTGTTTACTTTTCCTCCGCCCGTGCGACTGCCGAAATTCGCGTATTAATTACGCCGCCCATGATTTTCATCCGATTACCTCGAGCCCAAATTCAAAACTCAGAGTGAGCCTCTAAACATACAGGCGCGCGACGCAGTTTATCGAGCGGAAGAAACTTAAACGCGCGAAAAGGCGCGCATCTCTCATCCAGTTAAAGCATACGGCGCCCCTCGAGCGTCGCTCTCGTCTCCGACGCCTTCAACTCTCCTCTCGCCCTCGAATTTATTCTTTTTTTTTTTTTCACGCGTGCAGAGAGCGCAGAAGGCTCCTCTTGCAGTCGACGTCGCCTCGACTTGGACGCGCGTAAGTGCAGCCGCGCAACGAGAAAAATGCGCCCTCGAAATTCAACATCCAACCCCGTCGCCCTTTGATGTGCCGCCGCACAATAGGCGAAAGGTGACGCTTGAACGCGGGATCGTTACGAGCGTGGTCGAGAGTGCTGCAGCGCGCCCCTTCTGTGTGCGCGCACCCCCGGTCGGCGTCTCGCCCGAAGACTTTCGATGGCCGGACGGACTCGACGATTTTCTCAGTCTTCGCGATTATTTTCTTCTTTTTTTCCTTTTTTTTGTAGGGGAATGTGAAAGGAATCGTTTGCACGCTTCGCCCTCAATGACGCTTGATTTACGTCGTTTCGATGAGGAGTACGCGCGGCTTCCGGCCTTTTGAAACGCGACGCGAGCGACGCTGAAAGACCTGCTGGGGCTCGGAATGCAAAACGGGATGAAATGATGTCGAGGGCGGGTAGTTTTATTTAATTATTTTTTTTAACGGAGATTACTGTTGTGTAGTATTTGGGAAATAATCTATCGGAATGTAGTTTAAAAAATTTAGCAGTATGAGATTCGATTATTTTTATTTAAAATATACACCCTAAATTTGAAAATTTGCGAAATTCACTTGGAAAATGTTAACAGTGACAAATTTTATGTGAAAAAACGTTCACACATTTGGAATATGAACGGCTTTCTAGGTATTAAATGTCACTATTCGGATTTTCTAAGTGAATTTCACATTTTCAGATTTACGCGGAACACTGAGATTTATCTTCTAGTAAAAAATTATTATTGCACCCTCTGCGAAAGTAGTTGAAAATTGACATTTTGAAAAAATGATCATATATTTTATAGTAAAATTGATTTTAAACAGGTAAATTTTCGTATGTTCACCGTGATACTGGTATTCATTTGCAATTCAACTTCTAAGAGACTTTTATATTTTTTTCTTGTTATATAATGGCTGATCAATCAGTAAACTGAATCAAATAATAATAAAAAGTAAACTTAAAACATTTTTACTGTGAAACATAAATACTTTTTAAGTAATCTCAGCTGGATTAGGAATATTTACTAAAAAATTTCTTTCAGTATATTAAAAAAAAAAATACTGTAACCCGAATCCCTGCTGTAGTATCATATTTTTCTTTATAGAAAAAATCTCAATATTGCTTCGTTTACTTGATAAACTTCACAGTTACCATAATATAATTTCCCATAAAAATGCAGAAGATGAGTGTAAATCGTGAAAAAAAAGCAAGTGATATCGATCCGCAGAGGTATACCTTTAATTCAGCAAAATTTTCCGAGTGTTAACGGGGAACGATTAAAGAAAGAAAAAGAGAAACGTTAAAGTGCTTCACCCCGCTCCCGAGATATACACACGCCGCAACAGTCTCTGCGTATTAGGCGCATGACCGAACGCCGAGCGATAAGCTCCGTTGTCGAGTGTGAAGAAAAAAAAAGTACGGCGTCGAAGCAGAGGCCAAGAGTCTCTAGTCATGGCGTTACAATAGCATTTAATGGCTTAATTTGGCGCAGGTATCGATCGCCGAACGCGAGACTTGCGCTCACACGACGTCGAGGGCCGCGCGATCTGCGCTCGATAAAAAGCGCAATTCGCCGAGTTGGGCGTCAATTACCCGTGGCCGAGGTTAATGTCAACGTTCCTCGCTATAACGAGCCCCTTCCCGCGTAAATGTAGCTATATTCCAGTGGAATTGGCCGGTATCTTTTCAAAGCTGTGCGTTTTTATGGAGTATTGCATGCGATTGTTTACCGATCTTCGAGCCTCTGTGTGCACTGCTTACGCTTTGATTCGGTATACCTAATTTTACAGTGGGAATTGTAGTTGAATAAAGAAATTAAATACTTAGTCGATAGTCGCGGTTAAAGGTGGAGGCCCTGCTCGGGGAATTGTCGACCCGCGCATAGGCCAAAGGCTAATTGCGCTTTGCCTCCGAATTAAATTCTTCTATTCGAAAGAAAAGGGTATGAAGTAATATAAAGATTATTCTAAAATATTTAGAATATTATCGACTGATAAGACTTTATATTCGGAGGGAAAATCGATAGAATTAATATCGAGGATATTACTACTTTGTACACTGAGAGGAAAAACTTAATAAAAATTGCTATTGTGGTTAAGAAAGGAGTGGCAGCCTTAGCAAGCAAGAATTTTTTGTATGCAAAATAGGAATTTTTAGTACGGAATATATAAAAATTACTATTTTAATAATAAAAATCGCTATTTTGAGTATTACAAATTGTTATTTTTCGTACTAAATATTCTCGCTTGTCAAGACTCGCTCCTTTCCTAATCACAATAGCAATTTTTATGAAGTTTTTTTCTTTTGGTGTATACTTTGATTCTGAATATATTCATTTTACTGCAAAAATTGTAATTAAACAAAATACATACATTTAGGAGAAAACGGTGTATGAAGTAATCTAGGTGTCACTTTAATGTATTTAGAATACTATTATCGACAAGATTTTACATATGAAGGAAAAATAAAAAAAATGAGTGTCAAAAATAAGAGTTCTGTCACATTTCTTCAAGAATTTATTTTGCATTCAAATAAAAGTTTTATAATCTCAGTTCGCGAACTCTCTTTCAGTTTAGTTCCGAAGAAATGGACTGCAATGCTCTCGAAACGTCAGCAAATACAAAAAACTTCCTGTGATTGGAACCTAAAAATCATGACAATGAATTTAACAATCTTAGAATCAGTGTCTTAGTTCATTTAAATTTCATAATTATTCGTACAAGTACTTACTCTCTAGCTCTACCAGGGTTAAAATGCAGTCAATTACAAGTTTACAGTGACAAATTTAGTGCCTCTTTTTAAATCTATTAAGTAGTCAATTATAGTTAGGTACAAAGTAATTATAGAAGTCAATAAAGCATCGTAGCCGAGTCGAGAGTAATCATGTAAATTCAACACTATAATCAAGTGATTACTCCCTTGTTCAGATTTTTATTTTACCATTCATTTGAATCTAATGAATACGAAAGTGAATTGATTAGAAAATAAATGCCCCGCAGAACAACCTCTAAACATTTCCAGGTAAAAATACATAAAATTTGCCCAAACTGCTAGTAATAGCACAAGCTCAGCAACCACAATTATCCAATTTTCAACATCGTTCATAATTTTTTAAAAAAGAGAAATTTAGCGTCTAAATCTCGATCCTCGGCCTTTTAAGAACGAAGCAAACATCGTTTTTAAATTCAATCAAATTTGAATTAATCTTTGTACTCACGTGATCGCTATTATGATAGATGTCCTAGGCCTCAACATAACAGCAGTTGACATTCCGTACCTGATAAAAGCCGGCAGCTCGGAGCCTATTGTGCTCGACTGTAATTACGAACTGTCTTCGACAAACGGTCTGGTGATCAAGTGGTTCGTGAATCAAGATCCCTTGTATCAATGGATCTACGGTTTTAACCCAGCTGGTTCTGACGAGTTCAAGAAGTACATCGACGCCACTTACAAAGTGAGTGACGACCCGCTGAAGATGTTCCGAGCTGTGAAGCTAGTCAGGCCTGGCCATGAGCTCAGCGGCAAAGTCAAGTGTGCCATCTCGACGTTCTTCGATGAAGCCGAGGCTGTCCGGACCATGATTGTTTATTGTAAGTTATTATTAATTTTTTTAAATCATAACGATCACTTAAGGGGATCTGAAAGTGAATTAAAAATTCAAATTTCGCGCCATAATATAGCAGACGAAAAAACAATTCATTCGCTTTTAAGGATGTACGAGCGGTTCCTGTACAAAAATCACTTTTCCAACTTAGACAGTTCTAACTTTGAGATTATTTTCTACTATATTTACCCATGCTATTAAAACAAAAAATAATTAATTGACCGTCTAGTTTTTGAGAAAATAGCTTGTGAAAAATGACGTAAAAGTCAGCACTATCATAAGATTCTATGTATTAAACTACCTACCTTAAAAGCTATTATTTCAAATACTAGACGGTCAATTAATTATTTTTTGTTTTAATAGCATGGGTAAATATAGTAGAAAATAATTTCAAAGTTAGAACTGTCTAAGTTGGAAAAGTGATTTTTGTACAGGAACCGCTCGTACATCCTTAAAAAAAATGTATCAATGAAATGTCGAAAAACTATGAGATATTTGCCCTTCGTCAGGTAGCGATTCTAGTTTTTAAATGATTAATTCAGTGAAATGGTCACTATTCTGTTGTCATTGTCCTAAAATTCAGAGACTAGTTCACTGTATTAAATTTAGCCAGCATGTAGTGTGACTAACTTTTATCTCGGCGAAAATCAACTGATAAAATAATTACGAAGTGGAGACAAGATATGGTCAGACTGTAGACTCATTTACTACTAGTTTTTTTATAAAATTTTATAATAAATACATAAATAATTAAATTTATATTTTTTATAATTTTTAAGAACGTCAGGATTCGTAAGATCCTTAATCAAAAAGACGACTTTTAAAAGGTTCAGACTACAACGTAATGTAGTTAAGTGAATATGAACCTTTTTATACGATGGAAGGTGAATTTTTCAATCTTCAAAAGCCGACTTATTCAATACTAGAAAATATGCATAAAAAATTTTATGATAATCCTGTCTTCCGGCGTACGTCTGCCTTTTCTTCTCTGTAATAGCATAGAGCATAATGGAAATTCTTGCATTGGATATTGAGATTAAAATCTTAAAATAAGAGACAAGTATCGTTATTCTCTTTGACTAATGATATAAATAGAAAAAAAATAAGAAGCTCTGTTTGATATTTCATTCTGACAAGATAATAGGTTCGGGTAAGAAAAACACTCAGAATAATGAAGTTCTTTGCTAAAAATAAAGCATTCCTTTTTCAATCCCATAAATAGACGACAAAAGTGCAAAAAAACATCATGCTTGTAAAAAGAATGTCCAATAACAACAATCAATACTTTTAAATTGCAAAATAAAAAACCAACCTTTTTAATTTAAATTTTTAAAGTAACATTTCTTTTACTGATTTATCGCATGTTTATCTTTAATTTAAAAAATATAGGACCTCTCTACATGCTTATAGTTTCTAGTTATGAATATGAGTCTCATCGAACACAGAATTCACAGTCTGCAGCATTTGAAGTTTTGCTATGGACCAAATAATCTCATCTTGAAAGATATTGTTCAAAATTATGTTGTTTCTACTTAATTTTGAATGTGTAGAAAAATTTTAGAAACAAATTCCTAATTTATTATATTAATTTTAACATAATTAGGTTGTAACGTTTTTTCTACCTGTTCAAATCATAGAAGAAATGTTACTTATCTGAGTATACGTGCACTGAGAGAAAAAAACCTAATAAAAATGACTATTATAGTTAAAAAAGACGTGCCAGTCTTAACAAGTGAGAATTTTTTGTATGAGAAATAGTAAATTTTAGTACGGAAATTGTAAAAATTACAAATTTAATAATACAAATTGGTATTTTGTGTATTACAAATTACTATTTTTCATATTAAAATTTCTCGCTTGTCGAGACTGCCATTCCTTTCCTAATCACAATATCAATTTTTATTAAGTTTCTTCTCTCGGTGTAGAATTATTGAAAAAGTTGTTTTTTTTTATTTTGCAATTTAAAGTTGTTGTATCCTCTTGAACGCGAATAAAATTGCATTTTAAGCGCTTGCTTAAAATTTCCACGAGTTCGCCTAGTTTATTCAAGTCAGTCAAGGTACCAATATTTTAGCAACCCGACGGACTACTTCTCCGCGCGCTGGAAATACGAAGAGAAGTAAGGCTGACTTTGGCTCGGGGACTCTCGAGGCGGCAAACGAAACGAGAAAATCCTCCGGCTGGGAATCACGTCGGAATCGTCCGGATTGCGTTACGTCGCATTACGGAAGCTCGCATCATGCTGGTTGCAGTGCGGCCGGCTCACGACACGGACGGCGTTGCTGTAACCGACAGATGCGGCATCGGCCTCACCGAGACATGGGCGATATTTCGCGACCGTCAATCAGAGTCCCCGCCCGCCTCCTCCCCCCGTTTCCGACCTTCTCCATTGCCCGGCTAGCCCTCCTGTCTATCCGTCCCACGGTTTATTCACCCGCAAGTTTGGGATATTTATCGCCCGCATCGAATTCCAACGTCCGAAGCTGCACCTCGAATTTCAAGAATAATCCCCCCGCGTAATTAGCGTGTTTATAATATTAGGGGTTGGACGACTGTCTGCTTTGAAAGATTAGTTTTTTTTTCGTTCTTCGCGTTTTGTGTTTGATGTGAATACTTCTGACGTTGCTGTGGGAGCAGGTGATTCACTGTTCGTATTAAAAGCCATTAAGGACTAATATTCATTATGTGTTTCCTGTTGTTGTGATACGATCGTCATCCCTTCACGGAATGCTGGTTGCGGCATCTGCGCAGGACATGAACAGGTCACAACTGGTCCTACAGTTAATAGTGTAATCTCGACCACTTAAGCTTTCAGCTTAATTGATACTTAAAGTAAATGCAATGATGCGTTAAAATCAGTTTGATTGGGGGAAAGATTTGTAGACATTGATTATGAATTGTTTTTTTTAATTATTAAGAGAACTTGATTGGAAACTATATAAGCATTGCTGTAATTGAATTTAAATATAGATTCTTGATAACTAATTCTGAAAATTAAAATATAAATCACATTTTTGATTTAACATTTGAACACTTTCTTTTATTAAAATACTTTACTTCTTTTTAATAAATAAAAGATTAGAAAGAAATTCACGCTAGTATATTTATTACACATAAATATACATCCTTTATAAATCATTAGCGCACGGTATCAATCAGACAATGGCACCCATCTTCCCTTTCATCCCTCTTTTCCTGTTCCATTTCTTCCCATTTCAAGGATTTGAAGAGCAAAAGAAAAAGAGCGAGAGAGGGAGACGCTAATGTCGTGGCCGCAAGGATAGAACTTTCGACGGAAATGACGATGTGGAGGCATCGAGATACGATGGATGTTTCGGCAGTCTATATCCGTCGACCCACTAAAAGATTCCCATCGATCAGAACGGCGGAGGGTGACTTTTCCCTTATACACTTCCGAGTGTGCCGCAGCGGCGGCATACACGACAGATAGAAAAATTGCGTCGACCGCTCGCTCGCAGGCGCCGCAGAGAAGAGAGGTGTATTTTTATGAATCGACAGATGGAAATGTGCCTTGGATGATATTGCTTGAAAAATTAGATTCGCAGCCAAAGTGAGCATATTTTTCCCCGTGGTTCGATATATCCGCAATACTCACGATGCATACTTTACAATTATTCATTCAGCGTATTTATAGAGTTTCAGGTATTCGCATTAACGAGAGAAAAGGTGCTCTTTCTTCTCGAGTTTGCATAATACATTTATTTTAATAGTTGGTAATAAATTTTAATTTTAAGAGGCGCGTAATTTCGACGCAAAAATAATGACGGACATTAAAGGATGAATGGAATGCAAATTTTCCCTATAGAAAATCGTTATTTGGACTAGATTCTGATAACAATACATTGGGGTTGATTATTGTGAAATAAAAAGGGATCAAAGAACTGAACTCTCTACTAGGTGGTTGACTTGGATTTAAAAATGGCGTGACATTAAAGCATTTCGTAAAAACTTTTTGATTGATTGGTTGAAACTGTCGGAATAACAACTGCCTATAATACAAAGCAGCAATATTCACTTTACGTTTATATTTATTCATTTTCTAAAGCTCTACAGACTCTACGGCACGGGAAGTCGTGACAAAGCCGGATAGCAGAATAAAAGTGGTTAGTAGCCGTTCTGAGCTGTCGTAGTAACGCCTATAATCTGAAAATTTGTGAATTACTAAAAGAATATGCGCTCGTCAAAATATTATTGGGCGGTAATAAAAAGGAACATTTTACTTTTAAAATATGACTACTTAAAAATTAGGTCACGTCAGTTTTATAATGTTTGCTGCTCATTCTCTGCACGTAGAAAGCTAATTTTTATTTTCGTAGTTTTGCGTTTTCAATTAAGTCTGTTTACTGTTTTGAACCAGTCAAATATTCGACATAGATACTGTTAACAAGTAAGTCTACTTAAAAAAAAGTATAAGAAAAAATTGAAAAGTTAATTAATTTGAAAAAAAAAATCGATGCAATTAATTGCTTGGCATGTCGAGCTTATCGTCATTATGAATTTATAGTATTTCCTCGGAAACTTTTAATTATCGCTGAGCTGATAGAAATCGTTTGTAAACTATTTTTTTGTTATACCGCTAAGAGATTCGGATCGTATAGAAATGCTTGGACAACTGGAATTTCTACTTCGCTATTTAAGTTTATAATAATAAATTTATTGAATAAAGTAAGAGAGAAAAGAATTTTTCTTTTTTTAGTACCAATAAAAAAAATTATTTATGCAAGGGTACCTTAAATTTGAACAGTCTGACCACACTTGTCTGTATCTACTGCCACGATCTTATTAAAAAAAATTGTTAGTATTTCCATCATGAACTGGGTTAAAGTTACAGTTTAGAAACATGTTTTTCTTACAAAAGAATACAACAATTGTGTTGTTGCTACAACCACCTTTCAAGGAAATATATTGGGAGGAGTGGATTTAAATTGAATATTTTCGTTTTCTTTTTTACATCGGCCATTCGCAACATGAATGTCCAGCACTCGCGTGTTGCTTTACAGTTTCCGTCATTTTAATGGCCCTTCTATATTGCATTACATGTTGCACGAATGAAAAGGTACATAAAAGAGAAAACAAAAATATTGAAGTTAGCCCCATCCTCTCCTAATTATTCTGAAGATAATATAAGTAGTGGATATTATATACCTTACACTAACGAAGTTAAATAAAAACTTTTGCAATTTTGGCCAGGAGAAATGAAGTTAATACTTTAAACTGAAATAGTAAAATAAAAAAACTTTATACTATTCGCTCAGAAAAATTAAGTTATCAAAGCCGCGTATGGTTACGTCATGCTTAAGGGCGCGAAGACGGGGTCGTGTATCGTGCAGGTGAAAAATGCATGAAAAAAATTAATGACCTAACTTCTTTCTTTTTTTTTTAATACTTTTTGCAGCGCCAGCAAAAAGCTTACGGCTGCATCATCCGCAGCTGAATAAAACTGCGAACCGCCTCACTGTCACTTGTCTCGCTGAAGACCTTTATCCACGGCCTAAGATCATTATTCATCATGACAGGTGAGACAAGTCACTCGACCGAGTATACGATATATACACATCAAAGGTGTTTCACGTTTTTTCCCCGGCAACCCTTTTTTATTTCAAGAGAGTCTTTAGTCTTGAAACTCGACAAATCCATTTTCCTGCTTTTTTGATGGAAAAAGCGGCGAAATTATGGGGGTTGCCTGCATTTTTTCGCACAAAGCTAAAAATCGGGAAAATTGTAGACTCACGGTTAAATTCGCTTGTTTGAAATTTTTCCTCGTTAAGAAAAAAGTCTGCCTAACTAAAAGAGTTACGAACCACTGCATCGTAGTCCCTTTAAAAATTGTGAAATGTATTTTTTTAACATTTTAGCGTTTTATGATTTTTCAACGACGGGAACTAAAGTAAAAGCGATTCGCGAAAAGAGAGAAAAAAAGGCTGGCATCAAAGAATTACGAATTTGTTTGGAAACATCTTTAAAAGTTTCAAAAGAATGTAAATCAAAGCTCAAAGAGAGTCATTTTAATAAAGAATAAATACTGTTTGAACTTTCGATGGCAGCTGCAGGGAATAAAAAAAAACTGATTTCTTTTATGTTTTGTATTATAATAACTGTCCTGCCTTATCAAAAGAATTCACAATTCACAAGACGTTAGTTAGTCTTTTCAGTTACTGTTTTTTTATTTAATTGATATTTTCTTAATCCTCGGTGCATGAAAATAAATGTAGTTCAAAAATAAATTTCAGTTTTTAAGAACAATTTTTAAAGCTCATTTCTGAAATAACGCAATTTAAAGTCATTGACTTGCAGACTTAAATTAAAAAGATTCTTTTCTCCTTTGTTGCAACAACAGAAAACCAATCGCACATCAACAACAAAAATTCAAGAATAACACAGAAGGACGTTTCGATGTTAAAGCAACTGCCGTACTGGAAGCTGATAAAATCAAACTACCTGCAATATTTCTTTGCGAAGTGTCTATATCAGAGGCCAATTATACGTCCACTGAAGAATACGTTTATAACGGTAATAACGAATACACAGATTCTATAAAAAGCAAAGCAACGTCTTTCTAGATAAGAATATATAAAAAATGAAAAAAAAATCGTATCAAAGTAAATTTCAAATGATCGACTACCCGCTGTTTCTAATTAAAAAATAATATCGGTTTACCGACGGCTAATAAGGTCTTTAGATCGCAAACTCGACACTCGGGACCTTCGTGCGGCCTTTAAGCGCAGCTTCAAACTTTGCAGTCGCGCGAGGGTGGAAAATATTTTTCCCCATAAAACCGCGGGTAATTAATTTAAGCGAGCTTTGAAAAGAAAAAAATTACCCGAGTGCGCGCGGCTGCAAAATGCAGGCCCATCCCACAGGCCATTAACTGCAATGACGAAACGGCAGCCCCAGGGAAATTAGAATCCGGAGCTTTAAACCTTCGCAAAAGCTCCAGCCGTCGTGGATGGAGTCCGAAAACTTTTCACATCCTAATCTCAGCACAAATGTTTCGTCATTACGCGGCGAAATTAAATAGCCGTGGTCACATAATTACTTTTGATCTTGGTCAAAACTCCGGGGGCGTTGCGCGGCCGGGGACAGCGGGTATACTCCACTTTTGACCGAAAACTTTTATTAGCTCATTTAAAAATCGAGTATTCGGATTACAGTCGCATTAGTGTCCATTTATTCGAGAGAAAGGGGCGTTTAAAGTCTAACTGAGATTTTCTTTTCGTGCCAAAAAAAGAGGGAGTGTCGCGTTAATTATCAAATTAACATGATTGACAGATTTGCATTGCGATATTGATCGACACTGCAAATTTATTCTTTTAATAAAAAATAGTTTGACGGGATTAATAGGCTAATTATATAGAAGAGGGAAGTGTCATATAAAACGCACTAGAGAATAGAGAAATACGAGTACTTTGTGGCAGTAATTATTTCCAATTAAATCGTGTGTGCTTCGATTATTCGTACCGTTTGATTTATTCTACACTGTCCAATACTTTCTTTATTCTAGAAATTTGGAAGTAGCAGAAATTGCGGCTCTTATTAAAAAAAATAGATTTTCGGTGGTATAAAATGAGCTAATTAAACTTGTTAACAATTTAATAATTAAAATTAGTAATAATTTAATAAGCTTAGTATTTTAGTATGCCAGCAAAAAAAGCTTACAGTAAAAATTTATCTTTTTTATCTTTACTCCTATATTATTATGCCACTTTAATATTAACGTTGACTACAAAATTTTATAGGTAATTCGCAATTGACCGATAATTTGATGCAGCAAAGAATGTAGTGTTATATGCAAAAAATGACGGAAAAATTCATTTTTTTTTTCAATAAAACTATCGACTTCGCCAATTATGTGTTATAGAAAAGTAATATTATCAATTCATTCAATAAGTAAAATAATTTGTCAAATTTCAGGAAGTCAAATTTTCAGCTGTTCGTTATTAATATTGTCGTTCAATCTGATTGCATTGAATAGATATTGATGAAAAAAAAGAAGACTTGTCAACAATATGTCCAAGTGCCTGTATCTAGGAGTCAGTAAGTGGACGAACATTAAACGTGGAAATGAAAAGATAAAATTATGACGGAACTTTATCGTTGTGCATACGGGATATTAAAAGAATATACCAGATGAAAGGTTTGATCGTTAAGAATACAGATACTTACGAGTTATACAAGTTTACGGTGTTGCCAACTTGTGTTTTAAATAAATGTTAATTAAGGTCTAAATGGACAACGTATAGTATGTGTGTACATGTACATGTTTTATGGAAAAAAAAGGGAAGCTTAGATAAATAATACTCACACTGAGTCTGTATATATATATATCCATGTACACATGCGATTGTTTTAATTAGATGCAAAGTAATTAATTTATGTATATTTATACGTTATTCGATCAATTTAATTTGAAATTGATCGGTTTGTAATAATTCATACGATTTTTTATAGAAAAAAAAACATATTTATACAACTGTTCTAAGTGCAAGCTATTTGTAAATGATCAAATAATTCTAATAATTTAATTGAGATACAAGAGAAAACCAAACAATTCAATTATCATTTCATCCGAAATAATAATTTTCACACTTGAGTGAATTTTTTTATTTTTATTGTTCTTACCCTGCGCAAGCTTTTCTATTAATGGATTCTCTATTGATGTACCTTTGATAAAAACACAATTACCTTCAATATAAAAAAAATAAATTTATTATAACAAAAGCAAAGTAATTTGTACCCATAATTACAATACCCTTTTGTCCTGCACAATACTAATTGTATATTTTTTATTATATCTTTTTTATTCTTCTTTTTATTTATCTATTTTCTCTTTTACTGCATCGTCTGTTATTGATCGAGCAAAAAGTTTTAATTTCCTCGTTTTCAGAGCTTCTTTATTTAGTCATATAGAGTTTTTCATTGAAAGCACAATGTTAGACGAGAAAAACAGTATACACGCGCCTGACAGTAGACAACTACATCCTCGGTGGGCTTAGGCTTGCAGCGTTCCCGAAGGGGCACTGTCCCTTTCCTTTGCGGTTTTACGGCGTAATCGATTTTAAAGAAGAAACCACATCGTCCGACGTAAGTAATTTCTTCGTAAAATTTTTATTAAGGACAGTAAGTAGATATACATAATTTCTGAGTGGCTTTTTATCATACATTTTTATACCTTTTAATGTAAAATTACATTCCCGCAAAATTGATGTCAATTTTCTGTAGAACCGACGTTTTCCTACAAAATTGTGCGTTTTAATTCTTGTAATTTTAATGTTAAACGCAATTTTATTAACGCATTAAATAATTTTAGTATATTTTACTGACATGCACATTTAATTAGGCACTAAACGTGCATTTTCATCGTAAATCAGTCATTTTTTATTAATCAAGACTATTTGACTATTTGTTTATTAATTAGTGGCTTTTGCTAGCTGTTTGTCATAATAATTAGTCATAAAAAAGCTTTTATAATATCGTTTATGTTTAACTACGATCCGTTGAATAATGATTTTATTTCCGCAGCATGCGGTGTCTCAGACATAATAATTTGTATTATAAAACAAAGATGTTCGTTATAAATAATTTTTTTTTCGTAATCACACACTTGAAAGCAGCAAATTAACAAATCGCAGATGTAGGTTCTCTGCACAATTCATAAGAAAGTCAAGTTAATAAGGAATTGCAACAAACACAGTGTAAACCGCTAGAATATACAGTGCAAGTAGAAACAGACGGCTATAGACAGACGCTGTGTTTCTATCAGATTTTTCTTTTACAATAAAAGGGTCAACGCTTTCTTGCAGAAATAAATAATGTTTAATAAAAAGAAAAAGGTATACATAAGATAACAAAAACAACTAGTTCATGCGGTGCTATAGTTTTTAATCAAATAATTCGTAGAAAATTGTATTTCCAGAAATACGATTCGACGGCGAGTCTTTACTGTCACGGGATCAGTCAATTATAATTCTCTGGTGATCTTCAAAACTCTACTAAAAGAAAAGATCAGTCACGATGTCCAAAAAGTTCAGTAAATTTCACGTGGGTGCTCGGATAACTGACGGTCGAGTAAAATTAGAGTTAGGATCCGAATAGTTTCAACGGAGCACACCAAGCAGAATCAACTGCACACGTAAACATAAGTTAAAAGTTTAAACTAAATTAAAAGTTGGAAACTTTCTAAGTCTATGGTGGGGCTAACTTGACAGCTTTACGTATTTTTACCTAAGCCACCCAAATGAATCTGACTTTTAGTCTGATCTTTTTTGTTACTGTATATATACAATTATCAAATATTAAGCCAGTAGAGTTTAACGCTATTCATCGTGTAATGTGTATTCAACTAACAAAAAAAACAATAAAAAATATATCGTACCTTTTTAAAAAGTTCAATTTCTAAATATGTAAATAAAAATATTGGCAGACCCATACCTCTACTAATTCTGCTTAAGCCGAATCTTGAGTAAGCCTAAATCTCTGTAATATAAAAATAGCCAAGGAAAATATAAAATTCTCATTTAAATATGTTCGATACTTCCCGCCAAAGTTTTACCAGCGACGTGCACATTCTCTCACGGTATATTTCTTTTCCAAATATATTTCGTGTATTTTATAGCTTCCGTTGTTTTAGTGCTTTATTTTCCCACCTGTTTCACTTTTCCCAGACGTCGTACATACGTTTTACCTCTCGCGTCCCATTTTCTCCCGGTCACTTCTTTGTGCAATAAAATTTCGCACCTCACAATTAATCGACGAATGCAGATTCCTTTCATTATTCCGTGAGATTCTACCTGCCCCGGTCACACCTCACGCTCCACTTACACTTACGTAACAGTAATTAAAATCAGCTCGAAAGCACTTGCGACTCTCTTAAAACATTCCCGTCATCGAAAATATTAAAGGAATGGCGAGGGGAAAAAAAGATGTGTGTGTGTGTGAGTGAGTGAGAGACAAAATGGGCGCTGGTCGTACGACCCGACGAGTGCGCGCGAGGCATTTCGCTCGAAGAACGTCCAACGGCACTCCAGTTCTCGTGAAGGCTCGCAATCGCTTCCGCGAGTCCGACTTCGCCGCGGGGCTGGAAAGTGCTAGAGGCTACCGATTTCGAGGCTCGATGAAAGTAACGTTTCAAACGCGTGAGCTATATATCCTACAACCGCAATCATTTTCTTTTGCACTTTGGTCCGATTTTCCTTAAAACTTACTCCGCAAACGGCTGCCGTAATTCGGTGCAAATCTACGAGCTTCAAAGTTCACACCGTCACCTTCGACGAAGAAAAGCACAAAAGCGGCATTTTAATTTACATTTTTTTTTTAGCACTGGAGAAAAGTATATAAGCTCTTCTAGAGCGGCGATAAACTTATATCCCGTACTTGAATTTATCAAGTTTCGGAAAATTTTATTTCACTTTATGTTGCTCGGAAAATAGCAAATTAAAAGAGACATTCTTTGAAATGTGCTATTCTTCGTTTATTTATAAATTTGTTTATTTAACTAATGTTTGACGCGGAATGTCTACTAATCCTTGTACTTACTTTGTGAAAATGGCAGTTAAATCCATGCAGTAAATTACTTTAATGAATAAATAAATTTATTCACTAAACGAGCTTGAAAGCTCGTTACTGCGAAAATACGAGAAATAGCAAAAAAGTAAACTGCTAAAGTTGAAACGGGTTTTTCTAAAAGTAAAGAAAAATATTGTGGCATAGATGTAATTAATGATACAAACTTACGATGCTTTGTGAAATATTAAAGGGTAATTACTTTTTTGATAAACCCGCATAAGTAGCAAAGAGCTGCAAGCTTTAAAAACAGTTCCCCGCGGGCTTGTGGGGAAAAATTGCTTTTCAGAAAATGGAATTTTCAAGTAATGATGGAAAGAAAACAAATTGTGAGGGCAGCTGTTGTGTCAGAGCGGTTTTGTGTCAACTGGCTTTTGCCGACGCAATGCGCGTTTTAATTATGCCGGAATTTATCAACTTTATCCCTTTCTATCCTGCCTTCGGATGATACCGACGTATTTGCATAATCACACAAATCGGAGATTGTAAAACTCGCGATGACGAGTCCCTTTCTAAATACGCTGCGACAGTTTTCTTTAATAATTAAAAAATTGAATAAAAATTTTCTTTAAAAAAAATCACTTTAGGGTGTCTTTCAAATTATTTCATTAAAAGCTCTAGTGCAACTATACTAAATATGTATAGTTTAATATATGTATTTAAATATTATAATTAAACGGTACATAAGTAGTTTAATAAATTTTGTTAATCACGTATCTCTTAAGGGGGCCACTTTTTGTCCATTTTCGTGCAAAATATTAGTAATTGCCTAATATTTTGGACAAAAAGTGTCCACAATAACCTTTTGTGTAATTTTTTTCAGAAAAGTGATCCGATACATCTGTAGTGCAGGTATCGAAGAGTATTTTAAACTTGGTCCGGTGACATATAAGTTACTTTATTGAGAGAAAAGCTATGGCAAGTAGACAAATAAATAAAAATTTTAAATGTTTTTGATGGAACAATACTAGAGGTAAATCACACTGTTTGGGTCTTAATAATGAATAAATAGCTTAAATTGTGCGAGTAGTTAAAGTGTAAAAAGTTCCAGCAATCAAAAGTGATGAATACAATTGTTATACCTATTATACTGGAAAGTGTATTTTTTTCAATTTAACCCAGGCTGGCCCCCTTAAAGAATTTGACCAAAATAAAATGAGTGATTGTATGTCAATCTTATACGTAATCGCATGTAGCAATCAACACTTTTAAATCTACTATAATTATCCATTTTATTTTAGTATCGTGTATTACTTCGCTTTAGCCGCGTTTATGAGACCAATCCTTTCTAATAAAAATACGCACAATATATATATGTAAATAAAGCACTTCATGTAGCGGTCGTGCCTAAAAAAAAGAAATAAATAAATAAATTAGAAAAAAAATCGAATAGTTCAGGAATACAAGCATATGCTTATTGGCAACGATTTTAGATCAAGTAACGCATATTCGAAGCCACGCGAAGCCACACATGGACGAGGAAGGTACGATCGAACGCGGACGCATCCCCGGGCTTACAGTTCCATATCCGTCGCGCAAATTAATTTATGTCCGCCGCGACTGGGAGGGCAAAAGGCGCGAGATAGCGAAACGGGAGCGAGACGGAATTAATGCCTCCGAGCGATAAAGATCACCGTGGATATACAGCGCCGTGTTGGCTTTATCTCTCCCACCGCTGTACTTCCGTGTAAGTTCGTGGCTGTGTGCGGGCGCGAGAGGATGAGCGTGTCCACTCCCCGGCGTAATCACGGCTTGGCTTTTTGTACAAAATCGATGAGATGAACGTCAGGATTGCATCTGTCAAGCGACGCCTGGAGTTTTGGCGACCGACGCCCAGGGCAGATGTTTCCTATGGGCGATTTTTTTAATTAACGCTTTTCGAAGTTTTTAATTAAGCGCTGTCGCTTCTCCTTTTCTTTCAGATTTTACTGTTTTGCTTTGTTTTTCTGATAGGTTTGAGCAAGAACTTTTCTTCGCGGTTAATATAGCGTTTGTGCATATTGCGCTTTAAAAGATCTTTTCATTTTTGTAATTAAATTCGGTGAAACGTAATATGTGTGTACAATATAGTAATTAGGTATAACGCTGCAATTAAGGCTGCCGATACTTGTTTCAAATGATTTATTGTTTCTGCAAAAATTTATTGAATTTTATTCAGATATCACTTGTATGATTTTATGTAGGGCAAAGGTTCCGAGTTTGTATGTAAAATTGTAATTAATCGGATTGATGAAACCATCTCTGTAATTGATATATTGGTAAATGCATCGATTTTTATACATTTTTCATCGTTTTGGTTTTTTTTTAGCCGCGATTCGTCCAACAAGCTTTTTTACAAAAAAATAATTTAAAAGTGAAATAGCTGTCTAATTCTTATGTGGCTTTATAATTGGATATTTGTACACGATATTTTATTTCGCCGTCAAGTAGAATATCGGAATTTTTTTTCTGGTTGATAATATATTTTTATTTGCAGATATTGCACAATTATTTTGGATATACTATCCGCTACTGTCGAGCAATTTTAAATAACAAATAAATGAAAATTCTGTTATTAAAATAATTGGGTGAGCTTGTCGAGCTTACGCGATACAGAAGTATAAAAATTCAGAAAAAAATGCACTCTAATTATTGTCAATTTTTTATTCTATCATTTACTAAATAAAGCATTGATTTGTAAAATCACTCGTAATAATCAATAAATGAAAAAATCCTAAGGAAGCACAAAATATACACAATCGAAGATAAAACAATAAACGATATCAAGGTGTTAAAAAAGATCAAAGGGTATACCCACCGCCCGATATTTTCTGGAGCGTGAAAGCCTGAATTATCGCTCCGTTCTTCCTCGGTCTTACGACATCATTAAATGCAAAATGCTACATATGCCCTCGAGTATTCAGTACCACTTTTGACGTAATAATCGCCTCGGCGTAACCATCGTCAACTAGAAATTATTATGTTGCTCCCATCCGCGACTCTCGAAATTTTGTATCTCTCTCCGCGCCATGAGAGATTCGAAATAGATTCTCACTCGCTTTTTTTCTACGTCATAAAATAAACTAGGCACTCGTGGTGCGTTTCATTATTCCGTGACAAATCGTTCACCCAAGGCGTATAGTCTTTTAACGCTTTCGTTTTTTCTTCTCGCGCCGCTGCTCGAGGCTCCTTTTACCAGGACGACTTGTGGAATTATCATTCTTTCTTTTTCTCTCCTCTTAGCACCCAATCAACCGTTTGCGGTGTAACGACGCAAAATTAAGCATCGGCTATTAGTTTCGAATTATCCGAGAAAAATCTTGACGTTGACACGATGAACCGTCATTAGGATAAAACGCATGCGTATAATTAAAAAGATTTTCCAAACAAGCTTTCGTTAAGCTCGCAACGATCGGCGCACACTTTAACCGCAGCAAACAAATAATTTGTATCCCTCTTATACACTCCCAAGTCCCGAGGCTAAATTCGCCGTAATCGTTGCAAACGAAAGCAGTTGCTAATTGAAAAACGGTTATCAATCAAAAGCAAGAAAAGGCTAATTGAGTCGGAAGCGCGCAACATCGATCACAAACCCACGGGCGCAGAAGTTTCCATTTTGTCTCGGGCGACGCACGCATTGTAGATTATAATAGCCGCTGAAGACAGAACGAATAAAAGAATAAGAAGAAGAATAAAAAAAAAGAAAGGAGAAAACACGATTAATTTTCCGCGGTAGCGAGCCCGACAGAAAGGACACAAATAGCGCCGCCGGAAGAAATCGCAGCCCTCCCCGCAGAGGGAGGAGGGGGGACTCTCGCCCTCGGGCCAAGAAAGAAGCGGAAGTGGGTCGTGAGTCCAAGCTCGCTTCGAGAATCGGAGAAAGGACTAAGCGCGTCGTCGCGGGTGGGGGCGGCGGCAAATCGAAAGTCGCCCACTCTATTTTTCGCTTTCGCGGCGACGCCGAGGTGGGGGCGGCCGCGCGAGGAAAACTGAAAAGCGGAAGGGGCGAGGGTGGCCGAGATAAGGGTGCCCTGTCAGCGGCAATGCCCGCACGCACAGAAGTGCTTGCGGGGGTGACGACCGCGAGAAAAGTTGCGGGGCCGCTAAAATACGCTACACGGAGGTTCGCTTCCGTTACGGGCCGTCGATTCGCGGGCGCAGAACCCCGGCCCGGCGCTACGCATCCGCTACTTCTGAGTGTTCCGATGATGAATGGACGCGATACCGCTTGTTCGGCCTGACGCCCCCGGGGCTGCGCCGGGGTATTATTCACGACGCGAGGAGGGGGTGGGGGCGTCTTAAGCGGACCTGCTTTCGGCGCTGCGCGTGCAGTCGTATTGATCTCCGATAGTGCCGCTTTGTCCCGTGGTATCTGAACGTGTAAATAAATAGATTAAATGGGAAATTGCGAACTAGCCCGAATAGCTAATTGCTATCCGATGTTAAGTGGAAGTGCAACTTTGCGAGTGTGCGAATATGAGTAGAATTATTTTGATTTATTAATTGAATTAATTAATTGCGGCACTCGAGATTAAAAATTTGCTACATTTCGCCTGTATATTTAATTGAGTTTATAATTGATTTAAAGCGCGAAGCCGTGAAAGCATTTGAAAGTCAATCTGCTAGAGGTGCGAAATATTTATTTTGTATTTCAAAAGTCGCCTGTGTAATACTTTTTAAATTAAAGTTTACATTGACAAAGTTTCTCGCAGACGCGCGGAAGCTTAAGTAATTTTTCTGAGATGATAATCATCGAAGAAAGTAATTCGCTCTGAACTTCATAAAGTAACTTATATTTGCAGATATACAAATATATCGAAGCATTAAACTGATTTATTGTGATTAATATTAAGCGCTTTATGCCAAAAAAGGAGATTTCTGCAATATTAATCTTACTTGGGGTGAAATATAAGAAGCATGGGAAATAATTCAAAATTATTTCACTGAATTAAGCAAACATTTCCGAAATCGTTCTTTATAATTAGTATGATGTAATGTTTAAACTTTTTCCGAGAAAGTATTTTTCTTTTTTGTCATAATGATTTTATGTAAATCTATCTTTTATTTAGCCTTAAAGTGCTCATAAAAACTTGTATAATGGTCTAAAAAAAAAGAAAACGCCTCCGGGCTCTATCAAAGGTTACAAGGATATTTAAGACATTTTATGACGCGATAGAGTTTACGATATGATAAATCACGGCATAATTCAAAAAGATTTACTTAATGTTCTCATTGTCATTTTATCAGAGAAAAAAAAAAGTTTATACACTGAATACGTAATCCAGCTCATGTAAAAATTTGCCTTTCATAAGAGAGAAGTTGTCAAAGGCCCACATCTACTCACCCGGATGATTATATTTTTTAAACTTTTAACGAAGACGGACACTTAATGTATGGCTGCAACACGTTGATGAATGATTTTGGGATCTTATCTGAAAGAAACTTGCAACGCTTTAAATTACACGTAAAATATCTCCGATATTAAATTCGTTTTTTTTCTCATTATATTTTTATGTCATTAAACAGTCTGAATTTATAAAAATGTCATATATCGAATACTACGACTTCCTATATTAAGAACGACGTGATACAAACAACGAAATTATTTCCATCAACATTCGAGAGTTGTGCCTCAGTTTAGTGGATAGTTACCTCAGCTTGAGTCAAATATCATTAATTAATTCAAAGCAGAGCAGTAATTAGCGATAATGCCTGTCCCATATATATATGTATATATGTACTTCGATTCTAGTCTAATTAGATCGCATCATCCTCTTTCGATTTCAATATTCTGTTACAAAACAGCTTTTGAAAATTCGCTAAAATTAAAAGTTCTCTAAATCCCAGCACGCCATGTCGTCGTTACGGTACTTACACTCAAAACTTATCAGCGGCTTAAATAGCCACAATGCAATTTTTTTTCTCAACTTTTTGAACGGGCCGCTATTATGAAATCTCAAGTTTTCCGCATTTATCGGTTCCGTAAATAGGAAACCCAAGTACTACAGTTTAGCTAAAAGTCGTTCCGCTTTAGAAAGGTTACAAGCCACAGAAAAGAAAATCCTGACTAATAATAATGATAATAATAATAATAATCTGCATGAGCGGTACACAGGAGCGTCCAATTTCTTTCTGGGAATGGCTCATGAACTTTCGACGATTATTGGATTGCGCAATGGACCAATGGCCCAGTCGTCGGATTTTCATTTTCGCGGGAGTGCAGCTAAGGCGATGGCAGGCCGAAAAGTTCACGTGTGCCTCGGGTGGATGTGAATAAAGGTGAACAGTTAAAATTTAATCGGCCAGAAAAACCGCGGACCCAAAAAGTTCGTGCTCATTTTACAATCGTAAATTGTCTGCACCATAACGTCAAATTAGTTCATATATATATAAAATCCTTTTTTCTTGAGCTCGGTTTATTGGCCAATTATTTATAGCTTCATTTTGGTATTTTTATTTTATTACGTTTCACAGAAATCAATCGTTGATATAATGGAGAAACAAAAAGTTAAAACATTTATTATTATTATTATTTTTTTTTAATAACTTAATGTGTACGTCGAAGTACTTATTACAGTAAGGTAGTCTTTGTACAAAAGATGTATAAACGTAAGTAAGAGGGATCCTCGATTGTGTGGTAAAACGAACATTAAAGTTAAGCAGTGCTCAAGGCGGTACTTACTTGAATGGGTGATTGCTCGGTTGCAACAATTAAAGTACTTTATCATTGATGTCTTTCATGGGCTGTCCTACACCACAAGTTGCGGTTAATGCGGAGCAGGCAAGGGGTAAGAAAGCATGAGAATACAAAACTTCAGAATGTTATATGGCAACTAATTACACGGCAGACGTAAAATACGGTAAAATCGTAGTAAACAATTTAAAAACATGCTCTGTACTCACTCTATTCAATTGAGATTTAAGATCATTTTGTTAGTTTAGTATTCATATTACGTTACTTTTTTATTTAAGATTTAAGATTGTTTTGTTACTCTACGATTTATATTCTTTTATATTTTTGTATTAAGCTACATCCAAGATAATTTTGTTCATTTAGTATTTATATTGCGTTGCATATTGATTTAAGATTTAAGATTGTTTTGATACTCTAGAATTCATATTGTTTTATATTTTTATTTATTATAGGCTACATCTAAGATAATTTTGTTAATTTAATATTTATATATTACGTTACATTTGGATTTAAGATTTAAGATTCTTTTGTTACTCTATGATTTATATTGTCTTATATTTTTGTATCAGGCTACATCCAGTCCGTTTAATAACTTAAATTAAATGAATACATAAATAATCGTAAAAAAATTTACAGACTTCTACACCCATCTAAATCAAATAAATACGTGTTATTAGCATAAAAATAAGCGAGAAAATAAGTATAAAATTCTGTACGTACGTGAAATGACGAGAACAATTGTAAAATGAATAAATTATTGTAAAACGTGTTATACATCAGTGTCGATAAATTTGGCGAGATAAAATGTTTTCGGCGTAATTGTCAAGTGTAAGGCATTCCTTCGATGCACGATGCAATAAACGGCGCATTACGTCGCAATTTTTCGCGGCTGCGTAAACACACAAAGCGATACAGTTCTCGCAGCTTCTCGCAAACCCGATCGAGGCTCTCTCGCACTTGATTTCTAAGAAACTCCGGAATTTATCTTTTCACCGCTCCACTTAGTATTTCTAGCAACTTAGAAGTCAAAGAGAAACGAAACGTCGGCCACCAAGAGAACAACTCAATCTCGCATCGGACGTTTAGCCTTTTTTTCACTACTTTTTATTTACCTTTACTTCCCCTTTTTCTGTTTTCGTGCGTCGCGGTCGATCAGCAGTCATTGAAATTTTAAGTTTTTATGCGAGAGATAAAAAGAAATCTGTTCTGGTAAGTCCGGCCGTTCAAGTTTTGTCGGCAATATTTTATTTATTTTGGTTTGCACGATTATTTTATAATTATATGGAACTTTTCTTGTAACTCTGGTCGTTGAAGTTTCGTGCGTGGTATTTTGCTGATATCAGTTTGCATGATTATTTTATTAGTACATTAAGGAGTTTAATGTTCCATTAAATTCTTAGAGATCAATTTTAAATTATCAAAAACTTTTAATAGAGTTTTTAATACTTAATCGTTGAATTAAAAGAAAAAAACGTTCGCCAAAAAAACCGCAGAAGTATCGGGCAGGGAGAAAAAATATTTTCTCTCGTAAGAATGAACGTTGAATTTGCAGCTTACTATGAAGAAAAATACTCTTATAAAAACCTTTTTGTAATTTTAATGGCTTGCTCTCTTAGGGCAACACTTTTTACCACGAATAATATTTGATCTCGCAGGAGGGGCGCTAGCGAAAGGCTATATAATCGCAATCTGGGATTGAGTCGATGAAGATTCGCTTCTAGTAATACCGTATCGGGAAACTTTTCAGATGGATATTCAAATCTTTTGGGCTTATTGCGGCTTCTTCCTGTTCTGCGATTTCATTTTCATCTGCAACTTTTTAATTGCAAATTCAGAGTACTGATTTATTGCACTGAGAAATAAAGTTTTTATTCGTGAAGTACCGTACGAAGATCCTTGACGCAAATTTATTTTATATACATTTTTCATATTAGAGGCTGTAATTATACACGAACGACGGTAAGTCGATTGAGTCCACTGACATATGATTAAACTGCGAGTAAAAGAATTAAAATGTAAATCAATGAAACCTAATTACGCCGAACGCGAAGTAATTACAACTTTCTAATGTAAACTCATCAATACTGTTATTTTTGCATCGAAGCTTAATGACAAACTGATACTATTAACGATGACAGCGACGAATGGTCACTCTGACCCTTTAGACAATTATTTTTCCTAACAAAAAAAAATTACTTAAATGAATTGTATACCGATTACAAATGCAGACGAAGCAACTAATCACCCAACGAAGCAGAATTGCTACACGCGAGTAGTGTGAGTTTCCAAAAACGCTTAACCGACACCTAATAAACCCCGACGTAATTCTCGTTCGATTTCTTACGTAAACCCCATTATAACAGTCATGTCCCTAATCGTTACGGCGATCGATTACTTGAAAAGTGCCTCCCCCCCTGCTAGAAATCAGTCTAGTTACAATGGACTAAGAAATTGCTTGTCTTTAGTGGTAGATGAAATGCTATTTTCAACAGCATTCGCATATTTATTATAATGAAAAGCGATTGGACAAATAATAGTCTCTAATCGTTACTAAAAAATAATCATTTTTGTACAAAGAAAAATGGGGTCAAATATAACTTAAAATGTAGCTTCTTTATACGGATCTTCGATCTCGACTCCAAACTCACATAGCCGATAATTCTAAAAAAAAAATTTACTTAAAAACTTTTAATATAAACACATAATGAACGATTTACTACGTTTTCACTTTCCAGTGTGAATATTACTGAACTTTAAACGTTTTTATAATTTTATCTTTTCACACATTTTCAAGCCATTTTTTTCCTATTAATTTTTCACACTATCTATTTATTCATTTATTTATTTACTTAAAGTAAATTCGACGAACTTACTAGTCCTTCCAATGAACTTAATTCTAATTTAGATTATAATTTAGTAAATACAATGAATTTAATATATGAATATTTGCTTAATATAGGCATTTGTTGTTATTTACACTAAATCTGAGATTCTGGTTTAAAAAAGCGTTAAAAATGGTCTCTATTTCTATTTCTCTGGCTATTAAAATGCCATTAAATGTTTTAAATTTCCAGCAGAGCCGTAAGCCACTCTTGACTCTCCTAAAAAGGATAACCACCCCACATTTCCAACCCTGCTAAAAATTCACCCCCCCCCCTGTGTATACTTAGATGCTCCCAATGAAAAAGCCTCTGGAGGACAAAATGCAACTTTCCAACACTTTTCGAGCCGCAGCCGCTTCCAAAGCTACACTTTCACCTGCGCGCGTGCGCTTATCCGCGCGATCTCCTCGCACGGTCGAACCTCCCCCCTCGCCACGGGCGGCGCGCGGCCGGCTCTAATTGAGACGCCACTCGCGCATTGTGCGGCTTTATCGCACGGCGGCCGGGCATAATAGCCTGCGAGCCCAGCGCGGCGCATTGAAATTGTCGCGCACCTCCAATTATCTCTCGAGGAGATTTACGGCTCGGCGGCGCGGGGGTGGGGGCGAAAGGAGTTTCGCCGCGGTGACCAGCGCACCAGTATATTCTACTTCGGAGAATCAAATCGTCGATAGGTGCAATTACCACGGGAACGAGGGGAAAAAAGAGAGAGAGACTGTCTACTAATGTACTGTACACGTCGGACCGGCGGGTCCGGATTATCGAGAATACTTACGAGCGGCTGATTCAGATACCTTCGGATTATTACGCAAATTAACGTAATTACCGCGTCGATAAAAGGAGCTTCGATTGCACAGATTGATTATAAGCCGGGCTCTTAAGATTCCATTGTTTCGAACTCCGGCTTTGAATTTATTTCATCTTTTTTTTTTATTTCGTTCGAGCCACTCTTCACTTCTGAAATTCTTTAGAGAGAACGGAGGCGGCCGATTGTTTCCGACGGGCCAGTTCGAGCGATAAATCATTTAAAGTCCTATTAGCGAAGTAAACGGCTGCTTCGGGTATAAATGTCTGTCAGGATATGTCCGGGGGTTAAAAAATCAAATGGACCGTCTGTCCGATCGGCGTAAAAAAAAGAAAGGAGATTTCTTCGGAGCGGCGGAGTTCAATGAGCGGAAAGGAGCAGCTCGATCGATCGCGAAAAAAAAAATGAAGAAGAAGGAAGCAGCGGGAGGAAGGAAGCCCGGCAAAAGCGGGTCAGGCTTGAACGGCGCGGTGCACCTCCTGTGCCTCTCTGCGTGACCACCGCCGCCCTCCCCCGCCGCTTGGTGGTTATAATATTAAACGCGGCGGCGAGAGCGCGAGTATTGACCCGCATAATTTCGAGATAGTCATGTGAGTTTATGCTAATGCGACGCGACCGGCCGCGAGCTAAATGCGGCGAGAACCTCGGGGACGGTTTTCTGGGTTTGGTTACGAGTTCAAATATCGAGCCCCCGAAGTGCTGTAAGTGAGAACGCACTGTCTCGTGGATCGCGGCCGGTTCGCTCTCACGGGCTCGTGTGCTTGAATTAGCGGACGATTCGAGCGGCTATCATGGAGTATTTGCTCACGAATTTTGCGCGGGGCGTGCTGGGCTTTGGCCGATGCTCTTTCCGCTGTGTCTTGAGCAAGGCATGAATATTTAATGCGATCGAAATAGAAATCATCTGCTCCTCCGGTAGCCTTTACATTTTCGCTCGGTTCACGTTCAACAAGCTCTTCTGAGGTGGGCGCACTGAGAGAGAAACTTGTTAATTTTATAAGCAAACATTTATTTCAATAGTACTTATTAAATATTTCTTTGAATCAAGTGATAATTTCATTAAAACTATATGATTTTATTTGTTTCTAAATAAATTTAGTAGTTACAAAAAAATAATTTTTTGACTCGATAAAATATTTAATAAGTACTATTGAAGTAAATCATTTCGTTAAAATTAACAATTTTTTTCCAGTGCGGGATTCGAAAATAATTTTGTTGCTTTATGCGTGCTTCTTGGAGGTGTAATCTTTGTTACGGTAATTTATGGAGTACGTATTAAATACACAGCTATCTAAAGTTGAATTAGTGAAAAACTTCTATGATTAGTGAATTTTCACTGAAAATTAGTGGGAAGAACTTTCCGATTTAGGTATTAGTGGAGCAGCTTACACTAATTTTAGTAAAGTTTCGTTAATTCAATTTTAGAAGGTGGACTTTACAAATTTAATGAATAAATGATACAAATGATTAGAGGGAAGGGTTAAACATACGTGAGTTTTTAATGCAAATTTTTTAGAAACTTGAATAAATCAGCGATCGAAGTTAATTAAATTTATAATTTTCACGTTCAACAAATTAAAGTAGCAATAGGATTATCATAAAAATTGTGTATTAATAAACTTTGTTCACTGAGTCATTCGAGATTCTAAGAAGTTATTCACCGTTACAGCCTCACGAATGTTCAATCCGTTCATCTTATCGCTAAAAGAATTAACAATACTGTCGTAATTCAATTACACAAGTGACTTTAGTTACAGTAATTTTTGTTGCAAATTTGGCAAATTTAATAAACTTCCATAACGCTGAATAATTTAAAAGCTTTCTCCAGTTTTAAATGAGCTGGCCCGAATGAAAGTGATAACTTGAATAGTTAACAAAGTTTTAAAGGATTATTAGCTCAAATGTACAATGTTGTTTTCTCTAAAGTTCATATATATTCAGAGAAAATAAATTTTCATAGTAGTTGGGAAAGAACTTAATCCAAGCCTAAATACAGGAAGTTGGACGGCTTATTCCTCCTAATCTTGCGCTTGAGCGTTATGTCATGCACTAACGTTGAATGTCATTTGCAGAACACAGTGTTTGGTTAATTGCTACGACAGTATTGCCGCTTTGATATACATTACATCGGTCAACAGAGAACCTACAGTTATCAGTGGCTCCTCAGAGGCTACATTTATTCGCTCTGGGTCCACGAGAAGTAGCGAAGAGTAGGCCAAAGTAGGCAGGAGGATTCTGATTATATCAGAGAAGGTAATTACAATTAGCAGGATTTAATGGGCCACAAGGTGAGTTGAACCAAACCGCCGACCTCCTACATATCAAGGACCATAAATATGATATCTCAAATTTAAGGGATTGCAGACTAAGTTTAGGTCACATTCGAACCCGCTGAAGCGTTGTACCATCTGCTCCACCTTACTCATACTCTCCCCAACTCTGTAAAGTCTCATCGAAAGCTTACCAAAAATCTCCTCTAGTAAGAACTATTTCCTTGAACATCCACATTAAGATCTTCATCAAGTTAAACTATATTACTTCGCGTCTAAGCCTTTCTTCATCCTCAAAGATACTTTATGTTAATTCTGAAACTTCTTTTACATCAATTCTATTTACATATTTTCTACTTCTGTTCAAAAACCTTCTGTTTATTATACTAAATGTCTAATAAATAATTGACGTACTTAACTCAAGTTGTTACCGATGGGATTATGATAATTAAATATGATAAAACGTTTCCTAGAATATAAATTTGTCAAAAAAAAAAAACGCCAATCAAATGTCCTGTATAAAAAATGAAGTTGGTCGTCTAAAAAGAAGGGTCAACTTTCATCGACCAATCGACAAAAGTCGTCGCATAAATTTTTAACGAATTAAAATAAATAAAATAGCAATGTCGAGTGAAATGGTATACTTCAAGTGTTTTCTTTATCTTTCCTGACTCAGTCGGGAACTCAAGTAGCTAGAAGAATTCTTACTGCGGCATAAAAAAAACGCAAACGCCCAAGCCGTTAATTAATAGAGCTTTTAAAGGTAAAATCCTCGCCGAAATCGTAGCATTTAAATACAATTGAATTTCCGTACGCGAACAAACGAGAGTCAGCGGCAAAAGAAAAAAAGGAATGCAGAAAGAAGAAAGAGCGGGAAGCAGGCGTTCCGAGTGCCTAATTAAGGTCGCTGATACGCGGCCACTCTCGCAGCACTGCGAGATCGCTCCTCTCTTATCTCCCGGCGGCGGACCACCGCGAGTTTCCTCGCGATCGCATCGCGCCGGGGAAAAGCGCGCGGACGAGGAGAGCAGCTAAGGAATCGGCGAGATCGGGCCGGCGAGATATCGTCCGCTGCAGGAGGTATTATACCGGCCGACGGCGGCTGCCCACTGATGCGGAGCCGCATCCTTCGACGTATCGACCGGGCGGACAGGCCCGTAAATGGCACGCGCGCTCATTTATGGCTGAGACGGCGAAGAGCCGCCGGGTTCTTGGCTACGATTTTCTTATCCGCCGCTGCACCTCGGCGAGAGTGATAAACGAGCGAAGAACGCCGTATTGATCTGTTATCGCTGTTTTCCATGTGGATAGGGTTCCATTTATTTAACCCATTAGTGCCGACGCGGACATTTTTTGACACTCGATATAGAATATAGAAATAATAGATTGAACACTAGATATAGAACCTATAGAAGCATGTTTTGATCTCGTTTTTTTATTTAATTCATTAGTGCCGACGCGGACATTTTTGGACACTCGATATAGAATATAGGAAGAATAGATTGAGCACTGGATATAGAACTTATAGAAGCATGTTTTGATCTCGTTTTTTTATTTAATTCATTAGTGTCGACGCGGACATTTTTGGACACTTGATATAGAATATAGAAAGAATAGATTGAGCACTAGATATAGAATCTATAGAAGCATGTTTTGATCTCGGTTTTTTTATTTAATCCATTAGTGCCGACGTGGATATTTTTAGACACTGGATATAGAACATTGAAAGAATAGATTGGACACTAGATATAGAAAGAATCGATTGGACACTAGA